>JAZAYU010000072.1:2049713-2701280 GCA_038501625.1 Corbicula japonica
GTCCCAAGGTTATAAAGCTGAGATTGGAAACCAGTCTCAAATCACAAGCATCTGATTGGCTGAAATGGCGACTGGTCGCCATTTCAGCCAATCAGATGCTTGAGATTTGAGACTGGTTTCCATGCTCAGTTTTATAACTTGGTCACTTTCTTAAACCATCAGTCGCTTAGTGTTTGCCACACACCGGTCCAAAGGGGTAACACCTCGGGTTCTAAATTCGTATATTTTGTGTGACGATAATTTTGTAAATGATCATTATATTAAACGTGACCTTTTTCTCTCAACGTTTTCGACTTAAAGAGAGGCTGTGTATTATGAAAGTGGCAATTCCTCGTATGCATTTCTCACCTTTCGTACTAGAGACGGACATTAATTGTTTCTAAATTGTTTATTTTACAATGAAGTCTCACCCGTGCCAACTGATATCAGTTTTTAGATCACTGAAACAAACCATCACCCCAGAGACGTACACCATACGAACGGTGCGCACTTACGAGTATAATTGTTTGTGATGTGAGTCCCAAATATGGCCTTTCAATGAATTGTCTATTAAAATCACTCTTGGTTTTTGTCTTCAACGTTACATAAATTCCCCAAGTATGACTTGCTTTCTTTATGCTAAATAAATGGTCGGAGCAAACGTAAATTAAGCAAGGAAAATAAAATATAAAGAATGAAATAATAATTTTTCAGAAGCCATTGAATATAGATAAACAAGTATATATGTAGTATCATGCACACGTATCACAGATATATTAATATTAATATGAAATAAAAATGAAAGCAAAAAGCTATAAAAAATGTCTCATTATTTCAGGATGCCTTGCAGCAGGATCAAGTTGCTCCGAACCTTCAGTCTACGTTTGGCCACTTGGCCAAGGTATTGAACATCGGGAAATTCTCTCAAACACCGAGAACAGCACTCTTGGTAATGTATCATTTGGCACTGGGCTTGAAAAAGTTGGCAACTATAGCGCCATGCAATTTGAAGGAACAAGTAATTCATTTGTTAATGTGCATATTCCTGTAACGTTATGCATGTCGGATGATTACGCTTTAATGTTTTACGTGAACTTTCAAGATACAACAGCTTCTGCGACGTTACTTCATTATCGTAGCGAAAGTAACGAGACGTCATCAGTTACAGAGATCGTCATATCAGTATCGGCTGGAGATGTCACTATAACACTGAACAACTTCGGATCAGCTACGTGGTCCACTAATTCTAAAATTGCGAATGACCAGTGGCACCATATTATTTACGAAAGAGATGTTAGTAAACATGTCGCAAATCTGTATCTCGACCATAGTGACCTGGGCGAAAAATCATTTGATTCAATGCTAGCAGAATCAGCAACAAGCTCGCCTGGTTTGATGAGAATTGCTGGCAAACTCGATGGTTCATCATCATTTTGGGGTTAAGGTAAGACCTGTGTAATGAATACCTATGTCCAGAAGAGTATCCAAGGGAGGTAACTATAGTAGTAAATTAGATTAGATTTCTCTCATGCAAGAGGACCAGGGTTCAAATCCCACAGGAAGCTATTTTTTTTGTAAGCCTAGAGCTTAAATAATTGGCATACTTCTTTTTTCCTGTGTAATTCTGTCATTGAATATAAAATTCTCATGATTTAAACTAAAATAAGCAAAATAATCAAGATTAAAGGGGGTTTCGCTATCAGAATAGTGTTTATTCAAGTCATCAATTGAAAAATTTCTAAAACTGGACGGTAAACTTCTCTGAAATTTTGTTTAAATTTTGTTTAAGGTATATAGTTAAAAAATGGTAAAGTTTGGTATATTGCACCAATCAGGACTTTGCACAATTTTCATTAATTTAGTCTCGTGAAATATAAAAAATGCATTTTTTAAATTTATTTGGTAAAAAAATGTCATTTTAAGATAAATTCTGTATTTATATATTATATCTTAAATTGGTTTAGTAAAATATAACATATTTTGGATAAACTGTAAAAAAATTAGGGTTGAATTTATCAATAACAAAAAAATGTGTCACCGATTAAAGAAATTGGATACTTTCACGTTTTTTCTCACTTTTTTTAAATAAAAAAGCTAAAAATCTCAAAAACTACACGGTGAAAATCATTTAAATTTTGCATACAAGTCAGTGGTATGAAGCAGTTGATGAAAATATAATCAGATGTTGGATTCTTAATAGTGCCTATTACACAGGTCTTACCTTAAATCACATGTCTGCAACTTGTACCTTGTAAGACTGCCAACAAAGCCAAAATTTATGATCCAGAATGCATGCCTGTGAACTGGCCGGTCTTGACAATTTCCACTGCGTCACCGACGACAACTGAGGAAACGTCCACTACGGCACCGACAACAACAACGCCAACAGCAACTACATCAACGACAACAACTCCGACAACGATCACTACATCTTCAACGACAACGTCGCCAACATCCACTACGGCACCGACGAAAACAACGACAACAGCAACTACATCAACGACAACAACTCCGACAACGATCACTACGGCTCCAATGACAACGTCGTCAACATCCACCGCGGCACCGACTGCAGCAACAGTTGCCGTTAGGACGTATTTGCCGAGAGGTAAATCTCAGTTTTTATAAAATCATATGTCTTTGATTGTTTATTATAAACTTAAATGTAATAAGGAGTCATACTTTTACACAAAAGGAGGATTTCATCAAGTTTGTTATTGATGTAGATGACGCTTTGTGTTTTGTTGTTGTTTTTTTCCTTTTTGACAACCTACGGACAATTATCATATTAATACGGGCTCTTTTGCCTCAGCATCGTTGATCATTATATGTATAATTTCGTTGCAACGGAAACTGGACATTTAGAAGCAAGTTTGTATACTGTACGAGTATACGAATAGAGTTTCGGTTTTAATAGTAAACAAGGCTTGTAATTACGAAAAATATTAAGGGAAAGGGAAAACATGGACATAGATAATATACAGAACGTCCCTCGTAATCTCCATTTTGCATTTTACATTTTTTCAGATGCTCCAGACGTACGATTGGGATGTCAGCAGTACAGCAAGATCGGATCCGCTCTTACTTTCGCCAATGCATTGGATGTAATCGAAGTCCTGACAGTGCCGACCAAAGCCGATTGTGCTCTGGAATGCAATCGTCACGTAAATTGCTTTATGTTCGCGACGAAGTTATTGTCAACAGGTTATTAGTGCAAGGTTGGAATCAAGACACCATTCACAGTAACTTGTTGTTTCGGGCTCTAGTTTGTATGCTAAGCAATGACAAGTCAAATTTCGCCTTCAGCTAAAGATAAAGTTGCACAAAGCTTGACGATTCTCACCAAACATTGCACTTGGCTTCGTGGAGAAAATCTATTAGCATGTTAAATATTGAAACTATAATCACTGATTTGGTCAGTACGTGTCTGACCAATTCGTGTTAAGTTTATGTAGTATATATATTGTCGATCATGCGCTTTGGTTGAATTTCGTCAATTCAACTTGTAAATGTAGGAAAACATGTTTGTTGTCACACCTAAATCTTTATGCACGCTTTAAATATTTCTTCTGTTGCAAAAAGGTCGCCGAAATGTTACTTTAATAATTTTGAAAAAGACTTCAGTGGTTTGGTTGGAGGTATTTCACCTGAGCAACCCACATATGCTCGTCCTAATGAAAACATGATAGAGAAAGTGTTAGCCTGATGTACACTTTCACCTGGTTAAACCTGGTTTTAAGTCTTTAAAACTAACTTTGTTCTCCCACTTACCCTTTCATAGCGACTATCGCCCATCACAAAACAATAGCCACTTGTGGTATAAAACAGGTTCTAGTGTGAATTACCTCACTCCTGCCGAAACAGTGCCCAAGATCATAAAACTAAATCTGGAGATCAGTCTCAAATCTCAAGCATCTGATTGGTTGAAATGGCGACCAGTCGCCATTTCAGCCAATCAGATCCTTGAGATTTGAGACTGATCTCAAAACTTAGTTTTATGATCTTGGGCCCAGGTTCTCATATGAAAAGTTTTGTAGGCGAATAAGCTCCATTCACTCATCAACTCGACAATGTTGCATCTAGATGCATACAATAGTATAAAAAAATAAAAAGCCATTTTCAAGCAGAAAACGGTGAGTACTCGAAGACCAGATCACCTTGGGTCAATCCGGTAAGAAAGCGATGGCAAACAAGAAACAGATCGAACTCCTATTTTCATATTTCTGTTATATTTGTTTTACAAAAGTTCTCTATAGACATTCAAAGCCAATCACCAATGCAGAGCGCTGTAGAATATCATGTTAGTAGATTTTCTTCATGGATTTACAGACGGCTTTTACGAACAACATGGACAATTGAAATTGCAGGCATAAATAAAATCTTTATTAAATATGGTTAAAAAAATATCTTGCCGCAGTGTTGATTTTAGGTTAAAAAAAACTATTTAAAAAAATCCGTAGACACTAATGTTAAATAAATGATTTTCAATTGTATCTTGTCGTCCTATTTATTTCTTAATCCCTGCAAAACCTGGTAATAATTTGAAGGACTGTTCATCCCCTTTTGTCTGAAATAAAGCCATAGGCATGTTAAGTTACTTGTAACAAATTCACAGTCCACCGAATGACGTCATCCTCAATTTGGCTAGTATCCAGGGGCGGGCTTTCCCCAACCTACATACTTTCACTTTCCAATTAACTGATCAATCATTGTCTGCCTGACTTTCTGTTTTATATCAAATGATTTCTTAATGATTTCTTTATCATAATCATCAAATTAACCACATTCTGAAGTATTTCATGCATTTACATTCAGAAAGAAAAGTGAACTATTTAGCAATTCGCACTACATTCGAGTGGACCACGGAGGAATACTGGGTTATTTACCTTAATACAACCGATAAACCGCCTTTACCTTTTAATTTTAAATTAAATCTGAGTAACGACGATAAAACTTGGAAATCTGGGATTGAGAAACGGAAAATAAAATCAACCTTGCTCATATATACAATGTTGGTCGAGAACTTTTTTTCAATGACATACTATTTTCTTTTACCCACCTTTACCAAACTTTACTGTAAACAAGATAAATGAATGAATACAAAATAAACCTCTTAATTTTTAAATCATTCTGATACTAAACACCATTATGTGAGTCGTTCTGCAGAAGCTATAAAGCAGAAGCTGTCAATAAATAAGCAACGAAGACAAAGATGCCATACACTTCATTAATGTTCTAAGTACACATCTCACATTTTTTTTTAATTTCTCAGCGAGCAATTGGAAAATAGTATACAGTATTCTACAGTATTCTGAAACATAAAAATATACATAATTTATAATTCCTTTTAAATAAGCATTAAATTCTCAATATGCATACGAGCATTTAAACAAGGTGGGGATAAAAACAAAAATCACACTAATATTGTCTGTAGCGGAAATATTATCCGTTTCATGAAAAGTCATATCTCGTTTTTTTTCAAATTTGGATTCTTTAGTAATTTTGAACAATTCTAATCGATTTTGCAATGAAAGGATTGCTTAGCTGTCACGCAGAAAATGTTTCAGCAAATTTTATTAATTCCTCTACAAAAGCTAGGTCAATTTTGCGACCATTGGTTTTACCCCACCTCCTTGAAAATGTCTTTCGTTCAGGAAGCAACGAAGTGATATTATTAGCAATTTAAAAACGATGTTATATATGGTGTATCTTTTATGTTTTCAATTTAAATAGTATGACCCAACCCCATGACGAGAAAATAAAAAAAATATTAACGGTGTAGTTGGTTAAGTGTATAATCAAGCATAAACAAAAAGCTATGAACACCTTTCGTTAAGGGGACTCACAAATATGGTATTAGTAAATGCACTGGATACAGTTATCTCCCTTAAAAACTTAGATGACTTTCCGGGTTAAAATGACAAAGAGTACATTACTTATATTTCAGATTACGATTTCTTGCATACCAGATCAGGCCCCGTGATTATAAAACTTTCTCCATGCTCAACTCAAAAGATCGTTCTCATGCTCATACTCCGTACTCCATTGAGAACCGTGCTCATTTCGTGTTTATAAAATGTTTTGAGAACGTACTCCGTTGAGAACGTACTCCGCATTATTATTTTTACATTACGTAAGCGACCCATTGTTTATCGTCTGTCAAATCTGTCAAAATGGCCGACTGTCAAACAGGTGATTTAGTAGTAAACAAATCGGAAAAATTGCAAGGAAATAGATGGACGACCCCAGAGGAATTGACATTAATAGATTTAGTCCTGGCAAAGGAAGATTACCTTTTCGGGTCATTAAAAGGACCCGTGTCGTCGGCAACTGCCCGGACAGAGCAAAGACGTGCCGACATTTGGGCACACATTACAGATACGTTAAATTGGTGAGACACTATTTACTAACCTACACGTAATTGTTTTTATCTAAATTTAAAAAAAATGCAATAAATCGAGAATCTAGTAGACTCTTTGATTCCAATAATTCGTCATTATTAAGTAGATTTATAATTTAAGATATTAATTAGATTCAAATTAGAAGTTAAAGTTCAACTTTGTACTGCCTAAAGTCAATACTGACTACACAAGGCAGGCGCATTTAAATGCACAGAGAGATAGTTTTTAGATACAGAGAATCCGGGTGCGATACCATAGCTCTTTTCGAAGAGACCCCCTGGTTCTTTAACGTGCCCGGTGTATAGCACCGATACACGCACTGGCGACTATTAGAATATTAGCCGCCAAGCGTTGTCAAAATAAACAAGTGTAAATTGACAGCCTACCTTGATCATTCATCTGTGTATAAATCCCATCACTTAACATTATTTATCACTTCATTCAAAATAATCCACAAAACCTTTAGACTAGATCTCCGATTCTCATTATCACTACCCCGACATTCATCATGTTAATTTTTACATTTACTACTATGCCTGGTTTCAATTTTTAATAACATTATTGAATATAATTTCCAGCATTTTATTTTTAACTTTCACGATGAATTTTATGTCAACAACGGTGCCATATTCGATCGAAACATAACGTATAACAGTATGTTTCAAACATATGACACGGAAGAAGCCATTGATGGTATTCAGTTTAACAAACGTTTATATTAATACTATAAATAATAAATTTTCTGCACAAGAAAAATAGATTCCAAACACGGCTTTTTGAATTCCGTCCGCCTACAGAAGTAACTTTCGAGTCCGGTATAAACTTGTTCAAACCAGTCATGGAAGTCACGTGGTTGTTAAGTTTTATGTATGTCATGAGGCCCAATGCGGGATTATGAATCGGTCTTATAATATCATGTGGGCAAATTTAGTTTTAACATGAAACAACGTTAGTAGTGATAATTACTTATTATTCGAGTTGTTTCTTGATATTATTAAATTTCCATCAGTTTAAGTATTCCTGCCTTTCGGATTACATCACCAAGTAGTCCTTTATTTGGGTCAATGAAATATTGTCAGTGCTGTCATAATTGATAAATAATGATGTCAAATGATGTCATGTTTCGTTAATCTCTCTCTCTCTCTCTCTCTCTCTCTCTCTCTCTCTCTCTCTCTCTCTTTTTTTTCTCTCTCTCTCTCTCTCTCTATCTCTCTCTCTCTATATATATATATTAAACATCTAGTAGCTTGTTGTTATTAGGGTATATGAACTTTAATAGAATGTTCGTTGGTTGATGATATTCTTTTCAATTAATGATAAATATTAGGTTCGATCTACGGACTAATTCAGAAGAACAAATTAAAGCCACTAATCTCTTTTTATTGCAGTAGTAGACATGTTATTTTTCTTCTACGTACAAAGTACTAGATAAAATTAAAATACACAAGTGGAATTTAATAAGTACATGTAATTGTGTCAAAAATGTGGACACAGTATAGTAAAACCTCTTATATAGACCGCCTCAAAATTGATATCACCACAATAATAAGACCAATATATCATAGTATATTTCAAACGTTGTGCATTGTTTACAGCTTTATAATTAAGGCATTTCGCTTTTAAGACCGTTTTTGTCCAGTTATAGATGTGGTCTTGATATAGAGGTTTTACTGTTTACAATTACAGTGCCCCAATTATTTGTTAAACTGTTGTTATTTATATTGTATTTATCAAATTTTAACATAAGTATTGTTTGTTTCAGTCGCTTTACACACACAAAAAGAGAAGTGGATAAAGTGAAAAAGAAATTCCACAATTGTAAACAGAGAGGCATGTGTTTAAAAATAATATAATGGATAAATGAAAGTGATAAATTGATCTATTTACATGTATGCCAATAATACATGTACATAATAATGTTCAAGAATCATAAATATCCATGTGTGCTGTTATTTTTCAATGTTAAATGTATAATATAAATAAAATTTCTTTATTCACATTAATGAAACTAGAAAAAAAGTTGACCTAATATTATTATGCTGAGTTCATGCAAGTTAAATTAACAGCTCAATTGTGGTTTTAACTTGAGATTTAAATAACATACATCATATTTTTAATAGCAAAGGAGAAGATAGACATTGCACGCCGGGAACGGCGCAAGACTGGAGGTGGAGCTCAGCCTCCTCAGCCAACACCTGCAGAAGAAGCACTAATAAACACGTGTTCTGAAAGACCATCAATGTGTGGCTTGGATGGCATTGACACAGATGGTGAGATATTTTTATTTATTATACTTTTTGAAAACATTCTCACTGAGTTTCTTTACCACCATGTTCAGAGTTTTTCTGTTATTGACATTTATTCTTGTTTTAATATTCTGACAATTTGTGTACACGAATTTTAACGGGTTATGAGTACAATACATATGATTGTAACAATAATTTTTATGCAATGACAACAAGGTCTTCTTTATTTTTGTAGATTACATCAGCACAGTTCCACAGCCTGGTACAAGTACAGACTGCATGTCTCAGTCATGTGCCATAGGTATTGCAATTTTTCTTAATTACATCAATATATATTAGTTTATCCAGAGCATCAGTTTTAATCCTAATACCGGTATATTATGTTATGCTAAATGTACATAATGAAACTTGATAGTCTTTGTTTGTTTCTTTGAGGTTTAATGCCCATTTTCGACAGTTTTTCAATCATTTACATGTGTACAGTTCACCTAACCATTGTTCCTGTATAGTACCAGTACTAAACACAAACATCCGTAAGCAACTGCCTACTTGCTCACTTGTAAAGATCATTGAACTCCCAGTGGGGTTCGAACTTTCCACAGTGGTTGATAGTCTTAATAGTGATGAAATATTACATGGAATGAATACACAGAAGAATTTAGTAATGAGTCATGTCATCATGAATGCTGTGTTATTCACATACCATTTATAAATATTAAACTTTAAATGGAAAATCACATGTTAAATATAATATATTATGAAATACATTGTTAGTATATTGTTATAGTTTCACCATGTTGCCTGTTTGTGTAGATCAGAATGATGTCCTTGGATCCTCAATTAAAAGACAAAACACAACTGCTGAACAGATCAATGGTAATTAACATAGTTATTATGTATGTAATGATTTATCCAGTGAGGTTAAGTGGTATGATATTTCAATGGCTCAGTGCAAAACTAATTTTTATATCCATAATTATGTGCAAGTTAAAATACAGTGAGCCCTCGATTATCTAACCGAGTAGATCTAGCATAGACTGCTGTCTGCTCTAACATACATAAAATCAATACCAACATAAACTTTTTAACTTACCGGTAATAGAATACGACATAATCATTTACTGTATAAATATGCATTTTGAAGCATTTGCGTAATGTGTATAATACTTATAGGTTGGCACATCATGGCCATCTGATCAGCATCTGCACTGTTCGCTTTTTGGGTTGAAAAAACATAATAACAGATGTGCCAGCTGATCTGGTTCTAAACTCTTCGTCCATGCTTATATATACAGTAAATGGTTAATAATGCATGCAGCAGTTTAGAACTGGTTTAGATAATGTGTTACATAGATGTTCACTACATGATATATTTTTAATAGGTAAACTGTTTTCATAAATAATGCATGTCTGTTTTCAGATGAACACAAACCAACTAAACGGAAGTTAAGTACTGTTGATAAAGCCACTTTAGAAAACATTGCATTAGACAACAAAAGACTAAGGGGTGAACTGGTACTCCAAGAGTTACTGAAGACACTATACAAGACACAGACAGAGGCATATGAAAATTTAAAAACGTATCTATTGTTAAAAATGAATCAAGAATTCAGTGTTACTTTACAGGCAGAAGACTAAATGACTGTAAATGTTTGGTCTGTTATGCATATAAACACATTTTAGACCTATGTGACCTGTTTAGATCCAGATCAACAGTCACTTTTGTTCCATCTGATCAGGATCTGCACTGTTTTTAGTCATAATTAACCGAATAAATCAAAAAGTGAACACAGATGGCATGGATGTTCCGGTTGATCTGGATCTACACTGTTCACCCATGCCATAAAAGCATCTTTATGAAGGAAACAGTATATCATTCATATATGTGGACAGTCTACATAAACAGCATTCCTGTGTACAATATGTACTATTGTTATTGACCTTTTATCAATGCATAGCAAATTGTATAAAAATAATTTTTGATTATTGATAACACAACATATTTTAATGGAAATTTAAAATTATTGAATGCTTCGTTGGGTCTTGTTGAGTGTCTTCTTCAACCATCCCGTTGCAAAGACTTTTTATGTAAAGAAAGTTTGCACTATGTGATCCCTCATTGTAGCTCCATCAGTATCCCTCATTGGTATAATTATTGGGTCATTGTCCACATCCAAATTAATTTCATCTAAATTTATAATGTCACCCCTTACTATGCCAATATTGTGAAGGACAGCACTGGCCACTGTATTTATGACAGCCTGCCTTGGGGTGTTTCTCTGTTCACAATGCAGTACCTGAAATTATATATATATAGATCTATGTATATCAATACATTTTCCTGTCCTGTAATTTTTTTATAATTAGTTATCAATTTAGAAGACTCTGTAATCATTAATAATAGCCGTCAGCAATTGTAAATTCTGATTAAACATGCAGTTTTTTTAGCCATCATGTTCTATAATATTTTACTTTTATATATAAAGGTTATGGACCAATTATTGAATTATAGAACATGTTTTTTGTGTGATTTTGAAAAAAAAATGTTAAAATTATCATATTACAAAAACAATGTTTACAGTCCAAATACTATTATTTGTAATAATTTCATCATATAAGTGTCATGGTTTTAAGTTCAATGATTAACAAAAGTAATGTGATGTTATAAGTGATTGTCAAGAGTAACTATCTCCAATTGACAGACTTGACTGTATTATTGCTACATTAAAATACTATGTACATTATGTATAATGTTTTTCATTAAATGTATACAAGTATTACTGTATCATACTGCAAATAAGATGTGATTAACTATATATTTTATTTTGTAATTAGTTATATGTTGTATCATACCTGAAACCTTCTCTTTAAGATTCCAAATGTCTGTTCAATGATAACTCTGGTTCTACATAAGGCATCATTGTATTTAATCTTACTGGGTGTAGAAGGATTTAAAAAGGGAGTCATTAAAAAGTTCTTGCATGGATAACCAGAATCACCCAAAAGAAATCCATCATGTTGACCTACAAAGGTAATGAGTTCTAAACATCATACTTTAACATGTTACAGCTTCAAAGTTGCATAAATCACAAACACATATGTCAGTTTAAATATTATTGCTAGGGGTGTAATTTTATTACATCAAAGAAGTGGTATGTATAGGTAAACTTATTATTATTATTATTATTATTATTAAATTCTGATTTTTATAGTGAGACTCAACAGCTGGTTGTAACCTTCCTCACATGTGGTCAAAGTCAAGGGATCGAACCCGCAGTGGTGAGGGGCAAGTGATCACAAGTCACTGTAGATAAACTTACATTTAAATACCAATATGATAAAATTATAACTTTGTTAGATGTTCAGAACAGAACCTTAATCCATATCAAAAATTGGTATATGAGTATAATATTATCACAATTATATTCATGTGACATTGTCAACTGACATAATTAGGCATACTGACAAGTCAGGAATGTGGAATGGTATGAGGACATATAATTCTTTTTATAATTATGATACAGAAAGTTTGATGTATGTAAATATCTAGCACTGAGTGCATATATCCAAATGTTATAGGAACATGCTGCTTTAATAATCTATTGGGTTATTTTTAGTAACAATTTATTGGGTTTTTCCAGGACATCTGAAATGAGGTCATATATAGTGATGAAGAAACATACTGATGGAATTTGTATTTACATAGGCAGTGTTGCAATTAAAATTGAGTTTTGATTTAGTAAATGCAATTTTACTGTTAACAACAGTTGCCATAATACATAACTGAAATAACAGAAACAGGAAACAGAATATACAGATCAGAGTGTGCCAAAAAATGCAATGTTTCAACAACAAAACAAATGATTTTCACATACCACTTTCAAACTGTGCACACAGATTTGAACTTCGAAATACTCGACTATCATGAACGGAACCTGGCCATGATGCATTACAGCTAGTTATGATGAACTTGTGGTCACAACACATCTGTAATTTTATTGTCAAATTAACAAATACAAGTATTTTAAATGAAAATAAAAATAAAATTTGTATATAGTTGCTAATTAATAAATTTGGATAATATTTTTTTAAGATAAAATTTGTTTCATGTATTTGGCAATGAAAAGATTTGAAGGCAAATCAACAATGCAAGAAAATAACCACAAATTTACATTTATTTTACACTATAATAATTCTCACTTTAGTAATAATATAGCAATTGATGTCAGATAATCAATCATTACATTATTAATCCCCTGTATTGTTATTATTATTAATTCAGATTTTTATAGTGACACTCAACAGCTTAGGTCATATGGCCACTCCAGCTTTTTCTTGGTGGAGGAAGACCCCAGGTGCCCCTACGGGCAATTTTACATGCACGAGCGGGCACCTGGTTAGAACCACCGACGTTCCACAAGGCAGCTGGTACCTTCCTCACATGTGGTCCAAGTGGGTCTCGAACCCACAGTGGTGAGGGGCGAGTGATCACAAGTCAGAGACGTTAACCAATAGGCTCCCCTATATTGAAACTGAAGCATATTATCACATATAACAATGAGAATGATGACATTATTAATGTACTACTTAAATTAGAGTTATTGTCGTAAAAATACTTAAATCTGCACAGTGTGGTTTAATGTAATCTATTCCATATGAATGATTTTAATATTTAAATACAGTATTTTAAATAATGTTAATTGCATAATTTATCATCTGTTGAAAAATTCAGGCTTTGTGCATTTTTATTGAACCGTTGAAACAAACATTTACATCAATCCAATGTATTTAATAAAAAAGGAAGTTTATATAATAATGTTTTAAAAGCAGTTAGTATGGTCAAAATTTAACAATATACATTATCATTTGCATTAGGAGTGAATTAATGTGATCCAACTGTGTACATCAGCCAACATTAGACTATCACAATTGACATTATATTCTAATATTAGCTGATTTGTTGCAACCACATGCCTACAGCAACCACTTTTTTTCAGTACACTGAATGATTGACATTACCATGAAAAAAAAAGTTGTTATATAGTTTTGTGATTTCTTGTTGTTGATATGATGTTATGAACAATACAACAATGTTTATATTTAATCTTTTGTTTGCAGTATCATATTGTCACATATAAATTACTGCAAAAGTTAACAATGAGTTGTTTTCATATTGCACATAATTTTGCCAGTCATCATCATTACCTGTAAATTCAATGAGTGATATCCTTTTCGATTTACAAAATCTGCCTCATTATTCCTTGGCCTCTGAAGTCTGATAAAGGTGCCATCAATGCAGCCCAACACATTTGGAAATCCTAATATATCAGAGATACATAAAACATTCATATTTAAATCAAGTTCCAATGAAGGAAGGAAAGGGATAGGAGGGAGGGAGGGAGGGATGGATGGATGGATGGATGGATGGACGGACGGACGGACGGACGGACGGACGGACGGACGGACGGACGGACGGACGGACGGACGGACGGACGGATGGATGGATGGATGGACGGAAAGAAGAATAGGAAATATAATTCGATGGAGGCATAAAACAACAATATGCATATGTTACATGTGCACCATATATTCAGTCCCATCATAGGCCAAAAATATGTTTATAAATTAAAACTTGATTTTAGTTTGTTCCCTCCTCTTAAAAAAATTCTTTAATTCCCTGCACTCAATTTTGTAGAGAAATATTAAATAGCAAGACTAGTATTAGCTTTCATTAATTAATGTAGTGTAAAAACACACACACATTTTAGTTTGTCCTATAGTATGATTCAAATACGGCGATCGATAAACCCCCGCATGGTACCCCAGTGTTGATATTTATAAATAACTAGTACGTTAATCGGATCAAGGTCAACCTCGACTGAGAATAAAAGTTGTGTCAATGTATACAGTACAAACCTGCGATTTTCGCAAATCCACTTTTTGTTTCATTTGCGGAAACACCACGAGGAAATTTGATGAACTGAGGACATAATCTAGAGAGAAACAATGTTATATTCCGTATTATTCTGTTCGCTGACGCTCTTGAGATGTTGACTGAATCCGCAACTAGCAGATGGATTGCCCCGGTCGCAAGAAATCTAAGGGTTACGAGAAGCTGAAGAAGTGGTGGAATGGGACAGTTTCTATTTGTCGAGGTGGTTAAGTCGGGGAGCAGTGTCATGATATATATAATAGTATGCGGACGAAATCTATAACGGACGAATACTTCTTCCTCAGACAGCGTTTCCAGTGGATTAGATCTATCCCTAAACGTTCGGGGCTTTCGTAAATTAGGCCGCCGACGGTTTTGACGCCGCCAAACGCGCATGTAAGCCGCCATTTTGAATATTGGAGTACGAGTTTGAGAATGCTATTTAGCATTCTCATACTCTGACGCATTTCATGCTCAATTTGAGAACGTTCTCATTCTCAATTTATTTTATAATCACGATTTTCTGAGAACGTACTCAAATTTGAGCACGGAGTATGAAAATGAGCACGGAACACGTTCTCAAAAGTTTTATAATCACGGGGCCTGGTCATACGGTGTTTGCACCCGTGTAGGAAATTTCGATCCTACACCCCCATGTAGAATGAGTCACGTGAGTGACGTCACTTCTTCAAGTGTCTGACGTAACATATTCAAGTTAGTGACGTCATTTATTAAGTTTGCGTTAACGTCAATATTTCAGCATAATGAAAACAAATACGTTTGTATACTTACACAGAAATGTTACAAATAATAAAAGGTATGCAAGAAAAAGAATCTTGCATCATACATTCGGTAAAGATAGAAAAATCTGTCACCTCGGGTGAACTGTTTTGGCGGGAACTCGGCAGAGCCTCGTTCCCGCAAAACAGTTAACCCTCGGTGACAGATTTTTCCATCTTCACCTCACATTCATGCATGATACTTATAAAAAATGAGGGGTTTACCGCCCGAACAAGTTTTGATATTTTGCATTTGTTCGTGATAAAGTTCATAGTTTTACATATTTATTACGTAGATCTATTTTAACTTCATTTTGAATTTATATGCAATATTTTTTGAACGTTGTATTTTAATCTTACAAAAATTTTATTGAATGCGGAAGGAAAAAGTTGTGTTTGTTACAATTTAAAACCCAGAAAACCAATAACTATTACATGTACCTACAGAACGTATATAATTGTTAAGTGTGAACAAAACATAAAATAATAATTAAATATCAGGAATCGCTTTTTCATAAAAAACAACAAAGCCTCCCCGCGAAGCCAAAAATATACAAATGATAATTATATTTTAGATAGCCGCCTTCAACATAAAACTTTGTTTAAAATTTAAGCATGTGCAATATCGTACTGATGCTTAATTCAGATAGAAAAGCGATCAAGTTTGGTATTAAAATACAATGAATTACTGATACCATTCACCTACTCTTTCATAACTGTCCTGATATGGGAAAATTTCCAACAAAGCAAACATGATAAGCTTATATAAATTTAAAACTTATGTAAAAAAGTGAAAGGGTAACTAACTGGGACGTTGGATTGGCGTTTTGCAAATATTACAGCCGAATGGGTCGATTTATTTCAAAATGTGCTAATAAAATTTGCTCTTAATCTTAGCATGATATTAAATATTAAACTAAAAACTTCTTTGCGCTAAGAAATGAGTTTAGATGCTTTTTTATTGCCCAGTCTACGATGATGAAGATGTTTTAGATCTTTTTGTTTTCTTTTATTCATAATGCCTAAGACCGCATTCCCGGGTATAATACATTCAAATAAATCACGGTTGATTATAGTCCCATTGATGTTTAACAAGTTTTGGCCCAAAAATGAGGCTTTATAACGGCAATGATGTAGTGACCTCAGCATTGATGGTTGTAACATGGCTAAAAATGCAATTTTGTTTTGAATAAAAAAAAACAAACAAATTTTTACATTAAAATTATATTCGCCATATACTTCATGTCGAGTAGTCCAATTTACTAGTCACTTTTGTTTGTTTCAAATTGTATGATAACGTGTATATTGTGGTATAAGTAAATGGATGGGTTGGATTTAATTCACCAATGCAACTTTTACATTGTTCTTACTTTGCGAACCCAGCGGGACACGTGTGTGTGTGTCGTGCACATTAAAACCTATTTTGAACCATCAGTAAATATTCGCCTTTATTACCTGATACCTTATATAAAAGTTATTTGGTATTTCTTACTGTTTTCTGAAATTCTTGAAACGTCCACGTTCGCGAACTGTTGACCGGTCAACAGTTTCGACTGTTTCCCTCGCTCGCTCTGACGTCATAGAGGATTCCCCCCCCCCCTTTGAGCGAGCGGTCTGTTGAGTGAACTGTTGACCAGTCAATAGTTTCGACTGTTTCCCTCGCGCGCCCTAAAGCCATAGAGGATTCCCCTTTGAATTAATTTATCAGGTAATAAAACAGTTATTTCATATGTGATATGAGAACAGTCAATCTGTTGGCCCGAGGTGGAGGGAATAGTGTTTTGAACTGTTACCCTCGGCCTACGGCCTCGGGAAACAGTTCAAAACACTATCCCCTCCACCTCGGTCCAACAGATTGACTGTTCCCAAATCACATATGAAATAACTTTATACTGACCGTACCATTATCAAAATCTAAGTGCTTTGTACTCTTTTAATGACGATTTTGAAATTAAGGGCCTTACGTTTCATAATGGTATTACTTTAAGGTGTGTGAAGTTGGCAGTGAGTAATGAGTAGGGAATTGGATATTCAATATCCAGCTGAAATTCAATCCACTGCCAGCAGTGA
This sequence comes from Corbicula japonica, assembly GCA_038501625.1. NCBI lineage: Eukaryota > Metazoa > Mollusca > Bivalvia > Venerida > Cyrenidae > Corbicula > Corbicula japonica. Next base: position 2,067,121 of record JAZAYU010000072.1, read on the forward strand.
GTTGGGTATTCGCTTTACACATTCAGCGAATAAGCTAATGAGATCGAATCAACAGCCAGCTGTGAATTGGGTATTCGTTATACACTGACAGCGAATGCCCTAATGAGATCGAATCCACTGCCAGCTGTGAGCTGGGTATTCGTTCTACGCTGACAGCGAATACCCTAATGAGATCGAATCCACTGCAAGCAGTGAGTTGGGTATTCGCTTTACACATACAGCGAATACCCTAATGAGATCGAATCCACAGCCAGCTGTGAGTTGGATATTCGTTCTACACTGACAGCGAATAACGTAATGAGATCGAATCGACTGCCAGCAGTGAGTTGGGTATTCGCTTTACACAAACAGCGAATACCCTAATGAGATCGAATCCACTGCCAGCGGTGAGTTGGGTATTCGCTTTACACAAACAGCGAATACCCTAATGAGATCGAATCCACAGCCAGCTGTGAGTTGGGTATTGCTTCTACACTGACAGCGAATACCCTAATGAGATCGAATCCACAGCCATCTGTGAGTTGGGTATTCGTTCTACACTGACAGCGAATACCCTAATGAGATCGAATCCACTGCCAGCGGTGAGTTGGGTATTTTTTCTACACTGACAGCGAATACCGTAATGAGATCGAATCCACTGCCAGCAGTAAGTTGGATATTCGCTTTACACAAACAGCGAATACCCTAATAAGATCGAATCCACTGTCAGCGTTGAGTTGGGTATTGGTTCTACACTGACAGCGAATACCCTTATGAGATCGAATCCACTGCCAGCTGTGAGTTGGGTATTCGCTTTACACACACAGCGAATACCCTTATGAAATCGAATCCACAGCCAGCAGAGAATGGGGGTTTCGCTTTACACATTCAGCGAATACCCTAATGAGATCGAATCCACAGCCAGCTGTGAGTTGGGTATTCGTTCTACACAGACAGCAAATACCCAACATGAGATCGAATCCACTGCCAGCAGTGAGTTGGGTATTCGCTTTACACATTCAGCGAATACCCTAATGAGATCGAATCCACAGTCAGCTGTGAGTTGGGTATTCGTTCTACACTGACAGCGAAAACCCTAATGAGATCGAATTCACTGCCAGCAATGAGTTGGGTATTCGCTTTACACACACAGCGAATACCCTAATGAGATCGAATCCACTGCCAGCGGATAGTTCGGTATTCGCTTTACACAAACAGCGAATACCCTAATGAGATCGAATCCACAGCCAGCTGTGAGTTGGGTATTCGTTCTACACTGACAGCGACTACCCTAATAAGATCGAATCCACAGCCAGCTGTGAGTTGGGTATTCGTTCTACACTGACAACGAATACCCTAATGAGATCGAATCCACTGCCAGAAGTGAGTTGGGTATTGGCTTTACACACACAGCGAATACACTAATGAGATCGAATCCACTGCCAGCGGTGAGTTGGGTATTCGCTTTACACAAACATCGAATACCCTCATGAGATCGAATCCACTGCCAGCAGTGAGTTGGGCATCCGCTTTACACATTCAGCGAATAACCTAATGAGATCGAATCCACAACCAGCTGTGAGTTGGGTATTCGTTCTACACTGACAGCGAATACCCTAATGAGACCGAATCCACTGCCAGCAGTTAGTTGGGTATTCGCTTTACACATTCAGCGAATACCCTAATGAGATCGAATCAACAGCCAGCTGTGAGTTGGGTATTCGTTTTACACTGACAGCGAATACCCTAATGAGATCGAATCCACTGCCAGCAGTGAGTTGGGTATTCGCTTTACACACACAGTGAATACCCTAATGAGATCGAATACACAGCCAGCTGTGAGTTGGGTATTCGTTCTACATTGACGGCGAATACCCTGATGAGATCGAATCCACTGCCATCAGTGAGTTGGGTATTCGCTTTACACACACAGCGAATACCCTAATGAGATCGAATCCACAGCCAGCTGTGAGTTGGGTATTCGTTCTACACTGACATCGAATAAACTAACGAGAGCGAATCCACTGCCAGAAGTGAGTTGGGTATTCGCTTTACACAAACAGCGAATACCCTAATGAGATCGCATCCACTGCCAGCAGTGTGTTGGTTATTCGCTTTACGCATTCACCGAATACCCTAATGAGATCAAATCCACAGCCAGCTGTAAGATGGGTATTCGTTCTACACTGACAGCGAATACCCTAATGAGAGCGAATCCACTGCCAGCAGTGAGTTGGGTATTCGCTCTAGTCATACAGTGAATACCCTAATGAGATCGAATTCACTGCCAGCAGTGAGTTGGGTATTCGCTTTACACAAACAGCGAATACCCTAATGAGATCGAATCCACTGCCAGCAGTGAGTTGGGTATTCGTTCTACACTGACAGCGAATACCCTAATGAGATCGAATCCATTACCAGCAGTGAGTTGGGTATTCTTTCTACCCTGACAGTGAATACCCTAATGAGATAAAATCCACTGCCAGCAGTGAGTTGGATATTCGCGTTACACAAAAATCGAATACCCTTATGAGGTCGAATCCACTGCCAGCTGTGAGTGGGGTATTCGGCCTACACAAACAGCGAATACCCTAATCAGATCGAATCCACTACCATCAGTGAGTTGGGTATTCGGGCTGCACAAACAGCCAATACCCTAATGAGATCGAATCCACAGCCAGCAGTGAGTTGGGTATTTGGTCTACACAAAAAGCGAATACCCTAATGAGATCGAATCCACGGCCAGCAGAGAGTTGGGTATTCAGTCTACACAAACAGTGAATACCCTGATGAGACCAAATCTTTCTCTGCATTCGAACATTGAAAGCTCTGAAATTAACGATGTGCATTTAATATGTAGTTCGACGTTCGATATTCAAAACCAATTCGACATTCGACAATCAAAGAAAGTTCAAGTGGTCAGGAAATAACTATGATGGGTGATCCGGAACTGCCATTTTTTTGTTGTTATGAATTTGACGTCATTTCTTTATTATCTTACTCTTATTTTTTTAGTAACTGATTTGTCCCTGTACTCCGAATGCAAGTGACTGTTTTTCTTTACCATTTTGAAGGAATATTTTGCAGTTGCTGAAGAAGGGCGAATTTTACTTTGAAAATTCTTGGTTAACTTTTAGTGACCGGAAATTATCCGGACTTTTTTTTTGACTCGGGATGGTTAACGATTATAGAACAAATCCATATTCTGCATATAATCGCAATTACGGAGGCTCGGATCTGTACGGTCTTCTAAGCTGGCCAAACAATCTATACATGGTTGGAATCAGAATTTAAACCCTCGCAAACATATATGTTTACATTTAAGATATGTCCCTCTTTTATGAAATAAATATCAGAAACCGAGACCAGCCTCAGATTGGAGCCTGACGTCTTTCGCTTTAACCTGGATTGCTTTGGTGCGGTCTCTTCAGGTATGTAGACTTATATTCAGATCTCTTTATTGCGAGTAAAATGGTATATAAAACATAAAAACTGTTCATAAACTGGCGGAGATTTAGGACGACGTAATGTTTACTTATAGAAAAAATGCCATATTCTGCATATAATCGCAATTTCGGAGGCTCGGATCTGTACAGTCTTCAAAGCTGGCCAAAAAATCCATACATGGTGGGAACCGGAATTTAAACCTTCGAATATATGTATGTTTACCTTTACGATATTCCAAATTTTAAAGAAAAGGGATACCTGAAACAGAGACCAACCTCGGAATAAAGCCCTACTTATTTCGCTTTAGCCTGGATTGCTTTGTTGCGATCTCTTCCGGCATGCAGAATAATTTTCAGATCTCGTTCTTGCGATTCAAATGGTATATAAAAAAGGACAACTGTTCATAAAATTGCGGAATTTTAGGACGACGCAAAGTTAAACAATACAACAAATCCATATCCTGCATATAATCGCAATTACGGAGGCTCAGATCCGTACAGTTTTCTAAGCTGACCAAACAATCTATATATGGTTGGAACCAGAATTTAAACCCTCAGAAACATGTATGTTAACCGTTACGACATGTCGCTCTTTCCATAAAATAAATATCAGAAACCGAGACCAGCCACAAATTCGAGCCCTACTTCTTTCGCTTTAACCTGGTTTGAATAAGTGCGGTCTCTTCAGTCCTGTAGAATAATTGTCAGATTTCTTTATTGCGAGTAAAATGTTATATAAAACATGACAACTGTTCATGAAATGGCGGAGATTTAGGACGACGTAATGTTTACCTATAGAAAAAATGCCATATTCTGCATATAATCGCAATTACGGAGGCTCGGATCTGTACAGTCTTCAAAGCTGGCCAAACAACCCATACATTGTGGGAACCGCACTTTAAACCTTCGAATATAATTATGTATGTTTACCTTTACGAAATGTCCCTATTTTACAGAAAAAAGATATCAAAAACCGAGACCAACCTCGTATTAAAGCCCTTCTTCTTTCGCTTTAATCTGGATTGCCTTGGTGCGATCTCTTCAGGAATGCAGAATAATTTTCAGATCTCGTTCTTGCGATTCAAATGGTATATAAAACATGACAACTGTTCATAAAATGGCGGAGATATATGACGACGTAAAGTTTAACAATAGAACAAATCCATATTCTGCATATAATCGCAATTACGGAGGCTCGGATCTGTACAGTCTTGAAAGCTGATTGTGTAAAGCGAATACCCCACTCACTGCTGGCAGTAGATTCGATTTCATTAGGGTATTTGCTGTCAGTGAAGAACGAATACCCAACTCACTGCTAGCAGTGGATTCGATCTCATTAGGGTATTCGCTGTTTGTGTAAAGCGAATATCCAACTCGCTGCTGGCACTGGATTTCATCTCATTAGGGTCTTCACTGTATGATTAGAGCGAATACCCAACTCACAGCCGGCAGTGAATTTGATCTCATTAGGGCATTCGCTGTTTGTGTAGACTGAATACCCAACTCACAGCTGGCAGTGGATTCGATCTCATTAGGGTATTCGCTGTCAGTGTAGAACGAAAACACAACTCACAGCTGGATGTGGATTCGATCCCATTAGGGTATTCGCTGAATGTGTAAAGCGAATACCCAACTCACTGCTGGCAGTGGATTTTATCTCATTAGGGTATTCGATGTTTGTATAAAGCGAATACCCAACTCACTGCTGGCAGTGGGTTCGCTCTCATTAGGGTATTCGCTGTCAGTGAAGAACGAATACCCAACACACAGCTGGCTGTGGATTCGATCTCATTAGGGTATTCGGTGGATGTGTAAAGCGAATACCCAACTCACTGCTGGCAGTGGATTCGATCTCATTAGGGTATTCGATGTCAGTGTAGAACGAATACCCAACTCACAGCTGGCTGTGGATTCGATATCATTAGGGTATTCGCTGTCAGTGTAGAACGAATACCCAACTTACTGCTGGCAGTGGGTTCGATCTTATTAGGGTATTTGCTGTTTGTGTAAACCGAATATCCAACTCACTGCAGGCAGTGGATTCGATCTCATTAGGGTATTCGCTGTGTGTGTAAAGCGAATACCCAACTCACTGCTGGCAGTGGATTCGCTCTCATTAGGGTATTCGATGTCAGTGTTGAACGAATACCCAACTCACAGATGGCTGTGGATTCGATCTCATTAGGGTATTCGCTGTGTGTGTAAAGCGAATACCCAACTCACTGCTGGCAGTGGATTCGCTCTCATTAGGGTATTCGCTGTCAGTGTAGAACGAATACCCAACTCACAGCTGGCTGTGGATTCGATCTCATTAGGGTATTCGCTGTCAGTGTAGAACGAATACCCAACTCACAGATGGCTGTGAATTCGATCTCATTAGGGTATTCGCTGAATGTGTAAAGCGAATACCCAACTCACTGCTGGCAGTGGATTCGATCTCATTAGGGTATTCGCTGAATGTGTAAAGCGAATACCCAACTCACTGCTGGCAGAAGATTCGCTCTCATTAGGGTATACGCTGTCAGTTTAGAACGATTACCCAACTCACAGCTGGCTGTGGATTCGATCGCATTAGGAAATTCGGTGAATGTGTAAAGCGAATACCCAACTCACTGCTGGCAGTGGATTCGATCTCATTAGGGTATTCACTGTTTTATGTAAAGCGAATACCCAACTCACTGCTGGCAGTGGATTCGCTCTCATAAGGGTATTCGCTGTCAGTGTAGAACGAATACCAAACTCACAGCTGGCTGTGGATTCGATTTCATTAGGGTATTCGCTGTCAGTGTAGAAAGAATACCCAACTCACTGCTGGCTGTGGATTCGATCTCATTAGGGTATTCGCTGTGTTTGTAACGCGAATATCCAACTCACTGCTGGCAGTGGATTCGATCTCATTACGGTATTCGCTGTCAGTGTAGGACGAATACCCAACTCACAGCTGGCTGTGGATTCGATCTCATTAGGGTATTCGCTGTGTGTGTAAAGCGAATACCCAACTTACTGCTGGCACTGGATTCGATCTCATTAGGGTATTCGCTGTCAGTGTAGAACGAATACCCAACTCACTGCTGGCTGTGGATTCGATCTCATTAGCGCATTCGCTGAATGTGTAAAGCGAATACCCAACTGACTGCTGGCTGTGGATTCGATCTCATTAGGGTATTCGCTGCCAGTGTAGAACGAATACCCAACTCACAGCTGGCTGTGGATTCGAACTCATTAGGGTATTCGCTGTTAGTGTAAAGCGAATACCCAACTCACTGCTGGCTTTGGATTCAATTTCAGCTGGATATTGAATATCCAATTCCCTACTCATTACTCACTGCCAACTTCACACACCTATTACTTTTTTATATTGGGGCTTAAATTGCAGTTTAATGAACCTTATATACCATCAGAGTAAAATGGTTTCTTAAAGAATCTCTTGAGATCACCAAACGCGACAAAATGTTTAATTCCTTGGATATGAACTAACCATCAAGCCTCTCTAGCAATGGCTTACTTCAGGCCTAGTTGTCCCGTCAAGTTGACTGGACGCATTGATCACAATGGAGCAGTTTTTAAAACCTTCACTTAATCAACTAGACTGTGCCCTTGGAACACTGATGTCCCACTGCTACAGCAACATTGTAACATAGGGTCATAACTCATCTACACATCCTGCTTGATCACCTGTATAAATTTCAAAGTAATTCACCTGCTAGTTAATGAGGAGTTGATGCCACAAGATTTAGTGGACTTACGGACGGACAGACGGACGGACGGACTTTGTGGGGGCATAAAAACTGCAATAAAACAGAACTATACAACAACTAAAAACCATATAATATCAATATTACCTATAGTTCCAAACGTTAAGCAATAATCTGACATTTCACATTTTGTCCTCTCATTATTTTTTGCGTTTATTTTTAATATTCTATAACACTATGTAAATTACATGTACGTCCTAATTTTGGCTAACAGTACTTTCATTATGCCATTTTTGAATAATATAATTTCTAAATAACAAAAGTAAATATTCAAAATTTTATGACATCAATAGTATTGAATTGAGTAAAAACTACGAAAGAGTATACTGACCCCCTTTAAATCTTTTATAAGCGTAAAATTGTAAGGAATTTACATAATATCACTATATATTTGTATATTTTTATTAAACTTATACATCTATTTTATATTTATCTTCTAGTTTTTATTGCTTTAAAAAAAAAGTTGTCCGACCAGAAGCCCTGTGTTTATTTTAACTGAAATACAATTTCCTTCTTAAAAATCGAAATAATATTCTTCGAAAAATACTGTAACAAACAGCTTGCTATATCATAAATATAATATAACTAAAATTGGAACACGACTTATATGATAACTATAATATATAATTTGAGAGAAATAGAAAATTACATATTCCTCCTCATGTATCAACTTACTACGGTGTTCTTACGGGGCCATCGTTATTTCGCCATTTCGACCTCTTGTGCGATACCACGATGACGCGAAAACACGATGCGAAATCGCGAAACAACGATGTATGATCGCGAAACGATGATGCAAAAATTATCGCGCAAAATAACAAATATTGCGCAAACAAAAAACAACGAAGCGAAGTCGCAAAAATACGAAGCTAGGACGCATAAATTAATATCACGCTTTAGCGTCGTACTTTTACGACCTCGCATCGTTGTTTCGCGTTCTCGAATCTCGTTTTCGAGTTTTCGTGGTCTCAGCTTCGGGATAGCAAAACCGCGTAAATGCGAAAACACGATGCGAAATCGCGAAAGTACGATACGAGGTGTGATGTTATTTCGCGCCCTCGCATCGTGCATTCGCAATCTCGTATCGTTGTTTTGCGATCTCTCATCGAGATTTCGCGGTTTTGTTATCTCGCCTTCTAATCAGCTAACATGAACATGACAAATATAATAAAGTTAGGGATCTACACTAGATATAAACAAAAGCTGTGTGGTCAAAATAGCTAAGAAATGTAAAAATCTTTCTTAAAACAAAACATATTGAAAATTTCTGTATCACCATTATCCAAACCATCAAATATAAGAAAAATACATTGTTCTTTCGAAAGAATGCAAATTAACAAGTTAGACACAATCAATTAGTCAACAGGCAAGGGTAAAAACAATCAATTTGAAATTTAAGGCAGAAGCAAACTGTCATGTTGGCATGGCCTGTGTGTCTAAATGAACTCGATCAGAAGACCATGCCTTTTAGTGCCTTAAGAGTAATAAATCAAAGAGAATCCCAAGAGTTCCTATAGATCAAACATGGAAAAGCAATAAGTTTTCGGTTCGCTGACCTTCAGGAGAGCGACACCACGAAAGTACGATGCAAGATCGCGAAACAAAGGAGCGATATTGCGAAAGTACGATGCAAGGGCGCGATTTTGATATCGAGCCCTCGCGACTTATTTAGGCGATCTCTCGTCGTGCTTTCACGTTTTCTCGGTCTCGCTGTCCTCAGAAAACACGATGGCGAGAACTCAAAAACAACTATGCGAGGTCGCGAAAGTAGCATGCGAGTGCCTACCAGCATCGTACTTTCGTTACCTCTTATCGTGTTTTTTGCGATCTCGCATCGTGGTTTCGCGGTCTCGATTCGTGTTGTCGCGTTTAATTGTCCCGCTCAAGAGGTCGAAAGGGCAAAACAATTATTGCCCCAACGAAACACCCTAACTTTTGATGGCAGAAGATAGCATACAATTATATATTATTAATATATATGTTTAACAATTATGATATGCTGTAAATTTGACAGAATAATTTTATTGATGTTGCAGGTTATTTAATACAAACATATCTTGTCATAAAACAAAAACCATCATTTTTCAAAATATTTTAAATTATAATAAAATCACAGATTATATAACTTTCTTGATTTTAATTTTCTCATATCTATACAAAAGATATGGGGGGGGTCAGTATAATCTTCCGTAAAAAACAACCTTCTTTACAAATTTTGTTACTATATGCATGTATTATGTAATATGTAATTGGTAATGCACTTTTGTATCATAGGCTTTACAGCCTATTTGGATTCAATAAAATCTATCTTATCTATCTTATCTTTCACTTTGCTTTGTACATGTAACTACATATTAAACTTTATTGAGCGTAAAAGGTACGTTTTAATTAAAACTATCAATTATCAATATTTCATTTAGTTCCAATCGTTAAACAATGATCTAACCCTGACCTTTTGGATTGTAACTACATATTAAACTTTATTGATGAGAAAATGAACTTTTTAAAAAGTTTTCCAAACAAAGGTTTGAACTTCGCTTGTTGAAGATCGATTTTAATATATGGGCGCCGCTAATATTAACAATGAGCAGCCAGCAGTGAACACCACTTCAACAATTTGTCTAATTAATTATAAGTAGAAGTTCTTTAATTTTCTGTTTGCACATTTTGCATAATTAATTATTCTATTGTTAGGCTGTTCTCGTTGTTGGATTCATTTTATATTATTATCTCTGTTTTTGTTCTTGTGTAAGCATTTTTGACAATTATTTTCTAAACGTCCTCTATGGTAGTTACATAAAGACATGATGGGAGAATTTGTTGAGTGTCTTAAAGTTGGCGTTTCATTGCATTATTATGCATATTTTGCATCATGTATTATCTCGACGACATTTTTTAGATGGAATTATTGATTAGGCCTAAAATAAATTGTTTTTAGGGTAACCCGACTACCTAGAATATGCCCGATCCTACCATTTTAGCTCTATCAAAAAAGTCAAACATGCATACAGTATACTAAAATCTATTAAATTTTGGTATGTTCTATGCTATTTTTATTAACAATTGTTTTGAACTTAATAAATCAGGGAAGATTCGCTTCAGTATGTTGTTCATAATAACTGTTCCACACTAGCAGGAACCCCTAGTCACAATATTAAAGCTATATCTTCTTCGATTGACTAGCTTAATTTATGGGAATGGTACGATAAAACAAATTCCTATTTACCCTACCTATTCCTTGAAAGCATGTTACCCTAACAACAATATTTTTTTAGTTTTTGCCCATGTTACTTTTGATTCACAAAACACGTTTTCAGTTAAGTGTCTGCCAGGTTTTTACACAGTGCAATACAATTTCTGACTGCAAAGAATAACATTAACAAAACATATTAACTAGCACGCAACCCCTAAATAGGCCTTCTCAAACAAATGGTTTTATATTTCCTTGGTATTCATAGGTGCATTAAGTATTTTGCAATGCTCTCTGTAACTGTGCATGTACTGATCGATTAGTGTTATACAGTATAATTTGCAAGGTTCAACTAAACGCTTTATATCGATGCCTCGGAAAAAGGGATATTTGTTTTTACCAGTGTAAGATAGAAATATATTTTACTTAGTGAGCTCTGGAATTCATATTTTCACGAGTGGCGTAGCTACCCTTGAAAATAAAAATTAAAGAATTCACGAGTGAAATATATTTTAATCTTTGACAGGTAACACAAATTTTCTTTATTATGCTCTTAATATACAGCTTTCGTAACAATCCTTGTAAAAGAAAATTGCATGATATTGCGCCTAGAACGTTTGGTATATAACATTACCTTATGACTCATATGTCCCAAATGTCGTCATTAACCCGAATGATGTCATATACCTAATTTTGAACCAGTTTTCGTCACGATCTCATTCCAAATATTTTGTATAGACAACAACGTAAAAAACAACAGTGAAATAAAAACACAACATTTTTCCAGAATTTGAAAGCAATAGAATACCACATCTATTTACCAAGAAAATTTAATTGTTCACTCAGAGGCATGAAACAATTAAACAAAAAAGCAAATAAATTAACGCCTTCCTTTGTTTGGGATGAATCAAAATGGTACTGTTTATTGGTGTAAATATTGAGTTGGGCTCAACCCTCGGCTAGGCGGCGTGGACGTAATATGCATTTCCATTGCTGGCCTGAACAGGCTCAATAAAACCAAGCCTGGAATATTTTCATAGTTTATCGGGGGCTTTAAAAATTGTCCTTTCATCTATTGATCTATCATTACCTAGGAGTAGTTGGTGCCTTCTCTCCCGGAACATCGGCTTTCTTTCTCAAAGTTTATTTTGAAAATCTGTTTGAGTATAATGTATCGCCTGATTATACGAGATCTATATACTGTAAAACACTTTAATTTTGCGAGGTCAAAATTACGCGATTTTTGTAAAAAAAATCAGCTATTTTCTTTCTTCAGGTATTTATGACTTCGCGACTTCGTTTTCGGATATACTAATTTTCGGATAAATGGAAAGTCATTATGTATTCGCGGTATTTATAAATTCGCGATGTATGCGATTCGCGAGTATTAGCGAAAATAAAACTAACGCGAATAAAACCAGTTTTACAGTACCAATTCGAAGAAGTGGAAGTGAGAAACAGTTGGTTTTAGTTACCAAACATACGTTTCACAACATGTTGAGCAGGTAAACTGAAAAGTAGCAGTGTATTAGGCGCGTCTAGATCTAATACAGTCGTTCGTTATTCGGTGAGAGGATATGTTACATACTGTACTTATTAGATGTCATTTTATAGCTTGGAATAAAGTGGTGTCTTTTAAAATATTAAGAAAAAATGAAATTACTTAACAAACAAGTTTAAATCGTAATTATTATATTTTAGAAACGTTTAATGTTTTACAAGTGCATAATTCATAAAGTTGCTTTTCAAAGAAATTTGATTGAACTGTTAAAAAAACATGTAGTGTAAATTAGAATAAACTCGTAACAATAACATATTAATACACATAAACAAATTCGAATGAACATTAGGAAATTACAAAATTGAAGAATTTTCTTTTAGATCTATTCACGTTAATCATTAAATGAAAAATTAATAATAATTGTATAAGATTAAATACCAACTAATCTGCAAACGACTGAATTTAAAAATGGTAAAATGCCCTTTCAAAACATGGTTGATCACTGAAAATTCCAGATTTGAATAATTAAATAACGTTTACTGCTGTGGTTTACGTACGAAATTAAAAGCACAAAAGCATGAATTTCAAATGAGTGTAACTGTTTAACATATATTAACATAATCTTACTCTAATTTTATTTCGGATGGCGTTTCTTTAGATGTTAAAAAAGTGTGTACTTAAACCTGATTGGTTTAATATAAGCAATAACTGTAGATTTCATTTGTTTTTCAACTTCTAGGTAAAAAGTCCTCACTATCATTTGAAATTCACAGTAGCGCTATTTGTGCAGTGTGGCGGCCATAAAAAGTCTCTCCGTACATATAGTCAGTACTGTTATCAGTAAAATAACCCGTTACCGATGTCATGCGGTGATTGTTACGTATATCAGGGCTATTCGATCAACCTTTTTTGGGGTTGTCCCGGTTAGCTCAATTGGTTGCGTCGCAGGAATTGCATGGCTAGGCGCTGTCGCCGTGACGGTACGGGTTCGCTCCCAGCTAGAGGCACTATCATTTGAAATTCACAGTAGCGCTATTTGTGCAGTGTGGCGGCCATAAAAAGTCTCTCCGTACATATAGTCAGTACTGTTATCAGTAAAATAACCCGTTACCGATGTCATGCGGTGATTGTTACGTATATCAGGGCTATTCGATCAACCTTTTTGGGGGTTGTCCCGGTTAGCTCAATTGGTTGCGTCGCAGGAATTGCATGGCTAGGCGCTGTCGCCGTGACGGTACGGGTTCGCTCCCAGCTAGAGGCACTATCATTTTCATATTTTGCTAAGTTATTTTAAGTGATTGATTTTCAAAATCATGACATTGGCCGATACTTTTGTTTCAGTGTAGTAAAAAAATATTTCTTAATTGCCTTACAAAAATGTTCTTTTAAGACATAACATAAAAAGGAATTAAACAGAAATTTCATTAGTTTTAGTGAACAATCGATTTCTTTCATAGTTGAATTACATTACCATCATTCTCACTCGTCGCTGCGCCACTCGCGAGAATATTCACTGGTCGTTGTAAAACTCTGATGTGTAATGTACTTTGAATACAATACAAACAAAACTTTGTTTATTATTGTTTTTTTTTCTTGGGGGAGGAGAGGAGGTTACAAGAAACAAGGTTAAGTACGGAAAATTGGCACTTTGAAAAAAATGCATCCCATCCAGAAGTATAGGGTTTTACCAACCTTATTTAAATTAAGCTGGGGATCTAAAATAAGACACCTGAAATAGTCTCGTTGGTTAAGTAATTTCAGTTATTCCTCTTTACAGATACAACTCACCTGCTCCTCCATAACGGTCTTGATATAAGACAAGTTACAAACAAAACAAACACGATAAGCTTATGTAAAAGTTATGTAAAGGGTGACTAACTGGGATGTTAGGTAAGCGTTTTGCAAATATTACAGCCGTATATTTTCTGTTCTTTTCGCAAACCTAAGCCAGCTTTCTAGGTATTAATTACATATATTAAATAAATCTCGGTGGATGATAGCTCTCTTGATGTTAATCAAGATTTTGACCCAAAATGTGGCTCTAAAACGGCTGAATTTGCATTTTGTTAAAAGCTAGCATCTGGAATCGAACCCGTACGGGGACTGCTGTAGCCACATTGAGCACTCAACCGATTGAGCAAGCCGTGAAAATCACATCAAGATCTCGCAGATAATCTTGATATAGTGTTTGTCATTATATGACACCGGAAACCATTTTTTGTAAAGCAACTTCATACATAACGATTATGTCCGCCATGACCCTCATCCCGTTCAGAACATTTGTGTCAGTGTCGTAAATGATATTGCCTCTACCTGGGAGCAAACCCGCATCGTCACGGCGTCAGTGCCTAGCCCTGCAATTCCGACGACGCAACCAACTGAGCTAACAGGGACAACCCCCCCCCTCCAAAAAAAAGTTGATCGGATAGCCCTGATTTACGCTATCATCATAAATAATTATTGTTTTGAGTACCCGCCGTTACAATGTACATGTGTTACCTTCTTATGTTTTATAATGTTTTATATGTTTGTATGTTGTAGCATGCACAATTTTCGAGTTAATGAGTGCGTTGGAGTTAATTCACCAAGTTATTTTGTTTGTTTGTATTTATGAAAACCTGTTGGGGCAAGTGTGAGGTTGATACACAATAGAACCTTGTTTAAACCCCCAGTGGCAAATTATTTTGCCTCTGATCGTTCCACTGCGTTATCCCCCGATGGTTCTTTTTAACGTTAATTGTAGTGTAGAGACTGTTTTTTTTCTGGTGGCGATAACCAATATGCATAATTCATTTTTTTGCATTTTTGTATGATTATCTTTATTTTGTGGAAAAGTAAGTGGATGGATTGGAGTTATTTCACCAAAGCATCTTTTTCATTTGTGTTACTGTGAAAACCCAGCGCACCACTGACCGTTCCAGTGCGCTTACGATGTTCAGTTTACTGGAAGCAGTGACCACAAGGGACCAGTTTTAAAAACTTTCGCTTAATCAAACCTGCGATAATAAGAAAACTACAAAACATGAAGACTATATAATTTAAATTTTGCCTATAGTTCCAAACATTAAGCAATATTTTGACATTTCGTTTGGTCTTTGTAACTTCACATTAAACTTTATTGATCGTAAAAAGTAACTTTAATTAAACTATCAAATGTCAATATTTCATTTAGTTCCAAACGTTAAGCTATAATCTGACCCTAACCCTTTCGCATTTGCTTTGTAAGTACTTTTTAAACATTATTTATGAAAAAGGTACTTTTTAAAAAGTTTATTCCAAACAAAGTTTAAACTTAAATTCACTTGTTGAAGATCGATTTCTTATTTCAAGATATGGGCCGCAGATTATGTTAACAATGAGCAGCCAGCGGTAAACAGTATTTCAACTTTCTTTGCTTAAATGATTAGAACAGGTTCTTTGATGTTCTGTTTGCCTACTTTGCATACTTTATTAATATATTATTGTAAAGCTGTTCTCGCTGTTGGATTAATTTCTTTGTTTTTTGATCTTTGGTTTTTTATTGTGTTCTTAACGTCCTCTATGATAGTAACATAAAGATATTGCCATTATTTTTTTCTTTTATTTTGATTCAACATGTCATTGTATATCACCCATGATCGGAAAAATAAAATAGTCTATCTTATTCTATTCTATTGACATTAATGTGAGTTTTTCTTGAGTTTCTTAAAGGTGGCATTTCATTTTATTATTATCTCAACGACATACTAGTATTTTAGATGGAATTATTGATAAGGCCTAACAATAATTGTTCTGTTAGGGTAACCCGACTCCACCTAAAATATGCCCGATCCTTCCATTTTAAGGTAAGACCTGTGTAATAGGCACTATTAAGAATCCAACATCTGATTATATTTTCATCAACTGCTTCATACCACTGACTTGTATGCAAAATTTTAATGATTTTCACCTTGTAGTTTTTGAGATTTTTAGCTTTTTTTATTTAAAAAAAGTGAGAAAAAACGTGAAAGTATCCTATTTCTTAAATCGGTGACAAAATTTTTTGTTATTGATAAATTCAACCCTAATTTTTTTACAGTTTATCCAAAATATGTTATATTTTACTAAACCAATTTAAGATATAATATATAAATACAGAATTTATCTTAAAATGACATTTTTTGACCAAATAAATTTAAAAAATGCATTTTTTATATTTCACGAGACTAAATTAATGAAAATTGTGCAAAGTCCTGATTGTTGCAATATACCAAACTTTACCATTTTTTAACTATATACCTTAAACAAAATTTAAACAAAATTTCAGAGAAGTTTACCGTCCAGTTTTAGAAATTTTCCAATTGATGACTTGAATAAACACTATTCTGATAGCGAAAACCCCTTTAATCTTGATTATTTTGCTTATTTTGGTTTAAATCATGAGAATTTTATATTCAATGACAGAATTACACAGGAAAAAAAGAAGTATGCCAATTATTTAAGCTCTAGGCTTACAAAAAAAAATTAGCTTCCTGTGGGATTTGAACCATGGTCCTCTTGCATGAGAGAAATCTAATCTAATTTACTACTATAGTTACCTCCCTTGGATACTCTTCTGGATATAGGTATTCATTACACAGGTCTTACCTTAAGCTCTATCAAAAAAGTAAAACATCCATACACTAATTTAATTAACATCCATATAAGAGTTTACGAGTAAAAATATATTTTTATCTTTAACAGGTAAACACAATTTTTATTATAATTATTATGCTCTGAATGTACAGCTTTCGTAACAATTATTGTAATAGAAAATTGCATGATATTGCGTCAAAAAACGTTCGTTTATAAAAATAAACTCATTATGTCATGTACCCAAATGATGTCTTACACCCAAGCTTGAATCTGTTTTCGTAACGATCTTATTCCATTTTTTTCGTATGGACAACGTGAAAAAGCCGTAAAATAAAAAAATATATACCAATGCTGAAACAGTGGAATACCACATCTATTTCACCGAGAAAATTTAATAATTCACTTGGAAGCATAAAATAGAAAAGCAAATAAATTAACGCCTTCCATCGTTTGGGATGAATCAAAAGTGTACTGTTAAATTGTGTAAAATTTGAGTTGCGCTCAACCCGCGGTTAGGCGGCGTGGGAAGTGATATGCATTTCCATTACTGGCCATGGACAGACTTAATCAAACCAAGCCTGGAATATTTTCATAGTTTGTCGTTTTCGGGGGCTTTACGAATTGTCCTTTCATCTATTGATCTATCATTACCTAGGAGTAGTTGGTGCCTTCTCTCCCAGAACATTGGCATTCTTTCTCAAAGTTTATTTTGAGTATTGTGTATCGCCTTATAATACGCGGTCTATAATCAATGTAAGAAGTGGGACAAAGTTAATGTTAGTTACCAGACATACATTTCATAATATGTTGAGTAGCTAGAGGGAATAGTACCAGTGTATTAGGCGGATCTAATACAGACGTTTGTTATTCGGTGAGAAGATATGTTACTTTCTGTAGTTATTTAAATGTTATTTTACAGTTTGGACTAATGTCGTGTCTTAAAAAAAGAAAAAAATTACTTTACATACAAGTTTAAATCGTAATTATTATATTTTAGAAACTTTTCATGTTTTACATTACAAGTGCCCATACAAAAGAATACAAGTGCATAATTCATAAAGATTGATTTTCAAAAAAAAAGATTGAACTGTTCAAAATACATGTAGTGTAAATTAGAATAAACTCGTAACAATAATATATTAATACACATAAACAGAACTGAATGAACATCAGGAAATTTTAAGATATAAGAATAGTTTTTATCTAATTCTTACAGTTAAAAAATGTTAAGAGTAGCCGCATACTTTAGTCCTTGTCAAAACATGCTTGATCACTGTAAAAAATTGGTAGAGAAAATTTCAAATTCGAATGACGCATTGGAAGTCACATAAGTCACGTTTAATGCTGTTGTTAAAGTACGAAAATAAGCACAAAAGCATGATTTTCAAATGAGTGTAACTGATCATAATATTATATAAACATAATTTTACTTTAACTTTAATTTGGATGACGTTTCTTTGAGATGTTAAAAACGTGTGTACTTAAATCTTATGACAAGTGTAATGCGCAACTAGATAGAAGTCTTTTATAGAACAGCATGAACAAAAAATCGAAAGAGTGTTTCTTTGAGATGTTAAAAAGTGTGTACCTAAGTCTTATGCAATGCGCAACTGAATTGAAGTCTTTTGTAGAACAGCATAAAAAAATCGAACTGTGTTTTTTTTTGAGATTTTAAAAAAGTGTGTCCGTAAATCTTATGTAATGCGCAACCGAATCAAAGTCTTTTGTAGAACAGCTTAAAAAATCGAATGGTGTTTCTTAGAGATGTTAAAAAAGTGTGTACGTAAATCTTATGTAATGCGCAACTGAATCGAAATCTTTTATAAAACAGCATGAAAATATCGAATGGTATTTCTTTGAGATGTTAAAAAACATGTGTATTTAAATATTTTGTAATGCGCAACTGAATCGAAGTCTTTATAGAACAGCACGAAATAAATTTGAACAAAAGTAAGTGAAATATCAGGAATAGCCTGCCACACAGTAAAAAAGAAGATTGGAAAAGAGAAGTGGAAAGGTTCTAGCTTCTTCTTTATTTAATAATACATTTTTTTTCTTTTCGCTTTCAACCCACGAGACATTATTATGGCATTATAATATGGGACACGTCATGGGAAAAGGTACCAGCGGTCATTTTAGTGATACTTTAGTTTAACTTTATACTACATTTAGAAAGAACTTACAACTATAAATCAATTTCTTATAACTATAATGATTTTTGTTACACATATTGACAATAAATGGTATTTTTGCAGCGAAATGCATAACAAATAATGTCGTCTGCTCAAATTTATGACGTCAATTCAAAGATTGACGTCAACTCTCTGAAGGTACCTCTTCCCGTGACGCGACCCTTATGATAATTTCGAAACTTTCATTCGATACACAAACAATTAACTAAAATGAGAACCCCAAGGGTTTCTGCCTTTTAGCTATCAGTAAAAAATTCGCCGCCTGGGGTTTAAACCAGGTTCTAGGTTCTATGGATCATCAACCGCACACATGCTTCTACAAGTTATCCCGGTACAACCAATATTCGAACACTTAAGCAATCTTTGGTCAATATTAAAATAAAAGAGAACTAAAGCTTTATAGACATTGTTGCATCTTCTTGCGACTGACAATCATAATCAAAACTAATATCACATTTTTACACAACTTGGTTTCATTTTCTAAAAATATAAACAAGAAGTGATGACCTACTTACCTCATGCCTAGAAATATTTTCCCCATAATTCGAACAGCAGGCTTCAAACCCCCCCCCCCCATACATGATATCCAAGGTAAGTCATGGGTACTTATAGTCAGTGGAACTTTGAGAAAAGTTAGTTCAACATTTTAAAATAATTTTAACACTTAACATGAACTGTTACAAAATATTTACACTACAAAGCACTGCAATGGCTACTGTTCAGGTGTACATGCAGGGCAGTTGAAGGGGGTCACCTATAATGGACATTTTAGACTCCCTTACAGCATTGTAAGCCTATCACACTGTCAGAACTGTAAGATCTGTATTGACCTCTAGCTGTTGACTGAACCTGCTTTGAATATGTTAGTAATCTGAAGGCTTCAAGTTAATTAAAAACCAATTCTGGGGAAAAAATCCAATCCATGCAAGTAAGGACCCCCAGGTATTTTCTTGTAAACTTTTTGGTGGTGTGGAACCTAAACTCTTCAATTCCGTATTTCTATGACTGAGGTATAGGTTACATCTGTGCAGCCGACACTTTCAAAGTTTTATTTACTTGATAGAAAAAAAGTTTTACAGTATTTTTAAGAAGGTGATAATTGGGAATAATGAATTTTGTTTGATTTACACCATGGGAGGTAAAAACAGATTTTTCTTACCTGTTTTCTGATCATTTTAGATGATCTAACAATTTTGACATTTCAGCGGGAGTACAAATCGAAACTGCGCGTGACTTTATGCAAATTAGTGGATATGACATCAATGCGCGTGAAATAAAGGAAGTGTTCGAATTTTGGTTGTGATTGAAAAATGGTTGTATCGGGATATGTATTTTCCGCCGGTTAAGTGAAGCGAATTAGGCGAAAAATATTTTCCTTTGATTGGGTAAGATCTTTTGAATGTACCAATCAAAAGTTGTTTTGTTCTCTGGTTTAATGTACGATTTGTCGTGTGTAATGTTCGTTTATGTATGGTCATTCAGCTTTGGGCATTCAACGCTTACAGACACATTTTAAGTACGGGGAAACTATACGGTGTATATATAAACAGTATGTTTAGGCATTTATGATCAATAAATGTTTTATGGTAAAAGTTCAAAGTTGTATAACATATGTTTGATGATTTTATGTATCGGATACGGTGAAGAACATTCTGTAAGCTTTGCCCAAGTGCTCAATACAATCTATACATTATATGAAACAGTATGTCTTTGTTGTTTACTTGTACAACGATCTGTGAGGTGAAAGGAATTTGTATGATCAATGAATTTCAAGCTGTCTTGGTGAATAAACTCGACGAGGTTGCATGCAAAAGCACATAAATACAGAAACATAATTAGCTAATAGAATTTTCAAGCGAAAGGAATATGTATAAAAGTGAAATATACATATCAGGGAAGGCCACATCCAGCAGACACAGCCTCTCCACACAACCAAACAGTAGAGAGGAAAATAGAATAAAAGAAACTGATCGTGCTTCAACGTTTTCTCCACGTTTCCGTAAAACCTTCATAAACAATCATGCCACCGCAGTGTTTACGGGGGCACATTAGCAAGTCTATTTTTTACAAAATATGCTTTCTTTTTCCAAATCAAAACAAGGTGATGCTTTATGCATTTGCCAACGACAATTATGATAGTAATACAAAAATGTCATGTACCTATTACTCCGGGAAAAGAGCACCAACACAATTTACTCCTGGAGAAAAAAGTACATTAAATTTTGAACTTGTAATTAGGGTTTTATGTAATTTATTAAATCAGTATTATTCTTTATTTGCAGATGATGAGCGCAAAGGCATTACTGGTTTTTATATTCTTTCGAGGTAACATATTTTTGTGTCGCCCTTTGGTAGATACTTAGGGATCACTTTGTCCGTCCGTCGGTCCGTCCGTTTGTCAAGAAAACTTAACGTTGGCTATAACTTGTCATTTCTTAATATTTCTTCATGGAACTTTCAAATTATGTTGCTTATGACAAAATGCTAGTGATGATATCAAATTCTTATGGTTAAGAACACATTTGGTGGAAATATACCCCTTTTAGCACTTGCATTTTTATCCCGACATAGCACAAGAGGGCTACTGTTCAACTGAGCACGTATCTAGTGATTATACTAATTAATAGCATTAATTAAAAACGCTGCCATAAAAATTGTTTATTATCAAACTCGATTCACGGTATTCAGGTATACCGAGGTGTAGGCAACATTTTAACATTTTATAGTGATAACCAACCTATTTGTAATAACTTCATTATTATTCAAAGGAAGCTTCTTTTATGGGTGTTATTGAAACAAATGGGTTATAACATGATGGGGTTATTGAAACAAATGGATATAAGATGATGGTGTTATTGAATCAAATAGATATAAGGTGATGTGGTTATTGAAACAAATGGATATAAGGTGATGGGGTTATTGAGACAAATGTATTATAAGATGATGGGGTTATTAAAACACATTTATTATAAGATTATGGGGTTATTGAAACAAAGAGATATAAGGTGCTGGGGTTATTGAAACAAGGGGATCAGATGATGAAATATCTGTGCGTGATGTGAAATCATTACCCTCTGCGTTTTTAACGTACTAAACACAATATTGCGTATCTTTAAATGGATCGCATTGAATGATATAAGGTATTCGTGCTTCTTTGTGTGGCATATGTTTCAGAAAAAAAACTAACTGGTTTAATTTTAGTATTAACTATAGATTTAATTTCTTTTTTTCAATTTCTAGGTGGGAAGTCTTTTCATATTTTGCTTTGTTATTTTACGTGATTACTTTTCAAAATCATGACAGTGGCCGATACTTTTAATTCAGTGTAGTAAAAAAATATTTCTTAATTGCCTTACAAAAAATGTTCTTTTAAGACATAAAATAAAAAGGAACAAAACAGCAATTTCAATTGCTTAAGTGAAAAATCGATTTCATTTCATAGGTGAATTCCATTACAATCATTCTCACTCGCGAGAATATTCACTGGTCGTTGTAAAACTCTGACGTGTAATGAACTTTGAATAAAATACAAAAAACTTTTTGTTTAAATTTTTTCTTGGGGGGGGGGGGGGGGGGGCGGGAGTGAGGTTACAAAAAATAAGGTTAAGTACGGAAAATTCTCACATTGAAAAAAATTTCCTCCCATCGAGAAATAAAGAGTTCTACCAACCTTATTTAAATTAAGCTGGGGATTAAAATAAAAAAAACCCTGAAATAGTCTCGTTGGTTAGGTATTGTCCGCGAATTATATCGTATTATAAATAATTGTAATATTTCCTCTTTCACAAGTATGCAGGATAGAAAACTGTAAAAGTATTATTTTGTACCGCACACATATCGAATATATAAACTCAATGATACCCTGTCCTTGTAGTCTATTTAGTTCAACAAAATGTTGTTTTTTTTCAGTTAGGGCAAACCCATTCTTTTATCTGGGGACCATAAGCCGCTGATCGTGGAATTGTGTTAATTGGGAAATACTGCATTGAAGGTTCCATGTTTACAGCCATATGCAAGTCATTGTTGTGTGGATCACAATGTCAAATTGGGGGTAGGCGGTGTGGGCAGTAATATATCAGTTAATGTCGATGAACAGGCATATTCAAACCGAGCCTGAAATATTTGTAAACTTGTCGTGTTCAATGGCTTTAAAAGTTCCTATTTCATCTATTTCAGTACAAAAGTTAATTAATTAAATACAAAAATGGGTTAAGAATGTGTTTGTTTTTATTTTAGGGTGTGTTGCACCACCAGGAGGCCCATGTTCTGATCCCCCTGTCCTCGTCTGGCCACTTGGACAATATATAGAAATTCGGGAAATCCTCACAAACACCGTTTCCGGTACGCTTGGTGACGTAACATACGGCTTGGGGGTTCCGGCTGTCGGCAACTACAGTGCATTATATTTTAGTGGAACAAGTCTTTCGTTTGTTGATATCGCAATCCCTTCAACGCCATGTTTTGCAATTGATTATTCCGTTATGTTCTACGTGAAATTTCAAAATAAAGCGTCCTCATCGACATTAGTTCATTATCGTAGCGACACTGTTGTGGCGTCAACAGTAACAGAGTTCATCATTTCAGTTGCAGCCGGAGATATCACCATAACACATACCAACTATTTGTCCGGTACATGGGCAACTAATGCTAATATTGTTAATGGACAGTGGCACCACATTATATACGAGAGAGATGTAAGTAGAAATGTTGCCAAGTTGTATCTCGACCGTGCTGACCTGGGGGAAAAAACCTATGCTTCACAGCTGGCTAATGCAGTAACGACTTCCCCTGGTTTGATGAGAATTGCTGGCAAACTAAATGGTACGTCATCTTTTAATGGGTACGTAACATGTCTACAAGTTGCACCTTGTAAAGTTGCCGACTCTCCCTCGCTTTATGATCCAAAATGTCAGCCTGCGAACTGGCCCACCACGACAAGTACCACCGCGGCACCGACGACAACAACGACAACACCAACAACCACAACGACAACACCCACCACAACAACGACAACGCCAACTACAACAACGATAACACCCACTACAACAACGACAACACCCACTACAACAACGTCAACAACCACTGCAACAACGACCACAACTTTGACAACATCAACGGCGGCACCGGCGTCAACTACAGTTGCCGTTGTGACATTCATGCCAACAGGTAACTGTCAGTAAAACCATGTACTGCTTTTGCATCTTTTTATCATCTTTTATCGACTTGGATGAAGCGTTTAAAAACTTATCATTTTTGTAACACGAATAAAACATATGTAGGTCAATAACTTTATTTTGCAAGAGTTTTAACCAGTTTTCTTATAAAAACTGGTTATTAGATTGCGAAATGTAAATGGGCTGGCGAGCGTCTATATTGCTTTTAGTGTGTTGTTTAGTTTTACTTTTTCTCCGTAACCTTTCTCGGGAAGAGCTTTTTAAACATTTTCCATAGTTTCCTGACATCACAAGTTTCAGAACTCCTGTCTGTATTTTTTCAATGTTATGTCATTTTTTTCGCTTAAAATTTAAAAGAAAACCTGGTGTTTCGACGCATTGCAAAGTCTTCTTGTTTGCCTTCGAAGGTCGCTTCTATATTTTGTGTTGTTATATTAGAATAACTAGTGTCTTTGAATGTGTTTTGGCCAAGGTTTTACGAAAAACGGAATACGTAATCCAGTCCCGAGGTTATAAAACTGAGAATGGAAACCAGTCTCAAATCTCAGTTTTATAACCTTCAGCCCCAGACTTGTTTTGGTTTTCAGCTGCTCCAGATATACAACCGGGATGTCAACATTACAGCAAGACCCACCCAGGCTTTACATTCGCGAATCCGCTAGATGTTATCAACGTCCTGACAGTGCCGACCAACGCAGCATGTGCTCTGGAATGCAATCGTCATGTTGACTGCTCTATGTTCGCAACGGTGTCAGCAGGGCCAACAAGTTATGAGTGCAAGGTTGGAATCCTGACAGCATCCACGGCAGCTTTGCCAGGCTCCATGCTTTATACTAGGCAATGACAAATCAAATTTAGCCTTAAGCTAAAACGGTTAACAAGGGTTGTTATTATGACGTCATACACCGAACATTGCACTTAAATTGGAAAGAATAGTTTTAAACAGTAATTATCCTTGTCCCGAAAATGTCATAGAGCACCTGAACACTTTGTCTCGAGTCAAATTTAGTTTATATCTTTGTTTGGTTAATTTTACCCGCTCGTTAAAGGTTGTTAGATCTAAATGTCTTTCGCACCGAACATTGCACTTGTCTTCATGACGAGAGTTGTTTTGAACAATCATTATCCTTGTCCAGAAAATGTCCTAGAGCACCTGACCACTTTGCCTTAAGTCAATTTTAGTTCATATGTTTTTATGCTATCACACATAAGATTGTCGATTATCTTTTTAAGTAGACTTTGAAGTGTTTCTGAGAGAACTTGTCGTCTAACTAAAACAATGGCTTAGACTTAACCCCACGCAATCCCACCGAACCCCGCCCCCGCCCCTCCCCAATTCCTTGTTTGATTTATTTTACATGATGATAATTTTCTCAAATAGTGAGCGTGTGTCCACTCTCTTAATCACATTTTGTCTGTGTGGCAAAGATATGTATTCTTAATCTAGCGCTTTTAATATGTGTACTAGTATTTTCCTTTTTTCACATTTTTGCTCATCTTTATGACGTCATATTAATGATGTCAGTTTTTCAAAGAAACATGTTTGCACGGCGCACCTTATTCATTTTAGACAAAATTTTAACACGGTTTTAGCACAATCAATCTTATTAAAAGCAGATCTTACACTAACAATATGTTAGATCTCATTACGGCCCTTAGACACCGTACATAAGCTATAGCGGTTTTCTCCGATTACTGTTTATAGAAATTGTCAACACAGGAAGCATGTTTTATAACGCTCGCAACATGATCTGAAGATGTCATTACATTAGAAATAAATGCAATACTGCATAAACACATTTATTTTCAATAAAATATGTCTTTCGCAGGCTGTCAACACTTTCCGTGGTTTAAAATAATATGTTTATTTTCACTATTGCGTTTTTGTTGACGTCAATCTGATTGGTTCAAAGGGTTAGTGATAAAAGCACGTTTTAGTTACTCGTCGTCAGATCCTGATAGCGTACCGTTTTCAGGAGATGGTTTTAATCAGATTGAAGCACGCACTATCATTGTATGTTTGGAAGAGTTAACCTACATTTAAGTACACCAATCCTATTGTCATTTAAAATTCTTTAATATCACCAAGTATTGTTAAGATAATTTAGAAAACCAGTTTGAGTTTAAATTAAAATAAACTTCGCTAAAATAAAAAGAAATCCTCTTTCCTACCTGTATTTTTTTAAATTGGAAAACGAAAATTTAAAATTCTTTCTTTGATCAAAATTAATTTCTTAAATCATTGCAAAGATAAAAAGGTCTTGAATATCTGCATTGAATATCACAGCTAAGTTTTCTTTCCCTTCTTTGAATATCACAGCTAAGTTTTCTTTCCTTTCTTTATAATTAGGGTTTCAGGAAGAAGTCATATATTCTAAAAAAATATTCACATTTATTAAACTGAATCCAATTTCTGAAGTTCTTGTGGCTAAGTGATAAAAAATCACAGAAAATTCGTTAAAAACATCTAGTCATCGGTATACAACGCTAGAAATTCCAACCATTTCCAATTTCCACCCTTTCAATTGAGAATGTAATGTTTGGAAATCCTTTATTTATTGATGGGCAGTGGCTTAGGCCTTGGTGTGTTCATAATGTTCATAAGCAATTAAACTTTCAAACAACTAATAAAACACCATTCAAAGAACTTCTTCATTAGATTTTAAGCATAACGAGAGGTTTCTTTTTATTTAAGCTCGGTATATTTGAAGATCTTTTCGGTATATTTGAAGATCTTTTCGGTATATTTGAAGATCTTTTTATGAGTTTTAGGGTTTTATTTGTTGGTTTAGTTGTTGTTTTTTTGTGTGGCAATTTTGAAAAAAAACGGAACAGAACAAAGTTTTATTTCATAGTCATCAATATTATAGAAATATGTATAATATACTATACAGAAAGTAGAGGCGCAACTTCTTAAAAGAAGAAATACATTTCATGTTTAAAGAAGTTGCGTTTCTTATTTCTTCAAGTACATATAATACAGAAAATGAAATTAAAAACGCATCTTCTTTCATTTCGAAACATTTTTTGTGTTTAAAGAAGTTGCATTTCTAATTTCTTTAAGTATATTTACATCACTTGATCAGTATCTAAATTAGAAAAAAAACAAACGTTGATATCTGAAGTATGCATTATCTGTCAAGAAACAGAAAGGATGAATATACCAGACAATCGATTAATGGTCATCAGCATGGTATTATGGTTTACAAATCCATAAATGCATAATTAATAAAATTTGCGAAATTTGTTAAAAAAGATAAAAAAAGAGGGAACTTTGAAAGCCACCGAACACGACAAAAAAAAAGGAAAATATTCTAGACTCGGATTGATTAAGCCTCATCATAGGCAGTAATAGAAATGCATATTACAGCCCACGCCGCCTTGCCCCGGGTTTAGCGCAACTCAATAATGACACCAATAAACGGTACAATTTTGATCCATCCCTAACGATGGTATTCATATGGCGGTAAACATGGAACCTTCAATGCGGTATTTTCAGATTAATACAATTCTATGTCCATTCAATAAGATATTCATATTACATAAATTATATTAATTCTAAATACTTGTAAATTTATGGTTCTCTATAAAAGTAAGGTTTCAAATACTTGTGTCTTAGATCATTAAAGCAAGAAAAAAAATAGATTGAAATAAAAGATTTGCACAAAAAATGATTTACTTATTTCTTAAACCTACATCTATCATGTAAGCCCCATGGGGACAGGTTATTAAAAATATTACTTTGAGTTAAGAAATAATCCAAGCTATTTTTCCTTCATGACACAGGTTCCTGGGCCCAAGATTAAAAATCTGAAAATGGAGAACAGTCTCAAATCTCAAGCATCTGATTTACTGGGATGGTGAGTTGTATACATTTCAGTCAATAAGATTCTTGTGATTTGAGACTGGTCTCCAATCCAGTTTCATAACATTCGGTCCTGTGCCCAAGATCATAAAACTAAATCTGGAGATCAGTCCCAAATCTCAAGCATCTGATTGGCTGAAATGGCGACCAGTCGCCATTTCAGCCAATCAGATCCTTGAGATTTGAGACTGATCTCAAAACTTGGTTTTATGATCTTGGGCCCAGATCTCAAAATTCCCTCTGGTCAGTTTTGAGACTATTCTGAGACTACTCCGGGTCCAAGACCCAAAACAATGAAATGGTGACTAGTCACAAATCTCACGCATCTGGAAGTGGAAACTTGTCACATGCTTGCGATTTTAGACTGATTTCCAATCTCAGTTTTATAATATTGGACTTGGATTGCTGAGACTCGAAATTTATCTCCGTTTTTAGCTTCATAGGTCAAGTAATATCAAACGAGGGCAATTGATGAAAGGTCATATATTATGCATATCATGAATGTTTACATCTTGAAGACATAGCATTCCCACAACACCGAAGAATAAAAAACGAAAATAGAGCACTGTGCCCAAGGTTATAAAGCTGAGCATGGAAACAAGTCTCAAATCTCAAGCATCTGATTGGCTGAAATGGCGACCAGTCGCCATTTCAGCCAATCAGATCCTTGAGATTTGAGACTGGTTTCCAATCTCAGTTTTATAACCTTAGGACATGGTTTCTAAGATGATCAATTTCAAAATAGACACCACGAACAATTGATGAAAATGCGAACCGTCTTGGAACGTTCATTAGAAAAATATTACCGCTGGGGTTTAAACCATGTACTAGGGTGCACCAACTTCACACTTTCCCTAACAAGTTTATATTTGATGCTCAACTAGATTCGCAACTGACCGTTCCAAGGCGGTTACTCCTCGGGTTCTCATATCTGTTAATTGTTTGTTGTGTCTGCTTTGAAGCTGATCGTTTTATTACCAAGCTCTCTCTTTCTCTTCTTCTTGGCTGTGTGGGAAGGCTGCGGCACTTCCTGATATGCATGTTTCGTCTTTTTCTATACTTTAATCACATTATTGTCTTTGGAGTTTAGGCCATTGGATGACAAAATGCTTGCATGTTCTAACGTATGCCGCATGTAAATTTTTAGAAGCTATTTTCCCACAAACCGTTCTAATGCGGTAACCCCTAAGTTTCTCGTTTTCGTCGATTGATTTTGGTGTAAAACTTTTGACATTTGGCTACGTGGAAAAAAGCTAGAAGACTATTGCATATGGTACAAATTGTGTATCCGGAAAGGTCAACGAGTTAATTACCAATTTGCGTATATTTAAATGGAGCCTATGTGTTTTTTATACTTAATTACAGTAAATTGTCGAATGTGTGGTTTTCTTGAAATAAATTCATCAATTCATGTTGTAAGCGTTGATTGCAGGACAATCGGTTTGTTGGCAATCCTAAATCCCTGGTTTACGTCCTAGTGGCAAAATCGCCTCTGACGTTTTGAGGCGGTAACTCGTCCATGATGGTTTGGTTAATTTCAGACAAGCATATACATTAAGTAAGAAATCGTAAATATATAGATAACTGCAAAGCCATACAAAAACGGCGGCAGCGCCTAGTCAACCATGCAAAAGACAGAAACAGGTACATAAAATACATATCTCACCCAAACATGATTGTTAAAGTATACCTTTATACTGCCACTTAGTACATTGATTGACATTCTGGATGGTTTGAATTAAGTATATTGCCATCAAGGGAGGTAATTCGAAGTGATCACTACGCCGATAACTACAAGACTGTGAACAACTTTGCTAAATGCACACCAGGATAAATGATCGAATAGACAATCAATCTCTTAAGGCGGCAGTAAACGGGTTTCTGATATATCGCAAAACTGAAGAATCACAGCCGACATGACATGTCCTCTTGCTCCCTACTAGAAATGTGTCACGGAGAACGAAGATCGAGGTTTGAGAAAGGAAAACAATTAAAATCGGGGGATTGTTTCAAACAAATTTGTATAAAACTAAAACAATGCCGAGCGAAAAGCAAATTTTTGTCATTTGTGTATTACAATTATTATTCTATAAATTCCTGTCTCTCGGAGTATCTTTGGCATTTTCGTTTTCCTAAAATTATTTAATATTGCTTGATTCGATTTTCTCTTATTAATTATGCAAAAGGCCTTCGCCGTCCTCTCGGCCAATCTTCTGCTGTCCTAGTATATGATGATAATTCGGAAAGATTTGGCGCCACTGTATCACTATTGTCACCAGCCGCCTCGTTCACCGGTACATACAGAAAAGTTTCCGGAAGTTGAACGCTGATATTCAACCTCTTTCACCGTTGGTGATGTTTCCCGGAGCCTTGGCTGAGGTTTAGCGGACGATCAGTCCCGCAACTGCCCAATATTGATGTGTCTGTATAGTTCTTTCGTGGAATTGTTTAAATGGTTGTTTACCTTGATATCATCTACGACGTCACTCCACGTCGTTTGATGAGCAATGTTCACCAGAAGCATAGAAATAACTTCTTCGTCAATTCTATGTACTGCTTCATTTTTTGGTAGAATTATTGTCTCAAAGCATGGAAGTTTCAGAGCAAAGTCACATTCTCAAATTTAACCATGAGACATATAAATATATTTGTGTAATAGAATAGCTGTAGATCATTCTATTGCAGAATTAAAAACTTACAAATGCGTTGATTCTGTATGGCGACACCCAAGCCAATGCTATCTCAGACTTGTTAGAACTGTTAAAAAAATAGAACCTTTTTTACTTTGAATGGAACTTGCGAATCAGACTGGATGTACGGTATTTATTTGAGATTAATAAATACTGTTCATGGATTCCACGAATATCTCGTGTTTTGTACAGCTGTGCAATTTTGAGATTTGTGCAATTTTGAGATTTTCTCTGTATAAATCTCGTTTCCCGCTATCGGTTCTCGTTGTCCATTCCCCGTGACACATATCTACTAGCACATCCCTGAAACAGAAAGGGCACATAACTGATATCATAATGACATTCAGTTTATGATAACAAAGCAAAATAAAATTCAAAACATATCAATTGAATTTTAATCACCATTAACTTTCAAATTCTGGTCGCGAAAACTGGTCGGCCGACGAGGCAAAATTTTAAACATTCATCGGTTCACAGCTTTCTTATTGCCAACAACCATTAAAAGCTTGCCACTTGCACATGGTAAATTTCCTTCTGTTTCATTAAATCATACTCAAAATATACCATAACCATCAAGATTTTGCACTACTCACACTTGTTTGTATGCCCCTTGAGAATTGCAAGTTAAACTGAAGGAGGAGCCAGAAATGTAATTGTTTCGCATTTCAAAGCACCTGCCTCACACTGAAAGTGTCAAGATG
Source organism: Corbicula japonica (assembly GCA_038501625.1). Taxonomy (NCBI): domain Eukaryota; kingdom Metazoa; phylum Mollusca; class Bivalvia; order Venerida; family Cyrenidae; genus Corbicula; species Corbicula japonica. The sequence goes on from JAZAYU010000072.1 coordinate 2,098,207, forward strand.
AAAAAGAACATGTCTGGCAATTTTTGGGGATCCTAGCTACATATGTAAAACTGCAAATATAGCATCTAAAATATTTGCCAACTGACCTCTTATCTTCAAATTTGACCGGGGCCAATTCGCATCTAGGCTTAAAACTCTTTACTGCTACCTTAAGAGCAGAGAGATGTTTTCCTTGAAGCCATGAACTCATCTGTGTTCAACTTTAAAACCATTTCTGAGCAAACTGAGACCCAAACCAAGCCAGTATCACCATCCTTGCTAATGACTACCATCCTTGCAAATGACTACCATCACTCACTTTCCAAAAGTGGCCAATTTTGCCTACAGTTACAGGCAAGGAAATTAATACAGTGCTTCTAAGAAATGCTATGAAACAGACAATGGTACCAGAATACTTGACATTCATTTACCACATAAAAGCTCATAGAAGATGAAAAATGAAATATATGCTGTTACAAACACTCATTTTTGTAAAAAGTATGTCAGGCAAAGCAAATTGTATCAGTCAAACAGGCAAAACTGGCCATTTCTCACTTTCATCACTCACCTACCATGTTGCCAACATGTTTCAGTTGCTCATATGGACCATGTGCACACCATTCTGCCAATTAACTGGCACCTTTCAACAAATAAACCCATCACACTTTATGATTATGCTTAAAATAAATATTGATTGAATCAAAAAATGGCCAAGACCAAATAGCAAATGATGAATTTCTTACCTCAGGATGCAGAAAAGAATAAACAGCTAAGGTAACATAACAGACTACAACTGAAGGCCAAATCCTGCCTACCTGGGCTAAAATACCCGCTAAACTGATAACAGTGTTCATGGCAAGCTCTAAACAGTTCTAAAACTTGGTTTTCGTTGGTCGACCAGAATTCACGTCTCAATTGGCGAAGCTCGGACTGTGGAAATCTTCATGTCGGGCTTAATTTTTCTAAATTTATTTTTATCGGCTTGATTTTCTGGCAGATATTATGCCAAATGCTCTTTTGTAATCATCTGAGACCTTTTATGATGTATTTGATGACCTTTCTATAAAAATTTACATTTCTGACTGTCTGAATCTAAGTTCTGGTATCCTGTTTATGTTTTTGAAAATATATGTTTCTATAGTGTGTGTATATAATTATGCAGTTGAATGTACGATGACGTCTGTGGAATTTCTGTGTTATATTTTGTGATTATATACTTAAATTAATAATTTACAATGTGACTTTCATGCTGACCTACCCGTCAAAATCTAAAATCTAATATGTGTATTATACATCTATTTAGGGAAGAACTTCACTAACGTACATGCACAAAGAAGATAAAACTAAACCAAACCAAATTGACTGGACACATTGACCACAAAGAACCAGAGATAAAAAACGGAAATAAATCAACAAAATGCGATAAAAAAATTACAAAAACTAATATTTAATATTGAAACTGGCTATAGTTCCAAACTTTAATCAATAAACATACTTTTTTATTTTGGCTTTGTAACTACGAATTAAAAGTTATTGATGGAAAAGACACTTTTTAAAAAAGTCATTCTAAACAAAAGTTTGAAATTGTATTCAGTTGTTGAAGATTGATTTTTTTCATTGGCCCATTAAGATATTGTTCGCGGCTTGTGTTATCAATGTGCTACCAGCGGTGTCTCCACCACTTCAACTTTCTGTTCTTAGTTGCTAAGTAGACGGTTTGTCAGTTCTCTTTGCATTTCTTTGCATAATTTATTATATTTTTGTAAAACCTCTCAACGTCGTCAAGTTACATATTACCGTAAAAACCCTAAATCTTGGGACAGTTAAAATAATTATAACTAAAATATTTCGTGTCCCAAAATTTTTGGGACGAAAAAAACTGTTTCTTAAAGTGACCCTAACCATAATAACACTAAGGAAATACCAACACTAATAGTGTCCCGAAATATAGGATGGCATCAATTTATTTCGTGAAAAACAATGGCGTCTCAGTATTAACGCTGGCCAAAGACTTAGAAAAATTACTGAATAGACATGAGGAGAATCTTTCTCGAATCTGTTAAAGTTGGCTTTTCACTTCAATGTTATCTCAAAAAAATATTTTAGTTGGATAGTTTAATCAGCGTATGCACATGTCACTTGTGCTAGTTTTAAAGATTTTATTCCATTATTATAGAGTTATGTTTTTAATATGTGCAACAATTCATTATGTTTAGTGTGTGTAATGGGCTAATTTTAATTTTGCAATTAACCCAACTTTCTAAGAAAAACTCCTTAAATTTTGTGCATGACCCCATCCAATTGCGCGACTGCCCTAAAGGAAAATACTTATAATATAACAAATAGATAAATGTCTCTTTGTTACGTAAAGTTATTGTTTAGTTCCACTAAATCCAGCTGTATCTAACGACAGGTTACCAAGATGATATTCTACAAAGTTCTGCATGCTTCGTGATTAATCCATGTTCAGTTGATCGTTATGCTTACCGCTTAGTTTGACGACGGTGGCAGGGGTTACAGTTTTTTATGAAAGCTTACAGGGAAAATTTGTAAAAGAACTAAAAAGCTCGATCTATTTCTTTTTTCCCATGCCATCGTGCTATTGCTGATTTGACTCCAGAGACTCTGTTATCTTAAATGTTATTGAGTACTTATTTCTTGACAATAATGTAAGCTTCTATTCTTTTGTTTGTCAATTTTTTTTGCTACTGGCCGTTCCAACGCGGTAACCCGTGGGTTCTTTTTTTCGTTAATTGATTGTGGTGTCTTTTTTGAATTGCCATACTTATAATAAATATGCTCTTTTTTCTTCTCTTCTTTTTCGCTGCGTGGAGAGGCTGTGTTTTACGAGTGTGGCGATTCCTGATAAAATATGCATATTTCATTTTTATATGTTTGTGTGCTTTTTCATGCAATATTGTCCAGTTGATAGGTGGGTTGGAGTTAATTCACAAAGACAAATTGTACATGTTTGTTGATATGAGAACCAATTAGAGCAAGGGTTTTCTGGGTGTGGCAATTCCTAATATGCATATTTCACTTTTTTCAATGCTCAGTTGCATCTGCTTTATCAAAATATATTTCTCACTATAAGTTCCCTTCTCTATTTAGTAACCTGGAAATTTTTATACACTTTTATAAAGATAATTCTTGTTTCTTTACGTTGGTCATGACACGTTTAATTTTATGTTGTTTTTTTTTCAAAATTTATTTCAGTCTGAGTGTCTGCCAGGTTTTTTTATACATTGTAATGCAATTTCTGACTGCATGAGATAACATAAACAAAAATATTAACAAACAGTCACCCCTACCTTGGCCGCCTCAAACAAAGGTTTTGTATCTCTTAGGTATACAATTGGGCTTTAAGTGTTTTGCGTTGCAATGCTCTCTGTAATTAGCAATGCATTAATCGATTAGTTAAATAGTTCAAAAACCAGTTTTAAAGTATTATTCGCAGAGGTTAATCTGAACGTTTTATGTATCACCCAACTTTCTAATTGGTCATTAATCGTATATGTTTACAATGAAAGCCTGTTTCATTTCTTCCCAATGTCAAAAGACGTTTTGAAACGAATTGTTTTGTCTTGGAATCAAATATTTAGTGTCTTTTTAATATTAACTTTTGTTTTATTAAACGATTCTAAAACCATTCATTTACATCGCAGGGTCAAAATAAGTACAATCTTTAATTGAAAGATAGGTAATTATAAAGTGGGTACTTTAAAGTGGAAAAAATTATTAAAACAAACGTGCTGCTAATTAAAAATGGTTTTATGTTTTCCTAGTAAAGGGGGTTCTATTAAAGCAAAACAAGCAATTTAGAACAATTTTCTGGTTGTCTGACCTTCAATTTCATGAAATGCATATTATCAAAATTTAGGATATTTCTCGACAAACTGTCCCTGTCAATAACTGAAAGAATAAAGCATAAACTGAAGACTGTTGTTGACGTTTGATCAGTGTACAAATAAATTTCATCGAGTGAGCTTCGGAATTCGTATTTTCAGTATTGTCAGTTCGCGAGTGAAATATATTTTTATCTTTTACTGTTTGACACATGTTTATTTTTTTAATGCTCTTAATGCACGACTTGCGTCATTGTGACAGACATATTGCATGATATGACGCCAAAAATGTTAAAGACGTAACGTGAATACATCATTCATATACCAAAACTTGAACCCGTCTTTTTTAATGTTCTTATTCGGAATATTGTTTGCGTAAGGGTACCAACGTGAAAAAAAACAGTAAAATAAAAATGTTATTTCACTTATTGTAAACTACTTCTATTTCACCGAGAAAGTCTATAAATCACTAGAACATGTAGAATGAATAAAATAAAAAGCCAAAGCTGTAAATGTCTTGATTTATCATTATTTGGACTAGTTGTTGCCAGCTGTCATAGACGATTGACATTCTTTATCATTTTTTTTTTAAATCTACTAGATTAACCTGTATCATCACATTATAATACGCGATCTATACACCAGTGTAAGAAGTGGGACAAAGTTTGTTTTAGTTACCACACCTGCATTTCATAATATGTTCAGTAGCTAGAAGGAAAAGTACCAATGAACAAGGTGTGTCTAATACGATCAGAAAGGATGAGTTACTTGCGTATATTTCTTTTTGCAGTTAATTAGAAGTCATTTTATTGCATGGAATAATGTGCCTTTAAAAATGAAATTAATTCACATACACATTAGAATAATCGTTATAGTATTAAAGAAACTTTTAATGTTTTAAAAGTGCACAATTCATAGGTTAATTTTCAAAATTATTTAAAGTTATTTGACTGAACTATTCAAAAAGTGTCAATAATAATAAACTCTTTATATGGATATTCGAGTTTAAAAAATATTTTTATCTAATTGTTAAACTGACTTAAGCGTTGTCGACATTGCATTGCTAGGCGCTGTCGCCGTGACGGTAGGGTTCGTTTCCCAGTAGAGGCAATCATTTGAAATCACAGAAGCGCTAAATTTGCAGGGCGGCTGTAAAAAGTCTCTCCGTACATATAGTGAGTACTGTAATTTATAAGATGATCCGTTGCTAATGTCGTGCAGTGATGATAACGTTTATCAGGGTTAACCGATCAATTTTAGTTTGGGGTAGTCCTGGGGAGCTCAGTCGGTAGCGTTGTCGGAATTATGGCTAGGCGCTGTAGCCATGACGTTACGGGTTCGCTCCCCAGTAGAGGCTATATCATAAACCAATAGTTCAGAAACGACTGAATTTTAAGATGGTAAACATTTCGTGTCACAGTGGAAAATATTTTTTTTACTTCATTAGAAATCATCAGTATACATAGTCTTATTAAATGAGAATAAGACGGGCGACAATTGTGTAATTTAATGTGCAGAACGTATTGAATTTTACATGACGATTTCAAATTCAGCAACTTAATGTTATTTAGTAATTATTTACATTTATTTATAATTATAATACAAAAATGAGTTATTTCTTTTGTAACTGCATCAGATTGAGTTTAAAACCAACGTTGAGTTATACTAATTTCGAGCTTTTCGATGGCATTTCGCTGTCTTCAGTCGTAAAACTCTCCATATTTACAAAGTATTAATGTGTTTTAGAGAAGTCTTGTGTCAATGACTACGTGAAAATATAAATTGATAGTAAAAACTTCATAATTCGAATGTCGCAGGGGTGTCACATACATATCATATAACATTTTGGTTTTACGTAATTAGTTGTAAACATAAATGCACGAATTTCAGATGAGTGTAACTGTTTGATCATAATCTGACGATTATGATACTCAAAATATATTACTCAAAATTTAAAAAGGATCACTTAAAAGATTGTGTTTATTCCTGACATTAGGTTGAAAAGATAAAATATTTGCTGTGATTCTGAAAATGTGTTCATTTGACATCAGCTTTGTGTCAAGATAGGAATGAGTCGAGAAAGTGTTGAAGAGAACAGCGGTTGAAACTTGGTAGGGGTAATAATCCGGGATAAAACGGAAAGCGATCCCTACCAAATGGGGCACGCCACGGGAAAAGGTACCTTCGGTCATATTTTGTGACATTTTAGTTTTTACTATATTTAGAAAGAACTTAAAACTATTTTTAAATTTCTCATAACAAACAAGTGCTATTCTTACACATTTTGACAATAAAATGATATTTTTAACGCGAAATGCATAATAAGTAATGTTGTCTGCTCAACTTTATGACGTCATTTCAAGGATTGACGTCAACTGTCCGAAGGTACCTTTTCCCGTGACGCGCCCCAAATTATGAGTAGTATATTATAATCTGGATAGTTTCCTTTGAGATGTTAACATAATGCGCACAAGTGTAATGCACAACTGAATTGAAGACTTCTAAAGAATAGCGTGAAATAAATCCGGACAAAGTGATAGGGGTATATCATCTCTCAGACATCGTATAGCCACGCTCAAAAAGCACAGCCGCACAGTCCAAAAGTAAATAGAAAATGATACTGTATCTATCTTGGACCGAACCGGCACCTTCACGGAGACAGCACCTAGCCCTGCAATTCGAAGACACAACCAATTAAGCTAACCTGGACAACCCCAAAAAAGGTTGATCGGATAGCCCTTATATACGTTATCATCACTGCATGGAATCGGTAACGGGTTATTGTATTGATAACAGTCTTGACTATATGTACGGGGAGACATTTTACGTGGACAAGGGAAAAGAGAAGATGGCATTATAATATGATAATTTCAAAATAAACATCAGCACACAAACAATTAACCAAAATGAGAATCACAATGGTATCCGCATTGGAGCTGTAAGTAAAATTCCACATTTTGACACTGGGGATTTAGACCCGGTTCTAGGATGCATCAACCATACAAATGCTCTTACAGGTTTTAGTATGAACAAACATATACAAGATGACTTGGTGCATTACCTACAACCCACCCATAACCCCGACAATTTAAAATAACCCGGCATGCAAAAGTAAATAATAAAAAAGTAACATAATAAGCTGACAGTACTGTCAAGAGATATGAGTACTTAGTTGTCAAAATATATAACAAAATAATCAGTAAGATATGACAAAATAAGATATAATATTTTATGTATAACCAAAGGATGATTTTCCTGTAACGTGCCTTAATTAATTCAGTCAAAGTTTTTGGGCCTGTATCTTATTTATTCAGTATTCTACTTTATTTGCAGATGATGACCACGAAGGCTTTATTGGTTTTCATATTCATTCGAGGTAACATTCTTTTTATTATAAATAACAGTATTAAAGAATCTGCAATAAAAAAAAACTCTATTTAAACTCGGTTCACAGTTTCCAACTGAGGGTTACGTAAGCATTAATTAGTGGTAACCATTCTGTAGTAAGAACACTGAAAAATGAACATCCTACTTTACCGATAACAATAAGTTTAGCAGGAAATTTAAATGGACAGAACTTTTAAGTTATCATCAAAACCTTTTAATTAGCATTGAAGCAATGTAGAGTTACGTATCTGTAACCTTAAGGTGCCTGTGCCCAATATCAGAAACCTAATCTTGAGATCAGATTCAAATCTCAAGCATCTGATTGGCAGAAATAGCGACCAGTTGAGACTGGTTTCAATGCTCAGTTTTATAACCTTGGGAAGTGGTCACGTATCAGGACGCAAAAAATGTTAAGTGTTTTCACATATCAAAATTCACATTTAAAAAGTCTCCCTGTACATATTGTCAGTACTGTTAAATTGTAAAATAACCCGTTTCCGATGTCGTGCAGTAATAACGAATATCAGGTCTATCCGATCAACCTTTTTGGGGGTTGTCCCGCTTAGCTCGATTGGTTGCGATGTCGAATTTGCTGTGCTAGGCGCTGTCGCCGTGACCGGTTCGCTCCCAGGTAGAGACAATACCATTTTATACTGTAGAAGACCTGTAAACGCGATGTAATATTCTTCTTACACAGTCAACGGATCGTACAAGAGAATATATTTTAAGCCGAAGTGTTTAGCGTTATTAACGCAGTAAAAGTCACTTACAAATAATCCATGTACGATTATTCTAAAATTTCGGTGAAATTCTTCGCACATTTTAGTTATTTTTGGCATTACATAGTAGTAAAAATAATATTTACCAAATCTGAAAATTGAAGTATCCCTCATTGGTCACAAGGTTATAAAACTGAGAATTGAATCCAGGCTCAAATTTCAGGCATATGATTTGCTGAAATCTCAGATGCTTGAGATTTAACCTTCAACCCAGAACAACGAGTTTGAGTTTTAAAAGAAACATACATGGTATGATGGGAATTTTTCTGCTACAAGATATGAAAGATTATTCTTATTGCAATAAAATGAATGTAATTTGAATATAACAAATTGCAGCAATAACATTTAAGAAGTAGGCGAAATGTGGAAACAAACATTTAGCATTACATCTTTGATAAGGCCTGGTAAAATATCGATCATTTATGAAAAGTAGGCGAAATCTCGGAACAAACTTTAGCGTTATATCTTTGATATGGCCTGGTAAAATGTCGATCAATTACTTAACGGTAACGTCAGTGTGCTTACAAAAGATATATTTATTTTGTGCTGGCAAGTGAAATCTATCACTAAATAATCAATGACAATTAACAAAATTTAAGTTATGGAATTGAACATTAATTTTATGATTTTAACAGCTTTTACCGGAGCTACTTTATATGGTTATTGAAACAATTGGATTTTAAGATGAAAATACATTTTGTATCTGTTTATTACTGTGCGTGTTGTCAACTCATTTCCTCTGCGACGTAATCGTATTTCTTATATTCAAATGGGTCACATTCAATGATGTAAGTTTGTCGTCCTGTGTTTGAGCACACTGGCCGATTCAAAATATGCAGTTGGTGTTTTTAATGCATAAGTCACAGCTTGTTTCGACTTCAAAACATGGAATTTATGTTAAATGAAAAATTCTGGCTGTTAAATTTCCACAAAACTTATAGGGTTATCTGGAATAAAGCTTACTTTTTTTTTAATTTATCGGTGAGTAGTCTTTACATTTTATATTCTAAAAAACTTTTCAAAATAATGAAACTGTTAGACCCTGTTGTGTCCGTGCGATCTGGTTAACATTAATCATAATTTTAAAATTAATTCAAACATGTTCTTTAAACGCTTAACATAAACTTAAATTTAACTGAAATTTATTTGTTTCAGTGAAATATCGTTTTGATTTCATAGGAGAATTCCAAACCTTACATTCTCAATCGTCGCTAAGCCGCTCGTGAAAATATTAACTGTTCGTTACGCCTCGCGTGAGAATACTCACTCGTCGCTAAGCCACTCGTGAAAATATTAACTCTTCGTTACACCACTCGTGAGAAAACTCACTCGTCGTAACGCCACTCGTGAGAATACTCACTTGTCGTAACGCCACTCGTGAGTATATTCACTCGTCGTTACGCCACTCGTGAGAATATTTACTCGTCGTTACGCCACTCGTGAGAATATTTACTCTACTCGTCGCTACGCCACTCGTGAGAATATTTACTCGTCGCTTCGCTACTCGTGAGAATATTCACCCGTAGTTTTGGAAGTCGTGAGAATACTCACTAATCTCTGTAAAACTCTGATGTGAAATTTTTAATTTGAATAAAGTAACAAAACATAAAAAATGATAGTGCCTCTAGCTGGGAGCGACCCGCACCGTCATGGCGACATAAACATAAGGAAAACACGCACTTTGAAACCATTTCCTTCCCTTGAGAAATGCGTTGCTTTACTGACCTTATTTAAATTAAGCAGTGTATCTGAAATAAGAAATCTTAAACAAACTGAGAAATTATTTATACCACAATGCACATGTAATTTAATATATATTAAAATAGATGTAACACAAAAATGAGTTCTTATATAAAATCATGAGTTTATTATGATTTTAGGGTGCGTTGCTCCAGGTCCGAGTCCATGTGCTGCTCCCCCTGTCCTCGTCTGGCCACTTGGACAGTATATAGAAAATAGGGAAATCCTCTCAAACACCGTTTCCGGCACGCTTGGTTCTGTGACATACGGCATGGGGGTTCCAGCTGTTGGCAACTACAGTGCATTATATTTTGGAGGAACAAGTGCTTCGTTTGTTGATATAGGTATCCCTTCAACGCCATGTATGTCACTTGATTATTCCGTTACGTTCTACGTGAAATTTCAAAATAAGGCAACTCCATCGACGTTAATTCATTATCGTAGCGACACTGCTGTGGCGTCAACAGTAAATGAGTTCATCGTTTCAGTTTCGGCAGGAGATATCACCATAACACTGACCAACTACGGGTCTGTCACATGGGCAACTAATGCTAAAATTGTAAATGGCCAGTGGCACCACATTATATACGAGAGAGATATTAGTAGAAATGTTGCCGAGTTGTATATCGACCGTGTTGACCTGGCGGATCAATTCTATGCTTCAAGCCTTACTGATGCAGTAACGACTTCGCCTGGTAAGATGAGAATTGCTGGCAAACATGATGGTACGTCATCTTTCAATGGATACATAACATGCCTGCAAGTTGCACCTTGTAAAGTTCCCGACTCTCCCTCGCTGTATGATCCACCATGTCAGCCTGCGAACTGGCCCACCACGACAAGTACCACCGCGGCACCGACCACAACAACGACAACGCCCACAACAACAACGACAACACCAACTACTACAACGACAACACCCACCACAACTACGACAACACCGACTACAACAACGACAACCCCAACTACAACAACGACCACAACACCTGCGGCAACACCAACTACAACGACTTCAACAACGACAACAACTTTGACAACATCCACGGCGGCACCGGCTGCAACAACAGTTGCCGTTATGACATACGTTCCCACAGGTAGTTGTCAGTAAACACATTTTATGCTTTTGACCCTTTTAATCGACTTTTATCGACTTAGATAGAGCTTTTATTTTTTCAAGAAAAAAAAACGAAGTTGTAGTCTGTTTTAAATATCCCAACTAATCGAGCAACTTTGACAAGTCACTTCATTATAACATTATTGATTAAACATGGACTCTCATACTTTTTAAATTTAATGTGTGTCACTTTTGTAACACGAATGAAACAACAGTAGGTCAATAACTTTATTTTGCAAGGGTTTTAGCCAGATTTGTTTTGAAAACTGGTTAATAGTTTGCGAAATGTTAATGGGCTGGCAGGCGTCATCATTTCTTTTAATGTGTTGTTTTGTTTTACTTTTGCTCGGTAACCATTCTCGGGAAGAGCTTTTAAACATAACATAGTTTTCTGACATCACAAGTTTCAGAACTCATGTCTGTATTTTTCAAAGTTATGCCACTTTTTAACTTAAAATTTAAAAAGAAAACCTGGTGTTTCGACGCATTGCAAAGTGTTTCTGTTTGCCTTCGAAGGTGACTTCTATTTTTGTGTTGTTATATTAGAATAACAGGTGTCTTTAAATGTGTTTTGGCTAAAGTTTTACAAAAAAAGGAATACATAAATCAAGTCCCAAGGTTATAAAACTGAGAATGGAAACCAGTCTCAAATCTCAAGCATCTGATTGGCTAAAATGGCGACCAGCATTTCAGCCAATCAGATGATAGAGATTTGAGACTGGTTTCCAAACTCAGTTTTATAACTTTCAGCCCCAAACTTGTTTTGGTTTTCAGCTGCTCCAGATATACAACCGGGATGTCATCATTACAGCAAGACCCATCCCGGCTTTACATTCGCGAATCCGCTAGATGTTATCAATGTCCTGACAGTGCCGACCAACGCGGAATGTGCTCTGGAATGCAATCGTCATGTTCAGTGCTCTATGTTCGCAACGGTGTCAGCAGGGCCAACAAGTTATGAGTGCAAGGTTGGAATCCTGACAGCATCCACGGCAGCTTTGTCAAGCTCCATGCTTTATACTAGGCAATGCCAAATCAAATTTCTCCTTTAGCTAAAACGGTTAACAAGGGTTGTTATTATGACGTTTTACACCGAACATTGCACTTGTCTTGAATTGGAAAGAATAGTTTTAAACAGTAATTATCCTTGTCCCGAAAATGTCACAGAGCACCTGAACACTTTGCGTTGAGTCAAATTTAGTTTATATCTTTGTTTGGTTAATCTTACCCGCTCGTTAAGGGTTACTAGATCTAAATGTCTTTTGCACCGAACATTGCACTTGTCTTGATGACGAAAGAGTAGTTTTGAACAATCATTATCCTTGTCCAGAAAATGTCCTAGAGCGCCTGACCACTTTGCCTTAAGTCAATTTTAGTTCATGTTATCACACAAAAGATTGTCGATTATCTTTACAACTAGACTTTGAAGTGTTTCTGAGAGAACTTGTCGTCTGGTACAACAACTAAAACCATGGCTTAGACTTAACCCTACCGAACCCCGCCCCCGCCCCTCCCTAATTCCTTGTTTAATTAATTGTACATGATGATAATTTTCTCAAATAGTGAGCGTGTGTCCACTCTCTTTCTCACATTTTGTCTGTGTGGCCAAGATTTGTATTCTGAATTTAGCTCTTTTAATATGTGTTCTTGTACTTTCATTTTTCACATTTTTGCTCATCTTTATGACGTCATATTTATGATGTCAGTTTTTCAAGGAAACATGTTTGCATGGCGCACCTCATTCATTTTTGGAAGAATTTTAACACGGTTTTAGCACAATCAATCTTACTTAAAGCAGATCTTGCACTAACAAAATGTTAGATCTCATAACGGCCTTTAGACACCGTATATTAGCTATAGCGGTTTTCTCCGATTACAATTTAACACATTTATTCACTTTTGCGTTTTTGTTGACGTCAATCTGATTGGTTCAAAGGGTTAGTGATAAAAGCACGTTTTAGTTACTCGTCGTCAGATCCTGAAAGCGGGCGGTTTTCAGGAGATGGTTTTAATCAGATTGAAGCACGCACTATCATAAGTGTATGTCTGAAAGAGTTTACCTTCATTTATGTACGGCAATCCTATTGTCATTTAAATTTTTTAATATCACCAAGTATTGTTAAGATAATTTAGAAAACCAGTTTGAGTTTAAATTAATATAAACTTCGCTAAAATAAAAAGAAATCCTCTTTCCTACCTGTAATTTTTTTTTAAAGTTGGAAAACGAAAATGTGAAATTCTTTCTTTGATCAAATTTTAATTGCTTGAATCATTGCAAAGAAGAAAAGTTCTTGAATATCTGCATTCACAGCTAAGTTTTCTTTCGCTACTTTATAATTAGGGTTTCAGGAAGAAGTCGGTGATTCTTAAAAAAAATATTCACATTTATTAAATTGAATCCGATTTCTGAAGTTCTTGTGGCTAAGTGATAAAAAAAATCACAGAAAATTCATTAAAACATCTAGACGTCATCGGTAAACAATGCTAGAAATTCCAACCATTTCCAATGTCCACCCTTTCAATTGAGAATGTAATGTTTGGAAATCCTTTAATTATTGATGGGCAGTTGCTTAGGCCTTGGTGTGTTCATAATGTGCAATTAAACTTTCAAACAACTAATAAAACACCATTCAAAGAGTTCCTCGTTAGATTTTAAGCATAACGAGCGGTTTCTTTTTATTTTAGCTCGGTATATTTGAAGATCTTTTTATGAGTTTTAGGGTTTTATTTGTTGTTTTAGTTGTTGTTTTTTTGTGTGGCAATTTTGAAAAAAAAACAGAACAGTACAAAGTTTTATTTCATAGTCATCAGTATTATTGAAATATGTATAGTATCTTAAAGAAAGTAGAGACGCAACTTTTTAAAAGAAGAAATACATTTCATGTTTAAAGAAATTGCGTTTTTTATTTCTTAAAGTACATATAATACAGTAAATGAAATTAAAAACGCATCTTCTTTCATTTCGAAACATATTTTGTGTTTAAAGAAGTTGCATTTCTAATTCCTTTAAGTATATTTACATCACTTGATCAGTATCTTAAAAACAAACGTTGATATCTGAAGTATGCATATCTGTCAAGAAACAGAAAGGGTGAATATACCAGACAATCAATTAATGGTCATCAGCATGGTATTCTGGTTTACAAATCCATAAATGCATGATTAATAAAATTTGCGAAATTTGTTAAAACAAATTTTAAAAAAAAGAGGGAACTTTGAAAGCCACTGAACACGACAAAAAAGAAAATATTCTAGACTCGGATTGATTAAGCCTCTTCATAGGCAGAAATGCATATTAAAGCCCACGCCGCCTTGCCCCGGGTTTAGCGCAACTCAATAATGACACCAATAAAGGGTACGAGTTTGATCCATCCCAAACGATGGTATCCATATGGCGGTAAACATGGAACCTTCAATGCGGTATTTTCAGATTAATACCAATCCATGTCCATTCCATAAGATATTCATAATAATATATTACATTAATTATATTTATTTAATTCTTAATACTTGTAAATGTATGGTCCTCTATAAAAGTAAGGTTTCAAATACTTGTCACTTAGATCATTAAAGCAAGAACAAGAGTAGATTGAAATAAAAGATTTGCACAAAATAATGATTTACTTATTTCTTAAACCTACATCTATCATGTAAGCCCCATGGGAACAGGCTATTAAAAATATTACTTTGAGTTAAGAAACAATCCAACCGATATTTTCTTCATGGACCCAAGATTAAAAATCTGAAAATGGAGAACAGTCTCAAATCTCAAGCATCTGATTTACTGGGATGGAGAGTTGTATACATTTCAGTCAATTAGAGTCTTGTTATTTGAGACTGGTCTCCAATCCTAGTTTTATGACCTTCGGCCCTGATCTCAAAATTCTCATCGGTCAGTTCTGAGACTATTCTGAAACTATTCCGGGCCCAAAATCCTAAAATTATTAAATGGTGACAAGTCTAAGATCTCAGATATCTGGTTGGCTGAAAATTATACTTGTCAGATGCTTGCGACTTTAGACTGTTTTCTAATCTCAATTTTATAATATTGGACCTGAATTGCTGAGACTCGATATTGGTCTCCGTTCTTAGCTTTATATGCCATGTAATATAAGACGCGGATATTTAATAAAAAGGTGAAACATGCATATCAGGAATAGCCACATCCAGAAGGCACAACATCCCCTCAAAACCGAAGCAGAAAGAAAAAAAGAGCAATGGTTTATAAAATGATTAATTTCAAACAACCCGCGAACAATTAACGAAACGGAGAACCGCCTCGGAATGTTCAGTGAAAAAATGGGTATAAACCATGTTCTAGGGTTAACCAACATCACACTTTCCCTAATAGGTTAATATTGGATGTTCAATATGATTCGCCACAAGGTGAGTCTTTTGAGTGTGGCAATTCCTGATATGCATACTTCACCTTTTTCATATTTTAATCAGATGATTGTTTTTGGAGTTAGGCCATTGGATGACAAAATGGTTACATGTACATTTTTCACTAAGAATGTAATTAATTGTTTTCCCACTGACCGTTCCAAGGCGGTAACCCCTCTGTTTCTCGTTTTCGTTCATTGTTTGTGGCGTCAAATTTTTAAATTGATCATTTAATAAACCCATAATCTCGTTTCCTTGCTAATTTTTGGCTGCTTGGGGAGGCTGCGCTCTCTGGGTGTTGAAATTCATGACATGCACAATTCATGGTCTAGATATATTGAGAGTAAAATAGTTTTTTTTTATGACGTACAATTCCTAATTTGAATGTAAATTGTTATAATACGCCTGATGTGTAAGCAAACACTACAGTTTATTCGGCAATAAACTTTGCACAGTGGAAACAATTTCATGTGAAAGGTGAAAAGAATGCTGAAAATCAGAAGTGCTTTCTGCACGCTGTGTGTATAGATTATTCGTCTTACCTGTCGTAAGAATAATTCAGCCTAGGTTATTTAGTTATAAATACCTTAGCATGGTACCAGAGGCACTGTTTAGATTCGACATTGCTTCGTTGTAATTGCTTTGTAGCGGTATGTTTGTTAAAGGCTCAAGTGCACAATAGTGTTAGAAATTATACAGACTTTGTTAAAGTTACAATTAAAGCACAATTTAGATACAAGAAAAGGATCGGTTGTTGTATTTCTATAATATGCAGTTATTGTGAAGAAGGCGAACTTAAAAATTATTTGAAAATGAGTTTTTTTCCATAAATCAACATTTGCCAATTAAATAATTAATAATTTAGCTTTGTTGAACCTGAATATAAATTTCATTCCCCCCTTATGCGAACTATTCATGAAATTGATGAATATCCCTAACGAAATTATTAATTATTAGCTAAACAGAGGAATATGTAAGTGAGACCTGTCTTTATTTGTTTAGCTTTTTTGTTATCTGTTATTTTTAAAGATCTGGAAATTCTATGTTAAGCACAAGTAAAAATTTGAAAACTGTAAAAGATGATTTATTGAAAATAAATATATAGATATTCTTTTGATCCTCCTAAGAAGAGAATACATAATTACAGGAAGAGATAAAAATACAAATTAAAAATAAACATAACTTAAATGTAGATATCATATAATTAAAGAAAAGATTCGCCAGGAGTAAACTTTATCTAACTTAACATCACGAATAAAACGTCAGTGACAAGAATCTTACGTATTTTCATAGTACGCCATAAAAGCGTATTTTGCCAGTCGCCCATAAAACTGCATTTTTACGTACGTCATAAAAATGTATTTTTTAAATACGTCATAAAAATTTTTTCCTAGTACGTCATTTAAATGTATTTTCCTAGTACATAATAAAAGTATTTTCCTAGTAGGTTATAAAAAAAAATAACCGTTAAAAACAGTCTTACTCACCGTGCCCAATCGTTACCTTGCGAAAACGGCAAAGTCGAGTCGGATCCCGGAATTTCCGGTGAGTATTTTGTTAATTTTTGTGAGAAAATCGTTGTTTTTATATACTTAGAAATAGAATCAGAGAAAACACCCTAGTAGGAATCGGCTATAATGCTCACTAGTCGAGTTTCTCCACATTTCTATCGTTTTCTCAATCATTCGGCGAAATCTACGAAATTTGCTGAAAAAGTCGACAGTGGATCCGAAAAACTCATGTATTAAATATCTTCGCATATATGTGTTCGCCTTTCCATGTGCTAGTCTGGTAACTGATCTCTCCTGTGCCCGATACAAAACTTGTTTAGCATTTCTGAAGTCTTGGCTGGTAGATAGAGGTCATTTTACGTCAACATTTTAGGGTAACGTAGGGTAACACGGAAATCAATTTTCGTTTTGGGGAAACGCCTTGACCCCGGATAAAAAGTTTTAGCCTAAAATGTGGTCGTTTCTTTCTTTACCTTATCAATATACAATGTATATAAATGTAAAGTAAAGGTAACGATTGGGCACGGTGTTATTGTTTTAACACTAGAGACTGAATAATAATGATGACTGTCACAATGAAGACGTACATCAGTGGAGAGACAATTACTGTCCCACATTATCTAGATGATGTATTCATTGTCGTTTCGAAAACAAAATAACTATAGTCTTATATGTTATGGTAAGGGCAAAATTATTATCACTTTTCCGAGTTTTCTGTGAATGCATTAGTTTTCACAGGAAAGAACAGAAATCTGCAAACATTGACAATAAAATAGTAATCCTTTAAAATATCCTGGCTGGTTATTAGAATATAACCTGTTCAAAACACACTCTCTAATAATACTTTTCGGCCATTGGCCTTCTTCAGTTGTAAATGCTACAACATATCTACATTTTCATTCTTTCACATTGTTCATACAGGAAGTAAGAATATAGTAAATGTTGAAAAAAGGTGAAAAATGCATATCAGGAATTGCCACATTCAGAAAAAAATCATCCTCCCCACACAGTCAAGAAGAAGAGAGTGGGAGAGAGCATTGTTAATAAAATGATCAGTTTTACAGAAAGACACCACAAACATTTAACAAAAATGAAAACCCGAGGGGTTACCGCCTTGGAACGGTCAGTGGCAAATCAAATTGCGACTGTGGGTTTAAACCAGGTTCTAGGGTGCGAAAACCTTACACTTGTCCCAACAGGTTCCCGTATCACAAAACAAGTACAATTTGTCTTGGTGAAACAACTCCAACCCACTCATCGGCTCAAAAATGTTGCATGCAAAAGCACACAAACATATAAAAAATATAAGAACAGCAACGTGAATTACCTATTTTGGAGCTCGGAATGTGCCAAAGAGTAACGGTAGATACGGTCAGACACATATAATACATAATATGGCAACAGCAAAAACACGGAATTGGAAAACTACACTGTAAGATACGGATATATTAATTTGACGCGTTGTATCAATCTTGCGGATACACGTTGTACTATGCTAAAATCATTCATGGGTACAAAATAAAATTAATGATCAAAGCAGCATTTTACTGAAACAAATGGACACTTATCTTTGACCGACGGATATTGATGTTTACCGTGTGTCATATTGACAACGGGTTTCTTCTGGAGAATTCTAATTTATCAGCCGTATGATAGAATTATGGAAGTAAATTTAAAAGTCTGCAAACAAACTTGATCAAATCAAAAATTTGCTTGTACCTAATCAGTTTACGGAGGCACAAAGCAAGAGATTAACTGACCTTTCAATGCAAAGCAAAATTGTTTCACTCCTTTACTAAGCTCCCTCCAAGTGTTGAAGTAGAGGTCCGCTAATTACTAGTATAGAAAAGCTATTGGCATTCCTATAGCTATGAAACAGCATTTATATTATCATATTCATTTGAACATAAAGAAAACAGCCTTCAACAACATATTAAGGAATTCGGACGATTTCTTAAATATAGAAAATATCAATTTTCATCTTTGGTCCAACAAAACGCTCAAATTCCTGCTCAATAAAGCGAATACTTCAGAATGCAAAATTTCTTGGCCTAAATCTCCCTATCCAAACGGATTTGTAACTACAAATATATAAGCTGAAAGAGATGACTTTGAATGACCGAACGAACGAACGAATGAATAAATGACTTATATATAGAAGGTAACCCAGTTAGTCAAAAAACTAATCTCCCTTCAAAAAGAAAGGTTACCAACATGATATTCTGCAGCGCTCTGCAGGCCAGGTGATTAACCCATCTACATTTGATCATTATGCTTACCTCTTTGGTTGCACGACGGTGGCAGTGGTTTCAGAGTTTATAAAGGTTTATAGGGAAATCTTTTTTAAAAGAACATAGAAGTTCGATTTGTTTCTTTTATCTCTGTCATTGTGTTCTTGCTGATTTGACCCCAGGTGTTCTGGTCTCGGTTTGGTCATTGAGTACCCGCCCCTTTGGCTTTTCAATGCTATTAGCTTCTTATGTTTTATATGTTTGTGTGCGTTTGCATGCAACATTGTTGAGCTGATGGGTGGGTTGGAGTTATTTCACCAAGACAGCTTGTACTTGTTTTGTGATAAGAGAACCTGTTGGGGCAAGTGTGAGGTTGGTGCACCCTAGAACCTGCTTTAAACCCCCAATGGTATTTTGTTTTGCCACTGACCGTTCCAAGGCGGTATCCCCAAAGGTTGTCATTTTCGATAATTGTTTGTGGCGTCCTTTTTGAATTGACATACTTATAACAAACATGCTCTCTCTCTCTCTCTCTCTCTCTTCCTCTCTTCTTTTTCGCTGCGTGGGGAGGCTGTGTTTTGTGAGTGTGGCGATTCCTGATATGCATATATTACTTTTTAGATTGATCATATTTCTGAGAATTCGGTCCATAATTTACTGTGGTCACGAGGGTAGGTGATCAAAAGATTTATGCTTATTTTAAGATGATGCGTTTAAATCATACAGAAAAACTTTGAAATTGAATTACACAAAATAGCATGTGTTCTAGCAGTGTTTATATCCCGTTGGTTTGAAATGACAGTCTCAAGAACTCAATTTGTTTCTCTAACAGGCAAACGATCAAAAC
Source organism: Corbicula japonica (assembly GCA_038501625.1). Lineage (NCBI taxonomy): Eukaryota > Metazoa > Mollusca > Bivalvia > Venerida > Cyrenidae > Corbicula > Corbicula japonica. The sequence continues at coordinate 2,118,023 of JAZAYU010000072.1, forward strand.
GGCGGGGCGGTCCTTAAGAAATATTAAATTCCAGTATGCACATAACGTGTATTTGTTTCTAGTATGCACTTAACATCTATTTTATTCTTATGTGCGCTTAACATCTATTTGGTTATTTGGTTCTTGTGTGCCTTTAACATCTATTAGATTCTAGTGTGTTCTTCACATCTTTTTGTTCTAGTGTGCACTCAACATCTACTTATTCTAGTGTGCACAGCATCTTTTTGATTCGTGTGTGCCTCTAACATCTATTTAATTCTTCTTGGTGCCTTAAACATCTATTAATTCTTGAGTGCCTTTAACATCTATTAATTATTGTGTGCCTTTTAACATCTATTAATTATTGTGTGCCTTTAACATCTATTAATTACTGTGTGCCTCTAACATCTATTTAATTCTTCTTGGTGCCTTAAACATTTATTAATTCTTGTGTGCCTCTAACATCTTTTTAATTCTTCTTGGTGCCTTAAACATCTATTAATTCTTGTGTGCCTTTAACATCTATTAATTCCTGTGTGCCTCTAACATCTATTTAATTCTTCTTGAGTGACTTTCACATTTAATGATTCTTGTGTGCACTTAACGTCTATTTGATTTCTATTATACACATTTTACATCAATTAATCCCACAATTGATTCGCACTCATTTTGCCAGGTGGTCTTCAAGTGAAATTCTCCGTCATTACAAGTCCACAATATCCGTGTATTCTTTTCATATAGGTCTCTCATACAACCTGTCATTGCTTCAAGCTCTATATTTTCCTTCATCATCAATACTATAGGTTTCTCTTTTAAAAATGCCTGATAGAATTCGTTGCGGCAATGTACACTTTGGCAATATCGGTTGGATATAACCGCAACAACAACTGCAGTATTGTCAAGTAGCTCAGATATTTCATCAGGAATACCGGTAGCTTTGCCGTGCCTGAAGTGTTTATCACCTTCACAAACAAGATCTCTATCAGTTCCTATAGCAACTGTCAAATGTGTATTGAGTTTATCATAAACATAATTTTGTACAAAGCTCACGTCATAACTAGAATATGTCAAAAACACGACAAACTTGCTGCTATCTTGTATATAAAGTTGTATCTCTTTTATCTACTTTGATATTGTCCTTTCTTCCACATCATTTGCGCTACACAAACCGTGGACACGAACATAAATATGCTTATAACTAATGCAATAGTGAAGTCGACAATTAATGAATCTAGTTTTGCTTGTTACAATCCTCCTGTACGGAGTCGAACGCAATTATAACCGTGTCCGTGACATTTTGGAACAGGAAACACATAAGTCCTTCTTTGTTGATGTATGGTGTCGTCATAATCCACCTTAAGAAGTCATAATTCTCACATTTTGAACAGTCAATTTCATGGTCATTTATGTTTAAAGTACTTAAACTTTTTAATTTTGGAGCAAATTTTATAAATTGGATAAAGCTGTTCTACAACAATATACAATCATGTATCAATATAAATGGCCACCTATCAGATTGGTTTTTTATAAAACGTGGTTGTCGACAAGGTGATCCTTTGTCCCCGTACCTCTTTATTTTATGTGCAGAAATTCTATCCTTACTAATCAAACAAAATAAAGATATTTCTGGTATTAAAATTAATAATATTGAATTTTTAATTTCACAATACGCGGATGACACAACCTTAATACTAGATGGGACAGAAAGGTCATTGTATAATTCCTTAAAAGTGTTAAAATTCTATGCTGAAATCTCTGGGTTACATGTAAATGTTGATAAAACTAAAGCTATACGCCTTTCCAATAAACAGTTTCGCAGTCCTGTACGAGTTACTTCCCGCGACCGAAAATCAATCCAAAACGAGGCTCTGCAGGATAGCTGAACGATCGGGCTAATGGCTTAAGCACATAATAGCTAACCTTATCCGCTATATTGCAGGTCTGCGTTCGTCGCCGGCGGTGAAAAAATAAGTTGCTGGTCTGTTATTCTAGCCAGACCTTTTATGTTTACTATTTGTTAGATATTTAGATTTTTAATGATATAAGAACATGTACCATTCTTGTTGATAGTAGGCAGTATGAAACGCAATTTGGACAAACATAAGCATTAATTTTACCAATTATGTATAACAATTTCTTCTTTATATCTTTTATATATTTTAATATATTGTACTGGTGTAAATGTTGCAAATTGCTAAGGCTAGTAATGCGCTATTATCAGGAAATCGTGATATGTCAACATCTGGTTACACGATCTGTAGACAAAAAAAAATTGAAAAAATACAATCTGAATTTGTTGATACTTACACATTTGAACAATAGAATTGTCCTAAAAAATTAAGGCGTTTATGGTCAACGTGTAAATAATTTGAATATTTAAAATGTTACGTATACTTCACATCCAAATATGATTGATTCTGTCTTGAAATAAAACAGGATCGGTAATCTAGTTGTTTGTTGTAGAAGTATCATTCGTAGAATAAAATCCAAGGATTTAGATGCCGGCTTCCAAAAAGATGAGAATATTTATATCACAATATGGTTGCATATCCAATTTAGATTTCTTAGGTTTGACAGATTGTAATTTTGGCATAAAAGCCCAAACTCTTAATTAAACATATATAACATGTTTTGACAAGATTTGTTTCTTATTGACGGCTTTTGTTTCTATACGTGTCATAATGTTGATTAAGAATCCATTTAAGTGCTAAATCAAATATATTTGCTGGCACATCCAGTAGTTAAAGGACTCCGAAATACTTAAGAATTGGGAGGTGTAGATACTTTGCACATAGAAATTACACGATATCTATTGGTCAGTGATATCTGCCCCTTTAAGTAATTGACAGATGACCCCGTGTGCGAGACAGTTTGACATGTTTATGGCATGCCGCCTTCAAAATCAATCGCCGCCGACATAATCACAACATGATGTCAGTAGTTGAATAGACACGCTAATCCGGAAACGAGACTCAATTAAGCCGTGAAGAGAACACTGCGACTGTCTGTTAGTTCAAGTCGTTTAGTGTCTCATGCGAGGAATAATGAATTGACACTTTTAATCAGAAACCTGATTGTTTTATAAATTATTTTCAAAAATATCATGACGCTGATGTATTATTACTAATTCAAAGAGAAAATATATTTTAAAAAAAAGAATTTTATGATAAAAAAGAAAGTTGTAGGTACATATTCCCTATTACGTTATTACAGCGAGCAATCATTTATCCTGTAAAGCAGTCACGTGACTGGACAGGGGATGTAACCAAATAAATTCATCGAATTATTGGAAAGGCGTATATGGATAGGTTCAATGAAAGGTAGTGAAAACAAATTATGCCATGATATTCACTTACAATGGGAAAGGGATCAATTCAAACTATTAGGTATACAATTTTCTATTAATTTAGATGAGATGATAAATTTAAATTACGCACCTAAAATCAATGAGATAAAAAAATCTACTGTCTGTCTGGTCAAAGAGAATTTTAACTCCAATTGGTAAAAATATTGTTTTAAAATTATTAGCACTAGCAAAATTGAATCATTTGTTCATATCTTTACCCAACCCAAATATAGATATAATTAAAAAAATACAGACTTTGTTTTTCAAATTTATTTGGGTAGATGCCCCAGATAAAGTAAAAAGAACTGTAATTATCCAAAATTATGAAATGGGGGGGGCCTAAGAGTAACTGACATTGAGAAATTTATACATGCACTTAAAGTTACATGGCTAAGAAGATTTTGGAAAACTGACAATAAATATTTCTCTCTTGCTATAAAAATCTGACCATTCCTATCAGAGTTCTGTAATTTTGGTAGTGATTTTATTTTACAGAACAGGGGGATTATTTAAATGTTTTTTGGAAAGATCTGTGGAATGCTACTTCAAATTAGTGCGAAGACATTTTGATTTTATAACTATATTGCAAAGGGGGTATACTTTGTAAATGACCTGTTAAATAATTCTGGAAGATTCTATACATTTGATGAATTTCAAGAGAAATTTGAAGTGAATACACATTTCTTAAACTATCAGTTATTCATTCATTAAGACACTACTTAGATCAGTTAAACTTCAATCATTTGGCAATAAAAGAACAGAATCCAATTCAACCAGTAATATGTAAATTAATTATGGCTGGAGAAAAAGGATGCAGGATAATATATGATACACTCTTATTTAATAAATTATTTCCAAAATCTGCTGTTAAATGGCAAAATGAGTTTAATTTTAATAACATGAATTGGCGTGAAATATACAATTTACCTTTTAAATCTACAAAAGATACCAAAATCCATTGGTTACAGTACCGAATCAATCATAGAATTCTCGGGACAAATTACTTATTAAACAAAATGAGATTAAGGGATAATGACCTTTGCACTTTTTGTATTTCATATCCAGAAATATTAGTTCATCTTTTTTGGGATTGCCAAACAGTACAAGTTTTCTTACATAATGTGAAAAGGTGGATAAATATGTGTTGTCCTTTCATAGCATTAGAGTTAGAAAAAAAGGATTTTAACTTGGTCTGTCATCATAATTTAGTAATCAACTATATCATTCTACATTCGAAATATTATATTTATAAAAGTAAAATGTCATCTTCTGTCCCAAACCTAGGTGTCTTTAAAAAACAAATCGCCTCACTATTTAAAATGGAAAAAATGAATGCCTGTAAAACTTTTACTGTGGACAAGTATGATAGAGTTTGGGGAAAATTTTCAGCTTTATCACTAGGCTGAGTTATGAAAGTTCACCTTTTCTGTGACAATTTTATGTTGTCTCTCTCCCCCAACCCCCTGCCGCTTACCATCCGCCCCCACTGAAACAGCTGCCTCATTCCTCTAATTTGCAGTTGTTGGTCTTTCACAAATTTTCTTTCTTTTGCTCTTTTGTTTTGGGTTTTCGCTGCTTGTTTTTTTATTATTATTATTATTAGTAATGTATGTAGCACTTTGAAAACATCCTCTCAGACTTCCTTGTGCCTTTAGAATTTCCACTTGTTATTAAAAATAGCCAGAAAATTCAATGATGTGAATATATATATATATATATATATATATATATATATATATATATATATATATATATATATATATATATATATATATATATATATATATATATATATATATATAAAGGGTATATATATAAAGGGAACTTTGAAAGCCAACGATCACAACAAATATGAAAATAGTACAGGCTCGGTTTGATTTAGCCTGTTCATGGGCACTAATGGAAATGCATACTACTGCCCAAGCCGCCTAGCCCCTGGTTTAGCACAACTCAATATTTACACACCTAAACGTCGATAATTTAGTTCCAAGTTTAAATTTGATCATCAGCACATAAAAACAAAACCTATTTTGTAATTGTTAATATTAAAATGTATGCATGCTGATGGATGCTAAAATATGTAACATGCGAATATGAAGGAGGAAACACCGAGCACTTATTAGTTGAGTGCCTAAAGGTCCAAATTTTTTAAAAGTTGAAATACATAATGTACATGATTTTAAAGTCTCACATGAACAACTTTTCTTTACACTAAAATACATTTCAATTGCATTGCCTAGACACACCACTTTTGTTTTTCTCGTTGTTGTATTTTTGTTTAAGGGATGGCAACGAATATTCGAATATTCGAATGCCGACGGGACATTCGAATACTTTTTTAATATTCGAATATTAAATTTTGTAAAATTAAATATAAAGAAAATCAAATAAATTTAAATCATTTCGTGCAAGGACTCGCTGTTTTCTTCCTAAACATGCTAAATTCGATGTGCAATTAACATAACACCTGGTGTTATTATAAGACGTGTCATAGTCAATATATTGGCCCCCAATAAACAGCAGTTGGCAGTTTGAGTCCCTCAAAGTGTGGTAAATTTTAATTCGGTAGATTTTGAAAGGTCCCTCCATGATCGTCGGGATACGCCATATTCTAGAACTTTGCCCCCATTGGATTCCACAGACCGAACACGCCCTAAGCAGCAGTATCGGTCTAGGCAATCATCTAGGCCTAGAGAAAATTACGAAACTCCTAACAGATTTGCAACTCTATCTAGAGACAGATCCGTGTCAGTAACAAGAAAAGCAAACTCCCCACTGGAGGAAACGGCGCTAAAGCGCGTACACTCGGAACACGAAAACGAACCCGATAATACAAACTTATCTTGTGTTTCTGCCCATGTAGAACCTCAATCTAACTGTCAGTCTCAAACAGAGCGAAGATCACGAAGAGATCAACCAATAGGATAGACAGGGACGGTTGCCTTCTTTAAATGACAGTCTGTTTGAAAGCTGTCTGTGTGTTTGTAACAGATGATATATCTTCTATTGAACAAAATAGTATTTTCGAAAATGGAAACCCGACATATTTATCAAGAAATAACAATGAATCAGGGTTAAAGTCATATTCGAACCTTATGGGAAATAATTTGAATATTCTTTCTTTGAACGTATGCGGATTAAACGCCAGACAAAATTACCCGGAGTTAAATTCGCTTATAGAAAATTACAGCATTATTGGTTTTCAAGAAACTAAACTTGACTGTTTAGATACCGTTATCTTTGATAATTATACTTTACATTTTAAGCACAGAAAAGAACATATGAAGCGAAAATCGGGCGGAATAGCTTTGGCTATAAGAAATGATATTGAACCTTTTGTACAGGTATTAGAAAGCAGTAGTAAATTAGTATTGTGGTTTTCCATTTCCGAAAAGATAACAATGATCAGTGATGTTTTATATGGTGTAGTTTATTTGCCACCAGAAAATTCTGATTTTGCATCAGATGACCCGTTTTATGAATTGCAAAACGAACTTAATTACTTTAAGGGTAAATATTCGCATATTTGTTTATTTGGAGATTTTAATTCAAGAACAAAAGATTTAAATGATTATGTAATTCCAGATTATAGTATTTTTCATGAAACTGACCTAGTTGATTTGTTCTATGAATTTCAGGCTGAACTAAATAATTTTGACAAAGCTAATGTTTCTCTGAAACGAGCAAATGAAGATAAATGCACAAATAGTTACGGTTATAAATTCATTGATTTTCTGCTGGCAAACAATCTGTGTATTTTAAATGGTAGAACGGCGGGTAATACAAATGGAAATCTTACATGTAAGAATTCTAGCACAGTTGATTATTTTTTTTGCTCGTCAAATTTGTTTACTTCTGTACAGAATATGTTTGTTTTAGATTTCTGTGACATGTGTTCAGATGTTCATAATCCGATATCTCTTAACTTCAATTTCAAAGTAGAAGTCGTTTCGTATAAAAGCCAACAAGAAGCAAATGTAAAATTATGGGATGCCAATAACTCTGTTTTGTTCTATAATAATCTTAACGATAGTAAACTAAATCAAATTATTCAAAATCTGATTGAAATCGAAAACAACGACTCTATCTCACAAACCAAAATGGATGATATTGCTGAAAATATTTCAGAATTTTTTGTAGAAAGCGCCAAAACTAGCTTCGGCTATCAAGATTTTAACGGCAAATCAATTTACAACAGAAATGTTAAAGCAAGAAAAGGTCAACCGTGGTTCAATAGTGAGTGTAAGATAGCAAGAAAAAATTTCCATCGTTCAAAATTCTTATATAAATTAAGAAAATCAGAAGAAAATAAAAGGTCACTTAAACGAAATAGTAAAGTATATAAAACGACAATAAATAAAAGCCTCAAAGATTTCAAAATAAATAATGCGACGAAATTGAGAAATATGAAAAACTGTAAACCTAAACAATTTTGGAAAATATTAAATGGGAAAAAGAAGGGGCGTACGCATGCGTCGTTAGAGAATCTTTATAATTATTTTAAAAACATAAATTTTGTAGAAAATGAAGATGAAAATATATTATTAGACAACGAAACTTCTTCTGAGATAAACACTTCACTTAACTCGCCAATATTAATTTGTGAAATAGAAAAAGCAATTAAATCTTTAAAAAATAATAAAGCCAGTGGAATAGACCAAATTCTTAACGAACATTTGAAATATTCTTTTCCAAAAATTAAAGAAATGTTACTTAAACTATTTAATATAATTTTTACATCAGGCCAAGTCCCATCTATGTGGACAATTGGTACCATTATTCCGATTTACAAAAACAAAGGGGATCCTAAAGAGCCTTCAAATTATCGACCTATAACTCTTTTAAGTTGTCTTGGGAAACTTTTTACCGCTATATTGAATAACAGACTTCAGAAATTTGCTGATGATAGTGAATTATTAAACAAGTTTCAAGCTGGATTTAGAAAAGGATATTCAACTGTCGATAATATGTTTATTTTGAACAGCCTAATAGAGTTCCTAAAATCAAAAAAGAAAGTTTTATATTGCGCATTCGTTGATCTTAAAAGTGCATTTGACACCGTTTGGCGTAATGGGTTATGGTCAAAACTTGTTTTACAAAATGTCAACGGCAACTTTTTACAAATTATCAAAAGTATATATAAAAATGCAAAATCTTGTCTTAAAGTCAATGGTGTTATATCTGATTTTTTTCCTTCTAATATTGGAGTAAGACAAGGTGTAAACCTGTCTCCCTTATTATTTTCGTTGTATCTTAATGATCTACATGATTTTTTCGTTACGCAAAACCAAACAAACGGTATTTTCTGTAACACACACACGTCTGATGAATCTATTATAATGTTTGTTAAGTTGTGTATTTTATTATATGCTGACGACACTGTTATTATTGCTGAGTCTGTGCAAAGTTTACAGTATGCTCTGGATACTTATGCCCAATATTGTAATAACTGGAAGCTTATGCTTAATGTAACTAAAACAAAAATTCTGATTTTTTATAGAGGCAGACAACAAAGATATCAATTCACATATAATGATGAACAAATAGAAATTGTTAATGAATATAATTATTTAGGTATTTTATTTAGTAGAAGTGGATCGCCGCTGAACATGGAATGGTATTAATTTGAAAATACCTCATTGAAGGTTCCATGTTCACCGCCATATGCATACCATCGTTTGGGATGGATCGAAATTGTACTATTTAATGGTGTAATTACTGAGTTGCGCTCAACCCGGGGCTAGGCGGCGTGGGCAGTAATAAGCATTCCCATTACTGTCCATGAACAGGCTCAATCAAACCGAGCCTGCAGTATTTTCATATTTGTCGTGTTCTGTGGCTTTCAAAGTTCCCTTTTCATCTATTTATAACGCAAAAAAAGAAATCGCCAAACAGGCAACTAAAACAATGTATAGCCTCTTGAAACAATCAAAGTACTTACGTTTACCAATTGATACACAAATAGATCTATTTATGAGAATAGTTAAGCCAGTTCTACTATATGGATGTGAAATTTGGGGATATGGCAACGTAGAAATAATCGAACGAGTACAACTGAAATTTTTAAAAATTATACTTAACGTGAAATCTAGTACACCGAATAGTATTGTATATGGTGAAACCGGCGTCAAACCTCTATCTATAGATATTAAGCAACGAATGATCTCATTTTGGTGCAAACTTGTGAATGAAATAAAATTGTCTTCAGAAATATACTCTATAATACTGAGTAATTTCAAATATCTAAATAATCATAAATTTCTTTGGATAGAACACGTGAAAAATATTTTCGTTGAATGCGGACTCATGAATATTTGGGAATCACACGAGTTTAATAATAGCAAGTGGCTAACATTAACCATTAAACAAAAGTTGTCGGATATTTTTTTATTAACGAATGGTATTCTAACATTGAAAATCAGAGTAAATGTAGAAGTTACAAACTGTTTAAACATAATTTCGGTTTTGAAAAATATCTAATTGAAACGGATTACAGGTATTTAAAACACGTTATCAAATTCAGAACAAAAAATCACAAATTACCAATCGAGACCGGCTCCTGGATCGGTATACCGCTTGAAGACAGACGCTGCTCATTATGCCATATCGGTATAGGCGATGAATTTCATTATTTATTAGAATGTAATGCATTAAGCCAACTAAGACAACGATATATAAAACCGCTTTATTATAGATCGCCTAACATAATTCATTTTGACTCTCTGATGACTATTTACACAAAAAATAAAACAGAATATAGAAAATTTTGTATTTTTACTAAATCGATACTACAACTATTCAAGTGATACTATTTATCTTTTTTTTGTTAGCAAATGTATACAAAAACCCACTTTATTTGTGTATTAAATGGTGCTAACCATAAAAGTGCTACGGGCAGCTATTCCCGCAATTGTTGTATGTTATAACAGAGCCTCGTTCATGTATCTGTATTATTGTTTTTCCTCCTCATGTGTACATTGTAAAATGTATTGAGTGTACGAATAAACTTGTAAACTTGTAAACTTGAGTGACCCGTTAACGTCAATTATCGGCGATTCTGGAGAACAATACCCGATAGGCGTTTCATAAAGAATTCTGCACAAGAGGTGCGAAATTAATAATGCGTGTGCATATTTTAATTAAAATTGACAACAATAATCATTGGATGAAGCAAAAATAAGCCGATTAAAATGATTTTCATAATAAAGATAATTTTTCATAATCGCTATCACGCGCATCCAATCCCGACTGCTATTGCAGTCACATGCAAACTCAAACTTGAGTCAATTGCTGTTGAAACCAGGAAGAAACCTATATCACACCATAGAGCTTACGTAAGAAGTAACGATATGAAATAATTCAAATAAAATAAAAATGATAAACAATGTGTTTAATATTTAGACGATCGGCGTTAAGACCGTGACGACAACGATATTACCATTAAATTACTCTGTCCCGGAAATACACGAACAAAGAAAACGAAAGTAGACTGACCTCTTAAGTAAGATCATGTTATTAATCTGCAAGAGGACATCAAATAAACAAATGAACGTTAGAAATTGAGATTTTGTCCTTATTTAAGCTTGACCTTATGACAACTTTAAGCGTTATTTCCAATTGGAATGCCGTTATACAACCGGAAGTGCCTGTTTACTGACTTGTACAGCAAACTCTAGCATACTATGTTCAAAGAGATCGCAAATAAGCATAATAACTATCGAATATTCGAATATTCGAATACTTTCACAACCGAATATTCGAATGCCAATTTTGCCTTTCGTTGCCATCCCTAATTTTTTTTAATCATCAACTTACTACTACACAGGTTTAGTAAGGAAGTTTTAATCCACCACAAATGTGGTCCTGTAGAATATCAAGCGCCGCATTTTTGGTTGCAAACTAGTATCCGGAGACTTTATATATTAATCAAATTCAGTATGTATACATTCCAATTATGGAATATGAATAACGACGAAAACTACGAATAGTAGAGACCCAGTTTTATTGCATCTGTATTGTGTAGTAATGCAAAGCCGCCAGTCTTGTCCTGTATAAAAGATAAAATATCATTTCAAAATTGTCCAAACAATACACAATCCCCACACAGCCAAAACAACAGATGAAAAGAGAGCATGGGTTTATGGAATGGTGAAAAAAAGACAACACAAAAATTATCAAAACTGAGAACCCGCAGGGTAACCGTATTGGTGCATTCACTGGCAAAAATTTAAAGCGAAACTTAATTGTTTATCCACACCAGACAACGCTGTGATAACGTTGGTTGGAGTTATTTAACCAAGACAACTTGTAATTGTTTGTTGATATGAGAATATGTTGGGGAAAGTGTGAGGTTGATTCACCCTAGAACCGATTTTAAACCGCTATCTGCAAATTGTTTTGCCGCCGACCGTCCCAAAGCGGTTACCACAATGGTTCTCCTTTTCGTTAATTGTTTGTGGTGTTATATTTAAATTTGACATACTTGTAAACACATGCTCTCTTTTTCTCTCTTCTTTTTCGCTTCGTGCGGAGGCTGTGATTTGTGATTCCCGATATGCATATTTCATTTTTTTCACCTTCTTTTCTCTTGTGCTGTTTTTATCTATTCTCGTTTCGGCAATTACATTTTTAACACTTTAATTTAGTACTTGTAATTGAACTTAACAACTCATCGCCATCACACGTGGTAGTGTATTGACTATTAATGAAATATTTATGCCGTAAAGAATACCGAAACATATAAACTAAAAATCACTATTAATTAAAATCAATAATGCCTCTATGCCACTGATAAGCAACTATATTTGCTAGTAGTAAAGTACCGACGGCACGTACTTATACAATTATGTAGCAATTAAGAAAATATATCGAACAAAAATAAGAAAGTCTAAATTACAAAAAGGTCCTCATTTAACTTCAAAAAGTCGTAATGTAATTTTCATCTGGGAAAATTCTGTATAAAATAAGTTAGCTTAACATGCGCCAAAATATTTGATTTTCACTGATAATTTTAAAACACAATACGTTATTCATGTAAATCATAATATTTTTAATAAACGATTCGTTTCGATTATTATCTTTTGCTACACTTCCTACATATAGTTTTCTATTAATATCTTTCGCCTAACTACCTACTTTTTGTCATTCTATCATTTTCATAGAATAATATCAATATATCATGACTTCAGTGACTAATTTAAATCTGGGCTACGTGCCCGTTGTCACAAAACTATTGATATTTATTTACATGAACCATTCAATACAGCTCAAACGACATCGTTTTGTCAAATACTGAATTACAGTCAAACCTGTCTTGAGCAGCCACCCAAGGGAGTGAAAAAAGTGACTGCTCTATACAGGTTGCTGTTAAAGACAGGTTAAAATGAGAACAAAATGTTAGATTAGGACATATTCAAACTGGCTGTTTAAGACAGGTGGTTGCTATTCGCAGGTGGCTGCTAAGGCAGGTTTCACTGTACTTATAAAGAAAAAAGACATCAACTGAACATCTCTAAGCAGCAAAATACATAGTTCTCTATGAAACTGATATTAAGCTATGTTTTCTTAACGACAATATCATTTGAAATTCGGAGTAGCGCTATTAGTGCATTGTGCGGTCGTAGAATGTCTCCCCGTACCTGTATTCAGAGTGTATCAGAAAAGTATCAGTTACTGATTCTATATAATGCTGATGCCGTTTAAGATTATGCGCGATACCTTTTGGGGTTTGCATGTTATGCATATCAGGAATGCCTACATTCAGAAGAAATAATAATAAATCCAAGAAGAAGAGAAAGAGAGCATGGTTTATAAAATGATCTATTTCAAACAGACTCAACAACAAATTAACAAAAAGGAGAGCCCGGAGAGACTACCGCCTTGTAACGATCAGTGGCAAAACAATTTGCCACTGTAACTTTAAACCAGGTTTTAGGGTTCATTTAATTAAGGAAGCATTATGGTGTCAAATGTGTAACAATATCTCCAATTAGTTATAAGAATTCAATAAATAATTGTAACTTCGTTCCAAATATAATTAAAATAATTAAATATCAAAATATGACCGAAGACGCCTTTACCGGTGGTATGACCGGTGTTAAAACGTAAATTAATTATAAAGTGTCAATGGTTGCATAACTCTTTATGTTTGTTCGCGAGTTACTATGTATTTATTTTATTAATTTTAATTTGGAATGTTTAATTAAACTCAAATTTAATTAATTCCTTTAGAAAAGTCTCTTGTCAGTGCGTGCGTTATTGAAACAAAAATGAATTGCAGAAAGAAGTTCAAAATATAATGATTTTTTGCTTTGTCTCAACTTTGTTCGTTCAATGTAAGAACTAATAAAATGTTATTTTTATGACACTATGTCAATAAAAGTTGAAATAATATTTGTTTCAAACGAATAGGTGTTAAACTAGGAACACATCAAATATCAATCCAAAATAGATTAAGCAATATTAAAATCGACCTTTCTTAAAACTTCTTTTTGTGAAACGAACATGATATTATGGTGGTAATTATTTATTTTCAAAAGAAATAATACAATTAAGAACACAGTTAAAGATTGGATATAAAATTGAAATTTGCGTATAAAGAATAGCCTCACACAGAAAACAGCGTACTCACAGACAGACAGCTGAGAGAAAAAAAACATGTGTTGATTTAAAAAGAACAATTTGGGTTACAATTTGTCATTGTTTTTTTTAAACCAGGTTCTAGAGTGTGCCAACCTTACACTTGCAGCAATCGGTTCTTATATGAACAAACGAGTACAAGTCCTCTTGTTGAATTAGCTTAAACCTACCTTTTAACTCGGAAATGCTTCGTGCAAAGTTACACTTACATACAAACCATATGAAGCTCATAAAGTTGTCACGGAAAAAGGCCAATGAACATCACTTTAGTTTACTTTCGTCTTCTAGCATATTTCACTTATACTTAAAAACCAAAGGCGGTTAACCCTCAGGTAATCTTTTTCGTAACTTGTTTGACATTTGGATCAAGGTTTGGTAAAATTGGTAAAATTTTTCTAAGCATGAAAATGATATTGCTTACGATGGTGCCATGTCGAATTGCCGTTGCAATCCCCTGATAGGGCATGAACTAAATGCAGAAATAAATTTAAGTTTTAACATAAATTGTATAAATTATAAGTCGAAAACGTTAAACTGAACGCTATACATGTGTATCCATTCTTAAAATGTTTAATTTATCGTTGTTCAAACAAGTTGATGTTTGATGTCACAGACGATTGACTTTCTTTCTCAAATCATCTATACCCAAGGTTATAAAACTGAGCATGGAAACCAGTCTCAAATCTCAAGCATCTGATTGGCTGAAATGGCGACTGGTCTCCAATCTCAGCTTAATAACCTTCAGCCTTGGACGTGTCCTATTGTTTAACGTGCATCCCATTGTAATATGCACCAATGGAAGCTGTGTTTGTTTTTGGTTACAGTTTACATCAGATATCTGAATCAGATGCATTTCTTGATGTAGGACTGATAGAACGGAACAGTTTAATTTAATACAAACGTTTACTCTGCAGCGAAAGGGTATGTTATTTTTTTGTAATTATATTGCAGATGCAATTTTTATAACATGGAATAATGTTGTATCTTTTAAATTAATTTAAAGTAGGAAAGAGTCTTATGGTTTGTATAATTAATTTCTATTGGCATTTTTGTTTGAATTAAAGATAGTAAAATATAAGTAGAATGGCCACATTCAGAAACAACAGCTTCCTCACACAGCCAAAAAAAAGGAGAGAGGAAAAATTAAAATAAGTTTATCAGTATCTGATTCATCAAGTTCCGAAAGAATTAGAAATTAAATGAATGTTATAGGATACAATGAGAAAATGAAAATAAAGATTTTTATGAGATATGAAAATAAACTGACATATGTTAGGGCCAGTTGCTAGTTTTTTTTTAATTTTAAAAGTTAACTTTAAATTTTGAAAAAAATGGTTTCAGAGGTGATCGGGAAAAAATCTTTTTTTTAAATTTAAACAAAAAAAGTGTATATGATAGAGTTTTACATATAAACTAAATATGCTCAAATTTGAAATTTTTGTTTTAAATTATTTATTTTACACAACATAATGTAAGGTTTTTGGCGAAATGTATAATAAGCAATGTTGTCTACTCGTTCTAAGAATAAATGTTTACTGTTCGAACTTCCGTTACGCGCCCAATATGATATTTCCTTCTGTAAACTCCTTGGCAGAGTTGTCATTCCTTACACTCACTTAACATCTATGCTAAAGGCCAAATGTCAAGATTTTTTACCAAAGTCGACAGTCTTATTTTATATTTTATAGTCATAATTATTAATTTGAAAGCTTGCGGGTTAAACAAATGTCAGAACTCTTCGCTATCTTTCATTTAAACCGAAGAAACACAAGCTATTTTAAATGTAGTTGGTGAACATTTTTGAGTTAAAAGTAAAAGTTGAAAGGAGTCTCAGCCTATAACAGAGGTGAATGTAATGAAAAATAGTTCACCAATTACATTTAAAATTGATTGGGTTTCTTCTGAATGAAAGTTAGTGAATATATCTGTCATTTGGTTATCCACAAGCTTTTGATATTCATAATTATGACTGTATGAAATAAGGCTGTCGAGTAATGTCAACAATCTTGACATTTAGCCTTTCGCAGAGATGTAAAGTGAGTGTAAGGAACGACAAATCTGCAAAGGAGATTGCGACAGTGTAAGCGAGTGTTACTTCTCCGCAAAACGCATGTAATTTCGACCAAAATAATCAGTAAATATCTTGAAAAGTAACTATCTTTTGCAACAAAATCAACAAGTATCTTTATTTTTAATTGCTAATAGGATATAATTATATTGTTAAATCGTTTTCTTTTTTTTGTGTGTGTGTACATTTTGTTTAATCAGAAAATTTGAATTTATTTTCAGATGATGCTAACAAAAGCTCTTCGGGTTTTTATTTACATTAGAGGTAACACCTTTTAAGTAAATGATTTGCCATAGTATTACAAAAGCTGCAATAAGCTTCACGGAAAATGTGTCTTAACGAACCTTCTCACAAAATACGAACACTGTATTGCTGTTAGCAAGAATTTCGATTTTATTGGAGGAGTTCTTCACACATGTCACATATATTGTATCTCACCATGTACTGATACTATACATTATTTATATCTTTTACTAAATGATTTAACGAGACTCATTTAGGTCCCCAAAAAAATTTTACATTGTACACATTAATATCAAAACCAAGTTGCACAACCACGATTACTTGTATTTAAACCCAAAATGCGCAGCTAACTTTACTATGCTACATGTTCTAAATTTTCATTCAATGTGTTCGTATATTTCTCATTAGAATGCTGGCCGCCCACGTAAAAAATCCATTCCTTAAGGAAAAACGTGTATCCGTAGCAAATGCACGAAATTCTATATATTTTCGTTCTTTTCAGAACAGAACAGAATTGTGCACATTGATTAGACCTTAAGAATAATAAGTAACGCGATTTATGTTCCACTAAATAAATTATTATACACTGATCAAAGTGAATAGCAATAATTCTAAAGTGAACAGTAAGAAGTCAAGTCTTGAACTGAATTTCATAACCAGCTCGCGGGTTATATCTCCCGCGTTTTACCATGTGACTTAACACACGAGTAATTCAAACTAATTCTCACGCGATTTTGTGCGCCGAAACGTTAAGACATACGTTCTTTGCGCTACGTAACGCAAAGAACTTTAAAGTATTTACGTAATATTCATTGAAATGGCTTTATAAAGTTGCAAAAAATTGTATTGTTTAGCCAAACAGTGTAAAGAAATTTCCGATTATTTATGAAAATATTGTTTATAATTCTTTAATTACTCGTTAAATAACAACACAAATGTCAAAAAGCAAAAGATACATTTTCTGTGACACGCCCCCAATGTTATAAATAGAACTCATTTACATATCTTCATTAACTAAACCCTTTTCATAAAACATATTTTCATTCTATTAAACACGAAGGGTGCGGTAGTAACCGATTTTATAGTTATGGATTTTACACCGTTTTCATGACGTGGTCGCAATTCGCAAGGTCGGTCTTGAACCTAGAATAACATAGACGATCGGTCGCTTTCTTTCGTCTTGATGATTTGACTCCAAGAGCTCTGTATCAATTCATTGAGTATCCGCTCTTTTGCTTGCCAATCCTATTATCTTCTTATGCTTTATGTTTGTTCAGCTTTGGCATGCGACATTGTCGAGTTGATGGGCAGGTTGGAGTTATTTCACTCAAACAACTTGTGAGAACTTGTTAGGGCTTGTTTGTGATTGGTGAACCACAGAAACTGGTTTAAACCATCAGTCGCTTAGTGTTTGCCACACACCGGTCCAAAGGGATAACACCTCGAGTTCTAAATTCTTATATTGTGTGTAACGATAATTTTGTAATTGATCATTATATAAACCGTGCTCCTTTTTCTCTCAACGTTTTTGACTCAAAGAGAGGCTGTGTATTATGAAAGTAGCAATTCCTAGTATGCATTTCTTACCTTTTGTACTGGAGACGGGCATATATTGATTCTAAATTGTTTATTTTACATTGAAAGTCTCACCCGTGCCAACTGATATCAGTTTTTACATCACTGAAAAAAACAACCCATCACACCAGAGACGTACACCATATCGGTGCGCACTTACGAGTATAATTGTTTTTGATGTGAGTCCCAAATATGGCCTTTCAATGAATTGTCTACTTAATAGCACTATTGTTTTTTGTCTTTAACGTTACATAAATTCCCCAAGAATGACTTGCTTTCTATATGCTAAATAAATGGTCGGACCAAACGTAAATTAAACAAGGAAAATAAAATGCAAAGAATGAAATAATAATTATTCAGAAGCCATTGAATATAGATAAACAAGTATACATGTAGTATCATGCACATGCACCTGTATCACAGATATATTAATATTAATATGAAATAAAAATGATAGCAAAAAACTTTGTCCCAATATTTCAGGATGCATTGCAGCAGGACCAACTTGCTCCGAACCTCCAGTCTACGTTTGGCCACTTGGCCAAGATAATGAACTTAGAGAAATTATCTCAAACACCGATAACGGCACTCTTGGAATTGTGGCATTCGACACGGGGCTTGAAAACGTTGGCAACTATAGTGCAATGCAGTTTGAGGGAACAAGTGCTTCATTTGTTGAAATGCATATTCCTATAACGTTATGTATGTCGGAAGATTACTCTATAATGTTCTACGTGAACTTTCACGACACAGCTGCTTCTTCTACGTTACTTCATTATCGTAGCGAAAGTAACGTGACGTCGTCAGTTACAGAAATCGTCATATCAGTTTCGGCTGGAGATCTTACTATCACACTGAGCAACTTCGGATCAGCTACATGGTCCACTAATTCTAGAATTGCGAATGCCCAGTGGCACCATATTATTTATGAGAGAGATGTGAGTAGAGATGTTGCAAATCTGTATCTCGACTATAGAGACATGGGCGAAAAATCATTTGATTCAATGCTAGCAGAATCAGCAACAAGCTCGCCTGGTTTGATGAGAATTGCTGGCAAACTCGATGGTTCATCATCATTTTGGGGTAAAATCACATGTCTGCAACTCGTACCTTGTAAGACTGCCAACAAAGCCAAGACTTATGATCCAAAATGCATGCCTGTGAACTGGCCGGTCTTGACAATGACCACTGCGTCACCGATGACAACTGAGAAAACATCAACTACGGCACAGACAACAACAACGACAACAGCAACTACAACAACGACAGCTAGCTTTTATGGCGACGTGGTAGAGCGTTGGACTACGGCACCGACGACAACAACGACAACAGCAACTACATCAACGACAACAACTCCGACAACAACCACTGAGGCTCCAACAACGACGTCGCCAACATCCAATACGGCACCAACGACAACAACGACAACAGCAAGTACATCAACGACAACAACTCCGACAACGATCACTACGGCTCCAACGACAACGTCGTCAACATCCAACGCGGCACCGACTGCAACAACAGTTGCCGTTAGGACGTATGTGCCGAGAGGTAAATCTCAGTTTTTATAAATTCATATGTCTTTGATCGTTTATTATAAACTTAAATGTAATAAGTAGTCATATTTTTAAACAAAAGGAAGATTTCTTGGAGTTTCTTATTGATGTAGATGACGCTTTGTATTTTTGTTGTTATTTCTTTTTGACAATCAACGGACAATTGTCCCATAAATTTGGTTTCTTTCACCTCCGCCTGGTTTAGCATTATATGTATAATTTCGTTGCAACGGAAACTGTACACCTAGAAGCAAGTTTGTATACTATACAATGTACGAGTATACAAATAGAGATTCGGTTTCAATAATAAATGGGACGCGGCACGGAAAAAGGTACCTTCGGACAGTTGACGTCAATCTTTGAAATGACGTTATAAATTTTAGCAGACGACATTATTTATGATGCAATTCTTGGTAAAAATACCATTTAATTGTCAAAATATGTAACAAAATCACATTTCAGTTATTAAGAAATTAATTTATATTTGTAAGTTCTTTCTAAATTTAATAAAAACTAAAATATCACTAAAAACGACCGAAGGTGCCTTTTCCCGCGACGTGCCCCAAATAAGGATTGTTATAACGTAAAATAGTAAGGGAAAGGGCAAACCTGGACATGGATAAGATACCGAACGTCCCTCATAATCTCTTATTTGCATTTTACATTTTTTTTTTCAGATGCTCCAGACGTACGATTGGGATGTCAGCATTACAGCAAGATCGGATCCGCTCTTACTTTCGCCAATCCTTTGGATGTAATTGAAATCCTGACAGTGCCAAACAGTGCCGACTGTGCTCTGGAATGCAATCGTCACGTTAATTGCTTTATGTTCGCGACAAAGTTATTGTCGACAGGTTTTGAGTGCAAGGTTGGAATCAAGACACCATTCACAGTTGTTATTTCGGGCTCTAGTTTGTATGCTAAGCAATGAAAAAATCAAGTTTCGCTTTCAACTAAAGATGACTAAAGAGAAAGTCTTACAAAACATGACGATTCTCACCAAACTTTGCACTTGGCTTCATAAATCAAATCTAGCAGCATAATAAATATGGTAACGATATAACTGAATAAGGTCAGCACGTGTCTGACCGATTTGTGTTTAGTTTTATGTAGTAAATATATTGTCGACTATGTGTACTTCAGTTTAAATTTTTCAATTCAACTTGTAAATGTAGAAAAATATATTTGTTGGCACACCTAAATCTGTATGCACGCTTTGAATATCGCTGAAATGTTACTTTGATAATTTTGAAAAACGACTTCAGTGTTTTGGTTGGAGCTATTTAATCTGAGCAATCCGCATGTGCTTCTCGACATAAATACGGGATAGAGAAAGTGTTAGGCTGATGAATACTTAAGCCTGCTTTACACACTCAAAAGATATGTTTTCACACTGACAATTTTATATCGGTTAAACTACTGTCACACTAGGACGGCGTTCCCGCGGCGTTCTCAAAATATTCCGAAACGCCGTAAAACGCTGTGGAAACGCCGTAGGAACGCCGTAGCATCGCCATAAAACGCTGTGCAATCGCCTAGAACGTCGAGTGACGGCGTTTGTGTTTTGTTGCAAATTACAAACGCCGTGAGATCGCCATTTTTGTGAAAACGCTGTAGGAACGCCGTACGATCGTCCAGAGCGCCGCGAGAACGCATTGAGCACGCCGTGAGGTCGCCACGTTTGTTGACGAAGATTGCATGGCGTTCATGCTTGTATTACGATCCCACAATGTTTTCACGACGATTACATTTACCTACACTAGTAATATTTTTTTTTATTTCTGAAAAAATCTGTCATAACCATGGAGAATCTAAGAAGGCAGGCAGCAATGGCGCTTACTGTGATCAGGGGGTACAAGTAAAAGTCGGGTGAAAATGTTCATTGAAACCAGACTATAAACCCATACCTTTACCCTTTACCTTTTAAATAAAATGACGTCACTTAATTAAATACCTGTGTTTTTTATTTAAAATTATAATAAGTAAAAGATGAGCCTAGACAAGCTGTGAACGCGCCGGGAGATCGTAGTACCAACGCCTTGAGCGCAGTAGGAACGCCGTGAAGACGTAGTGCATCGCCTACAACGTAGTAGGAACGCCGCGGGATCGCCGTCTAATCGTGACCAAACGCTGTGATGTCGCCACAAGCTCGCCGTGCAAGCGCCGCGGCATCGCCATGAACGCCGTGAAAACGTCGTGAAAACGCCTACAGGTGGCGTTTTCATAAAAAAAATGTAAAATCGACGGCGATCTGATGGCCTTTTGAGAAAAAGTCAGAAGTTCTACATCCATCATATTATCTTTTAATTTTTTAACGTGGAATCGGAGAATAGTATGTTTTTCAAACTAAAAACACAAAAAGATACCTAAGTTTTCTTCTAGAAATATCCATTAAATTCCCACTATGCATATGGAAATCACTGTCATTGTAAAATATGCATATCAGGAAACACTCACAAAATACAGCCTCCCTACGCAGCGAAAAAAAGAAGAGAGAAAAAGAGAGCATGTTTGTTTTAAGTATGTCAATTCAAATAAGAGGACACAATCAATTAACAAAAAACTTTTGGGGTTACCACCTCGAATCGGCCAATGGCTAAACACATTGCCACGGGGGATTTAAACCAGGTTCAAGGTGCACCAACCTCACCCTTGCACCAACAGGTTTTCATATTACAAAACAAGTACAAGTTGTCTCGGTGAAATAACTTCAACCCACCCATCAGCTCGTAAATGTTGCATGCAAAAGCACACAAACATATAAAACAAAATAAGCTTATGTCATTGAAAAGTCGGCTACTCAATGACCTAACTGAGACCAGAGCACCTGGAGTTTAATCAGCAAGAACATGATGACAGGGATAAAACATACAAATCGAGATTCTTGGTGTGTTTATTTAAATCCCTGTAAACCTTCATAAACTCATAAACCCCTGCCCCCGTCGTGCAACCAAAGAGGTTAGCATACTAATCAACTGTAGATGGATAAATCACCAGGGTTAAACAAAAGTCACAATATTGTCTGTAGCGGAAACATTATCCATTCACGAAAATGCATGTCTTCTTTTAAAAATACGGATTCTTTAGTAAGTTTGAACTATCGGGTATTCTGTGCGATTTTGCATTGAAGTGATTGCTTAGCTGATATACAGAAAATGTTTTAGCTTATTTCGGACAGTAATTCCTCTTACCAAAAGCTAGGTCAATTTTTCGGCCTTTGGTTTTACCCCACCTCCATGAAATGTCTTTCGTTCGTCTTTCTTTCAATATAAATAGTACAATTTAACCCCGTGCGGAGAAAATAAAACATTATTATCGGTGTAGTTGGTTTAGTGTATAAACAAAGCATATCCATAAAGCTATGAACACCTTTCGTCCATGGGACTCACTAATATGGTTATAATAAATGAACTTGATACAGTTATCTCCCTTACTAAAACTAAGATGAATTTCCGGGTTAAAATCGACAAAAAGTACATTACTTATATTTCAGATTACGATATAAAAGAAAGGTTTACCGCCCGAACAAGTTTTGATCGTTTGCATTTGTTAGTGATAAAGTTTATAATTTAATATATTGTTAAGGTATCTTGACTTCATTTTTGTATTTATACGTCATATTTTTTAACGTTGTAATTTAATATTACAATATTTTTATTGAATGCGGAACAAAAATGTTGTGTTTTTTTTTTATTTAAAACCCGTAAACATATAATTATTACCTACAAAACGTATAAAACTGTTAAAATTGTACAAAGTATAATGCGAATATAATATTAAGAATCGTTTGTTTTGTGTTGTTGTTTTTTTTCAGAAAAAAACACGGCGTTTTTCAGACAAAACATATCCTTTCGGACCCAATAAAAATAAATGGATAAGTACATTTTAGATAACCGCACTCCACGTTGACTTCTACATTAACCTATGTTTAAATATTTAATCTGTTAATTACATTAAATTTCTGATACAATTCACATGTTCTTTCATGTGTCTTGATATAGGAAAGTTTCCAACAAAGCAAACATGATAAAAACATGATAAGCTTATGTAAAGCTTATGTAAAAGGTAACTAACTGGGACGTTAGGCAAGCGAAGTGCAAATATTACAGCCGAATGTGTCGATTTATTTCAAAACGTTCTAATTAAATTGCTTTTAATTTTAGTATGATATTTAATAAACCAACACTACAAGTTTCCTTGCTTTTAGAATTAGAAGAAAATGGATTTTTGAAAGCCCGCGAACACGACAAATATGAGAATTTTGCAGGCTCGGTTTGATTTAGCCCGTTCATGCGCAGTAATGGAAATGCATATTACTGCACACGCCGCATAGCCTTGGGTTGAGCGCATTTCAATATTGACACTAATAGACACTACCATTTTGATCCATCCCAAACGATGGTATGCATAAGGCAGCGAACAGGAAACCTTCAATGCGGTATTTTCAGATTAATACCATTCCATGTTTAGCGGCGTATGGCCCCTAGATAAAGTGCTTAGCTGTTGTTCAATGGCTCAGTCTATGACTGATGAGACGCATTAAGATCTTTTTGTTTTCTGTTTGTTTTGTAAATCTTAAAAAGCGTTCTAGGAATAATTTCATATAAATAAATCTTGGTGTATGATAACCCATTGATATTAATAAAGATTTTGCCCCAAAATGAGGCTCTAAAACAACAAGGATGTAGAATCCCCATCACAGATGATTGTAACACGGCTAAATTTACCAGTTTGTTTTGAAAGATAACAACAATTAAGAGCTAGCGCCGGAAATCGAATCCGTACGGAGACAGAAACCACAAAAAAGTCGCGCGGATAACTTGACATAGTGTTTTATTAAATGACACCGGAAATAAATTTCAAAAAAAGCAACTTCTGACATAACGATTCTGTCCGCCATGACCTAAAATCGAAAAGTACATTTTAGTTAGTGCCATAAGCAACTTGTGTTTTTATTATCCGTTTGCTCTACAATGTTATAACCTTCTTATGTTTTATAATGTTTTTATATTTTATGTACTTAAGCATGCAACATTTTCGATTTGATGGGTGGGTTTGGGCTATTCCGCCAAGCTTACTTGTTTGTTCGTTTGTTTATGTGAAAACATGTTGTGGTTCGTGTGAAGTTGGTGCAATTTAGAGCTTTGTGTAAACCCTCTGTGGCCAATCGATTTGCCCTGCCCATATCAACGCGGCAAGCCCAGATGTTTCTCTTTATTGTTAATTGTTTGTGGCGTCTAATTAGAAAATGATTCTCTTATAAACTCGTGCTTTCTTTTGGCTGCGTGTAGAGGATTATTCTGGTTGTGTCGATTACTGATATGCATATTCCATTTTTTGTATTTTTATGATAATCTTCATTTTGTGGACAAGTAAGTGGTTGGATTGGATTTATTCCACCAAAGCAACTTTTTATTTTATTTTTTTTTTGAAAACCCAGCGGGACGAGTGTGTGGTTGGTGCACCTTAGAACAAAGTGTAAACCCTTAGTGGAATAAACGTTTGCCTCTGAACAATCCAGTGCGCTTTACCGTATCTTTTCGGTATTTGTTTAGTGATGTTTTTATTATTTTGGAACATTGACCGTTCCAATGCGCTAACTTCATATGTTATTTTAGAAAAAGGTGGTTAAATAATCATACACGCCTTTTGGCACTGCAGATTGGCTTTTTTTATCTTATTCTAAACTGTTTTGTCTAAATCATGAATCGCGATAAGCATGTGAGGAGTAAGAATTGTTACCCGTCCGGTTTTTGCCTTTTCAGATTTATCTTTGTTATTGCTTTCTCATCTGCAATAATGTGTTCTTCAACACATTTAGATTTCTAAATACTATCACATTTACGATCTACAAAATGTATAGTGATTTGTGTTCTGTAAATAATGGTGTTGGAATGTTTTCCTTACGTTTGATTATGGTATAACTTCTTTACTATAATTTATGTGCTTGAATCGCAGCTAAGAGTAATTAATATACCATCAGAGTTAACACGGTTTCATTCCTCTTAATTAAGATTTCTTTAGAATCTCTTGAAATGACAAAACGTAACATGCTATTCACAAATCCCTTACGACTCTTGCAACGGTTTACTTCGGACCTAGTTGACAGGTCGCAGTGACTACAGGGGGCCAGTTTAAAACCGTCATTAAATTAAGTATCAGCGCTAAAAACTACAAAAAATAAAGACTATACAATATCAATATTGCCTAGCTCAAAACTTTAAGGAATAACATGACATTTCATTTTTCTTTGTAATTACATATTAAACTTTATTGAGCGTAAAAGGTCCTTTTTAATTAAAACTATCAATATCAATATTTCCTTTGAAAAGTTCAAAACGTTAAGAAACAATAGTCTGACCCTAACTAATTCGCTTTTGCATTGTAAATACATTTTAAATTGAATCGATGAAATAATTACTTTTTAAAAAATTTATTCCAAACAGAAGTTTGAACTTAACTTCACTTGTTAAAGATCGATTTCGTTATTCAAGATATGGGCCGCAGCTTATGTTAGCAACGAAGAGCCAGCGGTTACTGATGTTTCAACTTTCTGTGCTTAGGAGACCTTCTTTGAGGTTTTGTTTGCCTGTTTTGCATAATTGATCAAATTATTGTAAAGTGCTGTTCTCGTTGTTGGATTTATTTTCTATTATTATCTTTACGTTTTTCTTGTCTAAGCATTTTAACAATTATGTTTGAAACGTCCTCTAGGGTAGTTTCATGGTGGAATATTTGGGGAGTTCCTGAAAGTTGGAGTTTCATTTATTATTATGCATATGTTGCATAATTTATTATTGTAAAGCTTGTTTCTTTGTCGGATTTATTTCCTGTTATTATCTTTGCTTTATTTTCTTGTGTAAGCATTTTTGATAATTATGTTCTAAACGTCCTGTAGGACTTTAACATACAGACATTGTCACTATGATTTATTTATTTGACTAAACATGCCATTGTATACTGAACAAAAATAAAAAGTATCCACATTTTATGCTTATATTCTGATTAACATATTTTCATTCAATCAGGTATGCTTTGAGTGGTGTTCAATTGGTTAATCTCAGTTGTTTTCAATTTCTATTGTTCATAAACATAATCTTCCACACCAAGACCTAAGCAACGGCAAGTCGAATAAAACTTAATAATGGATTACAAAACACTACATATTCAATTTAAAGGGAGGTAATTGGAAGTGGTTGGACTTTCTAGCGTAGTTTATCAATGACTACTTGTTTTATTAATGAATGTTTTATGATTTTATTGATCACAAGAGGTGGAAAGATTGATTTAATTGAAACCAATGTGAATACTTCAAAGAATCACTGACTTTTTCCTGGAACCCTCATTACAACAAAAGGAAAGATAACTAAGTTATGGCTGCAGATTTTCAAGAACTCTTTTTCTCTTTGCAATGATAACAGAAATGCAAAGTTGTCCACATACAGATTTCTCAGTTTTCGTTTTCAAATATTACAAAATTTAAGATAGGAAAGTGGATACTTTTTATTTTTGTTGAGTATATATTGACCATTGCTCGAAAAATAAAATAATCCATCTCATTCGATTCTACAGACATGATGGCAGTTTTTCTTGAGTTTCTTAAAGTTGGAGTTTCATTTATTATTATGCATATATTGCATAATTTATATTATTGTTAAGCTTGTTTCTTTGTTGGATTTATTTCCTGTTATTATCTTTGATTTATTGTCTTGTGTAAGCATTTTTGATAATTATGTTCTAAACGTCCTGTAGGACTGTAACATACAGACAGTGTCACTATGATTTATTTATTTGACTAACATGCCATTGTATATTGACCATTGCTCGAAAAATAAAATAATCCATCTTATTCGATTCTACAGACAAGATGGCAGTTTTTCTTGAGTTTCTTAAAGTTGGAGTTTCATTTATTATTATGCATATGTTGCATAATTTATATTATTGTTAAGCTTGTTTCTTTGTTGGATTTATTTCCTGTTATTATCTTTGATTTATTGTCTTGTGTAAGCATTTTTGATAATTATGTTCTAAACGTCCTGTAGGACTGTAACATACAGACATTGTCACTATGATTTAGTTTTTTGACTAAACATGTCATTGTATATGACCATTGCTCGAAAAATAAAATAATCCATCTTATTCGATTCTACAGACATGATGGGAGTTTTTCTTGAGTTTTTTAAAGTTGACATTTAATTTAATTATTATCTCAACAATATATTTTAGATGAAATTATTGATAAGGCCTAAAAGTAATTGTTTTGTTAGGATAAGAGGACGCTATCCAAAATTTGTCCGACCATACCTTGTTTTTAGCTCTAGCAAAAAAAACCCAACATTTACTAATATCGTATTAAATTTTTTGTAAGTTTTTTAATAATTTTACCAAAACAAATAGTTTTGGTGTTAATAAATCAGAGCAGATACGCTTCAACATGTTATTCATTATAACTGTTCTATACTAGCAGGTCCCCAAAGTCGCAATATTAAAGCTAGTCTAAAAGCGTCTTCCACTGACTAGCTAAATTTATGTGAATGGTACGATTAAGAAAAATATTCTACCTACCCGTACTTTTTCTGAAGAGCATGTTACCCTAACAACACAATTTATTAAATTTAGGCCTCAGCTTCTTTCCATGTTATTTCTTTTCAGTAGTTCATTGTCTACAAGGTTTTTATACAGAGCAAAACAATTTCTGACTGTAAAGGATAACATAAACAAAACATATTAACCAACACTTATCATCTGCCCAAGCCCTCTCAATTAAATGAATTTAGAATTCTTAGGTATACATAGGTGCATTAAGTACTTTGCATTTAAATATTCTCTGTATCTGGGCATGCATTGATCGACTAATAGTGTTATAAAGCATAATTCGTAGAGGTTTAACTAAACGCTTTATATCGATGCCTCGAAAAAAAGGATATATGTTTTACCAGTGAAAGATAGAATCATATATTACTAATTTACCTCTGGAATGCGTATTTTTAGGAGTGGCGTTCCTAGTCTTGAAAATACAAACTTAAAGAGTTCACGAGTGAAATACATTTTTATATTTTACAAGAAAACACACAGTTTCTTATTATGCTCTTTATTTACACCTTTTCTGACAATTATTTTAATAGAAAATTGCGTCAAAAACGATTGTTTACAACATTAACTCATAATGGCATAAACCCAAATGATGTCATATACACAAACCATTAAATTCAAAAAGAAAGGTTAACAAAATGATATTCCACTGCGCTCTGCATGCCAGGTTATTAAACCATCTACAGTTGATCATTTTGCTTGCCTCTTTGGTTGAACGACTGTGGCACGGGTTGGAGAGTTCATGAAGGTTTATAAATGTTTATGGCGAAATCGTAAAAGAACCTAGAAGCTTAATTTGTTTCTTTTATCCATGTCATCGTGTTCTTGCTGATTTTACTCCAGGTGCTTTGGTCTCGGTAAGACCATCGATCATCCGGCCATTTTGCTTTGTAATACTATTAGCTTCTTATATTTTATATGTTTGTGTGCTTTTGCATGCAAGATTGTTGAGCTGAAAGGTGGGTTGGAATTTTTTTTTATCAAGACAACTTGCACTTGTTTGTACGAGAACCTGTTGGGGCAAGTGTGTGGTTGGTGCACCATAGAGCTTGGTTTAAACATCCGTGGCATGTTGTGTGCCACTGACCGTTCCAAGGCGGTAAACATAATGCTTCTCTTTATTGATTATTGTTTATGTTGTCTTATTTGAATTTGACATACTTATAAACATATGCTGTATTTTCCTCTCTTCTTTTTGCTGCTAATATGCACATTTAACTCTGTTGCAAAATATTTGTTTCGTATAGGCAGCAACGTGAAAAAACAGTGAAATTTTAAAAAAGTTATTTCACTGTTTGCAAACAGTGAAATACCACATCTATTTCACCAAGACAATTAAATAATTCACTCGAAAACATAAAATAAAAAAGCAAATAAATAAACACCTTTCATCGTTTAGGTGCACATTTTACTTGTGTTAATATTGAGTTGCGTTCAAACCCTCGGCTAGGTGGCATGCAAAGTAATATTCATATCAATTACTAACCATAAACAGGCTCAATAAAACCGAGCATTTTTATAGTTTGTCGTGTTCGGGGGCTTTTATAGAGGATATGTGTGTGTTTCATAGAAATATCGATTTTTTTACGAGTGAACTCCAGAAAGTGACGTTTTCACGAGTAAAAATGCCAATTCTTGGTGTTTATATGCGATATAAAATCGATATTTCACTGTAACAAACACATTTTCTTTTTATTATATGTTTTATTTATAAATTAATCAGCTAAAAACTGGAAACTAAGATATTCTTGTTCCCTGTTTCTGTTTAAAATATTTATTAAATTTCACTGGGGGTTTACCGCCCTGTTTTTAAGGGAAAGCCTGTTGAGGGCCCAAAAAACAATAGCCGCTTAACTTTCGGTCATTACTGATGAAGCCACATAAAATGTTCTGAAATTCACATCCGATTAAAGTTTTTAAAACAGATTATCTATCACTTAAATCGAAATAAATCTGAAAACAAAATCTATTATTATTTGAATAAACATCATTTTTTTCAAAAGAAACATCATGCAAAGAGAGTTCATGAAGTAAAAAAGTAGTTTGGCAAGATCAGTGAAAATAAAAATGGTATTCCACTATTTCAAAACAGTTAAATACCATTTTTATTTCACTGAGAAAACTCTATAATTCACTTAAAAAGTCGTCTTTTCATCTTTTGATCTATCATTACCTAGGAGACTAGTTGGTGCCTGCTGTCCAAGAACATTGGCTTTCTTTCTCAAAGTTTATTTTAAAAGTCTATTTCAGTATAATGAAGCACATTACAATACACGATCTACATGTATATACCAATGTAAGAAGTTGGACGCAGTTTATATTAGTTACGAGACACGCGTTTCATAATTAGTTGAGCTGCTGGAAGGAAAAGTACCAGTGTACAAGGTGCGACTATACAGACGTTCATTATTCGGCTACAGGATATGTTACTTTCGGTATTTTAAAGATGTTATTTTATAGCTTGGAATAATGGCGTGTCTATTAAATAAGACAAGAAAAATAAATTTACTTAACATACAAGTTTAAATCGTTTTTTTTAATTATAATAATAAAGAAAAAACATTACATACGAGTTTAAATCGTAATTATTTATAATAAAGTAATAAGTAATAAGTTATAACATTTTCGTAATACGTTATAATATTTTAGAACTTTTTAATGTTTTACAAGAGCATAATTCATTAAGGTTGATTATTTAAGAAATTTGATTGAACTGTTCAAAATACATGTAGTGTAAATTAGAATAAACTCGTAACAATAATGATATTAATACACATAAACAAAATGGAATGAACATCAGGAAACTACAAGATTGAAGAAAAGTTATTATTTAATAATCTGATTCTTACACTTTAATAAAATTTGTTAGTTTAACCGCATACACAATTACAGATCTATCTCGCAAATGATAAAAATAATAATCATATAAGTTTAAAACCAACTGATCAGCAAACGACTGAACTTTTAAAATGGTTAAAAGAATGTGTCAAAACATGGTTGATCACTGTTAAAAATATTGGTAAGTGAAACATTTCAAATTCGAATGCTGTGGAATTAAGACAAAATACAACGAATATTTACGTGAAGAAAAAGCACAAGAGCAAGTTTTATCAAATTAGTGTGACTGTTTGATCATATATTAATAATAATCTTACTCTAATTTTATTTCGGATGGTGTTTGGTTTTTTTTCAGATGTTAAAAACGTGTGTACTTAAATCTTATGACAAGTGTAATGCGCAAATGAATCGAAGTATTTTTTTTAAAGAACAGCACGAAATAAATCCGAACAAAGTAAGTGACATATCAGGAAAAGCTTGTCACACAGTCAAAAAGAAAAGGGGAAAAGGGAAGATCGAGGAGTGAATGCGAACAGGTTCTTTCTTCTTTTTTTGTTTTATATTACTGTTAAATCATTTTATTTCGCGCAGGTTTTATTTTCGCGTATTTCGCGCTACGGCAAGAGCGCGAAATTTAACCCCAGCGAAATTAAGCCATTTAACAGTGTTTCTTTATAGGGAAATACAGTTGCGCGAGTTTATGCCCCAGCGAATTTGTAATTTACAGGTTTTGCGCCAAAATTAGTCCGCGCAAAATTAAATGATACTACAGTACTTAAACTAGTTCGCGTTCATCTCCCGAAATGGCTTTATAATACGATAATTTCAACTTTGATTCAATGCACAAACAATTAAATAAGATAAGAACCCCAAGTTTTATCGCCTTTTAGGTAAAACATTTTGCCGCCGGAGTTCTAGTTTCTATGGAGCATCAACCTCACAAATACGTCTACACGTTTTTGTAAGATCAAATAATGGCCCGCTGTTATGGCGAATTAACTCGACGGTATTGCATGCAAAAACACATAAATACAGTAACATCATTAGCTTAAAGTATTTTCAAGCGCAAGGGATATGCATTAGGAATAAAAGGAACTGATCGTGTTTCAACGGTTTTTTTTTCTCCAGATTTCCGTAAAACCTTAATAAACACGATCATTCAACCGCCGTACTAACAAATACATAAGCAAAGCGACCATTTGAAAAGGGATAAATCACCAAGTATGCACAGCGGTGTAGAAGTTTAAATCTGAAAAAGGACTTGTCCGCTCATTTAAAGTCTTATATTCACAAAATATAATTCACTTTTCTAAATCTTAAAACTGTGAACGACAATTGTGATACATATTTCTGCAGAAAAAAAACAACAACAACACCAACACGGTTTACCACTAAAAGATAAAATGCATGTCGTCAAATCTTACACCTATATGGATTTGGAGTCGAAATCTTGAGCTATTTTATGTAACATAAGAACCATATCAAAATCAAGAATTTAACAAACATTTATGTGTTTGTTGTTATTGGAATACTATTATGCTGTTATTGAATTAAGGATAGTGTGATTTATACCAGTTTTAATTTAGGACGCGTCATGAAAAACCTTCGGACAACTTATGTTAACTTAGTCCTTGATACATGAAGTTGAGTAAACTAAAATTACTTAATATTATGCGGCTCGCCTGTAAAACAACATTATGTTATGAAAATATGTAATAAAATATTTTGTAATGTATGACCATATAAGAAAATAAGATATAATTTTTATGTTCTTTTAAAAATATAAACAACTTGAATGTCTAAAAATAGGACCAAAGATAACCTTTCCCGCGGCTTGCCCACATTAATCCAATTATCATTATTGGACCTGTAATTTATTAATCCGTATTCTTCTTTATTTGCAGATGATGTTTACAAAGGCTTGATTGGTTTTCGTATTCATTCGAGGTAACATTTTTATTGTTGTACTTTCATTAAATTTCGCGGGGACGAATTTTCGCGGAAAACCGCAAATTAATATTTCACGGGAACACTTACTCGAGCAATTATATTATAGGTTGCATTAAGGTAAATAACTCGGTATTCCTCCGTGGTCCACTCGAATGAAGTCCGTTTTAATATATGCTATTTTTCTCTTCACCTGGGGGCCTCTTAACCGTTAGAAAATGACCTGTTTGTGACTTGTTTGCAGGAATAACATGTCAGGAAAATAAATGAAAGCAAGTTCATGCCTATATCTCGTTTGGTAAAGGCGTACTAGTTCCGGAAGAGCGGATGTATATTTTTAACACCGTATTTGCGATACCGCATTTAAAATAGGGTCTGTTCGGTTAGAGATCAGTAATTTTCTTACAAGTAAGTTAAGCCCCCATTTGCTGTATGTTTTTGAATAGATGAAATGTAGATCTTCACAGTCATATATGGTTGTCTAGAAATTAAGATGATAGACATCATGTTAGATGTGCATTGAATATTGGGAATTTAACATTGAGGTCTATGGGAATTGGATTTACTATGGTTCAACCTATATCATTTATAGACACATTGTTGAATTGTTTGATTTACTGGGCTTTAATTTCGCACAAAGGTCATAGCGCGAAATTTTCGAAAATGAAACCAGCGCGAAATAAATGATACCTCAGTATAAGTAATAGTTAAAAAAAAAAGCGGCAGTAAAATTTGTTTTAATCAAACTCGGTTTAAGGCATTCACCGAGTTAAAGGCAACATTGTAAAATGATAACCACTCTAAGACTTTTTTGAGATTACTTCATTCCCTTGTTCAGAAATTCCGGAAAAAAGACCAGTCTGAAAATAAATTTAGAAGGAGATTCAAATGGACAAAACAAGTTGGCGACCAAAACCTTACATTAGTTTTGAAGAAGGCGGAGAGCGTTTCTATATCTTAAAAATACATCAATGGATAGTTGGTGTCGCCGGGCGGGATCGTTCCCTAATAGGAGCAATATCTTCTGACAAAAAATACAAAACATAGTTTTTTTATAATTTCAAATGAAAAGAATGTTTTTTTTTACGAAATAACAGGAACAAAACTTAAGAAAAGTACTCATAATTGGTAAAAACAGTTCTGCGTTATACATTTGTAGCTATAATATGGCCTGGTAAAATGTCTATCAATTTCTTTATAGAGAAACGTCAAGTGGCCAACAAAGGGTAATGCTTATTTAAATATTTGAATAGAAGTATTGAAAACTTTCAGTAAATAATAATAATAATAATAATAATAATAATAATAATAATAATAATAATAATAATAGGACAGCGAGACCACGAAAACTCGAAACAACGATGCGAGAACGCGAAAACACGATGCGAGGTCGCGAAATTACGATGCGAGAACGTGATATTAATATCGCGCCCTCGCATCGTGGTTTCGCGACCTCGCATCGTTGTTTCGCGTTCTCGCATCGTGTTTTCGCATTTTCGTGGTCTCTCTCCCTCGCCTTCCGGTTTGGTGGGGTATAAAACGCAGCCAGAAAACGCAGCCAATATAAACATATTAGGGAAAACGCAGCTCTGAACGCAGCCTTATATAAACATATGAGCGGAATTTGTGAATCATTATCTGTTGAAGATGCTATCCATCCAAAACCGTATTAGATAATTTATAACCATATAAATTGACAAATAAAGATAAATATGGTAAAATTATTGAAAATATTAAATAGCTTCATGTTACAAATCTTGTACCAAACAGTTGAAAATATTTAATAATCATGCAACAAATCTTAACAATAAGGTAGTATTAAAATATACATAACAGTCGAAAACACTTTTTGAAATTAGTATGCAAAATCAAAAAGATAAATCAATGCAAAATATATAAAGCGAAAGTACGATGCGAGAACGCGATATTAATATCGCGTTCTCCCATCGTACTTTCGCGATCTCGCATCGTGTTTTCGCGTCTGTTTTGAGTCTGTCCTGAGGGCGAGACCACGAAAACGCGAAAACACGATGCGAGAACGCGAAACAACGATGCGAGGTTGCGAAAGTACGATGCGAGAGCGCGATATTAATATCGCGTTCTCGCATCGTACTTTTGCGACCTCGCATCGTTGTTTCGCGATCTCGCATCGCGTTTTCGCGTTTTCGTGTCCTCGCCCGAAACAACGATGGCCCCATCGGAATTCCGTAGGATATTGAAACAAGTGGATAAAAAGATGATACGTTTATTGAAAAAGATATATTAAAAGATGATGCGTTTATTAAACAAAACAGATTAACAGATGATAACGTTATTGAAAAAAATGTATTAAAAATGATGCGTTTATTGAAAACAAAACGGATTGAGAGATAAAACGGTTATTGAAACAAAGCGACTTATAAGATATTTGGGTTATTGAAACAAATATATCAGATGATGAAATATCTGTTTAAAATGTACAGAGTACGTGTTGTTAAATCATTGCCCTCTGCGTATATCATTTAAACAGGGCATTTGGTGTATTAAAATGGATCACATTTAATGATTTAAGGTACAAGTGCGAATATAAACATGGATATAATGCCAATAGATATTTTGGATGTTACATGTACAATCCCATTAAACCAAGTGTATAACCTGGAATAAGCTTTTTTTCAATTTCTGGGTGAGTATCCTCACTTATTTTGCTAAAAGTCAGTTTAACTGGCAACACAAGATCATTAAAAAAGTCGACACTTTTTATATCGGTGTGATTTAGTAAGCATTTATTCTAAATTGCCTTACTTTTTAAAGCAAAACATAAAAATAACAGAAACTTTAATTGTCTTAATGAAATATCGATTTTATTTCACACGTGAATTAATTCCAAATCTTACATTTTCACTCGTCGCCACGACAATCGTAAGAACATTCACAGGTCGCTACCCCACTTATGAGAATAATTTCTCTCCGCTACGACCATCTTGATAATACTCGCTCGTTGCTGTAAAACCCTGATGTGAAATTGCATTGAAATACAGTAACAAAACACAAATTAGTTTCGATTTTGTGATTTTACAAAACAACTAGGTTCATTTAAATATTTATAAGGAAAGCCCTTACTTAAAAACATTCCCATCTTCTCTCAAGAGAAAAGGAGCTTTACTGACCTTATATAAATTAAGCAGGTGATCTAAAATTAGAAACTTGACAAAGTGTCGTAAGTGAAGAATGCAGTTAAGCAAAACTCTCAAAATCATGTATATCGCAATGCACATGTAGATTATATATGAAATGTAAAAACGAATGTTACAAAAAATGAGTAGTCATTAACATAATGTGTTTATTTTTATTTAAGAGTGTGTTGCACCACCAGGAAGTCCATGTTCTGCTCCCCCTGTCCTTGTCTGGCCACTTGGACAATATATAGAAAATCGTGAAATCCTCTCAAACACCGTTTCCGGCACGCTTGGTTCTGTGACATACGGCTTGGGGGTTCCGGCTGTTGGCAACTACAGTGCATTATATTTTGAAGGAACAGGTGCTTCGTTTGTTGATATAGGTATCCCTTTAACGCCATGTATGACACTTGATTATTCCTTTATGTTCTACGTGAAATTTCAAAATAAGGCGACTTCATCGACGTTAATTCATTATCGTAGCGACACTGCTGTGGCGTCAACAGTAAATGAGTTCATCATTTCAGTTTCGACAGGAGATATAACCATAACATATACCAACTATGGGTCCGGTACATGGGCAACTAATGCTAATATTGTTAATGGCCAGTGGCACCACATTATATATGAGAGAGATGTAAGTAGAAATGTTGCCAAGTTGTATCTCGACCGTGCTAACAAGGGGGAAATAACCTATGTTTCACAGCTGGCTGGTGCAGGAACAACTTCGCCTGGTTTGATGAGAATGGCTGGCAAACATGATGGTACGTTATCCTTTAATGGGTTCATAACATGTCTGCAAGTTGCACCTTGTAAA
Organism: Corbicula japonica; assembly: GCA_038501625.1. Classification (NCBI taxonomy): domain Eukaryota; kingdom Metazoa; phylum Mollusca; class Bivalvia; order Venerida; family Cyrenidae; genus Corbicula; species Corbicula japonica. The sequence continues at coordinate 2,154,780 of JAZAYU010000072.1, forward strand.
ACTGCCGACACTCCTTCGCTTTATGATCCAAAATGTCAGCCTGCGAGCTGGCCCACCACGACAAGTACCACCGCGGCACCGACGACAACGACGACAACACCAACTACAACTACAACAACACCCACTACAACAACGACAACACCCACTACAACAACGACCACATCTACTACAACAACGACAACACCCACTACAACAACGACCACATCTACTACAACAACGACAACACCCACTACACCAACGACAACACCCGCTACAACAACGACAACACACACTACAACAACGACAACACCCGCTACAACAACGACAACACCCGCTGCAACAACGACAACACCCGCTACAACAACGACAACACCCGCTACAAAAACGACAACACCCGCTGCAACAACGACAACAACTTTGACAACATACGTGCCCACAGGTAAATTTCAGTAAAAAGCGTTGTGTACTAGATTTGTTTGGGAACACCTTGGTTATTAGAAATGGTGTTGGGCGGGCGGGCGTCAACATTGCTCTGTTTTATTATAGATCACTTTTTCTCCATAACCATTCTCGGGAACAGCTTTTAGACTTAACATAGTTGTCTGACATCACAAGTTTGAGAACTCATGACTGTATTTTGTCAAAGTTAAGTCCATTTTTCACTTTAAAATTAGGAAGAAGGAAAAACCTCCTGGTGTTTCGTCGCATTGCGGCATCTTCTTGTCTTTACTTATTTCATTACATTTGAATAACAGTTTTCTTTGGACGTTAATTTGCTGAAGTTTGACGATAATAGTAACAAGTTATCCCATCTTTTTTCAGCTGCTCCAGATATACTACCGGGATGTCAACATTACACCAAGACCCATCCCGGATTTACATTCGCGAATCCGCTAGATGTAATCGATGTCCTGACAGTGTCGACCAATGCCGAATGTGCAGTGAAATGCAATCGTCACGTAGAGTGCTACATGTTCGCTACGGTGTCAACTGGGCCAACAAGTTATGAGTGCAAGGTTGGAATCCTGACGGCATCCACGGCAGCTTTGTCAGGCTCCTTGCTTTATACTAGGCAATGACAAATCAAGTTTCGCGCCTTTAGCTAAAACGATCAAACTTATTCGCAGGTTTAGGATTATTATTATTATTTTGCACCAAACATTGCACTTTTCTTGATTGAATGGTTTTGAATAATTATAAAACATAGTCCCAAAAATGTCATTTAGCACCTGACCACTTTGACTTAAGTCAATTTCAGTTCATATGTTTTCATGCAATCACACATAACATTATCGAATATGTGTACAACTAAAATTTTAATTTTTCTAAGAGAACATGTCGTCTGGCACAACTAAAACCATGCTAAGACTTAACCCTACGCTCTCCTACCAAACTCGGCCCCCTCCCAAATTCATCGTTTTATTAATTGTACACGATGATAATTTTCTCAAATAGTGGGCGTGTGTCCACTCTGTTGCTCATTATTGTCTGTGTGGCCAAGATGTGTATTCTGATTTGAGCTCTTTTAGTATGTGTACGAGTATTTTCATTTTCCACATTTTTGCTCATCTTAATATTGAAAGTTTTATTTCATTAATCATTGCAAAGAAAAAAAGTTCATGAATATCTGCATTTACAGCTGAGTTATCTTTCCCTTCTTTATAAATAGGGTTTCAGGAAGAAGTCAGAGATTCTTAAAAGATATTCACATATATTAAAAGGAATCATTTTTTAGAAGATCTTGTGGCTAATGGTAAAAAGTAATCACAAAACATTCGTCAAAACATCTAGAAATCGGTAAACAACGCTGGAAATTCCAACCGTTTGCGATTCCTTACCTTTAAGTGAGAATGTAATGTTTTGAAATCCTTTATTAATTGATGGGCAGTTGCTTAGGTCTTGGTGTGGAAGATAAGGTTCATAAGCAATTAAATTTTCAAACAACTAATAAAACACCATTTAAAGAAATTCTTCTTAAGTAAAACATATCTTAATGAGCGGTTTCTTTTGATTTTTTCTCGGTATATTTGAAGATCTTTTATGAGTTTTTATGGTTTTATTCGTTGTTTTAGTTGGGTTCTTTTTGTGTGGCAATTTTGAAAAAAAAAAGAAAAGAACAGAAAAAAGTTTTAGTTCATAGTCATTAATATCATTGAAATATGTATAATATTTACATCACGTGACCAGTATCAGACTTAGAGCGGAGAAAAACAAAGGTTGATATCTGAAAAGGTTGTAAGACACATGGATATTCCAGACAGTCAATGAATGGTCATCGGCATGATTGTTTTCTTTACAAATGCATAAATGCATGCTTAATAACTTTTGCGAGATTTGTTAAAAAAGATAAAAAAAGAGGGAACTTTGAAACCAATCGAACATGACAAAAAAGAGAAAATATTCTAGGCTCGATTTGATTAACCCTGTTCATGGGCAGATATGGAAATGCATATTACTGTCCACCTTGCCTATCCGCGGGGTGAACACAACCCATAACTACACCAATCAACGGTACAACTTTGATCCATCCCAAACGATGGTATCCGTATGGCGGTAAACATGGAACCTTCAATTCGGTATTTTCATATTTATACCATTCCATGTCCATTCCGTCAGGTATTCATATGACATGAAATATAATAATTCTAAATACTTGTACGTTAAATGTATTCTATAAAAGTAAGGTTTCAAACACTTGTCACTTAGATCATTTCAGCAAGAACAAGAATAGATTGAAATAAAAGATTTGCGCAAAATAATGATTTACTTATTTCTGAAACCTACATCAAAATAATGATTTACTTATTTCTGAAACCAGTACATCTATCACGTGAGCATCATGGGTCCAGGTTATTAAAATATTACTTTGAGTGAAGACACAATCCAATCAAATTTTTTCTTCATGTTACAGGGGCCTGGGCCCAAGATTATAAACTAGGAATGGAGAACAGACTCAAATCTCAAGCATCTGATTACTTGCATGGAGAGTTGCATACATTTCAATAAATTAGATTCCTGATATTTGAGACTGGTCTCCAAACTCAGTTTCATAACCTTTGGCCCTGTTCTCAAAATTCCCACTGGTCAGATCTGAGACTATTCTGAGACTACTCCGGGCCCAAGACCCCAAAATAATAAAATGGTGACAAGTAACAAATCTCAAGAATCTGGTTGGATTATGTGGAGAGTTGCCATATGCTTGCAATTTTAGACTTGTTTCCAATCTCAGTTTTATCATATTGGACCTGGCTTACTGAGATGTTTGTCTCCGTTTTTAGCTTCATAGGTCAAGTAATATTAACATGGGTAATTGATGAAACTTCAATCATGCATATCAAAAGACATCTTAAAGACAAAGCATCCCCACAACATCGAAGCAGAGTGGAAAATTGAGCAAGTGTTTAATTAATGATCAATTTCAAAATAGACACTACGAGAATATATAGAAAATGAGAACCGCATGGGAACGTTCATTGGAAAAAAATGCAGACCTCTGGGATTTAAACCATGTACTAGAGTGCACAATCCTCACAATTTCCCTAACAGGTTTATAGTTTATGTTCAATATGATACGCCACTGACCGTTCCAGTGGGTTCTCAGGTTTGTTAATTGTGTGTGGGGTGTTTTGAAGCTGGTCGTTTTATAAACTATGCTCTTTCTTTCTCTTCTTGGCTGTATGGGGAGGCTGTGTCTTCTAAATGTGTCTTCTGAATGTGTCAATTCCTCATTTGCATGTTTCACCTATTTTGCCTTCTTATGTTTTATATGTTCGTGTGCTTTTGCATGCAACAATATTTCACCTTTTTCCTACTAAAATCACTGATAACAACGCTGATGACTACAAGACTGTGAACAACTTTGCTAAAACGCACACAACACGATAAAAAAACGAATAGCAAATCAAGATCTAAATACTCTAAGCATCCTGATACTGGTTACATAAGGTAATCACCCTAATTCTCGGACAGTAAAAATAATTATTATAATAACAAAAAATATTTCGAGTCCCAAATTTAAGGGACGAAAAAAATATTATATCCTAAAGTGACTATAACCATAATGACTAAAAACAAAATACTTATACTAATAGATCCCAAAATATATGGTGGTGAACAATAATTAAATTCGTAAAAAATAATGGTTTCCAAATATTAACAATGTCCAATGATTAAGGGTAATTTCAGTTACAAGAAATCAATTTTGACGAGTCACTCCGCAGAAGCAATGTTAGTTAATAAGCCAAGAAAACAAAGATATCGTGATACTATAATCAAGCACTTGCAAACAGCCGAGATCACCTCTCGTCAAGGGGAGTAAAAAATATGGAATTAATAATAGCGCCAGATACAATTACCTCCCTGATTATGACTACAGAAATTTCTATCTATACTTTGGATAGAACAATTTTCATTAAAACTTGAAATTCATTCATTTTAAGAGTGATTTACCGCCTTCTTTATAAAAGTGGTTACCGCCTTTACATAATAATGACCACTGAAGCAGAGTTATCTGCGTTACCATTTATTTTAGTGTTGACCTGAGTGGCAGGCGTGGTCGCGGCACAGGTTTGATTCTCTCTGTCGGCTTATCATCATTTACAAATCATATTAGCTCCGCTTGTGCAGTGCGTTTGCCGTAGAAAGTCTCATCGTACAAAGCAGTCCGTGCTGTTGTCAGTATTATCGGTTACTGGTGTTAAATAATGACGATCACTATGTCAGTGTTATCCAACCACTTTTGAGATGGTCCCGTCTAGTTTAATTGGTAGCGTGTTCGACGTTATGTGGCTAGGCGGTGTTGCCATGCGGGTTCAAATCCCAGTGCGGCCTTATCAGTCGAATAATTGATGATATGTGTATTGTGTGATTACGATCATAGTTATTTATAACTAATAGGTAATTTGATTAAAGGCTAAAAAATTATTAAACTATGTATACATAACCCTACAAAGATTTTTGATTGCGGAAATGAATACAAATTGTAAAAAGTGTACGAAAGAAAAAACAAACCTCGAAACGCCATCTTCATTAAAAACAATGAGAAAAATTCAAAGGCTAGTGTATTTTTAATAACCAACCTCTCAACTGAAGTTAATTAAAAAATATTAGGGGTAAAGAAACACAGAGAAAATATTGAAGAAGATTTCCCGTTTTAGGCTTTCCCCGGAAGACATCTTTACGCAATCCCATAATGCGAAATTCAATGAGTACCAGCAGCGAAGTAACACAGAGAGCAGATTTTTATTGTTTTTATAAACGCGTTCGCAAGATATAGCAAATAATGTAGCCTGGCACCAGCTTAATGGTTTATTAAAGAAAACACTGAAATACTTATTAACTTCTTTTTTATTCATTTCATTTTCCTTTTTACTGATATGCTGAACCATCAATGTTCTGGGTGATAAGGGAAGTAAAATGCATATCAGTAAGGTACCTGCAGGAGTTGCTTTTCTTGGAGGTATTGATGATTATTGTATAAGTGACATGAGACTATATAACAGAACATAGCGACGGGAGCCAGTTTACACATAATGTTACAGTACATTTTTGAACCTGTCGTTATATTTAGCCAGTGGCCGTTGAGCCAGATATCAGGGCTGAAGATTATAAAGCTGATATTGGAAACCAGTTTCAAATCTCAAGCATCTGATTGGCTGAAATGGCGACTGGTCGCGATTTCAGCCAATCAGATGCTTGAGTTTTGTTGAATTTCTGTGTTATATTTTGTAATTGATATAAACTTAAATTAATCATTTATAATGTGATGTTCATGCTGAACTACCCGTGAAAATCTAAAATCAAATCTGTGTAATATGCATCTATTTAGAGAAGAACCGTCACTAACGTTCATGCACAAAGATGTTAAAACTTAACAAACCAAGTTGAAAGGACGCAGTGACCACAAAGAACCAGTTATAAAAAAGGAAATAAATCAACAAACTGCGATAAAAATAAAACTACAAAAAATAACGAGTACAATATTTAATATCAAAATTGGCTATAGTTCCAAACTTTAAGCAACAAACAGACTATTTGCTTTGGCTTTGTAACTACGTATTCAAATTTATTGATGGAAAAGACATTTTTTAAAACGTCATTCTAAACAAAAGTTTGATATTGTATTCAGTTGTTGCAGATCGATTTCTTATTTCATTGGCCCATTAAGATCTTGTTCGCGGCTTGTGTTATCAATGTGCTACCAGCGGTGTCTCGACCACTTCAACTTTCTGTTGTTCAGCGGTGTCTCCACCACTTCAACTTTCTTAATTTGCTTAGTAGACGTTTTGTCAGTTCTGTTTGCATTTCTTTGCATAATTTATTACATTATTGTAAAACTCCTCAACGTCCTCAAGGAAAGTAACATATTACCGTAATTACTCAAATCTAGGGACAGTTAAAATAATTATAAATAAAATTATTTTGCGTCACAAAATTTAGGGACGAAAAAAATACTGTTTAATAAAGTGACACTAGGCATAAGAACACTAACAAAATACCAATCCTTATAGTATCCCGAAATATACTTTCTTGAAAAATTATGGTGTCGCAATTTTAACGCTGACGACAGACTTAGGGTAGTTACTGAATAGACATGAGAATAATCTTTCTCGAATCTGTTAAAGTTGGCATTTCATTTCATTGTTATCTCAACAAAATATTTTAGTTGGAGAGTTGTATCAGCTTTTGCATATGTCACTTGTGCTAGTTATATAATTTTTCTCCATTATTATATAGTTGTGTACTAGATTTTAAAAGATGCAACAATTCATTATGTTTAGTGTGGGTATAATATGGGCTAATTTTCATATTGCAGTTAACCCAACTTTCTTAGAAAAACTCCTTAAATTTTGTGCATGACCTCATCCAATTGCGCGATTGCCCCTAAAGGAAAATAATTATAATATAACAAAAAGATGAATGTCTATTTCTTAAGGAAAGTTATTGTTTAGTTCCACTAAATCCAGCAGTATCAAACGACTTATGTGATATTCTACAAAATTCTGCATGCATCGTGATTAACCCATCTACAGTTGATCGTTATGCTTACCGCTTTGTTTGCACGACGGTGGCAGGGGCTAGAGTTTTTTTAATAAAGTCTTAAAGGGAAAGTTTGTAAAAGAACTAAAAAGCTCGATCTATTTCTTTTTCAAATGTCACCTTGTTATTGCTGATTTGACTCCAGAGCCTATGTTCTCTTAAAGGTTATTGATTACTTATTTCTTGGCAATAATATTAGCTCCTATTCTTTTCTTTGACAATTTGTTTTGCTACTGGCCGTTCCAATGCGGTAACCCTAACGGTTCTCTTTTTCGTTTATTGTTTGTGGTGTCTTTTTTGAATTGACATATTTATAATAAATATGCTCTCTTTTCCTCTCTTCTTTTTCGCAGCTTGGAGAGGCTGTGATTTATGAGTGTGGCGATTCCTGATAATTTTATGCTTATTTCATTTTTATATGTCTGTGTGCTTTTGCATGCAATATTGTCGAGTTGATGGGTGGGTTGGAGTTCATTCACAAAGACAACTTGTACTTGTTTGTTTATATGAGAACCAATTTGTGCAATTATGAGGTTTGTGCACCCTGATTAAAGTCGCTAAAATGGTTTTACCACCAACCGTTACAAGGCAGTTTTCCCTCAGGTTCTGTTTTTCGTTAATTGTTTGTGGTGTCACATTTTAAATTGGCCATTTGATAAGCTCTCTTTTCCTCTGTACTTTTTGGCTGCGTGAGGAGGCTGGGTTTTCTGGGTGTGACAATTCCTTATATGCATATTTCACGTTTTTCAAAAATTGTTGCTCAGTTGCATTTGCCTTATCACATTATAGTTTTCACTATAAGTTCCTTTCTCCATTTAGTAACCTGGAAATTTTTGTAAACACCGTTTATCTTTTATAAAGATAATTCTTTACGGTTGGTCATGACACGTATTTTACGTGTTTTTTTTCAAAATTTATTTCATTGTGAGGGTCTGCCAGGTTATTTAATACAATTTCTGACTTCATAGGATAACATAAACAAAAAGTATTATCAAACAGTAAGCCCAGCCTGGCCGCCTCAAACAAATGGTTTTGTATTTCTTAGGTAAACAAATGAGTTTTAAGTGTTTGCGTTGCAATGCTTTTTGTAATTGGCAATACATTGATCGAAAAGTTAAATATTTTTAAAACCATTTTTAAGTATCATTCGCAGAGGTTAATCTGAAAGCTTTTATGCATCACCCAAAGTTCTAATTGGTCATTTATCGTATATGTTTACAATGTGCGCATGTTTCATTTCTTCCCAATGTCTAAAAGGTTTTGAAACGAACTGTTTTGTCTTGGAATCAAGTATTTGTCTTTTTAATATTTACTCTTGTTTTACTAAACGAATCTAAAACCATTCATTTACAACGCAGGGTCAAATTTAGTCCAATCTTTACTTGAAATATAGGTAATTATAAATTGGGTACTTTAAAGTGGATTTATTAAAACAAACAAAATTTAGGATATCTCTCTACTAACTGTTCCAAAGTCAATAACTGAAAGATTAAATCATAAACTGAAGACTGTTGTTCACGTCTGATCACAATAATGAGTTAAGTCAATGTCTTTCTAACGAAATATAACGGACATAAAGTGACCAATTAATATTTTTGGTGAATGTACAGACGATATTTGTTTTTACAGAGTACAAATAAATTTCATCGAGTGAGCTTCGGAATTCGTATTTTTCACGAAAAAACGAAATTCAGGAGTTCACAAGTGATAAACATTTTTATCTTTTACTGGTAGACACATGTTTCTTTTTTGTGCTTTTAATGCACGACTTGCATCATTGTGACTGACATATTCCATGATATGGCGACAAAAATGTTTAAGACCCAACGTCATGACGTCATATACCCAAACTTGAACCCGTTTTTCTAAACGTTCTTTTTCGGTATGTTGTTTGAATAAGGATACCAACGTGAAAAAAAGTAAAAATGATATTCCACTGATTGTCATTAATGGTAACTACTTTTATTTCGCCGAGAAAGTATATACTTTACCAAAAAGAAAACAATAAAAAGGCAATGTAGTAAATGTCTTGATTTATTATTGTTTAAACTAGTTGTTGTGTGCTGTCATAGAAGATTGCACTTTTTTCTCAAAATTTATTTTGAAATGTCAACTAGAGTAACCCGTATCACATTATAATAAGCGATCTATACACCAGTGTAAGAAGCAGGACAAAGTTTGTTTTAGTTACTAGACCTGCATTTCATAATATGCTGCATTTAGAAGGAAAATTACCAAATTGAATGTACAAGGTGCGTCTAATACGTTATTCAGTTAGAGGATCCGTCTCTGATTGGTATTCCTTTCTGAAGTTTATTAGAAGTCATTTTATTGCATGGATTAATGTGTCTTTTGTAACGCAAAAAATATTAAATTAATTCACATATATATTTTAATCTTAATAGTATTAATGACACTTTTAATGTTTTAAAAGTGCACAATTCCTAAAGGTTGATTTTCAAAGTTATATGACAAAAAGTGTAAATTATAATAAACTCGTTATATGGAGATTGTGAGTTTGAAAAAATAGTTTTTATCTAACTGTTACACTGACTTAATCATTTATCAGGGTTATCTGATTAATCTTTAGATTTAGTTCTGGCTAGCTAAGTGGGTAGTGTTGTCGGAATTGCATGTGACTAGGCGCTTTCGCCATGACGGTACGGGTTCGCGCCCTAGTAGAGGCAATATTATTAAAAGTATCCACCTATCCTTTCCGCGCCCGATCCTGTTTTGCGGACGAACGTCCATGACGTATGAAAACGTGCAGAAATTTTGAGCTCCCAAAACCCGACCCTGATTTCTTGTCGGACAACCATAACGAGCAAATACGCATGCTTTTTTCACGATTGTTATACCCGTAACGTAAGTCTGCGTAAAAAATTATAATGGCTGTTGATAAGCGTATGTTTGAAAAAAAAGCATATACGCTTTTGTCCAATAAAAGTATTCTACCTTTTTAAGAAATTCGGAATTTTCAACATGGTTAGAAACCCGATTAAAAACAGTAAAAAACGTTACGGTCTTTTTTCTGTAAAAATGGTAAATATGCATATCGAGAATAGTTCGTTAAAATAGAGAATTTCAACTCTCTGAATAGGTAAAACCAAATCGAAGAATTCGGGTTATCGCTTGAAGACTATAACGGGAAATTCCGTAAATCAATTAATCTTATAAACTGTCATAAATTTTTATACAATTGCAAAACAATGTGATTTTTAAGTAATTACTAGAATGCTACAGGTTTTTTTTAAATAATGAATAACTGTTTAGGAGGATTTTTTATTGACAATGAAAATTTGACTTTGATTAAAATTCTAATTTTCTTATCAGATTATCTAAGTCACATGAAAACAATTTCTTACTGTATGGTATTTGAGAGAAAATGTGCGATTCATTCAAAGGACTTATAGCGTAAAAATACTTATCGATTATTCCGTTTTATTCTAAATAGCCACCAAAGTAAGGACTTTTTAATAAAAAGAAATACAAATCCACGATTCTCTGACGAAAAGAACAGGGTCGGGTTTTGGAAAGCGATTTTCGATTTTTTATACGTTTGAATACGTTTCGGGCGTCCTTCAGTAAATCAGTGCCGGGTTTTGAGAAGTCAACATTTTGTCACGTTTAAATACGTTATGGTCGTGGAAAGGATATACAAATAAAGATCTCTTAACATAGACCAGTAGACGGACAAATAATAATTATATGAAGTTAAAAACCGGTAGTTCAGAAACAACTGGATTTTAAGATGATAAAAATTTCGGGTCAAAATCTGATTTATTCGCTGTAAAAAATATTGGTTTTTGACTTCAATAATTTTACGAAGAGAACAGCTGTTTAAACTTGGTTGTGGCAATAATTGGGGATAAAACGAGAGCGATCCCTTTCAAATTTTAAGTAGTATATTTTAATTAGGATAGTTTATCTGTAAGATGTTTATATAGTGTGCGCTTATAACGTACGGCAAGTGTAATTCACAACTTAATTGAAAAACTTCTATAGACAAGGATGAAATATAACCGGACAACGTGATAGAGGCATATCGTCTATCAGATAGCCACGCTCGAAAAGCACAGCAGCACAGTCCAAAAGTAGAAGCTAAAGGAGAAGATGGCTTTATAATATAAACATTTCAAAATGAACATCAACACACAAACAATTAACCAAAATGAGAACCACAAGGGTTAACACATTGGAACTGTCATTTAAAAAAAATTGCAACTCGGGATTTAGACAAGGTTCTAGGGTGCATCAACCTCACAAATGCACTTACAGGTTTTAATATGAACAAACAAGTACAAGGTGGATTGTGGAGTTAACTACATCCCACCCATAACCCCGACAATGATAAAAAACGCTATGCAAAAGTAAATATTTAAAAAGTAACATAATAAGCTTACAGTACTGTCAAGAGATTTGCTGTAAAAAAATGTGTAACAAAATAATTAGTAAGATATTACAAAATAGGTTTTTTATATTCTTTAAAAAAGTAACAACTGAACTGTCTAAAAATATGACTAAAACAGATTTTCCTGTAACGTGCCTCAATTAATCCAGTGAAAGTTTTTGGCCCTGTAACTTATTTATTTAGTATTCTACTTATTTTGCAGATGATGACCACAAAGGCTTTATTGGTTTTAATATTCATTCGAGGTAACATATTTTTATTATAAATAACAGTATTAGAGAAACTGCGATAAAACATTTATTTAAACTCGGTCCCACTGAGGTATACGTAACCATTAATAGTGGTAACCATTCTGTAGTAAGAACATTCGCTTGTAAAGTGAACACGGAAAAATGAACATCCTATTTTACCCATAAAAATAAAATTAGAAGGAGATTTAAATAGACAGAACTTTTAAGTTAGCACCAAAACCTTTTTATTAGCTTTGAAGCAGTATATAGAGTTAGGTATCTGTAACCTAAAGGTGCCTGTGTCCAATATCGGATACCTTATCTCGAGATCAGTTTCAAATCTCAAGCATCTGATTGGCTGAAATCGCGACCAGTCGCCATTGCAGCCAGTCAGACTCTTGAGATTTGGGACTGGTTTCTATGCTCAGTTTTATAACCTTGGGCAATGGTCACCTATCAGGACGCAAAAATATTAAGTGTTTTCAAATATCAAAATTCATATTTAAAAAGTACCCTCGTACATATTGTCACTTCTGTTATCAGTTAAATAATCCGTTACCGATGTCGTGCAGTAATAACGTATATCAGGGCTACTCGATCAACCTTTTTGGGTGTTGTCCCGGTTAGCTCGATTGGTGGCGTTGTTAGAATTGCTGTGCTAGGCGCTGTCGCCGTGAGTTGTTCGCTCCCAGATAGAGGCAATATCATTTTATACTGTAGAAGACTTGTAAATGCGATGTAATATTCTTACACAGTCAACGTACCGTAGGAGAGAATATATCTTAAGCCGAAGTATTTAGCGTAAAAAAAAATTCACTTACAAATGGTCCTAAAATGTACGATTATTATAAAATTGAAAAAGGTGAAATTCGCTCCTCACAGTTTAGTCATGTTAAGGCATTACATAGAAGTAAAAATAATATTATCAAATCTTAGAAATAAAGTATCCCTCATTGGACACAAGGTTATAAAAAACTGAGAATGGAAACCAGTCTCAAATTACAGGCATCTGATCGGCTCAAATCTCAGATGCTTGAGATTTAACCTTCAGCCCCGAACAACGAGTTTGAGTTTTACAAGAAACATAAATGGAATTATTGGATTTTTTTTTGCTATAAGATACGAAAGATTATTCTTATTTCAATAAAATGAATTTTATTTGAATAAAAGAAATTGCAGTAATAACATTTAAGAAAAGTAGGCCAAATGTGGAAACAAACATTTAGCACTATATCTTTGATATGGCATGTACAAATATCGATCAAATACTTAACTTTAACGTCAGTGTGCTTAAAAAGATGTTTGTGCTGGCAAGTGAAATCTAGCAGTAAATTATCAATGACAATAAAAAACAAAAACGTTTGGAATTGAACATACATTTTGTGATTTCACATCTTTTACCGGAGCTACTTTGTGTGGTTATTGAAACAAATGGATTTTAAGATGAAATACATTTTCATTTTGTATCTCTTTAATAATGAGCATGTTGCCAACTCATTTCCTCTATGGGTCACATAAAATGATGTAAATTTGTCGGCCTGTGTTTGAGCACACTGTCCGGTTCAAAATATGCAGTTGGTGTTTTTAATGCAGAAGTCATAGCTTGTTTCAACTTCAAAACATGAAGTTTGTTAAAAGAAAAATTCTGGCTGTTTAATTCCCACAAAACATAACGGATTATCTGGAATAAAGCTTTCCAAGATTTTTTTTTAATTTATAGGTGAGTAGTCTTTACATTTTACATTCTTATGGAAACTTTAAAAAAAATGAAAATGTTAAACCCCGTTGTGTCCGTGCGAACTGGTTGACATTAAACGTTAATTCTAAATTAATTAAAAAATGTTCTTTAAACGCTTAAAATAAATTAAATTTGACTGCAATTTATTTGTTTCATTGAAAAATATATATTTGATTTCATACGAGAATTCCAAACCATACATTCTCAATCGTCGCAACGCCACTCGTGAAAATATTTACTCTACGTTACTCCACTCGTGAAAATATTCACTCGTCGCTACGCCACTCTGAAATATTAACTCTTCGTTACGCCACTCGTCAGAATACTCACTCGTCGTTACGCCACTCGCTCGCTCACTCGCTCGTGAGAATACTCACTCGTCGTTACGCTACTCGTTAGAATATCAGTCGTTGCTACGCCACTCGTTAGAATATTTACTCGTCGCTACGCCACTCGTGAAAATATTCGTTTTTGGCAGTCGTCAGAATACTCACTTATCGCTGTTAAAATCTGATGTGAAATTTATAACTTGAATAAAGTTAAAAAAACATAAAAATGTTAAGGTTTTAGAACTGTAACATTTCCGCCAAACATCGACTTATGCCGTCACTAATTCGTTTTTTTTCGAACGCCGATTCTTACGTTCCGGTTGATACTATTTTTCGTAAAAGGAGTGTACTCTTAAGGTGTTTTCCGCGATTATGACGTCATTAATAACTAAATCAAATAATAACAAAGTGCGGATATAAAATTGATGTAAAGTAAACAAATATTTTCATAACAAATACTCAAACTAAGTCTATAGACGAACAACACTCAGTAAAGAACAGAGCTTATATAAAGTTGACCACTGTTTGATCAATCCTCCGTGGCATAGTGATAACGCTCAGGAGTCTTCATTTTGACGGACCCGGTTCAATCCTCGGGAGAGGAACCTTTTTTCCCCCTTTTTTCCTCTTTTTTTAAAAAATTATTGTAAGGAAATTTTTGGAGAAAATAGTATAATCAATTGGTTTAAAATTCGGAAATAATTGTTATTATTTTTCATCTTCATTTAGTTGCCATGAAAACTGAAATATTGTAATGATATTATTACAAAATACTGACTCTTTTATAATACAGCAACAGAATCACGACTTGAAACTAAAATGATTATGGAATCTGTACTTTCATTTAGGAAAATGTTGCTTTTTTATTGTTTCTATAATTGAACAGTTATTTTGTGATACTTCTCTTATAAAAACTAATTTTATGTGTTTGCACGATGATACTTTTTCCTTTAAAAATGCTTTGGTTGCTATGGTTACGGTTGCCAAAATTACTTTTTTGAGGTTAATTTCTAACCAGCATAGCTGATTGCTTGCGTATTTCTTGTTTTTCAAAAAATTTGAGGGGGTATACAAAAATCACCATTCGTAAACCAAGCCCTTTGGTTTTTGTGGTTTTTAACAGTTTGGACTGGGCCATAGGTACCTATTTTGTAGGCCAATAAAATAAAAACGAAGACGGTGAGGTGCTCCTTTTTTTAAATATTTGATTCTATACACATTGCAGATAATTTTAATGTATAACACAATTATTTTACTGCATTAAACATGCACAAAAATCACAGATAAAAACTTGCTAAATTTTTGCAGATCGGAAAAATGTGCATTTCCGAAGATGGGGTACTCTTTAAAAAAGTCAATTTATAAAGTGTTAGAAATAAATTCTAAACATAATGCTTGTTTTTTTTTTTTGCTGTTCAGATATGATGTCCTTAAAAAATTAGCCTTTATTTTACAAAACTTTACAAGGTTTTAAAGAAACAGAGATGAATTTAGCTTCTAGTATGTTTGATTTTACAGCCCATTTTCCGAAACAGAGGGTCCCCTTCTAAAATACTAAATTTCTCGAGTTACGCACGGTAAATGTTTTTTAAAACTCGTGTTTAGATGTCTAAATGGATGTACTTGGAAATGAAAACAACAAAATCCCAATCTGCAAAAGTGCATATTACAGTTCTAAAACCTTAAATAAACATAAGGAAAACCCGCACTTTGAAAACATTGCTTTACCTTGATTTGTAAGTTGCTCTAATGACCTTATTAAAATTAAGCAGTGGATCTGAAATAAGAAATTTTAAACAAACGGTCAATTTTTTTTACCACAATGCACATGTAATTCAATACATATTAAAATGGATGTAACACAAAAAGGAGAACTTCTTATATAAATCATGTATTTATTATGATTTTAGGGTGCGTTGCACCAGGTCCGAGTCCATGTACTGTTCCCCCTGTCCTCGTCTGGCCACTTGGACAATATATAGAAAATAGGGAAATCCTCTCAAACACCGTTTCTGGAACGCTTGGTTCTGTGACATACGGCTTGGGGGTTCCGGCTGTTGGCAACTACAGTGCATTATATTTTGGAGGAACAAGTGCTTCGTTTGTTGATATAGGTATCCCTTTAACGCCATGTATGTCACTGGATTATTCCGTTACGTTCTACGTGAAATTTCAAAATAAGGCGACTCCATCTACGTTAGTTCATTATCGTAGCAACACTGCTGTGGCGTCAACAGTAAATGAGTTCATCATTTCCGTTTCGGCAGGAGATATCACCATAACACTGACCAACTACGGATCTGCCACATGGGCAACTAATGCTAAAATTGTAAATGGCCAGTGGCACCACATTATATACGAGAGAGATATTAGTAGAAATGTTGCCGAGTTGTATATCGACCGTGTTGACCTGGCGGATCAACTTTATGCTTCAAGCCTTACTGATGATGTAACGACTTCGCCTGGTTTGATGAGAATTGCTGGCAAACATGATGGTACGTCTTCTTTCAATGGATACATAACATGCCTGCAAGTTGCACCTTGTAAAGTTCCCGACTCTTCCTCGCTTTATGATACACCATGTAAGCCTGTGAACTGGCCAACCACGACAAGTACCACCGCGGCACCGACGACAACAACAACAACGCCCACAACAACAACGACAACACCCACAACAACAACGACAACACCCACTACAACAACGACAACCCCAAATACAACAACGACAACCTCCACAACACCTACGACAACACCCACAACTACGACTTCAACAACTTTGACAACATCCACCGTGGGACCGGCTGCAACAACAGTTGCCGTAATGACATCCGTTCCAACAGGTAACCGTCACTAAACACTTTTTTATGCTTTTGACTTTTTTAATCGACTTTTATCGACTAGGATAAAGCTTTTATTAATTAAAGAAAAAAGTAACGAAGTTTTAGTCTATTTTAAATATCCCTACTAATCGAGCGACTTTGACCAGTCACTTCATTATAACATTATTTATTAAACATGGACTCTCATACGTTATCAATTTACCGTGTGTCACTTTAGTAACACGAATGAACATGCGTAGATAAATGACTTTTTTGCAAGGGTGTTAACCAAAATTTTTTTTTTAAAGATTGCGAAATATTAATGGGTTGGCGGGCGTCAACATTGCTTTAAGCGATGTTGTTTCTCTGTAACCATTCTCGGGAAGACCTTTGAAACATAACATAGTTTCTTGACATCACAAGTTTTAGAACTCATGTCTGTATTTGCAAAGTTATGTCATTTATGTACTCTAAATTTTCAAAGAAAACATGGTGTTTCGACGCAATGCAAAGTATTCTTGTTTGCTTTTTATACGCCCGTTTGAATAAGGGGACGTATTATGGGAACACCTGCGGCGGGTGGGCTGGCGGGCGGGGGCGGCGTCCACAGGTTTTTCGCTCTCTAAGTCAAAGAGTTTTCATCCGATCTTTATCAAATCTGGTGAATATGTTGGTGGGCATAATATCTCGACCAAGTTCTATAACCAGCCAAATCACCCCAGGCACTTCTGAATTAAGGCCCTTGTATTGTCCAAAATAAGGGTTTACGCTCTCTAAGTCAAAGAGTTTTCATCCGATCTTTATCAAACTTGGTGAATATGTTGGTGGGTATAATATCTGGACCAAGTTCTATAACCAGCCAAATCCCCCCCAGGAACTTCTGAATTAAGGCCAATGTATTGTCCAAAATAAGGGTTAACGCTCTCTTAGTCAAAGAGTTTTCATCCGGTCTTTATCAAACTTGGTGAAAATGTTGGTGGGCATAATATCTCGACCAAGTTCTATAACCAGCCAAATTCCCCCAGGCACTCCTGAATTATGGCCCTTGAATTGTCCAAAATTACTGTTTCCGCTCTCTAAGTCAAAGAGTTTTCATCCGGTCTTTATCAAACTTGGTGAATATGTTGGTGGGCATTATATCTCGACCAAGTTCTATAACCTGCCAAATCCCCCAGGCACTCCTGAATTATGGCCCTTGAATTTTCCAAAAACTTAATAAGCGGTATCTGCTCTCCAAGTCGAATAATTTTTATCGGATCGTTACGCATTGTTGATAATAAGCATTTTGACGGGCTTATTTTGTGTCAGTTTGGCACTCTTGTTTTTATTAGAATAACAGGTGTCTTTTAACGCGTTTTGATAAGTTTTACGAAAAAAAAGGAATAAGTAATCACGACTTATTTTGGTTTCCAGCTGCTCCAGATATACAACCGGGATGTCATCATTACAGCAAGACCCATCCCGGCCTTACATTCGCGAATCCGCTAGATGTAATCAACGTCCTGATAGTGTCGACCAACGCTGACTGTGCTCTGGAATGCAATCGTCATGTTCAGTGCTCTATGTTCGCAACGGTGTCAGCAGGGCCAACAAGTTATGAGTGCAAGGTTGGAATCCTGACAGCATCCACGGCAGCTTTGCCAGGCTCCTGGCTTTATACAAGGCAATAACAAATCAAATTTCGCCTTTAGCTAAAATGGTTAACAAGGATTGTTATTATGACGTTTTACACTGAACATTGCACTTTTCTTGAATTGAAAAGAATAATTTTAAACAATAATTATCCTTGTCCCGAAAATGTCATTGAGCACCTGACCACTTTGCCTTGAGTCAAAGTTTAGATCTTTGAATGGTTAGTCTTACCCACTCTTTTAGGGTTGTTAGAAATGTCTTTCGCACCGAACATTGCACTTGTCTTAATGAAGAAAGAGTTGTATTAACAATTATTATCATTGTCCCCAAAATGTCCTAGAGCAACAGACCATTTTGCCTTAAGTCAATTTTAGTTCATATGTTTCATGCTATCACACATTAGATTGTTGATTATGTTTACAACTAAAATTTTAATTGTTTCTGAGAGACCAGACTTAACCCCACGTACTCCCACCAAACCCCCTCCCCTACCCAATTCCTTGTTTTATTATTTGTACATGACGATAATTTTCTCAAATAGTGAGATTGTGTCCACTCTCTTACTCACATATTGTCTGTGTGGCTTGAAGGTGTGTATTCTTAATTTAGCTTTTTTAATATGTGTACTAGTATTTTCATTTTTCAAATTTTTACTCATCTTTATGAGGTCATATATAGGAAGTCAGCTTTCACAGGAAACATGTTTGCATGGAGCAACTCATTCAATTTTTTGACAGAGTTTTAACATGTTTAAGCACTATCATCAGTGTATGTTTGGAAGACTTTACCTAAATTTGTGAACGGCAATCATTTTGTCATTAAAATCTTTAATATCACACTGTAAAAAATTCCCGTTAAATTTTACGGGATAGTCCTGACAGCTGGTTACGAGGACAATCCCGTAAATTATACGGGCTGACAGTTACGGTCTTCCCGTTAAATAAAACTGGACAGTGTATTTTTTACTGGCTGACCGTAAGTCGTGGTGAAAGATGGTGAGTGGAGTAAATTTCAAAACATCGTTATAATACGACCTAAGCCTATAGCATTGACTGGCTAAGGGAGTATACAATTAAAAAAAAAGCTTACAATACCACAAGCTAATCTGTGCATAAACAGCTTTAAACCTTTAAATTTCCCTAAGAAACCGTCTTTTTTTGCAAAATGCGCCAATGTGCTCGACAGGATGTTAACCGAAAGGCTCCGAATAAAAAACGGTGCCGCACTGTATTTGTACAACATTTAGTCGAAACGGTTACGTCCCGTTACCAAAATACCGTATATTAAACGGGGATTTTTTACAGTGCACCAAGTATTGATTAGATAATTTAGAAAACCAGTTTGAGTTTAAATTAAAATAAACTAAGCAAAAATAAAGTTAGCAAACAAAAATATCCTCTTTCCTACCTGTAATTTTGTAAAATTGGAACACGAAAATTCACAATTCTTTCTTTAATCAAATTTTAATTTCTTAAATCATTGCAAAATGTTCTTGAATATCTGCATTCACAACGTAGTTATCTTTATCTTCCCTTCGTTATAGTTAGAGTTTCGGGAAGATGTCAGTGTTGTTGTTTTTTTTTTCAAAGTTTAAATTCACATTTATTAGAATGAATCCAATTGATGCAAACTCACAGAAAACTCGTTAAAAACATCTAGTCATCGGTACACAACGCTCGAAATTCCAACAATTTGCAATTTCCTCCCTTTCAATTAGAATGTTCGGAAATCTTTTATTTATTGATGGGCAGTTGCTTAGGTCTTGGTGTGTTTATAATGTTCATAAGCAATAAAACTTTCAAACAACTAATAAAGCACCATTCAAAGGGTTCCTCATTAATACAACAAAGCATAATGAGATTTTAAGCATAACAAGCGGTTTCTTTTGATTTAAGCTCGGTATATTTAAAGATCTTTTTATGAGTTTTGTGGTTTAGTTTGTTGTTTTAGTTGTTATTTTTTGTGTGGCAATTTTGAAAAGAAAAACAGAACAGAAAAAAAGTTTAAGTTCATAATCATCAATATCATAGAAAAATGTATAATATACTATAAACAAAGTAAAGACGCGACTCCTTGAAAGAAGAAATACATTTCATGTTTAAAGAAGTTGCATTTCTTATTTCTTCAAGTACATATAATACAGTAAATGAAATTTAAAACGCAACTTCTTTCATAACGAAATACATTTTGTGTTAAAAGAAGTTGCGTTTTTAATTTCTTTCAGTATATTTACAGCACGTCATCAGAATCCTTATTAGAAAGAAAAAAAAGCAAATCTTGACATCTGAAAAGTTTGTTAAGAGAGCGAATGAATATACCGGACAGTCAATTAATGGTCATCAGTATTGATTTTCGGTTTACAAATGCAAAAAATGCATGCTTAATAAATTTTGCGAGATTTGTAAATAAAAAATAAAAAAGAGGAAGCTTTGAAAGCCAACGAACACGACCAAAAAGAAAATATTCTAGACTCGGTTTGATTGAGCCTCTTCACAGGCAGTAACGGAAATGCATATCACTGCCCACGCCGCCTAGCCCCGGGTTGAGCGCAACTCAATAATGACACCAATAAACGGTAGAATTTGGATCCATCCCAAACGATGGTATCCATATGGCGGTAAACATAGAACCTTCAATTCGGTATTTTCAGATTAATACAATTCTTTGTACTTTCCATACGATATTCATATTACATGGAGTATGGTAATTCTAAATACTTGTACAATGATGGTCCTCTATAAAGCAAGATTTCAAATAAATTTACTTAGATCATTTAAATAAGAACAAGAATATATTGAAATAAAAGATTTGCACAGATAATGATTTACTTATTTCTTAAACCTACATCTATCATGTGAGCCCCATGAGAACAGATTATTAAAATATTATAAATATAATATTGTTAAGAAACAATCCAAGCTTTTTTTCTTCATAATCCAGGAGCCTGGGTTCAAGATTATAAACTAGGATCGGAGAACAGTCTCAAATCTCAAGCATCAGATTTACTGGAATAAAGAGTTGTATATATTTCAGTCAAATAGATTCTTGTTATTTGAGACTGGTTTTCAATCTCAGTTTCATAACCTTATGCCATGATCTCGACATTCCCACTGGTCAGATCTGAGACTACTCCGTGTCCAAGACCCCAAAACTAAATGGTGACAAGTCACAAATCTCAAGCATCTGGTTAGATAAAGTGGGGTTGACAGATGATTGCGATTTAGACTGGTTTTCAATCTCAGTTTTATAATATTCGACCCGAATTGCTGAGACTTGATATTTGTATCCATTCTCAGCTTCATATCTCAATTTATATTAGACGCGGATGTTTGATAAAAATGACATACTTTCACTATGTGTGAAAGATGCATTTATTTTATGCTTTCCAATGAAATATAGAAATTTCCCGGTGAAATAAAAGTGGTATTTCAATGTTTTCAAACAGTGGAATATCATTTTTTATTTTCACTGTTTTTTGACGTTGGTACCCAGACACACATAACATTCCGAATGAGAACGTTTAGAAATCGGACTCAAGTTTGGTCATATGACGTCATGACGTCACGTCGAAGCGAACGTTTTTGGCGCAATTTTATGCAATGTTTCAGTCTAATTTACACAAATTATGCACTAAAAGCATAAAATAAAAAGAAATTTTGTTTTTACCAGTGTAAGATAGGAATATATTTCACTCGTGAACTCCGGAATTATGTATTTTCACTCGTGGCTTCGCCACTCGTGAAAATACCAATTCCGGAGCTCACTCGGTGAAATATATTTCTATCTTACACTCATTTTTGTCAATTGTTAGTGGTGTCTGTTTCTAAGCTGATCATTCAATTAACCATGCTTTCTCTTTTTTCTTCTTCGGTGTGTGGGGGAGCTGTGTATTCTGAGTATGGCAATTCCTGATATGCAAATTTCACCTTTTTCATATAATTTTAATCAGATAATTGTTTTTGGGGTAAGGCTATTGGATAACAAAATGGTTGCATGTTCTAAAGTATGCCTCATAAACATTTTTCACTAAGAAGCTTTAAATTGTTTTCCCAATGACCTTTTACCCCTCAGTTTCGTTTTAGTTCATTGTTTATTGCTTCAATTTTTTAAATTGATTTAATAAACCCATTTCCTCGTTTCCTATCTAATGTTTGGCTGCTTGGGGAGGCTGCGCAATCTGGGTGTAGAAATTCATGAATTGCACAAATCATGGTTTAGATACATTGAGTGTAAAATATTCTTTTACGACGTACAATTCCTGATGTGTAAGCAAATACTACAGTTTATAAAAGAAATGCTGAAAATTAGAAGGGCTTTCTTCACGCTGAGTGAATAGATTATTCGCCTTACCTGTCGTAAGAATAATTCAGCCTAGTTTATTTTCTTATAAATACATTAGCATGGTACCAGAGGCAATGTTTAGATTCATAATGCTTCGTTGTAATTGCTTGGTAGGGGTATGTTTGTTTAAAGCTCAATGGCACAATGCTGTTAGAAATTAACGTTACAATTTAATTTAGATGCAATAAAAGGATCGGTTGTTATATTTCTATAAAATGTAGTAATTGTATAGAAGGCGTAATTTGAAAATTATTTGAAAATGAGTTTTTTTCCATTAATCAACATTTGCCTATTAAATAATTGATTTAGCTTTGTTGAACTTGAATATCAATTTCATTTTCCTCCTTATGTGTTAAAATTTTAAGAGTTGAAATAGTGAAATATGCATATTAGGAATGGCCACATCCAATAGACACAGCCTCTCCACACACCCAAAAAGTAGAGAGGAAAAAAGAGCATGGTACTACAATAATCAGTTTCTAAATGGAAGCAACAAACAGTTAACGAAAGTGAGAACCCGAGGGGTTACCGCCTTGGAACGGCCAGTGGCAAAACAAATTTCCACTGGGATTTTAAACCAGGTTCTAGGGTGCACCAACCTCACACTTGCCCCAACAGGTTCTCATATCACAAAACAAGCAAATGTTGTCTTAGTCAAGTAACTCTAACTCACCAATCAGCTTAACAATATTGCATGCAAAAGTATTCAAACATATAAAACATAGGAAGCTAATAACATAGAAAAGCCAAAGGGGTGGTTACTCAATGACCTTATTGAGACCAGAGCACCTGGAGTAAATTCAGCAAGAACACGGTGACAGGGATAAATGAAACATATCGAGCTTCTAGGTTCTTGCAGTGATTGTAACGTATATCAGGGCTTTCCGATCAACCTTTGTTTGGGTTGTCCCGGCTAGCTCAGGTGGTTGCGTCGCAGGAATTGCAAAAAAGTAATATATGCATATCAGGAATCGCGTCATCCAACAGACACAGCCTCCCTACGCAGCGAAAAAAAGGAAGAGAGGAAGAGAGAGAGCATGTTTTATATAAGTATGTCAATTCAAATAGGACGCCACAAACAATTAACGACGAAGATAACCTTTGGGGATACCGCCTTCGAACGGTCAGTGGCAAAACAAATTGCCACTGGGGGTTAAACCAGGTTCTAGGGTGCACCAACCTCTTACTTGCCCCAACAGGTTCTCGTATCAAAAAATGAAGCACAAGTTGTGTTTGTGAAATAACTCTAACCCACCCATCGGCTCAACAATTTTGCATGCAAAAGCACACCAACAAATAAAACATAAGTAGCTTAAGGCATTGCAAAGCCAAAGGGTAGGTACTAAATGATCTTAACGAGACCAGAGCTCCAGGGGAAAAATCAGCAAGAACACGATGACAGGTATAAAAGAAAAGAATCGAACTTCTAAGAAAAGATTACTCCATAAACCTTCATAAACTCTTAAACCACTGCCACCGTCATGCAACCAAAGAGGTAAGCATAATGATCAACTATAGATGGTTAATCAACCGGCCTGCAGAGCTAGAGCTGTGAAATATCTTGTTGCAATAGTGATTTTAACTGCATCTGTATTTTTAATTAGATCAAGGTATCGACGATAACACTTGCAAAAGGTTTTCCTTAATTTGTGAAACCGATAACCCTGTTTTAAAAGTTTTTTCTGTAATGCACAGATTACGTTCATTGAAATCGTTTACATCGTTGCAAGCTCTTGAAAAGCGAACATGCTGTGAAATATAAACCCCGTAAGATTTTGCAGGAGGAACACCTCCTTCTAAAAACGGAAAATTTACAATATTAAAATTAAAATCATCTCTTTTATCATATAATTTAGTAGTGACGTAACCATTTTCAACAGACAGATTTAGATCAAGAAAGTTTGCTTGCTTTTCTGAAGTGTTCGCTTTATTAAGCTGTAGTTCTTGTAAACTAGTGATGGAAAATGGTTATTATCTATGTTTAATAAGTCATCAAGGTATCTTAAGGTGTCATTAAAAGCCGGATTAATATTATCTTGATGTTCGGTAGAAAGAGATAACATAAAGTCTCTTTAATAACAGTATAAAAACAGATCAGCAACAAGGGGTGCACAGTTAGTACCCATTTGAGAGCCAATTACCTGTTTATAAATAGAGGTACAAAATCTCAAATAAATATTATCCAATAATAATAAAAAGACTAGGCGCTGTCGCCGTGACGGTGTGGGTTCGCTCCCAGCTAGAGGCACTCTTATTTGAAATTCTCAGTAGCGCTATTTGTGCTGTGTGGCGGCCATAAAAAAGTCTCCACGTACATATAGTTAGTACTGTTATCAGTAAAATAACCATTTACCGATGTCATGCAGTGATTGTTACGTATGTCAGGGCTATCCGACCAACCTGCTCTTTCAAAGCTGTCTTGATATTAGAAAGTTTCCAACAATGCAAACATAAAAAGCTTAATATATGAATGTACATCTTATGTAAAAAAGTGAAAGGATGACTAACTGGACGTTGGCTTGGCGTTCGTTTTGCAAATATTACAGCCAAATGGGTCGATTTATTTCAAAATGTTCTCCAAAATGCTCTTAATCTTAGCATGATATTAAATATTAAACTATAAAACTTCTTTGCGTTTAGAAATGAGTTTAGATGCCCAGTCTACGATGATGAAGATGTTTTAGATCTTTTAGTTTTCTTTTATTCATAATGCTAGACCGCATTACCTGGTATTAATACGGTGATTACCTTTAATCACGGTGGATTAAAGTCCCCTTGATGTTAGACAAAGTTTTAGAACAAAAATGAGTCTTTATAGCGGCAAGGCTGTAGTGACCTCAGCATAGATAGTTGTAACATGGATTAAATGCAATTTTGCTTTAAAAAAATCAAATTATTACATTCAGATTATATTCGCCATGTTGAGTAGTCTAATTTACTTGTCACTGTCAAAAACATTCGTTTTGTATGTCTGTATGATAACGTGTATTGTTGTATGAGTAAATGGATGGTATGGATTTAATTTACCAATGCAGTTTTTTTTGTTACTATGCGAGCCCAGAGGGACACCTGTGTGTGAGGTCAGTGCACGTAAGAACCTTTTTTGAACCATCAGTAAATGTTCACCTCTGACCGTACCATTATCAAAACGTAAAGTGTTTTGTACTGTTTAAATTATTTTGTTGAAATTTAGCCCTTACGTTTCATAATGGTATTACTTCTTTATATTGGGGCTTGAATTGCAGCTTAACGAACCTAATACACCTTCAGAGCAAAATGGTTTCTAAAAGAATCTCCTGAGATCACAAAACGCGACAAATGTCTCATTCCTTGGCTTTGAACAAACCCTCGCGCCTCTCTAGCAATGGCTTACCTCAGGCCTTGTTGTAAAGTCAGGTTGACTGGACGCAGTGATCACAATGGTGCAGTTTTTTTTAAATATTCACTTAATCAACTAGACTGTGCCCTTGGAACACTGATGCCATCACTGCTACAGCCACATTGTAACAAAGGGTCATAACTTATAAAAATAGTCGTAGGAAAAAATCTTTTTACGATCATCTACACATCTTGCTTGTTTCAAAGGAATCGACCTATTAGTTAATGAGGAGTTGATGCCACAAGATTTGTTGGACTTACGGACGAACAGAGGGACGGACGAACTTTGTGGGGGCAAAAAACTGCGATAAAACAGAACAACACAGAAACTAAAAACAATATCATATCAATATTACCTATAGTTCCAGACGTTAAGCAATTATCTGTCATTTTACTTTGCTTTGTAACTACATATTAAACTTTATTGAGCGTAAAAGTTACTTTTTAATTAAAACTGTCAAATATCAAGGCACTTTGAAAGTTGTCTTTTCATCTATTGATCTATCATTACCTGGGAGTAGATGATGCCTGCTGTCCCTAAACATTGGCTTTCTTTCACTAAATTGATTTTAAAAATTTATTTGTGTATAATGTATCACCTGAATAAGAGATCTAAATATTGTAAAACGTTTTAACTTCGCGAGGTCAAAATTACGCGATTTTTGTCAAAAATCAGCTATTTACTTTCTGCAGGTACTTATGAATTCACGACTTCGTTTTCGGGTATACTTATTTTCGGATATATGGAAAGTCATTATGTATTCGCTGTATTTATAAATTCGCGATGTATGCGATTCGCGAATATTGGCGAAAATAAAACTAACGCGAATAAAACAAGTTTTACAGTACCAATTCGAAGAAGTGAGACACAGTTTGTTTTAGTTACCAAACATGTTTTTCGTGACATGTTGAGCAGGTAAAAGGAAAAGTAGCAGCGTATTAATTAGGCGCGTCTAGATCTAATACAGCCGTCGTTATTCGGTGAGAGGATATGTTTCTTTCTGTAATTATTAGATGTCATTTTATAGCTTGTAATAAAGTGGTGTTTTTTCTTAATTGAGAAAAAAGAAATTACTTAACAAACAAGTTGAAATCGTAATTATTAGTATAATATTTTAGAAACTTTAAATGTTTTACAAGTGCATAATAAATAAAGGTTGATTTTCAAAGAAATTTGATTGAACTGTTCAAAACATGTAGTATAAATTAGAATAAACTCGTAACAATGACATATTAATACACATAAACAAAAGTGAATGAACATCAGGAAATTACAAAATTGATGGGAAAAAAATTCTTGATCTATTCACGTAGATCATTAAAGAATCTAATAATAATTATATAAATAGCTTAAATACCAACCAATCAACAAACGACTAAATTTTAAAATGGTAAAAATGCCATGTCAAAACATGGTTGATCACTGTAAAAAAATATTGGTTTGAGAAATTTCAGATTCGAATAATTAAATAACGTTTACTGCGTACATACTTACTTACTTACGTACGAAATTTAAAAAAAACCCACAAAAGCATGATTTTCTAAAGAGTGTCACTGTTTAATCATTCATTAACATAACTCTAATTTTATTTCGGGTGGTGTTTTTGAGATGTTAAAAACGTGTGTATTAAAATAATATGACAAGTGTAATTCGCAAATGAACCGAAGTCTTTTAAAGAACAGCACGAAATAAATTCGAACAAAATAAGTGACATATCAGGAATAGGCTGCTACACAGTCAAAAACAAAAGGGAAGATCGAGAAGGAAAGCGAAAAGGTTCTCTCTTCTTTTATATTGTATTTTATTTCGAACTTTTTCGCCTTCACCTTACGAGATGGAATTATAATATGATAATTTCAAAACTTAAATTCAACACAAACAATAAGCTAAAATGAGAACCCCAAGTGGTACTGCCTTATATACTGTCATTGCACTAAGTCGACGCACCTACTTCACTTCTTAAAACCACGTCATGATTTTAAGCGGACAAAATTACATAGTATGCATTTCGCGTTAAAAGAAACATAATTATGTTATCAAAAGTATAATACAATATTCAGAATGGTATAACAAAATATATTTATACACTGTAGTTTGAAGTTGTTTTAAAAATATGAACAACTAAAATGTATAAAAATAGGACCAAAGATACCCTTTCCCGTGGCGTGCCCCAATGAACCCAGTGATAATTTTATTGCCTGTAATTTATTTAATCAGTATTCTTCTTTTTGCAGATGATGATCACAAGGGCTTTCTTAGTTTTCATATTCATCCGAGGTAACATATCTTTTATAAGTAATGAGGTTTTTTCAAAAAGCTGCAATTAAAATTGATTTAATTAAACTCGGTTTAAAGTATTTACCGATTGTAAAAAGGGAACATGTTTACATTGATACATGTAAACACTAATAATTAGTAATTACTGCATTCCCTTGTAAAGAAAGTCCTAAAAAATCCTGAAAATAAACTAAGCAGGAGATTCAAATGGACAAAACTTTCAAGTTGGCGACCAAATCCTTACATTTGTTTGAAAGAAAGTGGATAGCGTTTCTATATCTTAAAAGAAACATCGATGGCTAGGCGCTGTCACCGCACAGGTTCGCTAAAACGATGGATAGGCGCTGTCACCGCACAGGTTCGCTAAAAAGTTGGCTAGGCGCTGTCACCGCACAGGTTCGCTAAAAAAATGGATAGGCGCTGTCACCGCACAGGTTCGCTAAAAAGATGGATAGGCGCTGTCACCGCACAGGTTCGCTAAAAAGATGGATAGGCGCTGTCACCGCACAGGTTCGCTAAAAAGATGGATAGGCGCTGTCACCGCACAGGTTCGCTAAAAAGGTGGCTAGGCGCTGTCACCGCACAGGTTCGCTAAAAAGATGGCTAGGCGCTGTCACCGCACAGTTTCGCTTAAAAGATGGATAGGCGCTGTCACCGCACGGTTCGCTAAAAGATGGCTAGGCGCTGTCACCGCACAGGTTCGCTCCCCAGTAAATCTTCTGATTAAATATACAAAACACAGTTCTTATTTCAATTGAAAGGAAAGCGGCTATTTATAAGAAATTACAGCAACAATATGAAAGAAAAGTAAACAAAAATGGGTTAAAAAAGCGTTATAGCTTTTATTTGGCCTGGTGAAATGTCGATCTTTTTTTTCGATAAACGTCGTTGCTAACAAAGAGAAATTTTTTATTTTAATATTTGAATAGAATTATAGAAATCGTTCAGTAAATAATAAATATTAATTAAAAAAAATGTAAAAATAAGCATTATAAAATGTTGTGATTTTCACTGTTTTTACCGGGACTACTTTTATGGGGTTATTGAAACAAATAGATTATAAGGTGATGGAGTTATTGAAACAAATGGATTTAAAGAAATGCAGTTATTGAAACAAATGGATTAAAAGTAGGGATGGCAACGAGTAGTAAAATTGGTACTCGAGTACTCGGTGCATCTTCCGATCGAGTACTCGAGTACTCGAACGATTTCCGATTTTAAAAGAGATAATTCCGTTCGTGTAATATCAGCTTCAACCTACTCAGTATTTATACCATATACCACAATGTCATATTAATATAGATACTTACACAACACAAGTGTGTTATATCTTTTATTTGTGTTTTGTTATTTTATTACTTTATATTTTAAAATAAACCAACAATTTGTATCAAAGTTACAACACAGTCATGCGAACATGTATATATACGGTGGTCAGAATAATATTATGACTTGAAATAATCAAATCAAATAAATTAATCGAACTAAACTTAAACCATGGGCTCGTCTGTCTGGTTTTTGCGGCGTGGTCTCGTATCATGTTTCGACAAGATTGTTAGGCATGCTTGTAGATCCCCCTTATAGACCAACTCGGAATTACATTTGACTGTTTTTTCCGTCTGCTGCCCATTTGAAGTAACTCCATGCAGACAGCTTTGCTGGAGGCATTTTGCTGATGTAATACAGTTATTTATTTCGGTGTTTAATTAAAGAATGTGATACTAAACATTACCATCGTTTTACTTTATCTTTTTATTTTCAATAATGTTCATAGATTAGTTCGTGTCATTCACCAATACAAAAAATAGAAATTATCATCACATGCAAGTGAACCAATCAATGACTATATTGGGCGGTCCTGATTTTCTGTATGGAGTGCCAATTATCTAATTGTCAAACAATACATTTGTGCGAAGTGGTTACCACAGGTAATTGGCAAACAATTTATCTGTATTACCGCTATAAAAACATTGCTAATTGACATTATTGACAAGTGTCAGTTGGGACCCTGGCAGTTTGTTATTTCACAACAATGACACTTCCACTTCAAAGCGTAAAATACGTCACCTGTAGCGATGAAGTGCGTCGCGCATAGTGTCTAATTGCCACCGTGCTGTATATCGAAACGAATTATAAACAAAACAATCGGATTTCTTTTTTATATTCAAATTTTAATTTTTTCCGATTACTCGAGTAGTAGATTTAGTACTCGATACTCGGACGTTCGATCGAGTACTCGAGTACTCGAGTAGTCGATGCCATCCCTAATTAAAAGTAATGCAGTTATTGAAACAAATGGATTTAAAGTAATGCAGTTATTAGAAAAAATGGATTTAAAGTAATGCAGTTATTTAAACAAACGATGATGCGTTCATTTAAAAATGTATTATATTAAGTTGATAGGGTTAATGAAACAAATGTATTATAAGATGATAGGGTTTATGAAACAAAGGGTCAGATGATGAAATATCTGTGTGTGTGTGTGTGTGTGTGTGTGTGTTGTCAAATCATTACCCTCTGTGTCTTTACCGTACTTAACACAATATTGATTATTTTTCAATGGATCGCATTGAATGATATAAAGTATGTGGCATATTTTAAAGAAAAAAAAACTGGCCGGTTTAATATTAGCATTAACTGTATATTTTAATTGTTTTCAATGTCTAGCCTACGGTGAGAAGTCT
Source organism: Corbicula japonica (assembly GCA_038501625.1). Classification (NCBI taxonomy): domain Eukaryota; kingdom Metazoa; phylum Mollusca; class Bivalvia; order Venerida; family Cyrenidae; genus Corbicula; species Corbicula japonica. The sequence goes on from JAZAYU010000072.1 coordinate 2,185,637, forward strand.
TTTCATATTGTGATTAGTTATTCTAAGTGATTACTTTTCAAAATCATGACAATTGCCGATACTTTTGTTTAAGATAATTAAAAAAATTTATATTGCCTTACAACGATGTTCATTCGAGGCACAACACAAAAGAAATTCAACATAAAATTTAATTACCTAAGTGAAAAATCGATTTCATTTCATAGTTGTATTCCATACCCATCGTTCGCACTCGTCGCTGCGCCACTCGCAAGAATATACACTGGTCGTTGTAAAACTCTGATGTGAAATGTACTTTGAACAACTTTGTTTTCTTTTCTTGCGGATGGTGGGTGAGGATACAAACAACAAGGATTAGTACTGAAAATCCGCACTTTGAAAAAGTGGCCTCCCATCGAGAAATAAATGGTTCTACCAACCTTGTTTAAATTAAGCAGGGGTTCTTAAATAAGAAACCTGTCTTGTTGGTTACGTATTTAGGATAGAAAACTGTAAAAGTATTATTTTGTACCGCAACGCACACTTATATTTGAAACTCAATGATAAACTGTCAAAATTCTATTCTATTTAGTTCATCCAATTGATTTTTATTGGTTAGGGCAAATCCATTATTTTATCTGGGGACAATACGCCGCTGATCGTGGAATGGTGTTAACCTGAAAATACCGCATTGAAAATTCAATGTTTACAGTCACATGCAAGCCATCGTTGGGTGGATCACAACTGTAAAATTTGGGCTAGGCGATGCATTTCAATCCCAGTAAATGAACATGCAAAATCAAACCTAGCCTGAAATATTTGCAGTATTGTCGTGTCTTACGCCTTTTAAAGTTCCTATTTCATCTATTTCAATGTTATACAAATATGAGTCCTTATATAAAAGCAAGTGTTTGTTTTAATTTCAGGGTGTGTTGCACCGCCAGGAGGTTCATGTTCTGATCCCCCAGTCCTCGTCTGGCCACTTGGACAATATATAGAAAATCGTGAAATCCTATCAAACACCGTTACCGGCAAATTTGGTACCGTAACATACGGCCATGGGGTTCCAGCTGTTGGCAACTACAGTGCATTATATTTTGAAGGAACAAGTGCTTCGTTTGTTGATATAGGTATTCCTTCAACGCCATGTATGACACTGGATTATTCCGTCATGTTCTACGTGAAGTTTGAAAATAAGACAACTTCTTCGACATTAGTTCATTATAGAAGCGACACTGTAGTGGCGTCAACAGTAACAGAGTTCATCGTTTCAGTTTCAGCCGGAGATATCACCATAACACATACCAACTATGGGTCCGGTACATGGGCAACTAATGCTAATATTGTTGATGGCCAGTGGCACCACGTAATATACGAGAGAGATGTAAGTAGAGATGTTGCCAAGTTGTATCTCGACCGTGCTGACAAGGGGGATAAAAACTATGCTTCACAGCTGGCTGATGCAGGTACAACTTCGCCTGGTTTGATGAGAATTGCTGGGAAACATGATGGAACGTCATCCTTTAAGGGGTTCATAACATGTCTGCAGCTTGCACCTTGTAAAGTTGCCGACGATCCCTCGCTTTATGATCCCGAATGTCAGCCTGCGAACTGGCCTACCACGACAAGTACCACCGCGGCACCCACAACACCCACAACAACAACGACAACACCCACAACAACAACAACAACTCCCACAACAACAACGTCAACTCCCACGACAACAACGACAACACCCACTACAACATCGACAACAACGACTGCAACAGCGACAACAACTTTGACAGCATCAACGGCGTCACCGGCTGCAACAACATTCGTGCCCACAGGTAAATTTAAGTAAAACCGCGTTTGTGCTTTTGACTGTTTTTATCGACTGTTATCGACTTGGAAGAAGCTTTTTTAAGAAAACATAACAAAGAAGAGTGTAGTTTATTTTATATACCTCACATATCGAGCAACTTTGACAAGTCGCTTCATTATAACATTATTAATTAAACATGAACTCTAATACTATATCAATTTACTGTATGTGTCACTTCTGCATAACATGAATAAAACATAAATTATTAACGTTGTTTATGCATGAGATGTAACCAAATGTTTCTCCGAAACTCCTGGTTATTAGATAGTGAAATGGTGTTTGGTCGACCGGCGTCAACGTTACTTTAATTGTTTTGTGTAGTTTTACTTTTTCTCCGTAACCATTCTCGGGAAGAGCTTTGAAACATAACATAGTTGTCTTTCATCACAAGTTTTAGAACACTTGACTGATTTTGTCAAAGTAATGTCCATTTTTCACTTAAAATTTAAAAAGAAAACCTGGTGTTTCGACGCATTGCAAAGTCTTCATGTTTAACTTCGAAGGTCACTTCTATTGTTTGTTGTTATATTAGAATAACAGGTGTCTTTGAATGTGCTTTGGCTAATGTTTTACAAAAATGGAATACGTAATCCAAACTTGTTTTGGTTTTCAGCTGCTCCAGATATACAACCGGGATGTCATCATTACATCAAGACCCATCCCGGCTTTACATTCGCGAATCCGCTAGATGTAATCAACCTCCTGATAGTGTCGACCAACGCTGACTGTGCTCTGGAATGCAATCGTCATGTTCAGTGCTCTATGTTCGCAACGGTGTCAGCAGGGCCAACAAGTTATGAGTGCAAGGTTGGAATCCTGACAGCGTCCACGGCAGCTTTGTCAGGCTCCATGCTTTATACTAGGCAATGACAAATCAAATTTCGCCTTAAGCTTAAACGGTTAACAAGAGTTATTGTTATGACGTTTTACACCGAACATTGCACTTGTCTTGAATTGGAAAGTATAGTTTTAAATAATACTTATCCTTGTCCCGAAAAGCACCTGACCACTTTGCCAAATTTAATTTAGATCTTTGAATGATTAATCTTACCCGCTCGTTAAGGGTTGTTATAAATGTCGCACCGAACATTGCACTTGTCTTAATGACGAAAGAGTAGTTTTGGGCAATCATTATCCTTGTCTCGAAAATGTCCTAGAGCACCTGACCACGTTGACTTAAGCCAATTTAGTTCATATGTTTCCATGCTATCACACATAAGATTGTCGATTATGTTTAATAATAACTTTGAAGTGTTTCTGAGAGAACGTGTCGTCTGGCACAATAACTTAAACCATGGCTTAGACTTAAGCCCACCCACTCCCACCGAATCCCGCCCTCTCCCCCTCCCCAATTCCTTGTTTAATTAATTGTACATAATGATAATTTTCTCAAAAAGTAAGCGTGTGTCCACTCTCATACTCGCGTATTTTCAGTGTGGCCAAGATGTGTATTCTGAATTTAGCTCTTTAAATATGTGTACTAGTATTTTCATTTTTCACATCTTTGCTCATGTTTAGGATTTCAGCTTTCCAAAGAAATATGTTTGCATGGAGCACCTCATTCAATTTTTGGCAGAATTTTAACATGTTTACGCACTATCATCAGTGTATGTTTGGAAGGGTTTACCTAAATTATATACGGCAATCCTATTGTCATTAAATGTCTTTAATATCACCAAGGTTTGTTAAGATAATTTAGAAACCCAGTTTGATTTTAAAATTAAAATAAACTGAGCTAAAATAAACAAATCGTCTTTCCTAACTGTAATTTTGTAAAATTGGAAAATGAAAATTTAAAATTATTGTTTGATCAAATTTTAATTTCTTAAATCATTACAAAAAAGAAAAGTTCATGAATATCTGCATTCATAGCTACATAGAGCTATCTTTCTCTTCTTTAGAATGAGGATTTCAGGACGAAGTCAGTGATTCTTAAAAATATTCACATTTAAAGAATGAATCCAACTAATCACAGAAAAATCGTTACAAACATCTAGTCACCGATAAACAACGCTAGAAATTCCAACCATTTGCGATTTCAACCTTTCAATTGAGAATGTAGTTTGGAAATCCTTTATTTACTGATGGGCAGTTGCTTAAGTCTTGGTGTGGTCAAAATGTTCATAAGCAATTAAACTTTCAAACAACTTAAAACACTATTCAAAGAGTTACTCTTTAAATAAACATATCTTTATTAGATTTTTAGCATAACAAGCGGTTTCTTTTTTTTTTTTTTTTGCTCGGTATATTTGAAGATATTTTATGAGTTGTAGGTTTTTTGTTGTTTTAGTTGTTGTTTCTTTGTGGCAATTTTGAAAAAAACAGCACAGAACAGAATAAAGTTTTAGTACATAGTCATCAATATCATGAATTATGTATAATATTTACATCACGTGACCAGTATCTTAATTTGAGGGGGAAAAAGGTTGATATCTGAAAAAGGTTGTCAAGACACATGAAGATTCGGGACAGTCTATTAATGGTCATCAGCATGATATTTCGCTTGACACATGTATAAATGCATGCTTAATATTTTGCGAGATTTGTTCAAAAATATATATATAAAGGGATCTCTGAAAGCCACTGAACACAACAAAAATGAAAATAGTTTAGGCTCGGTTTGATTGAGTTTGTTCATGGGCAGTAATGAAAATGCATATTACTGCCCACGCTCCATGATTAAACACAAATCAATAATTAAACCAAATAACGGTACAATTTTTATCCATCCCAAGCGATGGTATGCATAAGGCGGTGAACATGGAACCTTGCGGTATTTTCAGTTTAATACCACCCCACGTCCATTCTATGACATATATTATATTAATTCCAATACTTGTTCATAAATGATCGTCTATAAAAGTAAGGTTTCAAATACTTGTCACTTAGATCATTTAAGCAAGAACAAGAATTTATAGAAATAAAAGATTTGCACAGATAATGATTTACTTATTTCTGAAACCTACATCTGTCATGTAAGCCCCATGGGAACAGATTATTAAAATATTATAAATATAATATTGTTAAGAAACAATCCAAGCTTTTGTTCTTCTTCATAATCCATGAGCCTGGGTTCAAGATTATAAACTAGGATTGGAGAACAGTCTCAAATCTCAAGCATCAGATTTACTGGAATAAAGAGTTGTATATATTTCAGTCAAATAGATTCTTGTTATTTGAGACTGGTCTTCAATCTCAGTTTCATAACATTCTGCCATGATCTCGAAATTCCCACTGGTCAGATCTGAGACTATTCTGAGACTACTCCGTGTCCAAGACCCCAAAACTAAATGGTGACAAGTCACAAATCTCAAGCATCTGGTTGGATAAAGTGGGGTTGTCAGATGCTTACGATTTAGACTGGTTTTCAATATCAGTTTTATAATATTCGACCCGAATCGCTGAGACTTGATATTTGTATCCATTCTAAGCTTCATATGTCAATCTATATTAGACGCGGATGTTTGATAAAAATGACATACTTTCACTATGTGTGAAAGATGCATATAATGAATGTTTATTCCCAGAAGACACAAAATTCCCACAAACCGAAGCAGAAAAGAAAATGCAATGGTTGGTTGAATTATCAATTTCAAAAAGAACCCACGAACAATTAACAAAACTGGGAAACGCCTTGGAAATTTCAGTCACTGTGGAAAAATGCCACTAGGGGTATAAACCATGTTCTAGGGAGTAACACCCTACACTTTCCCTAACAGGTTTATTTTTGTTAATTGTTAGTGGTGTCTGTTTTGAAGCTGATCATTCAATTAACCATGCTCTCTCTTGTTTCTTCTTCGGTGTGTAGGGGAGCTGTGTATTCTGAGTGTGGCAATTCCTGATTTGCATATTTCACCTTTTTCATATAATTTTAATTAGATAATTGTTTTTGGAGTAAGGCTATTGGATAACAAAATGGTCGCATGTTCTAAAGTATACCTCAATACATTTTTCACTAAGAAGCTTTAAATTGTTTTTCCACTGACCTTTCCAAGGCGGTAACCCCTCATTTTCGTTTTAGTTCATTGTTTGTTGCTTCAAATTTTTTAATTTATTTTTAATTGAATTTAACCCATAATCACGTTTCCTCTCTAATGTTGGGCTGCTTGGGGAGGCTGCGCAATCTGGGTGTGGAAATTCATGAAATGCATGAAACATGGTTTAGATACATTGAGAGTAAAATATTCTATTACGACGTACAATTCCTAATTTGAATGTAAATTGTAATAATAGACCTGATGTGTAAGCAAATACTACAATTTATTAAAGAAATGCTGAAAATTAGAAGGGCTTTCTTCACGCTGAGTGAATAGATTATTCGCCTTACCTGTCATAAGAATAATTCAGCCTAGTTTATTTTCTTATAAATACCTTAGCATGGTACCAGAGGCAATGTTTAGATTCAACAATGCTTCGTTGTAATTGCTTGGTATGGGTATGTTTGTTAAAAGCTCAATGGCACAATGCTGTTAGAAATTATACTCAGTCTGTTAACGTTACAATTCAATTTAGCTGCAATAAAAGGATCGGTTGTTATATTTCTATAAAATGCAGATATTGTAAAGAAGGCGTATTTGAAAATTATTTGGAAATGAGTTTTTTCTATTTATCAACATTTGCCTATTAAATAATTGATTTAGCTTTATTGAACTTGAATATCAATTTCATTTTCCTCCTTATGTGTTAAAATTTTAAGAGTCTATTGAAATAGTGAAATATGCATAACAAGAATGGCCACATCCGACAGACACAGCCTCTCCACACACCCAAAAAGTAGAGAGGAAAAAAGAGCATGGTACTACAATAATCAGTTTCTAAATGGACGCAACAAACAATTAACGAAAGTGAGAACCCGAGGGGTTACCGCCTTGGAACGACCAGTGGCAAAACAAATTGCCACTGGGAGTTTAAACCATGTTCTAGGGTGCACCAACCTCACACTTGCCCCAACAGGTTCTCATATCACAAAACAAGCAAATGTTGTCTTAGTCAAGTAACTCTAACTCATCAATCAGCTTAACAATATTGCATGCAAAAGTATACAAACATATAAAACATAGGAAGCTAATAACATAGAAAAGCCAAAGGGGCGGGTACTCAATGACCTTAACGAGACCAGAGCACCTGGAGTAAATTCAGCAAGAACAAGATGACAGGGATAAATGAAACAAATCGAGCTTCTAGGTTCTTGCAGTGATTGTAACGTATATCAGGGCTATCCGATCAACCTTTTTTGGGTTGACCCGGCTAGCTCAGTTGGTTGCGTCGCTGGAATTGCAAAACAGTAATATATGCATATCAGGAATCGCGACATCCAACAGACACAGCTTCCCCACGCAGAGAAAAAGCAGAGAAGAAGAGAGAGAGCATGTTTTTAATAAGTATGTCAATTCAAATAGGACGCCACAAACAATTAATGAAGAAGATAACCTTTGGGAATACCGCCTTCGAACGGTCAGTTGCAAAACAAATTGCCACTGGGGGTTAAACCAGGTTCTAGGGTGCACCAACCTCACACTTGCCCCAACAGGTTCTCGTATCACAAAAATAAGCACAAGTTGTGTTTGTGAAATAACTCCAACCCACCCATCGGCTCAACAATGTTGCATGCAAAAGCACACAAACAAATAAAACATAAGTAGCTTAAGGCATTGCAAAGCCAAAGGGTGGGTACTAAATGATCTTACCGAGACCAGAGCTCCTGGGGTAAAATCAGCAAGAACACGATGACAGGGATAAAAGAAACGAATCGAGATTCTAGGTTCTTTAAGAAAAGATTCCCCCATAAACCTTCATAAACTCTTAAACCACTGCCACCGTCGTGCAACCAAAGAGGTTAGCATAATGATCAACTGTAGATGGGATCAACCGGCCTGCAGAGCTGTGAAATACCTTGTTGCAATAGTGATTTTTAACTGCATCTGTATTTTTGAATTAGATCAAGGTATCGGCGATAACACAAGTCTTGCAAAAGCTTTTCCTTAATTTGTGATACTGATAACCCTGTTTCAAACGTTTTTCTGTAATGCACAGATTACATTCATTGAAATCATTTACATCGTTGCAAGCTCTTGAAAAGCGAACAAGCTGTGAAATATAAACCCCGTAAGATGTTGCACGAGGAACATCTCCTGCTTAATAAACGGAAAATTTACTATATTAAAATTAAAATCAACTCTTTGATCATATATCATTAGTAGTGATGTAATCATTTCCAATAGACAGATTTAGATTAAGAACGTTTGCTAGCTTTTCTGAAGTGTTCGCTTTATTAAGCTGTAGTTCGTTAGGATAAATCTTGTAAACCAGTGCTGGAAAATGGTTATTATCTATATTTAATAAGTCATCAAGGTATCTTGAGGTGTTATTAAAAGCCGGGTAATATTATTTTGATGTTCGGTAGAAAGAAATAACATCAAGTCTCTTTCATAACAGTATAAAAACAGATCAGCAACAAGGGGTGCACAATTATTACCCATTATAATGCCAATTACCTGCTTATAAATAGAGGTACCAAATCTCAAATAAATATGATTATCCAATAAAAATAAAAAGGCTAGGCGCTTTCGCCGTGACGGTGCGGGTTCGCTTCAAGCTAGAGGCACTCTTATTTGAAATTCTCAGAAGCGCTATTTGTGCTGTGTGGCGGCCATAAAAAAGTCTCCCCGTACATATAGTTAGTACTGTTATCAGTAAATTAACCCTTTACCGATGTCATGCAGTGATTGTTACGTATATCAGGGCTATCCGATCAACCTGCTCTTTCATAGCTGTCTTGATATTAGAAAGTTTCCAACAAAGCAAACATAATAAGCTTAATATATAAATGTACAGCTTATGTAAAAAAAGTCAAACGGTTGACTAACTGGGACGTTGGCTTGGCGTTGTGCAAATATTTCAGCCGAGTGGATCGATTTATTTCAAAATGTTCTCAAAAATGCTCGTAATCTTAGCATGATTTTAAATATTAAACTAAAAACTTATTTGCGTTTAGAAAAGAGTTAGACGCCCTGTCTACGATGATAAAGATGTTTTAGATCTTTTAGTTTTATTTTTTTCATAATGCTAGACCGCATTCCCTGGTATAATTACATAATTACAAATCACGGTGGATTATATTCCCCTTGATGTTAAACAAGTTTGGGCACAAAATGAGTCTTTATAACGGCAAGGATGTAGTGACCTCAGCATAGATAGTTTTAACATGGCTTAAATGCAATTTTGCTTTGAAAAAAATCAAATTATTGCATTAAGATTATAATCGCCTTTAACTTCATGACGAGTAATCTAATTTACTAGTCACCATCAAAAACAAACATTCGTTTTGTATGTTTGTTGATAACGTGTATATGGTGGTATGAGTAAATGGATGGTATGGATTTAATTTACCAATGCAGTTTTTTGTTACTATGCGAACCCAGCGCGACACGTGTGTGTGGTCAGTGCACATAAGAACCTTTTTTGAACCATAAGTAAATGTTCACCTCTGACCGTACTATTATCAAAACGTAAAGTGCTTTGTACTCTTTTAGTTATGTTGTTGATATTTAGGCCCTTAAGTTTCATAATGGTATTACTTCTTTATATTAGGGCTTGAATTGCAGCTTAACGAACCTAATATACCTTCAGAGCAAAATGGTTTCTAAAAGAATCTCTTGAGATCACAAAACGCGACAAATGTCTAATTCCTTGGCTTTGAACAAACCATCGCGCCTCTCTAGCAATGGCTTACTTCAGGCCTAGTTGTAAAGTCAAGTTGACTGGACGCAGTGATCACAACTGGTGCAGTTTTTTAAACATTCACTTAATCAACTAGACTGTGCCCTTTGAACACTGATGCCCCCACTGCTACAGCAACATTGCAACAAAGAGTCATAACTCTTATAAAAATGGTCGCAGGAAAAATTATTTTTTCGATCTTCTACACATCCTTATTGATCACCTAAGTTTCAAAGGAATCCACGTACTAGTTGATTTGGGGGACAAGATTTGGGGGACTTACGGACGAACAGAGGGACAGTGAACTTTGAGGGGGCTAAAACTGCGATAAAACAGAACTACACAACAACTAAAAACTCTAATATCAAAACCACCTATAATTCCAAACGTTAAGCAATTATCTGACATTTCACTTTGCTTTGTTACTACATATTAAACTTTATTGAGCGTAAAAGATACTTTTTAATTAAACTATGAAATATCAATATTTTCTTTAGTTCCAATCGTTAAACAATAATCTTACCCTGACCCTTTGGATTATAACTACATATTAAACTTTATTGATGAAAAAAGGTATTTCTTAAAAAAAAGATTTTTCCAAACAAAAGTTTGAACTTCACTTGTTGAAGATCGATTGCAAGATATGGGCCGCTGCTGATGTTAACAATAAACAGCCAGCAGTGAATCCCACCTCAACGTTTTCTCCATTAATGATAAGTAGAAGTTCTTTAACTTTCTGTTTGCACAGTTTGCATAATTGATTATACTATTGTAAAGCTGTTCTAGTTGTTAGGTTTATTTTATATTATTATCTTTAGTTATTACTTGTGTAAGCATTTTTTAAATTTTGTTCTAAACGTCCTCAGTCTATGGTAGTTACATAAAGACATGATGAGAGTATTTTGAGTTTCTTCAAGTTGACGTTTTATTTTATTATTATGCATATTTTGCATAATGTATTGAGGCACGCCACGGGAAAAGGTACCTTCGTGAATTTGACGTCATTCTTTGAAACGACGTCATAAAGTTGAGCAGACGACATAAATTATTATGCAATTCGCGGTTAAAATACCATTTTATTGTCAAAATGTGTAACAAAATCACTGTTTTGTTATGAGAAAATAGTAAAAAATTTAAAAGTTCTTTCTAAATATAGTAACAACAAAAATGACACAAAAATGACCGAAGGTACCTTCCCCCGTGGCGTTCCTCTTAATTATATTATTGTTAAGCTGTTCTCGTTGTTGGATTTATTTTATATAACTATATATTAAGTGTTTTCTTGTGTAAGCATTTTTTGTAGGGATGGGAACGAATTCTAAAATAGGCATTCGAATATTTGCATAGGTTATCCGAATATAGTCGGATATTCGCGTGATCAACGGTTCATATTTCACTATCCGAATATTAGCTTATCCGAAAAATACGTAAAATTTTGACAGACGACCTCTTTATTAACTTTTATTAACGTAATTAACGTTATTACGGGTTTGAAACAATTAAAAATGTTTAATTTTAGTTACTAATGCAACTCATTGATACTGGCAGTCGATAACTCGTGAATTGGAATCAATTTAGAAGGATATTACTGCCGATGCCTTTAATTGTTGTTGTTGTCGTAGTCGTCATCGTGTGTATAGTAGGACGTGAAATCATTGCTTATCATTGAAAAGCGCATCTAACACTTGATATTGATATGATATGTTTTTATTATTTTATTATTCGTGATTAAGGCATGTACACTCAAATGAGTAATGATGTTTCATTTGTTTATTTGTGAGGGATTCGTTTTGATTGGTTTTTAAAATAAAGAAATTAAGACTGATTGGGTTTTTAATTGAGTTTTTGTTATTTACGTTTTGTTTACCTGAAAAAAAAATGTCAGTATTGCCAATTAAAGCAGACAATAATATCAAACAACACTCCGTTCGCACCTCGTCCGAACTGCCAATATACAGCGGCGGTTCAGGAACTCGTGTCAATTATCCGATTAAACAACTTATTAATGACCGGATTCGGTATGACAGGTGTAATTGACACGGAAAATAACATTCAAAATAATCAGAAATTATAGGGATTTTAAGTTTCTTTTTGTTAAATAGATCGTAATAGTAAAAAAATGCATGTATCCGAATACCGTTTCGGCATCCGAATATTCGGCCGGTTTGCGAATATTCGGATATTCGAATGTTCGGTCCCATCCCTAATTTTTTGACAATTAAGTTTCAAACGTCCTTAAAAGCTTAGGTTTTATTATTTTGATTCGACATGCATTTATATAACCCACGATCGGAAAAAATAAAATAATATATCTTATTATGTTCTATTGACATTGATGGGAGTTTTTCTTGAGTTTCTTAAAGTTGGCTTTTCATTTTATTATTATCTCAACGACATATTTTAGATGGAATTATTGTAAGGCTTAACAATAATTGTTTTTTTAGGGTAACCCGACTCCATCGTATTAAGTTTTGGTGTGTTCCATTTTTACAAAAAAAAGTTTTGAATTTAATTTATCAGGGCAGATACGGTTCGACATGTTATTCATTATAACTGTTCCATACTAGCAGGAAAACAGGAACCCCTAGTCGCAATATGAAAGCTAGATCTTCTTCGATAGACTAGCTTAATTTATGTGAATGGTACGATAAAACAAAATCCTACTTACTCTACCTATTCCCGGAGAGCATGTTACCCTTACAACACAATTTAGTTTTTAAGCCTAAGTTTTGCCCATGTTACTTTTTTATTTTCAGAATTTCAGTGTCTGCCAGGTTTTTACACAATGCAATACAATTTCTGACTTCTGTAGATAGCAATCATATTAACCAACCCTCATCCGCTACCTATGCCCTCTCAAACAAATGGTTCTATAATTCTTAGGTATACATAGGTGCATTAGTTTTTTTGCGTTGCAATGCTCTTTGTAACTGGGCATGCATTGATCGATTTATAGTGTTATCAAGTATAATTCGCAGAGGTTAACTAGTAAACGCTTTATGTCGATGTCTCGGAATGAAGATATTTTTACCAATGAAAGATGAAAATATATATTATTTAGTAAGCTCTGGAATGTGTATTTTCACGAGTCGCGTAGCTACCCTTAAAAATACATAATTTAAGAGTTCACGAGTAAAAATATATTTTTATGTTTTAGAGGTAAACTCAATTTTTATTATTATAATTATGCTCTAAATGTACAGTTTTTGTAACAATTATTGTAATTAATAGAAAATTGCATGACTCTGCGTCATAACGTTTCTTTAAAAAATTAAACCCAGCAAGTTATTTTGAAATCCAATCAGATATAATAAATTTACAGCCTGGATAAGATGTTTATATTTTTAGTAATAGTGACCTCGTGTTTGGACCCAGATAACCCATATTCGAACTCGTCCGAGAAATCATTGGGATAAACATCCTGGCCAAGTTTCAAAACAATTGAGGCAAAAATGTAACCGTTGGAGTGTTTACGAACTAAGTGTAGGCGGACGACGGACGCCGGACACTGATCGATCCCAATAACTCACCCTGAGCTTTAAAAATTGTCCTTTCACCTATTGATCTATCATAACCTAGGAGTAGTTGGTGCTTTCTCTCCAAGAACATTGGCCTTCTTTCTCAAAGTTTATTTTGAAAAGACAATTTGAGTACTGAGGTATCATTATATTTCGCGATGGTTTAATTTTCGCGTATTTCGCGCTACGGTAAATGCGCGAAATCAAACCCTAGCGAAATAAAACCATTGAATATCTAGTATTATAAGAATAATACAATTGCGCGAAATTTAAATCCTCGCGAAAATGTCACTCATGTCATTTCCGCGAAATTTGATCCCCGCGAAATTTGATGATACGGCAGTATTATGTATCACCTTATAATACACGATCTATATATCAATGTAAGAAGCGGGACAAAGTTTGTGTTAGTTACCAGACATGCATTTCATAATATGTTTAGCAGGTAGAGGGAATAGTACAAGTGTATTAGGCGGATCTAATACAGACGTTCGTTATTCGGTGAGAGGATATGTTACTTTCTGTAGTTATTTAAATGTTATTTTATAGCTTGGAATAATGTCGTGTCTTAAAAAATAAGAAAAAATAAATTACTTAACATACAATTTTAAATCGTAACTATAGTATTTTAGAAACTGTAAAAATTTTGCAGGTATATAATTCATAAAAATTTATTTTAAAAAATGATTGAACTGCTTACATGTAGTGTAAATTAGAATAAACTCGTAACAAAAATATATTTATACACATAAACAGAACTAAATGAACATCAGGAAATTTAAAGATTGAAGAAAAGTTTTTATCGAATTCTTACAGTTATAAAATGTTACGAGTAGCCGCATACTTTAGTCCTTGCCAAAACATGCTTGATCACTGTAAAAAAGAATTTGTTAAAGAAAATTTCAAATTCGAATCGGAAGTCAAATAAGTCACGTTCAATGCTGTTGTTAACGTACGAAAATAAGCACAAAAGCATGATTTGCAAATGAGTGTAACTGATCATAATATTATATAAACATAATTTTACTTTAACTTTAATTTGGATGACGTTTCTTTATGATGTTAAAAACGTGTGTACTTAAATCTTATGACAAGTGTAATGCGCAACTAGATAGAAGTCTTTTATAGAACAGCATGAACAAAAAATCGAAAGAGTGTTTCTTTGAAATGTTAAAAAGTGTGTACCTTAATCTTGTGTAATGCGCAACTGAATTGAAGTCGTTTATAGAACAGCATGAAAAAATCGAATGGTGTTTCTTTGAGATGTTAAAAAAGTGTGTACGTAAATCTTATGTAATGCTCAACTGAATCGAAATATTTTATAGAACAGCATGAAAAATCGAATGGTGTTTCTTTGAGATGTTAAAAAACGTTTTTACTTTTAAAAATCTTATGTAATGCGCAACTTAATTGAAGTCTTTATTGAAAATCACGAAATAAATACGAACAACAGTAAGTGACATATCAGTGCCCAAGTTAATAAAGCTGAGCATGAAAACCAGTCTCAAATCTCAAGCATCTTATTGGCTGAAATGGCGACCAGTCGCCATTTCAGCCAATCAGATGCTTGAGATTTGAGACTGGTTTCCAATCTCAGTTTTATAACCTTGGCACCAGGAATAACCTGCCACACAGTGTAAGTAGAGTGGAAAAGAGAAGATCGAGGAGTAAATACGAAAACGTTCTAGCTTCTTCTTTATGTAATATTATATTACTTTTTTTCTTTTCACTTTCAACCCAAGAGACATTATTGTGACATTACAATATGGGACACGTCATGGGAAAAGGTCATTTTAGTGATACTTTAGTTTAACTTTATACTACATTTAGAAAGAACTTAAAACTATAAATCACTTTCTTATAGCTATAATGATTTTTGTTACACATTTTGACAATAAAATGGTATTTTTGCCGCGAAATGCATAACAAATAATGTCGTCTGCTAAAAGATTGACGTCAAATGTCCGAATGTACCTTTTCCCGTGACGCGCCCAAATATTATGATAATTCGAAACTTTAATTCGATACACATTCAATTAACTAAAATGAGAACCCCAAGGATTACTGCCTTCATCTATCAGTAAAAAATTCGCCGCCTGGGGTTTAAACCAGGTTCTAGGTTCTATGGATCATCAACCGCACACATGCTTCTACAAGTTATGTATTTTCCGCCGGTTAAGTGAAGCGAATTAGGCGAAAAATATTTTCCTTTGATTGGGTAAGATCTTTTGAATGTACCAATCAAAAGTTGTTTTGTTCTCTGGTTTAATGTACGATTTGTCGTGTGTATTGTTCGTTTATGTATGGTCATTCAGCTTTGGGCATTCAACGCTTACAGACACATTTTAAGTACGGGGAAACTATAAGGTGTATATATAAACAGTATGTTTAGGCATTTATGATCAATAAATGTTTTTTGGAAAAGTTCCAAGTTGTATAACGTATGTTTGATGTTTTTATGTATCGGATACGGTGAAGAACATTCTGTAAGCTTTGCCCAAGTGCTCAATACAATATATACATTATATGAAACAGTATGTCTTTGTTGTTTACTTGTACAACGATCTGTGAGGTCAAAGGAATTTGTATGATCAATGAATTTCAAGCTGTCTTGGTGAATAAACTCGACGAGGTTGCATGCAAAAGCACATAAATACAGAAACATAATTAGCTAATAGAATTTTCAAGCGAAAGGAATATGTTTAAAAGTGAAAAATACATATCAGGGAAGGCCACATCCAGCAGACACAGCCTCTCCACACAACCAAACAGTAGAGAGGAAAATAGAATAAAAGAAACTGATCGTGCTTCAACGTTTTCTCCACGTTTCCGTAAAACCTTCACAAACAATCATGCCACCGCAGTGTTTACAGGGGCACATTAGCAAGTCTATTTTTTACAAAATATGCTTTCTTTTTCCAAATCAAAACAAGGGGATGCTTTATGCATTTGCGAACGACAATTATGATAGTAATACAAAAAATGTCATGTACCTATTACTCCGGGAAAAGAGCACCAACACAATTTACTCCTGGAGAAAAAACTACATTAAATTTTGAACTTGTAATTAGGGTTTTATGTAATTTATTAAATCAGTATTATTCTTTATTTGCAGATGATGAGCGCAAAGGCATTACTGGTTTTTATATTCTTTCGAGGTAACATATTTTTGTGTCGCCCTTTGGAAGATACTTAGGGATCACTTTGTCCGTCCGTCGGTCCGTCCGATTGTCAAGAAAACTTAACGTTGGCTATAACTTGTCATTTCTTAATATTTCTTCATGGAACTTTCAAATTATATTGCTTATGACAAAACGCTAGTGATGATATCAATTTCTTATGGTCAAGAACACATTTGGTGGAATAATACCCCTTTTAGTACTTGCATTTTTATCCCGACATGGCACAAGAGGGCTACTGTTCAACTGAGCACCTATCCAGTGATTATACTAATTAATAGCATTAATTAAAAACGCTGCCATAAAAATTGTTTATTATCAAACTCGATTCACGGTATTCAGGTATACCGAGGTGTAGGCAACATTTTAACATTTTATAGTGATAACCAACCTATTTGTAATAACTTCATTATTATTCAAAGGAAGCTTCTTTTATGGGTGTTATTGAAACAAATGGGTTATAACATGATGGGGTTATTGAAACAAATGGATATAAGATGATGGTGTTATTGAATCAAATAGATATAAGGTGATGTGGTTATTGAAACAAATGGATATAAGGTGATGGGGTTATTGAAACAAATGTATTATAAGATGATGGGGTTATTAAAACACATTTATTATAAGATGATGGGGTTATTGAAACAAAGAGATATAAGGTGCTGGGGTTATTGAAACAAGGGGATCAGATGATGAAATATCTGTGCGTGTTGAGAAATCATTACCCTCTGCGTTTTTAACGTACTAAACACAATATTGCGTATCTTTAAATGGATCGCATCGAATGATATAAGGTATTCGTGCTTCTTTGTGTGGCATATGTTTCAGAAAAAAAAACTAACTGGTTTAATTTTAGTATTAACTATAGATTTAATTTCTTTCTTTCAATTTCTCGGTGAGAAGTCTTTTCATATTTTGCTTTGTTATTTTACGTGATTACTTTTCAAAATCATAACAGTGGCCGATACTTTTAATTCAGTGTAGTAAAAAAAATTTTCTTAATTGCCTTACAAAAAATGTTCTTTTAAGACATAAAATAAAAAGGAACAAAACAGCAATTTCAATTGCTTAAGTGAAAAATCGACTTCATTTCATAAGTGAATTCCATTACAATCATTCTCACTCGCGAGAATATTCACTGGTCGTTGTAAAACTCTGACGTGTCATGAACTTTGAATACAATACAAAAAACTTTTTGTTTAAATTTTTTCTGGTGGGGGGGGGGGGGGGAGAGGGAGGTTACAAAAATAAGGTTAAGTACGGAAAATTCTCACTTTGAAAAAAAAATTCCTCCCATCGAGAAATAAAGAGTTCTACCAACCTTATTTAAATTTAGCTGGGGATTTAAAATAAAAAACCTGAAATAGTCTCGTTGGTTAGGTATTGTCCGCGAATTATATCATATAATAAATAATTGTAATATTTCCTCTTTCACAAGTATGCAGGATAGAAAACTGTAAAAGTATTAATTTGTACCGCACACATATCGAATATATAAACTCAATGATACCCTGTCCTTGTAGTCTATTTAGTTCATCAAAATGTTGTTTTTTCAGTTAGGGCAAACCCATTCTTTTATCTGGGGACCATAAGCCGCTGATCGTGGAATTGTGTTAATTGGGAAATACTGCATTGAAGGTTCCATGTTCACAGCCATATGCAAGTCATTGTTGTGTGGATCACAATGTCAAATTGGGGGTAGGCGGTGTGGGCAGTAATATTTATATCAGTTAATGTCGATGAACAGGCATATTCAAACCGAGCCTGAAATATTTGTAAACTTGTCGTGTTCAATGGCTTTAAAAGTTCCTATTTCATCTATTTCAGTACAAAAGTTAATTAATTAAATACAAAATGGGTTAAGAATGTGTTTGTTTTTATTTTAGGGTGTGTTGCACCACCAGGAGGCCCATGTTCTGATCCCCCTGTCCTCGTCTGGCCACTTGGACAATATATAGAAATTCGGGAAATCCTCACAAACACCGTTTCCGGTACGCTTGGTGACGTAACATACGGCTTGGGGGTTCCGGCTGTCGGCAACTACAGTGCATTATATTTTGGTGGAACAAGTCTTTCGTTTGTTGATATCGCAATCCCTTCAACGCCATGTTTTGCAATTGATTATTCCGTTATGTTCTACGTGAAATTTCAAAATAAAGCGTCCTCAGCGACATTAGTTCATTATCTTAGCGACACTGTTGTGGCGTCAACAGTAACAGAGTTCATCATTTCAGTTGCAGCGGGAGATATCACCATAACACATACCAACTATGGGTCCGGTACATGGGCAACTAATGCTAATATTGTTAATGGACAGTGGCACCACATTATATACGAGAGAGATGTAAGTAGAAATGTTGCCAAGTTGTATCTCGACCGTGCTGACCTGGGGGAAATAACGTATGCTTCACAGCTGACTAATGCAGTAACGACTTCGCCTGGTTTGATGAGAATTGCTGGCAAACTAAATGGTACGTCATCTTTTAATGGGTACGTAACATGTCTACAAGTTGCACCTTGTAAAGTTGCCGACTCTCCCTCGCTTTATGATCCAAAATGTCAGCCTGCGAACTGGCCCACCACGACAAGTACCACCGCGGCACCGACGACAACAACGACAACACCAACAACCACAACGACAACACCCACCACAACAACGACAACACCAACTACAACAACGATAACACCCACTACAACAACGACAACACCCATCACAACAACGTCAACAACCACTGCAACAACGACCACAACTTTGACAACATCAACGGCGGCACCGGCGTCAACTACAGTTGCCGTTGTGACATTCATGCCAACAGGTAACTGTCAGTAAAACCATGTACTGCTTTTGCATCTTTTTATCATCTTTTATCGACTTGGATGAAGCGTTTAAAAACTTATCATTTTTGTAACACGAGTAAAACATATGAAGGTCAATAACTTTATTTTGCAAGAGTTTTAACCAGTTTTCTTTTAAAAACTGGTTATTAGATTGCGAAATGTTAATGGGCTGGCGAGAGTCTATATTGCTTTTAGTGTGTTGTTTAGTTTTACTTATTCTCCGTAACCTTTCTCGGGAAGAGCTTTTAAACATTTTCCATAGTTTCCTGACATCACAAGTTTCAGAACTCCTGTCTGTATTTTTTCAATGTTATATCATTTTTTTTTCGCTTAAAACTTAAAAGAAAACCTGGTGTTTCGACGCATTGCAAAGTCTTCTTGTTTGCCTTCGAAGGTCGCTTCTATTTTTTGTGTTGTTATATTAGAATAACTAGTGTCTTTGAATGTGTTTTGGCCAAGGTTTTACGAAAAACGGAATACGTAATCCAGTCCCAAGGTTATAAAACTTAGAATGGAAACCAGTCTCAAATCTCAGTTTTATAACCTTCAGCCCCAGACTTGTTTTGGTTTTCAGCTGCTCCAGATATACAACCGGGATGTTACAGCAAGACCCACCCAGGCTTTACATTCGCGAATCCGCTAGATGTTATCAACGTCCTGACAGTGCCGACCAACGCAGCATGTGCTCTGGAATGCAATCGTCATGTTGACTGCTCTATGTTCGCAACGGTGTCAGCAGGGCCAACAAGTTATGAGTGCAAGGTTGGAATCCTGACAGCATCCACAACAGCTTTGCCAGGCTCCATGCTTTATACTAGGCAATGACAAATCAAATTTAGCCTTAAGCTAAAACGGTTAACAAGGGTTGTTATTATGACGTCATACACCGAACATTGCACTTGAATTGGAAAGAATAGTTTTAAACAGTAATTATCCTTGTCCCGAAAATGTCATAGAGCACCTGAACACTTTGCCTCGAGTCAAATTTAGTTTAGATCTTTGAATGGTTAATCTTACCCGCTCGTTAAGGGTTGCTAGATCTAAATGTCTTTCGCACCGAACATTGCACTTGTCTTGATGACGAAAGAGTTGTTTTGAACAATCATTATCCTTGTCCAGAAAATGTCCTAGAGCACCTGACCACTTTGCCTTCAGTCAATTTAGTTCATATGTTTTCATGCTATCACACATAAGATTGTCGATTATCTTTACAAGTAGACTTTGAAGTGTTTCTGAGAGAACTTGTCGTCTAACTAAAACAATGGCTTAGACTTAACCCCACGCAATCCCACCGAACCCCGCCCCCGCCCCTCCCCAATTCCTTGTTTAATTTATTTTCCATGATGATAATTTTCTCAAATAGTGAGCGTGTGTCCACTCGTTTACTCACATTTTGTCTGTGTGGCAAAGATACGTATTCTTAATCTAGCTCTTAATATGTGTACTAGTATTTTCCTTTTTTCACATTTTTGCTCATCTTTATGACGTCATATTAATGATGTCAGTTTTTCAAAGAAACATGTTTGCATGGCGCACCTTATTCATTTTAGACAAAATTTTAACACGGTTTTAGCACAATCAATCTTATTAAAAGCAGATCTTACACTAACAATATGTTAGATCTCATGACGGCCCTTAGACACCGTACATAAGCTATAGCGGTTTTCTCCGATTACTGTTTATAGAAATTGTCTACACAGGAAGCATGTTTTATAACGCTCGCAACATGATCTGAAGATGTCATTACATTAGAAATAAATGCAATACTGCATAAACACATTTATTTTCAATAAAATATGTCTTTCGCAGGCTGTCAACACTTTCCGTGGTTTAAAATAATATGTTTATTTTCACTATTGCGTTTTTGTTGACGTCAATCTGATTGGTTCAAAGGGTTAGTGATAAAAGCACGTTTTAGTTACTCGTCGTCAGATCCTGATAACGTAGCGTTTTCAGGAGATGGTTTTAATCAGATTGAAGCACGCACTATCATTGTATGTTTGGAAGAGTTAACCTACATTTAAGTACACCAATCCTATTGTCATTTAAAATTCTTTAATATCACCAAGTATTGTTAAGATAATTTAGAAAACCAGTTTGAGTTTAAATTAAAATAAACTTCGCTAAAATAAAAAGAAATCCTCTTTCCTACCTGTATTTTTTTAAATTGGAAAACGAAAATTTAAAATTCTTTCTTTGATGAAAATTAATTTCTTAAATCATTGCAAAGATAAAAATTTCTTGAATATCTGCATTGAATATCACAGCTAAGTTTTCTTTCCCTTCTTTGAATATCACAGCTAAGTTTTCTTTCCCTTCTTTATAATTAGGGTTTCAGGAAGAAGTCATTGATTCTAAAAAAATATTCACATTTATTAAATTGAATCCAATTTTTGAAGTTCTTGTGACTAAGTGATAAAAAATCACAGAAAATTCGTTAAAAACATCTAGTCATCGGTATACAACGCTAGAAATTCCAACCATTTCCAATTTCCACCCTTTCAATTGAGAATGTAATGTTTGGAAATCCTTTATTTATTGATGGGCAGTGGCTTAGGCCTTGGTGTGTTCATAATGTTCATAAGCAATTAAACTTTCAAATAACTAATAAAACACCATTCAAAGACTTCCTCATTAGATTTTAAGCATAACGAGAGGTTTCTTTTTATTTTAGCTCGGTATATTTGAAGATCTTTTCGGTATATTTGAAGATCTTTTCGGTATATTTGAAATTGAAGATCTTTTCGGTATATTTGAAGATCTTTTCGGTATATTTGAAGATCTTTTTATGAGTTTTAGGGTTTTATTTGTTGGTTTAGTTGTTGTTTTTTTGTGTGGCAATTTTGAAAAAAAAAACGGAACAGAACAAAGTTTTATTTCATAGTCATCAATATTATAGAAATATGTATAATATACTATACAGAAAGTAGAGGCGCATCTTCTTAAAAGAAGAAATACATTTCATGTTTAAAGAAGTTGCGTTTCTTATTTCTTCAAGTACATATAATACAGTAAATGAAATTAAAAACGCATCTTCTTTCATTTCGAAACATATTTTGTGTTTAAAGAAGTTGCATTTCTAATTTCTTTAAGTATATTTACATCACTTGATCAGTATCTTAATTAGAAAACAAAAACAAACGTTGATATCTGAAGTATGCATTATCTGTCAAGAAACAGGAAGGATGAATATACCAGACAATCAATTAATGGTCATCAGCATGGTATTCTGGTTTACAAATCCATAAATTCATGATTAATAAAATTTGCGAAATTTGTTAAAAAAGATAAAAAAGAGGAACTTTGAAAGCCACCGAACACGACAAAAAAGAAAATATTCTAGACTCGGATTGATTAAGCCTCTTCATAGGCAGGTTAATAAAAATGCATTTTAAAGCCCACGCCGCCTTGCTCCGGGTTTAGCGCAACTCAATAATGACACCAATAAACGGTACAATTTTGATCCATCCCAAACGATGGTATTCATATGGCGGTAAACATGGAACCTTCAATGCGGTATTTTCAGATTAATACAATTCCATGTCCATTCAATAAGATATTCATATTACATAAATTATATTAATTCTAAATACTTGTAAATTTATGGTTCTCTATAAAAGTAAGGTTTCAAATACTTGTGTCATAGATCATTTAAGCAAGAACAATAGATTGAAATAAAAGATTTGCACAAAAGAATGATTTACTTATTTCTTAAACCTACATCTATCATGTAAGCCCCATGGGAACAGGTTATTAAAAATATTACTTCGAGTTAAGAAACAATCCAAGCTATTTTTCCTTCATGATACAGGTTCCTGGGCCCAAGATTAAAAATCTGAAAATGGAGAACAGTCTCAAATCTCAAGCATCTGATTTACTGGGATGGTGAGTTGTATACATTTCAGTCAGATTCTTGTGATTTGAGACTGGTCTCCAATCTCAGTTTCATAACATTCGGTCCTGTGCCCAAGATCATAAAACTAAATCTGGAGATCAGTCCCAAATCTCAAGCATCTGATTGGCTGATTCAGCCAATCAGATCCTTGAGATTTGAGACTGATCTCAAAACTTAGTTTTATGATCATGGGCCCTGATCTCAAAATTCCCTCTGGTCAGTTTTGAGACTATTCTGAGACTACTCCGGGTCCAAGACCCAAAACAATGAAATGGTGACAAGTCACAAATCTCACGACTCTAGACGTGGAAACTTGCCAGATGCTTGCGAGTTAAGACTGATTTCCATTCTCAGTTTTATAATATTGGACTTTGATTGCTGAGACTCGAGATTTGTCTCCGTTTTTAGCTTTTTAGGCCAAGTAATATCAAACGAGGGCAATTGATGAAATGTCATATATTATGCATATCATGAATGTTTACATCTTTAAGACATAGCATCCCCACAACACCAAAGCAAAAAAAAACGAAAATAGAGCACTGTGCCCAAGGTTATAAAGCTGAGCATGGAAACCAGTCTCAAATCTCAGTTTTATAACCTTAGGACATGGTTTCTAAGATGATCAATTTCAAAATAGACACCACGAACAATTAACGAAAATGCGAACCGTCTTGGAACGTTCATTAGAAAAATATTACCGCTTGGGTTTAAACCATGTACTAGGGTGCACCAACTTCACACTTTCCCTAACAAGTTTATATTTGATGCTCAACTTGATTCGCAACTGACCGTTCCAAGGCGGTAACTCCTCGGGTTCTCATATCTGTTAATTGTTTGTGGTGTCTGCTTTGAAGCTGATCGTTTTATTACCAAGCTCTCTCTTTCTCTTCTTCTTGGCTGTGTGGGAAGGCTGCGGCAATTCCTGATATGCATGTTTCGTCTTTTTTATACTTTAATCACATTATTGTCTTTGGAGTTTAGGCCATTGGATGACAAAATGCTTGCATGTTCTAAACTATGCCGCGTGTAAATGTTTAGAAGCTATTTTCCCACAAACCGTTCTAATGCGGTAACCCCTAAGTTTCTCGTTTTCGTCGATTGACTTTGGTGTAAAACTTTTGACATTTGGCTACGTGGAAAAAAAGCTAGAAGACTATTGCATATGGTACAAATTGTGTATCCGGAAAGGTCAACGAGTTAATTACCAATTTGCGTATATTTAAATGGAGCCTATGTGTTTTTTTATACTTAATTACAGTAAATTGTCGATTGTGTGGTTTTCTTGAAATAAATTCATCAATTCATGTTGTAAGCGTTGATTGCAGGACAATCGGTTTGTTGGCAATCCTAAATCCCTGGTTTACGTCCTAGTGGCAAAATCGCCTCTGACGTTTTGAGGCGGTAACTCGTCCATGATGGTTTGGTTAATTTCAGACAAGCATATACATTAAGTAAGAAATCGTAAATATATAGATAACTGCAAAGCCATACAAAAACGGCGGCAGCGCCTAGCCAACCATGCTGAAGACAGAAACAGGTACATAAAATACATATCTCACCCAAACATGATTGTTAAAGTATGCCTATATACTGCCACTTACATTGATTGACATTCGGGATGGTTTGAATTAAGTATATTGCCATCAAGGGAGGTAATTCAAACTGATCACTACGCCGATAACTACAAGACTGTGAACAACTTTGCTAAATGCACACAACAGGATAAATGATCGAATAGACAATCAATCTCTTAAGGCGGCAGTAAACGGGTTTCGGATATATCGCAAAACTGAAGGATCACAGCCGACACGACATGTCCTCTTGCTCCCTACTAGACATGTGTCATGGAGAACGAAGATCGAGGTTTGAGAAAGGAAAACAATTAAAATCGGGGGATTGTTTCAAACAAATTTGTATAAAACTAAAACAATGCCAAGCGAAAAGCAAATTTTTGTCATTTGTGTATTACAATTATTATTCTAGAAATTCCTATCTCTCGGAGTATCTTTGGCATTTTCGTTTTCCTAAAATTATTTAATATTGCTTGATTCGATTTTCTCTTATTAATTATGCAAAAGGCCTTCGCCGTCCTCTAGGCCAATTTTCTGCTGTCCTAGTATATGATGATAATTCGGAAAGATTTGGCGCCACTGTATCACTATTGTCACCAGCCGCCTCGTTCACCGGTACATACAGAAAAGTGTCCGGAAGTTGAACCCTGATATTCAACCTCTTTCACCGTTGGTGATGTTTCCCGGAGCCCTGGCTGAGGTTTAGCGGACGATCAGTCCCGCAACTGCCAAATATTGATGTGTCTGTATAGTTCTTTCGTTGAATTGTTTAAATGGTTGTTTGCCTTGATATCATCAATGACGTCACTCCACGTCGTTTGATGAGCAATGTTCACCTGAAGCATAGAAATAACTTCTTCGTCACTTTTATGTACTGCTTCATTTTTTGGTAGAATTATTGTCTCAAAGCATGGAAGTTTCAGAGCAAAGTCACATTCTCAAATTTAACCATGCGACATATAAATATATTTGTGTAATAGAATAGCTGTAGATCATTCTATTGCAGAATTAAAAACTTACAAATGCGTTGATTCTGTATGGCGGCACCCAAGCCAATGCTATCTCAGACTGTTAGAACTGTTCAAAACAAATAGAACCTTTTTTTCTTTGAATGGAACTTGCGAATCAGACTGGATGTACGGTATTTATTTGAGATTAATAAATACTGTTCATGGATTCCACGAATATCTCGTGTTTGGTCCAGATGTGCAATTTTGAGATTTGTGCAATTTTGAGATTTTCTCTGTATAAACCTCGTTTCCCGCTTTCGGTTTTCGTTGTCCATTCCCCGTGACACATATCTACTAGCACATCCCTGAAACAGAAAGGGCACATAACTGATATCATAATGACATTCAGTTTATGATAACAAAGCAAAATAAAATTCAAAACATATCAATTGAATTTTAATCACCATTAACTTTCAAATTCTGGTCGCGAAAACTGGTCGGCCGACGAGGCAAAATTTTAAACATTCATCGGTTCACAGCTTTCTTATTGCCAACAACCATTAAAAGCTTGCCACTTGCACATGGTAAATTTCCTTCTGTTTCATTAAATCATACTCAAAATATACCATAACCATCAAGATTTTGCACTACTCACACTTGTTTGTATGCCCCTTGAGAATTGCAAGTTAAACTGAAGGAGGAGCCAGAAATGTAATTGTTTCGCATTTCAAAGCACCTGCCTCACACTGAAAGTGTCAAGATCAAAAAGAGCATGTCTGGCAATTTTTGGGGATCCTAGCTACATATGTAAAACTGCAAATATAGCATCTAAAATATTTTAAAGTGCCATTAAGCTTACAGTTTGCCAACTGACCTCTTATCTTCAAATTTGACCGGGACCAATTCGCATCTAGGCTTAAAAGTCTTTACTGCTACCTTAAGAGCAGAGAGATGTTTTCCTTGAAGCCATGAACTCATCTGTGTTCAACTTTACAACCATTTCTGAGCAAACTGAGACCCAAACCAAGGCATTATCACCATCCTTGCTAATGACTACCATCCTTGCAAATGACTACCATCACTCACTTTCCAAAAGTGGCCAATTTTGCCTACAGTTACAGGCAAGGAAATTAATACAGTGCTTCTAAGAAATGCTATGAAACAGACAATGGTACCAGAATACTTGACATTCATTTACCACATAAAAGCTCATAGAAGATGAAAAATGAAATATATGCTGTTACAAACACTCATTTTTGTAAAAAGTATGTCAGGCAAAGCAAATTGTATCAGTCAAACAGGCAAAACTGGCCATTTCTCACTTTCATCACTCACCTACCATGTTGCCAACATGTTTCAGTTGCTAATATGGACCATGTGCACACCATTCTGCCAATTAACTGGCACCTTTCAACAAATACACCCATCACACTTTATGATTATGCTTAAAATAAATAATGATTGAATCAAAAAATGGCCAAGACCAAATAGCAAATGATGAATTTCTTACCTCAGGATGCAGAAAAGAATAAACAGCTAAGGTAACATAACAGACTACAACTGAAGGCCAAATCCTGCCTACCTGGGCTAAAATACCTGCTAAACTGATAACAGTGTTCATGGCAAGCTCTAAACAGTTCTAAAACTTGGTTTTCGTTGGTCGACCAGAATTCACGTCTCAGTTTGCGAAGCTCGGACTGCGGAAATCTTCTTGCCGGGCTTAATTTTTCTAAATTTATTTTTATCGGCTTGACTTTCTGGCAGATATTATGCCAAATGCTCTTTTGTAATCATCTGAGACCTTTTTATGATGTATTTGATGACCTTTCTATAAAAATTTACATTTCTGACATTTCGCAACTCGTTTTTATGGCTCGATGTAAGTTTTTTTTTCTCAAAAACTGATATAAAGAGTAATGACTGTCTGAATCTAAGTTCTGGTATCCTGTTTATGTTTTTGAAAATATATGTTTCTATAGTGTGTGTATATAATTATGCAGTTGAATGTACGATGAAGTCTGTGGAATTTCTGTGTTATATTTTGTAATTATATACTTAAATTAATAATTTACAATGTGGCTTTCATGCTGACCTACCCGTCAAAATCTAAAATCTAATACGTGTATTATACATCTATTTAGGGAAGAACCTCACTAACGTACATGCACAAAGAAGATAAAACTAAACCAAACCAAATTGACTGGACACATTGACCACAAAGAACCAGAGATAAAAAACGGAAATAAATCAACAAACTGCGATAAAAATAAAACTACAAAAAATAATATTTAATATTGAAACTGGCTGTAGTTCCAAACTTTAATCAATAAACATATTTTTTGTTTTGGCTTTGTAACTACGTATTAAAAGTTATTGATGGAAAAGACACTTTTTAAAAAAGTCATTCTAAACAAAAGTTTGAAATTGTATTCAGTTGTTGAAGATTGATTTTTTTTTCATTGGCCCATTAAGATATTATTCGCGGCTTGTGTTATCAATGTGCTACCAGCGGTGTCTCCACCACTTCAACTTTCTGTTCTTTGTTGCTAGGTAGACGGTTTGTCAGTTCTGTTTGCATTTCTTTGCATAATTTATTATATTTTTGTAAAACCTCTCAACGTCCTCAAGGATAGTTAAATATTACCGTAAAAACCCTAAATCTTGGGACAGTTAAAATAATTATAACTAAAATATTTCGTGTCCCAAAATTTTTGGGACGAAAAAAATACTGTTTCTTAAAGTGACCCTAACCATAATAACACTAAGGAAATACCAACACTAATAGTGTCCCGAAATATAGGATGGCATCAATTAATTTCGTGAAAATAATGGCGTCTCAGTATTAAGGCTGGCAAAAGACTTAGAAAAATTACTGAATAGACATGAGGAGAATCTTTCTCGAATCTGTTAAAGTTGGCTTTTCACTTCAATGTTATCTCAACAAAATATTTTAGTTGGATAGTTTAATCAGCGTATGCACATGACACTTGTGCTAGTTTTAAAGATTTTATTCCATTATTATAGAGTTGTGTTTTTAATATGTGCAACAATTCATTATGTTTAGTGTGTGTAATGGGCTAATTTTAATTTTGCAATTAACCCAACTTTCTAAGAAAAACTCCTTAAATTTTGTGCATGACCCCATCCAATTGCGCGACTGCCCTAAAGGAAAATACTTATAATATAACAAATAGATAAATGTCTCTTTGTTACGTAAAGTTATTGTTTAGTTCCACTAAATCCAGCTTTATCTAACGACAGGTTACCAAGATGATATTCTACAAAGTTCTGCATGCTTCGTGATTAACCCATCTACAGTTGATCGTTATGCTTACCGCTTAGTTTGACGACGGTGGCAGGGGTTAAAGTTTTTTATGAAGGCTTACAGGGAAAATATGTAAAAGAACTAAAAAGCTCGATCTATTTCTTTTTCCCATGTCATCGTGCTATTGCTGATTTGACTCCAGAGACTCTGTTCTCCTAAATGTTATTGAGTACTTATTAATTGACAATAATATTAGCTTCTATTCTATTGTTTGGCAATTTGTTTTGCTACTGGCCGTTCCAATGCGGTAACCCCAAGGGTTCTCTGTTTCGTTAATTGATTGTTGCGTCTTTTTTGAATCGACATACTTATAATAAATATGCTCTCTTTTCTTCTCTTCTTTTCAGCTGCGTGGGGAGGCTGTGTTTTATGAGTGTGGCGATTCCTGATAAAATATGCATATTTCATTTTTATATGTTTGTGTGCTTTTTCATGCAATATTGTCGAGTTGATGGGTGGGTTGGAGTTAATTCACAAAGACAAATTGTACATGTTTGTTCATATGAGAACCAATTAGGGCAAGGGTTTTCTGGGTGTGGCAATTCCTAATATGCATATTTCACTTTTTTCAATGCTCAGTTGCATCTGCTTTATCAAAATATATTTCTCACTACTATAGTTCCCTTCTCCATTTAGTAACCAGGAAATTTTTATACACTTTTATAAAGATAATTCTTGTTTCTTTACGTTGGTCATGGCACGTTTAATTTGATGTTGATTTTTTCAAAATTTATTTCAGTCTGAGTGTCTGTCAGGTTTTTTTATACATTGTAATACAATTTCTGACTGCATGGGATAACATAAACAAAAATATTAACAATCAGTCACCCCTACCTTGGCCGCCTCAGACAAAGGTTTTGTATCTCTTAGGTATACAATTGTGCTTTAAGTGTTTTGCGTTGCAATGCTCTCTGTAATTAGCAATGCATTAATCGATTAGTTAAATATTTCAAAAACCAGTTTTAAAGTATTATTCGCAGAGGTTTATCTGAACGCTTTTATGTATCACCCAACTTTCTAATTGGTCATTAATCGTATATGTTTACAATGAAAGCCTGTTTCATTTCTTCCCAATGTCAAAAGACGTTTTGAAACGAATTGTTTTGTCTTGGAATCAAATATTTAGTGTCTTTTTAATATTAACTTTTGTTTTATTAAACGATTCTAAAACCATTCATTTACATCGCAGGGTAAAAATAAGTACAATCTTTAATTGAAAGATAGGTAATTATAAATTAGGTACTTTAAAGTGGAAAAATTTATTAAAACAAACGTGCTGCTAATTAAAAATGGTTTTATTTTTTCCTAGTAAATGGGGTTCTATTAAAGCAAAACAAGCAATTTAGAACAATTTTCTGGTTGTTTGACCTTCAAATTCATGAAATGCATTTTAGCAAAATTTAGGATATTTCTCGTTAAAATGTCCATGTCAATAACTTAAAAGAATAAAGCATAAACTGAAGACTGTTGTTGACGTTTGATCAGTGTACAAATAAATTTCATCGAGTGAGCTTCGGAATTCGTATTTTAAGTATTGTCAGTTCGCGAGTGAAATATATTTTTATCTTTTACTGTTTGACACATGTTTATTTTTTTAATGCTCTTAATGCACGACTTGCGCCATTGTGACATACATATTGCATGATATAGCGCCAAAAATGTTAAAGACGTAACGTCAATACATCATTCATATACCAAAACTTGAACCTGTTTTTTAATGTTCTTATTCGGAATATTGTTTGCGTGAAAAAAAAACAGTAAAAATAAAAATGTTATTTCACTAATTGTAAACAATGGATACTACTTTTATTTCACCGAGAAAGTCTATAAATCACTAGAATGAATAAAATAAAAAGCCAATGCTGTAAATGTCTTGAGATATTATTATTTGGACTAGTTGTTGCCTGCTGTCATACACAATTGACATTCTTTATCATTTTTTTTAAATATCTACTAGATTAACCTGTATCACATTATAATACGCGATCTATACACCAATGTAAGTGGGACAAAGTTTGTTTTAGTTACCACACCTGCATTTCATAATGTGTTGAGCAGCTAGAAGGAAAAGTACCAATGAACAAGGTGTGTCTAATACGATCAGAAAGGATGAGTTACTTGCTGGTATTTCTTTTTGCAGTTAATTAGAAAGTCATTTTATTGCATGGAATAATGTGCCTTTAAAAATGAAATTAATTCACATACAAATTAGAATAATCGTTATAGTATTAAAGAAACTTTTAATGTTTTAAAAGTGCACAATTCATAGGTTAATTTTAAAAATTATTTAAAGTTATTTGACTGAACTGTTCAAAAAGTGTCAATAATAATAAACTCTTTATATGGATATTCGAGTTTTAAAAATATTTTTATCTAATTGTTAAACTGACTTAAGCGTTGTCGACATTGCATGGCTAGGCGCTGTCGCCGTGACGGTAGGGTTCATTCCCCAGTAGAGGCAATCATTTGAAATCACAGAAGCGCTAAATTTGCAGGGTGGCTGTAAAAAGTCTCTCCGTACATATACTGTAATCAGTAAGATGATCCATTACTAATGTCGTGCAGTGATGATAACGTTTATCAGGGTTAACCGATCAATTTTAGTTTGGGGTAGTCCTGGGGAGCTCAGTCGGTAGCGTTGTTGGAATTATGGCTAGGCGCTGTAGCCATGACGGTACGAGTTCGCTCCCCAGTAGAGGCTATATCATAAACCAATAGTTCAGAAACGATTGAATTTTAAGATGGTAAACATTTCGTGTCACAGTGGAAAATATTATTGTTTTTTTTTACTTTATTAGAAATCATCAGTATACATAGTCTAATTAAATGAGAATAAGACGGACGACAATTGTGTAATTTAATGTGCAGAACGTATTGAACTTTACATGACGATTTCAAATTCAGCAACTTAATGTTATTTAGTAATTATTTACATTGATTTATAATTATAATACAAAAATGAGTTATTTCTTTTGTAATTGCATCAGTCTGAGATTGAGTTTAAAACCAACGTTGAGTTATACTATTTTCGAGCTTTTCGATGGCATTTCGCTGTCTTCAGTCGTAAAACTCTCCATATTTACAAAGTATTAATGTGTTTTAGAGAAGTCTGGTGTCAATGACTACGTGAAAATATAAATCGATAGTAAAAACTTCATAATTCGAATGTCGCAGGGGTGTCACATACATAGCATATAACATTTTGGTTTTACGTAATTAGTTGTTAACATAAATGCACGAATTTCAGATGAGTGTAACTGTTTGATCATAATCTGACGATTATATTACTCAAAATTTAAAAAGGATCACTTAAAAGATTGTGTTTATTCCTGACATTAGGTTGAAAAGATAAAATATTTGCTGTGATTCTGAAAATGTGTTCAGAGCGGTTGAAACTTGGTAGGGGTAATAATCCGGGATAAAACGGAAATTTCAGCCAATCAGATGCTTGAGATTTGAGACTGGTTTCCAAACTCAGCTTTATAACCTTCAGCCCTGGGTAGTTTCCTTTGAGATGTTAACATAATGCGCAGTAATAACTTACGGCAAGTGTAATGCACAACTGAATTGAAGACTTCTAAAGAATAGCGTGAAATAAATCCGGACAAAGTGATAGGGGTATATCATCTCTCAGACATCGTATAGCCACAAAAAGCACAGGCCGCACAGTCCAAAAGTAAATAGAAAATGATACTGTATCTATCTTGGAGCGAACCGGCACCTTCACGGAGACAGCGCCTAGCCCTGCAATTCGAAGACACAACCAATCAAGCTAACCTGGACAACCCCAAAATAGGTTGATCGGATAGCCCTTATATACGTTATCATTACTGCATGAAATCGGTAACGGGTTATTGTATTGATAACAGTCTTGACTATATGTACGGGGAGACATTTTACGTGGAAAAGGGAAAAGAGAAGATGGCATTATAATATGATAATTTCAAAATAATCATCAGCACACAAACAATTAACCAAAATGAGAATCACAATGGTATTCGCATTGGAGCTGTCAGTAAAAAATCCACATTTTGACACTGGGGATTTAGACCCGGTTCTAGGATGCATCAACCATACAAATGCTCTTACAGGTTTTAGTATGAACAAACATATACAAGATGACTTGGTGCATTACCTACAACCCACCCATAACCCCGACAATTTAAAATAACCCGGCATGCAAAAGTAAATAATAAAAAAGTAACATAATAAGCTTACAGTACTGTCAAGAGACATGAGTACTTAGTTGTCAAAATATATAACAAAATAATCAGTAAGATATGACAAAATAAGATATAATATTTTATGTATAACCAAAGGATGATTTTCTTGTAACGTGCCTTAATTAATTCAGTCAAAGTTTTTGGGCCTGTATCTTATTTATTCAGTATTCTACTTTATTTGCAGATGATGACCACGAAGGCTTTATTGGTTTTCATATTCATTCGAGGTAACATTCTTTTTATTATAAATAACAGTATTAAAGAATCTGCAATAAAAAAAAACTCTATTTAAACTCGGTTCACAGTTTCCACTGAGGGTTACGTAAACATTAATAGTGGTAACCATTCTGTAGTAAGAACACGGAAAAATGAACATCATACTTAACCGATAAAAATAAGTTTAGCAGGAGATTTAAATGGACAGAACTTTTAAGTTATCATCAAAACCTTTTAATTAGCATTGAAGCAATGTAGAGTTACGTATCTGTAACCTAAAGGTGCCTGTGCCCAATATCAGAAACCTAATCTTGAGATCAGATTCAAATCTCAAGCATCTGATTGGCAGAAATAGCGACCAGTTGAGACTGGTTTCAATGCTCAGTTTTATAACCTTGGGAAGTGGTCACGTATCAGGACGCAAAAAATGTTAAGTGTTTTCACATATCAAAATTCACATTTAAAAAGTCTCCCTGTACATATTGTCAGTACTGTTAAATTGTAAAATAACCCGTTTCCGATGTCGTGCAGTAATAACGAATATAAGGTCTATCCGATCAACCTTTTTTGGGGTTGTCCCGCTTAGCTCGATTGGTTGCGTTGTCGAATTTGCTGTGCTAGGCGCTGTCGCCGTGACGGGTTCGCTCCCAGGTAGAGGCAATACCATTTTATACTGTAGAAGACCTGTAAACGCGATGTAATATTCTTACACAGTCAACGGATCGTACAAGAGAATATATTTTAAGCCGAAGTGTTTAGCGTTATTAACGCAGTAAAAGTCACTTACAAATAATCCTTAAATGTACGATTATTCTAAAATTTCGGTGAAATTCTTCTCACATTTTAGTTATTTTTAGGCATTACATAGTAGTAAAAATAATATTTACCAAATCTGAAAATTGAAGTATCCCTCATTGGTCACAAGGTTATAAAACTGAGAATTGAATCCAGGCTCAAATTTCAGGCATATGATTTGCTGAAATCTCAGATGCTTGAGATTTAACCTTCAACCCAGAACAACGAGTTTGAGTTTTAAAAGAAACATACATGGTATTATGGGAATTTTTCTGCTACAAGATATGAAAGATTATTCTTATTGCAATAAAATGAATGTAATTTGAATATAACAAATTGCAGCAATAACATTGAAGAAGTAGGCGAAATGTGGAAACAAACATTTAGCATTACATCTTTGATAAGGCCTGGTAAAATATCGATCATTTATGAAAAGTAGGCGAAATCTCGGAACAAACTTTTAGCGTTATATCTTTGATATGGCCTGGTAAAATGTCGATCAATTACTTAACGGTAACGTCAGTGTGCTTACAAAAGATATATTTATTTTGTGCTGGCAAGTGAAATCTATTACTAAATAATCAATGACAATTTACAAAATTTAAGATATGGAATTGAACATTAATTTTGTGATTTTAACAGCTTTTACCGGAGCTACTTTATGGGGTTATTGAAACAATTGGATTTTAAGATGAAATACATTTTGTATCTGTTTATTAATGTGCGTGTTGTCAACTCATTTCCTCTGCGACGTAATCGTATTTCTTATATTCAAATGGGTCACATTCAATGATGTAAGTTTGTCGTCCTGTGTTTGAGCACACTGGCCGGTTCAAAATATGCAGTTGGTGTTTTTAATGCATAAGTCACAGCTTGTTTCGACTTCAAAACATGGAATTTATGTTAAAAGAAAAATTCTGGCTGTTAAATTTCCACAAAACTTAACGGATTATCTGGAATAAAGCTTACTTTTTTTTTTAATTTATCGGTGAGTAGTCTTTACATTTTATATTCTAAAAAACTTTTCAAAATAATGAAACTGTTAGACCCTGTTGTGTCCGTGCGATCTGGTTAACATTAATCATAATTTTAAAATTAATTCAAACATGTTCTTTAAACGCTTAACATAAACTTAAATTTAACTGAAATTTATTTGTTTCAGTGAAATATCGTTTTGATTTCATACGAGAATTCCAAACCTTACATTCTCAATCGTCGCTAAGCCGCTCGTGAAAATATTAACTCTTCGTTACGCCTCGCGTGAGAATACTCACTCGTCGCTAAGCCACTCGTGAAAATATTAACTCTTCGTTACACCACTCGTGAGAATACTCACTCGTCGTAACGCCACTCGTGAGAATACTCACTTGTCGTAACGCCACTCGTGAGTATATTCACTCGTCGTTACGCCACTCGTGAGAATATTTACTCGTCGTTACGCCACTCGTGAGAATATTTACTCTACTCGTCGCTACGCCACTCGTGAGAATATTTACTCGTCGCTTCGCTACTCGTGAGAATATTCACCCGTAGTTTTGGAAGTCGTGAGAATACTCACTAATCTCTGTAAAACTCTGATGTGAAATTTTTAATTTGAATAAAGTAACAAAACATAAAAAATGATAGTGCCTCTAGCTGGGAGCGAACCCGCACCGTCACGGCGACATAAACATAAGGAAAACACGCACTTTGAAACCATTTCCTTCCCTTGGGAAATGCGTTGCTTTACTGACCTTATTTAAATTAAGCAGTGTATCTGAAATAAGAAATCTTAAACAAACTGAGAAATTATTTATACCACAATACACATGTAATTTAATATATATTAAAATAGATGTAACACAAAAATGAGTTCTTATATAAAATCATGTGTTTATTATGATTTTAGGGTGCGTTGCTCCAGGTCCGAGTCCATGTGCTGCTCCCCCTGTCCTCGTCTGGCCACTTGGACAGTATATAGAAAATAGGGAAATCCTCTCAAACACCGTTTTCGGCACGCTTGGTTCTGTGACATACGGCATGGGGGTTCCAGCTGTTGGCAACTACAGTGCATTATATTTTGGAGGAACAAGTGCTTCGTTTGTTGATATAGGTATCCCTTCAACGCCATGTATGTCACTTGATTATTCCGTTACGTTCTACGTGAAATTTCAAAATAAGGCGAATCCATCGACGTTAATTCATTATCGTAGCGACACTGCTGTGGCGTCAACAGTAAATGAGTTCATCGTTTCAGTTTCGGCAGGAGATATCACCATAACACTGACCAACTACGGGTCTGTCACATGGGCAACTAATGCTAAAATTGTAAATGGCCAGTGGCACCACATTATATACGAAAGAGATATTAGTAGAAATGTTGCCGAGTTGTATATCGACCGTGTTGACCTGGCGGATCAATTCTATGCTTCAAGCCTTACTGATGCAGTAACGACTTCGCCTGGTAGGATGAGAATTGCTGGCAAACATGATGGTACGTCATCTTTCAATGGATACATAACATGCCTGCAAGTTGCACCTTGTAAAGTTCCCGACTCTCCCTCGCTGTATGATCCACCATGTCAGCCTGCGAACTGGCCCACCACGACAAGTACCACCGCGGCACCGACCACAACAACGACAACGCCCACAACAACAACGACAACAACACCAACTGCTACAACGACAACACCCACCACAACTACGACAACACCGACTACAACAACGACAACCCCAACTACAACAACGACCACAACACCTACGGCAACACCAACTACAACGACTTCAACAACGACAACAACTTTGACAACATCCACGGCGGCACCGGCTGCAACAACAGTTGCCGTTATGACATACGTTCCCACAGGTAATTGTCAGTAAACACATTTTATGCTTTTGACCCTTTTAATCGACTTTTATCGACTTAGATAGAGCTTTTATTTTTTCAAGAAAAAAAATAACGAAGTTGTAGTCTATTTGAAATATCCCCACTAATCGAGCAACTTTGACAAGTCACTTCATTATAACATTATTGATTAAACATAGACTGTCATACTTTTTAAATTTAATGTGTGTCACTTTTGTAACACGAATGAAACATAAGTAGGTCAATAACTTTATTTTGCCAGGGTTTTAGCCAGATTTGTTTTGAAAACTGGTTAATAGTTTGCGAAATGTTAAAGGGCTGGCAGGCGTCAACATTTCTTTTAGTGTGTAGTTTTGTTTTACTTTTGCTCGGTAACCATTCTCGGGAAGAGCTTTTAAACATAACATAGTTTTCTGACATCACAAGTTTCAGAACTCATGTCTGTATTTTTCAAAGTTATGTCACTTTTTAAAATTTAAAAAGAAAACCTGGTGTTTCGACGCATTGCAAAGTGTTTCTGTTTGCCTTCGAATGTGACTTCTATTTTTTGTGTTGTTATATTAGAATAACAGGTGCCTTTAAATGTGTTTTGGCTAAAGTTTTACAAAAAAAGGAATACGTAAATCCAGTCCCAAGGTTATAAAACTGAGAATGGAAACCAGTCTCAAATCTCAAGCATCTGATTGGCTGAAATGGCGACCAGCATTTCAGCCAATCAGATGCTGGAGATTTGAGACTGGTTTCCAAACTCAGTTTTATAACCTTCAGCCCCAAACTTGTTTTGGTTTTCAGCTGCTCCAGATATACAACTGGGATGTCATCATTACAGCAAGACCCATCCCGGCTTTACATTCGCGAATCCGTTAGATGTTATCAATGTCCTGACAGTGCCGACCAACGCGGAATGTGCTCTGGAATGCATTCGTCATGTTCAGTGCTCTATGTTCGCAACGGTGTCAGCAGGGCCATCAAGTTATGAGTGCAAGGTTGGAATCCTGACAGCATCCACGGCAGCTTTGTCAGGCTCCATGCTTTATACTAGGCAATGACAAATCAAATTTCTCCTTTAGCTAAAACGGTTAACAAGGGTTGTTATTATGACGTTTTACACCGAACATTGCACTTGTCTTGAATTGGAAGGAATCGTTTTAAAGAGTAATTATCCTTGTCCCGAAAATGTCACAGAGCACCTGAACACTTTGCGTTGTGTCAAATTTAGTTTATATCTTTGTTTGGTTAATCTTACCCGCTCGTTAAGGGTTGTTAGATCTAAATGTCTTTCGCACCCAACATTGCACTTGTCTTGATGACGAAAGAGTAGTTTTGAACAATCATTATCCTTGTCCAGAAAATGTCCTAGAGCGCCTGACCACTTTGCCTTAAGTCAATTTCAGTTCATATGTTTTCATGTTATCACACAAAAGATTGTCGATTATCTTTACAACTAGACTTTGAAGTGTTTCTGAGAGAACTTGTCGTCTGGTACAACAACTAAAACCATGGCTTAGACTTAACCCTACGCAATCCCACCGAACCCCGCCCCCGCCCCTCCCTAATTCCTTGTTTAATTAATTGTACATGATGATAATTTTCTCAAATAGTGAGCGTGTGTCCACTCTCTTTCTCACATTTTGTCTGTGTGGCCAAGATTTGTATTCTGAATTTAGCTCTTTTAATATGTGTACTAGTACTTTCATTTTTCACATTTTTGCTCATCTATATGACGTCATATTAATGATGTCAGTTTTTCAAGGAAACATGTTTGCATGGCGCACCTCATTCATTTTTGGAAGAATTTTAACACGGTTTTAGCATAATCAATCTTACTTAAAGCAGATCTTGCACTAACAAAATGTTAGATCTCATAACGGCCCTTAGACACCGTACATTAGCTATAGCGGTTTTCTCCGATTACAATTTAACACATTTATTCACTTTTGCGTTTTTTGTTGACGTCAATCTGATTGGTTCAAAGGGTTAGTGATAAAAGCACGTTTTAGTTACTCGTCGTCAGATCCTGAAAGCGTAGCGGTTTTCAGGAGATGGTTTTAATCAGATTGAAGCACGCACTATCATAAGTGTATGTTTGGAAGAGTTAACCTTCATTTATGTACGGCAATCCTATTGTCATTTAAATTTTTTTAATATCACCAAGTATTGTTAAGATAATTTAGAAAACCAGTTTGAGTTTAAATAAATATAAACTTCGCTAAAATAAAAAGAAATCCTCTTTCCTACCTGTATTTTTTTTTTAAAATTGGAAAACGAAAATGTAAAATTCTTTCTTTGATCAAATTTTAATTGCTTGAATCATTGCAAAGAAGAAAAGTTCTTGAATATCTGCATTCACAGCTAAGTTTTCTTTCGCTACTTTATAATTAGGGTTTCAGGAAGAAGTCAGTGATTCTTAAACAAGAAATATCTTTAAAAAAGATAAACGGCGTTGATGGAAAAGATTTTTAAATATAAGAAAGAAAGAAATAAAGAGCGTGCAAAAATTTCGTCTGGTGATAATACGTCGATTAAAGAAGAATGTCTAACGTTAACTGTACATTTATTCAGTTTCAATAAAATACCTCTTGTAGAGTTAACACTAATGACGAAAAAATGTTATTTAAATACAATAAATGAAAATAATAACAACTTGTTACAAGAGCGAAATCTACCAACTTTTACGTAAACTAACTTAAAAATAAGTGTCCCTCCCGAGTATTGAACCAGGGGCATCCGCTTGAGAGGCGAGTGTGATAACCACTACACCAAGGCGATTTGAATGTCTGGAATTGAAATTAACAATCAGTATCAAAGGAACTAGAAAGGAACCAGTAAGAACCAGAAATATCTGCACTTCTCTGTCGTTTTACACTGTGTATTGTACTCGAGTGTTTACCTGACACCCATGAATATTCCATATAAAATCGTATTTAAGTCATCAATTGACTTATCTGGTTATTTATACCGTAAATATCTTTTTCTCCAATACAATTATCGCTTTTAAAAACGAAAATGCCCGAACATATAAGTGCCATGTAAATACTAACACACAATATAAAAATCGTTACGGTAATCATTAACGAGACCCACTAATAACCAATCAAAATAATCTATTTGATTTTCCCGCTGCATAATAAGTTTTATTTACAATATTTCATTGGTCGAAAAACTAGGTCAAAAGTGAGCTTAGACAGCTAACGCCGAAAAAATATTCACATTTATTAAATTGAATCCAATTTCTGAAGTTCTTGTGGCTAAGTGATAAAAAAATCACAGAAAATTCATTAAAACATCTAGACGTCATCGGTAAACAATGCTAGAAATTCCAACCATTTCCAATTTCCACCCTTTCAATTGAGAATGTAATGTTTGGAAATCCTTTAATTATTGATGGGCAGTTGCTTAGGCCTTGGTGTGTTCATAATGTGCAATTAAACTTTCAAACAACTAATAAAACACCATTCAAAGAGTTCCTCGTTAGATTTTAAGCATAACGAGCGGTTTCTTTTTATTTTAGCTCGGTATATTTGAAGATCTTTTTATGAGTTTTAGGGTTTTATTTGTTGTTTTAGTTGTTGTTTTTTTGTGTGTCAATTTTGAAAAAAAAACAGAACAGTACAAAGTTTTATTTCAAAGTCATCAATATTATAGAAATATGTATAATATCTTAAAGAAAGTAGAGACGCAACTTCTTAAAAGAAGAAATACATTTCATGTTTAAAGAAATTGCGTTTCTTATTTCTTAAAGTACATATAATACAGTAAATGAAATTAAAAACGCATCTTCTTTCATTTCGAAACATATTTTGTGTTTAAAGAAGTTGCATTTCTAATTTCTTTAAGTATATTTACATCACTTGATCAGTATCTTAAAAACAAACGTTGATATCTGAAGTATGCATATCTGTCAAGAAACAGAAAGGGTGAATATACCAGACAATCAATTAATGGTCATCAGCATGGTATTCTGGTTTACAAATCCATAAATGCATGATTAATAAAATTTGCGAAATTTGTTAAAAAAGATAAAAAAAGAGGGAACTTTGAAAGCCACTGAACACGACAAAAAGAAAATATTCTAGACTCGGATTGATTAAGCCTCTTCATAGGCAGTAATAGAAATGCATATTACAGCCCACGCCGCCTTGCCCCGGGTTTCCCGCAACTCAATAATGACACCAATAAACTTTACGAGTTTGATCCATCCCAAACGATGGTATCCATATGGCGGTAAACATGGAATCTTCAATGCGGTATTTTCAGATTAATACCAATCCATGTCCATTCCATAAGATATTCATAATAATATATTACATTAATTATATTTATTTAATTCTAAATACTTGTAAATGTATGGTTCTCTATAAAAGTAAGGTTTCAAATACTTGTCACTTAGATCATTAGAGCAAGAACAAGAATAGATTGAAATAAAAGATTTGCACAAAATAATGATTTACTTATTTCTTACACCTACATCTATCATGTAAGCCCCATGGGAACAGGTTATTAAAAATATTACTTTGAGTTAAGAAACAATCCAACCGATATTTTCTTCATGGGCCCAAGATTAAAAATATGAAAATGGAGAACAGTCTCAAATCTCAAGCATGTGATTTACTGGGATGGTGAGTTGTATACATTTCAGTCAATTAGAGTCTTGTTATTTGAGACTGGTCTCCAATCCTAGTTTTATGACATTCGGCCCTGATCTCAAAATTCTCACCGGTCAGTTCTGAGACTATTCTGAAACTATTCCGGGCCCAAAATCCTAAAATTATTAAATGGTGACAAGTCTAAGATCTCAGATATCTGGTTGGCTGAAAATTATACTTGTCAGACGCTTGCGACTTTAGACTGTTTTCTAATCTCAATTTTATAATATTGGACCTGAATTGCTGACACTCGATATTGGTCTCCGTTCTTAGCTTTATATGTCATGTAATACATGTATAAGACGCAGATATTTAATGAAAAGGTGAAACATGCATATCAGGAATAGCCACCTCCAGAAGGCACAACATCCCCTCAAAACCGAAGCAGAAAGAAAAAAAGAGCAATG
The DNA here is from genome assembly GCA_038501625.1 of Corbicula japonica. Taxonomy (NCBI): domain Eukaryota; kingdom Metazoa; phylum Mollusca; class Bivalvia; order Venerida; family Cyrenidae; genus Corbicula; species Corbicula japonica. The sequence goes on from JAZAYU010000072.1 coordinate 2,227,586, forward strand.
GTTTATAAAATGATTAATTTCAAACAACCCGCGAACAATGAACGAAACGGAGAACCGCCTTGGAATGTTCAGTGAAAAAATGGGTAGGGTTAACCAACATCACACTTTCCCTAATAGGTTAATATTGGATGTTCAATATGATTCGCCACAAGGTGAGTCTTTTGAGTGTGGCAATTCCTGATATGCATACTTCACCTTTTTCATATTTTAATCAGATGATTGTTTTTGGAGTTAGGCCATTGGATGACAAAATGGTTACATGTACATTTTTCACTAAGAATGTAATTAATTGTTTTCCCACTGACCGTTCCAAGGCGGTAACCCCTCAGTTTCTCGTTTTCGTTCATTGTTTGTGGCGTCAAATTTTTAAAGTGATCATTTAATAAACCCATAATCTCGTTTCCTTGCTAATTTTTGGCTGCTTGGGGAGGCTGCGCTCTCTGGGTGTTGAAATTCATGACATGCACAATTCATGGTCTAGATATATTGAGAGTAAAATAGTTTTTATGACGTACAATTCCTAATTTGAATGTAAATTGTTATAATACGCCTGATGTGTAAGCAAATACTACAGTTTATTCGGCACTAAACTTTGCACAGTGGAAACAATTTCATCTGAAAGGTGAAAAGAATGCTGAAAATCAGAAGTGCATTCTGCACGCTGTGTGTATAGATTATTCGTCTTACCGGTCGTAAGAATAATTCAGCTTAGTTTATTTAGTTATAAATACCTTAGCATGGTACCAGAGGCAATGTTTAGATTCGACATTGCTTCGTTGTTGTTGCTTTGTAGGGGTATGTTTGTTAAAGGCTCAAGTGCACAATAGTGTTAGAAATTATACAGACTCTGTTAAAGTTACAATTAAAGCACAATTTAGATACAAGAAAAGGATTGGTTGTTGTATTTCTATAATATGCAGTTATTGAAAAGAAGGCGAACTTGAAAATTATTTGAAAATGAGTTTTTTTCCATAAATCAACATTTGCCAATTAAATAAATAATAATTTAGCTTTGTTGAACCTGAATATAAATTTCATTTCCCCCTTATGCGAACTATTCATGATATTGATGAATATCCCTAACGAAATTATTAATTATTAGCAATACAGAGGAATATGTAAGTGAGACCTGTCATTATTTGTTTAGCTTTTTTGTTATCTGTTATTTTTAAAGATCTGGAAATTCTATGTTAAGCACAAGTAAAAATTTGAAAACTGTAAATGATGATTTATTGAAAATAAATATATAAATATTCTTTTCATCCTCCTAAGACGAGAATACATAATTACAGGAAGAGATAAATATACAAATTAAAAATAAACATAACTTAAATGTAGATATCATATAATTAAAGAAAAGATTCGCCAGGAGTAAACTTTATATAACTTAACATCACGTATAAAACGTCAGTGACAAGAATCCTACGTATTTTCATAGTACGCCATAAAAGCGTATTTTGCCAGTAGCCCATAAAAATGCATTTTTAAGTACGTCATAAAAATGTATTTTTCAAATACGTCATAAAAATATTTTCCTAGTACGTCATTTAAATGTATTTTCCTAGTAGGTTATAAAAAAATAACCGTTAAAAACAGTCTTACTCACCGTGCCCAATCGTTACCTTGCGAAAACGGCAAATTCGAGTCGGATCCCGGAATTTCCGGTGAGTATTTTGTTAATATTTGTGAGAAAATCGTTGTTTTTATATCCTTATAAATAGATTCAGAGAAAACACCCTAGTAGGAATCGGCTATAATGCTCACTAGTCGAGTTTCTCCACATTTCTATCGTTTTCTCAATCATTAGGCGAAATCTACGAAATTTGCTGAAAAAGTCGACAGTGGATCCGAAAAACTCATGTATTAAATATCTTCGCATATATGTATTCGCCTTTCCATGTGCTAGTCTGGTAACTGATCTCTCCTGTGCCCGATACAAATCTTGTTTAGCATTTCTGAAGTCTTGGCCGGTAGATAGAGGTCATTTTACGCCAACATTTTAGGGTAACGTAGGGTAACACGGAAATAAATTTTCGTTTTGGGGAAACGTCTGGACCCGGATAAAAAGTTTTAGCCTAAAATGTGGTCGTTTCTTTCTTTACCTTATCAATGTACAATGTATATAAATGTAAAGTAACGGTAACGATTGGGCACGGTGTTATTGTTTTAACACTAGAGACTGAATAATAATGATGACTGTCACAATGAAGACGTACTTGAGTGGAGAGACAATTACTGTCCCACATTATCTAGATGATGTATTCATTGTCGTTTCGAAAACAAAATAACTATAGTCTTATATGTTATGGTAAGGGCAAAATTATTATCACTTGTCCGAGTTTTCTGTGAATGCATTAGTTTTCACAGGAAAGAACAGAAATCTGCAAACATTGACAATAAAATAGTAATCCTTTAAAATATCCTGGCTGGTTATTTGAATATAACCTGTTCAAAACACACTCTTTAATAATACTTTTCGGCCATTGGCCTTCTTCAGATGTAAATGCTACAACATATCTACATTTTCATTCTTTCACATTGTTCATACAGGAAGTAAGAATATAGTAAATGTTGAAAAAGGTGAAATATGCATATCAGGAATTGCCACATTCAAAAAAAAATCATCCTCCCCACACAGTCAAGAAGAAGAGAGTGGGAGAGAGCATTGTTAATAAAATGATCAGTTTTACAGAAAGACACCACAAACATTTAACAAAAATGAAAACCCGAGTGGTTACCGCCTTGGAACGGTCAGTGGCAAATCAAATTGCGACTGTGGGTTTAAACCAGGTTCTAGGGTGCGAAAACCTTACACTTGCCCCAACAGGTTCTCGTATCACAAAACAAGTACAATTTGTCTTGGTGAAACAACTCCAACCCACCCATCGGCTCAAAAATGTTGCATGCAAAAGCACACAAACATATAAAAAATATAAGAACAGCAACGTGAATTACCTATTTTGGAGCTCGGAATGTGCCAAAGAGTAACGGTAGATACGGTCAGACACATATAATACATAATATGGCAACAGCAAAAACACGGAATTGGAAAACTACACTGTAAGATACGGATATATTAATTTGACGCGTTGTATCAATCTTGCGGATACACGCTGTACTATGCTAAAATCATTCATGGGTACAAAATAAAATTAATGACCAAAGCAGCATTTTACTGAAACAAATGGACACTTATCTTTGACCGACGGATATTGATGTTTACCGTGTGTCATATTGACAACGGGTTTCTTCTGGAGAATTCTAATTTATCAGCCGTATGATAGAATTATGGAAGTAAATTAAAAGTCTGCAAACAAACTTGATAAAATCAAACATTTGCTTGTACCTAATCACAAAGCAAGAGATTAACTGACCTTTCAATTGCAAAGCAAAATTGTTTCACTCCTTTACTAAGCTCCCTCCAAGTGTTGAAGTAGAGGTCCGCTAATTACTAGTATAGAAAAGCTATTGGCATTCCTATAGCTATGAAACAGCACTTATATTATCATATTCATTTGAACATAAAGAAAACAGCCTTCAACAACATAATGAGGAATTCGGACGATTTCTTAAATAAGAAAATATCCATTTTCATCTTTGGTCCATACAACAAAACGCTCAAATTCCTGCTCAATAAAGCGAATACTTCAGAATGCAAAATTTCTTGGCCTAAATCTCCCTATCAAAATGGATTTGTAACTACAAATATATAAGCTGAAAGAGATGATTTTGAATGACCGAACGAATGAATAAATGACTTATATATAGAAGGTAACCCAGTTAGTCAAAAAACTAATCTCCCTTCAAAAAGAAAGTTTACCAACATGATATTCTGCAGCGCTCTGCAGGCCTGGTGATTAACCCATCTACATTTGATCATTATGCTTACCTCTTTGGTTGCACGACGGTGGCAGTGGTTTCAGAGTTTATAAAGGTTTATAGGGAAATCTTTTTTAAAAGAACATAGAAGTTCGATTTGTTTCTTTTATCCCTGTCATCGTGTTCTTGCTGATTTGACTCCAGGTGTTCTGGTCTCGGTTTGGTCATTGAGTACCCGCCCCTTTGGCTTTTCAATGCTATTAGCTTCTTATGTTTTATATGTTTGTGTGCGTTTGCATGCAACATTGTTGAGCTGATGGGTGGGTTGGAGTTATTTCACCAAGACAACTTGTACTTGTTTTGTGATATGAGAACCTGTTGGGGCAAGTGTGAGGTTGGTGCACCCTAGAACCTGCTTTAAACCCCCAGTGGTATTTTGTTTTGCCACTGACCGTTCCAAGGCGGTATCCCCAAAGGTTCTCATTTTCGATAATTGTTTGTGGCGTCCTATTTGAATTGACATACTTATAACAAACATGCTCTCTCTCTCTTCCTCTCTTCTTTTTCGCTGCGTGGGGAGGCTGTGTTTTTGAGTTTGGCGATTCCTGATATGCATATATTACTTTTTAGATTGATCATATTTCTGAGAATTCGGTCCATAATTTACTGTGGTCACGAGGGTAGGTGATCAAAAGATTTATGCTTATTTTAAGATGATGCGTTTAAATCATACAAAGCTTTGAAATTGTATTACACAAAATAGCATGTGTTCTAGCAGTGTTTATATCCCGTTGGTTTGAAATGACAGTCTCAAGAACTCAATTTGTTTCTCTAACAGGCATCCGATCAAAACGGCGGGGCGGTCCTTAACAAATATTAAATTCCAGTATGCACATAACGTGTATTTGTTTCTAGTATGCACTTAACATCTATTTTATTCTTATGTGCGCTTAACATCTATTTGGTTATTTGGTTCTTGTGTGCCTTTAACATCTATTAGATTCTAGTGTGTTCTTCACATCTTTTTGTTCTAGTGTGCACTCAACATCTACTTATTCTAGTGTGCACAGCATCTTTTTGATTCGTGTGTGCCTCTAACATCTATTTAATTCTTCTTGGTGCCTTAAACATCTATTAATTCTTGTGTGCCTTTAACATCTATTAATTATTGTGTGCCTTTAACATCTATTAATTATTGTGTGCCTTTAACATCTATTAATTATTGTGTGCCTCTAACATCTATTTAATTCTTCTTTGTGCCTTAAACATCTATTAATTCTTGTGTGCCTCTAACATCTATTTAATTCTTCTTGGTGCCTTAAACATCTATTAATTCTTGTGTGCCTCTAACATTTATTAATTCTTGTGTGCCTTTAACATCTATTAATTCCTGTGTGCCTCTAACATCTATTTAATTCTTCTTGAGTGACTTTCACATTTAATGATTCTTGTGTGCACTTAACATCTATTTGATTTCTATTATACACATTTTACATCAATTAATCCCACAATTGATTCGCACACATTTTGCCAGGTGGTCTTCAAGTGAAATTCTCCGTCATTACAAGTCCACAATATCCGTGTATTCTTTTCATATAGGTCTCTCATACAACCTGTCATAGCTTCAAGCTCTATATTTTCCTTCATCATCAATACTATAGGTTTCTCTTTTAAAAATGCCTGATACAATTCGTTGCGGCAATGTACACTTTGGCAATATCGGTTGGATATAACCGCAACAACAACTGCAGTATTGTCAAGTAGCTCAGATATTTCATCAGGAATAGCTTTGCCGGGCCTGAAGTGTTTATCACCTTCACAAACAAGATCTCTATCAGTTCCTATAGCAACTTTCAAATGTGTATTGAGTTTATCATAAACATAATTTTGTACAAAGCTCACGTCATAACTAGAATATGTCAAAAACACGACAAACTTGCTGCTATCTTGTATATAAAGTTGTATTTCTTTTATCTTACTTTGATATTGTCCTTTCTTCCACATCATTTGTGCTACACAAACCGTGGACACGAACATAAATATGCTTATAACTAATGCAATTGTGAAGTCGACAATTAACCGAATCCAGTTTTGCTTGTTACAATCCTCCTGTACGGAGTCGAACGCAATTATAACCGTGTCCGTGACATTTTGGAACAGGAAACACATAAGTTCTTCTTTGTTGATGTATGGTGTCGTCATAATCCACCTTAAGAAGTCATAATTCTCACATTTTGAACAGTCAATTTCATGGTCATTTATGTTTAAAGTACTTAAACTTTTTAATTTTGGAGAAAATTTTATAAATTGGATAAAGCTGTTCTACAACAATATACAATCATGTATCAATATAAATGGCCACCTATCAGATTGGTTTTTTATAAAACGTGGTTGTCGACAAGGTAATCCTTTGTCCCCGTACCTCTTTATTTTATGTGCAGAGATTCTATCCTTACTAATCAAACAAAATAAAGATATTTCCGGTATTAAAATTAATAATATTGAATTTTTAAGTTCACAATACGCGGATGACACAACCTTAATACTAGATGGGACAGAAAGGTCATTGTATAATTCCTTAAAAGTGTTAAAATTCTATGCTGAAATCTCTGGGTTACATGTAAATGTTGATAAAACTAAAGCTCTATGGATAGGTTCAATGAAAGGTAGTGAAAACAAATTATGCCATGATATTCACTTACAATGGGAAAGGGATCAGTTCAAACTATTAGGTATACACTTTTCTATTAATTTGATGAGATGATAAATTTAAATTACGCACCTAAAATCAATGAGATAAAAAATCTACTGTCTGATTGGTCAAAGAGAATTTTAACTCCAATTGGTAAAAATATTGTTTTAAAATCATTAGCACTAGCAAAATTGAATCATTTGTTCATATCTTTACCCAACCCAAATATACATATAATTAAAAAAATACAGACTATGTTTTTTCAAATTTATTTGGGGAGATGCCCCAGATAAAGTAAAAAGAACTGTAATTATCCAAAATTATGAAATGGGGGGGCCTAAGAGTAACTGACATTGAGAATTTATACATGCACTTAAAGTAACATGGCTAAGAAGATTTTGGAAAACTGACAATAAATATTTCTCTCTTGCTATAAAAATCTGTCCATTCCTATCAGAGTTCAGTAATTTTGGGAGTGATTTTATTATACAGAAAAGGGGGATTATTAAAAATGTTTTTTGGAAAGATCTGTGGAATGCATATATAGCTCTTTTACTCGTAAAAGAACCTAGTAGTTGGAAAGAATATATTTCCCAACCTATTTGGTTAAATCACCACTTCAAAATTAGTGCAAAGACATTTTGTTTTTATAACTATATTGCAAAGGGGGTATACTTTGTAAATGACCTGTTAAATAATTCTGGAAGATTCTATACATTTGATGAATTTCAAGAGAAATTTGAAGTGAATACACATTTCTTAAACTATCAAAGTGTTATACATTCATTAAGACGCTACTTAGATCAGTTAAACTTCAATCATTTGGCAATAAAAGAACAGAATCCAATTCAACCAGTAATATGTAAATTAATTATGGCTGGAGAAAAAGGATGCAGGATAATATATGATACACTCTTATTTAGTAAATTTATACCAAAATCTGCAGTTAAATGGCAAAATGAGTTTAATTTGAATAACATGAATTGGCGTGAATTACCTTTTAAATCTACAAAAGATACCAAAATCCATTGGTTACAGTACCGAATAAATCATAGAATTCTCGGGACAAATTACTTATTAAACAAAATGAGATTAAGGGATAATAACCTTTGCACTTTTTGTATTTCATATCCAGAAACATTAGTTCATCTTTTTTGGGATTGCCAAACAGTACAAGTTTTCTTACAGAATGTGAAAAGGTGGATAAATATGTGTTGTCCTTTCATAGCATTAGAGTTAGAAAAAAAGGATTTTATCTTGGGCTGTCATCATAATTTAGTAATCAACAATATCATTCTACATTCGAAATATTATATTTATAAAAGTAAAATGTCCTCTTCTGTCCCAAACCTAGGTGTCTTTAAAAAACAAATCGCCTCACTATTTAAAAAGGAAAAAATGAATGCCTGTAAAACTTTTACTGTGGACAAGTATGATAGAGTTTGGGGAAAATTTTCACTTTTCAATTTTATCACTAGGCTGAGTTATGAAAGTTCACCTTTTCTGTGACAATTTTATGTTGTCTCTCTCCCCCAACCCCCTGCCCCTTACCATCCGCCCCCACTGAAACAGATGCCTCATTCCTCTAATTTCCAGTTGTTGGTCTTTCACAAATTTTCTTTCTTTTGCTCTTTTGTTTTGGGTTTTCGCTGCTTGTTTTTTGTTTTTATTATTAGTAAAGTATGTAGCACTTTGAAAACATCCTCTCAGACTTCATTGTGCCTTTAGAATTTCCACTTTTGTTATTGAAAATAGCCAGAAAATTCAATGATGTGAAAAAAAACTATATATATATATATATATATAGGCTAGGCGATGTCGCCGTGTCTGGTGCTTAGATCTGTTCCTTTATGTCTGAAGGTTTGTTCGTTGGTTTCTTATCTCACCCATATGTATCTTACTTCCACGAACATGAATCCTTTCGGGGATCCCTTAATTCGAAAGTTAGCTGTTTGAATTGAATTATCTCCCCTTAACATAATATATATCTTCAATTCAGTGTATCGAAAGATCCAGATGACTTTCATTGTGTGTGTCTCTGTCTATAGCACTAGTGTGCATAAAAACTCCAAAAATAAAAAAGGAGGAAGCACGATGCTAATAGATGTGTATATGTAATTGTCCTACATGTTTGTATATGTATAAAAATAAGTGTATGTAAATGTCTAGGCAGTCAGAGGGTCATTTGTGGATAGTTATGGTTTATATGCGTTGCCGGAAAAGTTCTCTATTGAGAACTTGGATGGCACGTCTATAACCATGTACAGCACTCTTGGCTAGGCGATGTCGCCGTGTCTGGTGCTTAGATCTGTTCCTTTATGTCTGAAGGTTTGTTCGTTGGTTACTTATCTCACCCATATATATATCTATATATATATATATATATATATATGTGGATGCCTATTACTTGTTTATGAATTAAGGTTAATATCTAACATTAATATTATCCAGTAAGAATGACACCCTGGCTAACCTGGTACGCTTCGCGAACGGCACTACGCAGCGATCACGGCATATTCAACGCCTTTAACTGGTGTCAATGTAGGAGGTTTTGTTGGGTATGGTAAGAAAATCGCACAGGTTTTGGCTAGATGTTTAAATAATATTCAAACCAATATGCATTTACGGCTGTCAAGTCATGACGCTGTATGATTCTAGTCTTCTTTGTGTCCAGAATAAAGTAGTTTGCTCAATAATTCGTGAAATGGGACCTGTCTGTGCTGCAAATGATGTAACTTTCCTGTTCAAACGTATTTTTCTTGAGTAAACTGAAGTCTAGTGAATAATTATGACTGCATAAAAGTTGTCTGCACTGAAGGATAACACAGTGTAAAATGTGTATGTGTTTTATCTATATTTTACATGCTCTAGCACTTGAATTTTGTCACGCTGCGTATCACGGCATTTTATTCGATGCTGGTGTTAAAATATTAAAAATCTTTAACGGTTTCTTCACATGAAATTGAGTTGTAGTTTGTTGTGTTAATGTACATTGCAAAACAGAGTTTGGTATACTTAAACTTTCTGCCATCAACAAGCAGGAGCGGATCCAGATTGTGTTCTTTGGGATTGCTCAAACCACGTTTTGGCGCAGCAATATTTTATTTTGATGGGGATTATGTTTTTGATCTCGAACGAAATATTTATCAAACAACGGTTCCATTTTTAGACAAAATTTTATCAACTTCTCATACCTTATTTATTAACGTTTTCATTTATATAATACTTTATATTACCGAAGCAAGCAAGGTAGTTGAAAAAAAAACAACACGTGTAAGCAGTGCAGGCGAACTTGGTCATACTTCAAATGATTAAAAAGGACAAACTAAATGAACTGAAAAGAAATCTAATGATCTTTTTTTCTAAAACAAGACATCAATATCCGCAGGAAAACTTTAAAGTTTATTGAACAGTCGTCCTTTAGTTCGTACACATTCATTATTTATGAAAATTTCAGGTGTTCTGCGAAATTGTTTGGAAGTGCTTTATTTTCTTCGATAGGAACACACGTTGTGTAAGTTATAAACCTGTTCAAATCTATAATAGGTATTCCGTTCGTGTCATTCTGATCTTTTCCATTTTATTTCAAGGGGACTGGTCTTAGGAAATTGATTGAGTGACTTCTAATTTATTTTTACAATGCAAATAACTTTTTAATGTTTTTGCTTTCTATTGTTGGCATTATTGTCAATTAGACAAGTGGTTTTTTAGTTAAGACGCCCTTTTTGTTCTTGAGAACATAACAAGGAATATGTGAGACTTGTGCATAAAACTAGATTTTAACACCAAACGGCAAATAAACGTTGCCACTGAGTGCCCGAGCAAACGATTGGAGAAATTTGAAGTTTTATAGAAATTTTCCAAAAAAGAAAGGGGAATGATTGGCAGCCAAACAAAATTGCAAAAATAATCAATACAAATATTAAACACGAATTCATAATTCACCAGTGGAAGTTTCTTACAAATAAAAATGCAATATGGCGGTCTTTACCAAAACCTAGGCATTTGTTTTCAAAAAATCATGTAATCAATTTCCATTTTGTTTGAAAAAATGAACATCAGCTTAGTTCACTAAGGTAACAATGCCATTTCTTGACAATGCCATTTCTTGACAATGATATTTCTTGACAATGCGATTTCTTGACAGGGCATTTCTTGACAATGCCATTTCTTGACAATGCTATTTCTTGCAATGCTTTTTCTTTACAATGCCATTTCTTGAAAATGTCATTACTTGACAATGCTATTTCTTGACGATGCTATTTAATAAAAATGCTATTTCTTGACAATGCCATTTCTTGAAGATTTCAATTTTTGAAGATGTCATTGCTTAACAATGTTATTACATTTGTAGCCTCTAAAATGTTATATATTTGAGTGCTTTTGAAGGCATCATTGTCGAGGGAATTGGTTCTTATTTACCAAGACAACTTAAAATTGTTCGAAATTTGAGAATCTGTTGGAGCAAGTGTGAGGATTGTGCTCTTTAGAACCTTGTTAAACTCCGACTGGAAAATAGTTTTGTGAATCGTTCCAAAGCGATAACACATAAGATTTGTTTTTTCGTTGATTGTTTGGTGACTTTTGATTGTGTGTAATTCATGAGGAAAATTTCCTTTGTGTTGCTATTCCTGATATGCACGTTTCACTTTATTATAACTAAATGTTACTGTGAGAGGAGGCTGTGTTTTGTTTATGTGCCTATCCATTAAATGCAAATCACATTTTATGATAAATAGTTATAAGCAAACAGAAACCTTTCTGTTTGCTGTTTATCACTATTGCATTGCAGACATAACTAAAAGTTGTTTGTCTTCTGTTATAGTTGTTAATTTTTCTTATGGTTTGAATAAATGTTTATCTAATGAAGCCGTCGTTTACAAGTTTGCCCACTCAACAGGTCAGAAATGTTAACTTAAATATACGGTTTCGACATAAAATCACTATTTAAAACTGATATAGACTTTACATTGTTTATAGTGAAACTAGCATACATTTTTTTTGTTTTAATGTAAAGCGCAACAGAAAATTTATTATTTGTGCGCTGTATAAATGCATTGTATTTGTATTTTTTTAATTTACTGAAATTTATATTCAGGGTAGAAGTTATTTACTGTTACGTCCGGAATTCTCTTTTGTCTGCTGCTATTTTAAGCCATATCGATAACATGAGGGTGGGTTACCGCCTTTGAAGGATAGGCAAAACGGTTGAGGGTTTAAACTAGTTTCAAGGATATCTCACACTTGCCCCAACATGTTCTCAAATGAAACTGTCTGAAACCCCTAGTGACATTTTTTTTGCTACTGACCGGCATTAATCCATCAGTTTCTCATTCTCGTTTATTGATTGTGATGTCATATTTAAATTATTCAATTTTAAATCCGACCACGCTTTTTCTGTGTTTTGGCAATGTAGGAGGTTATCATCATGTGCTATTTCACTTTTATATCAAACAATTACTGATTACAATAGAAAGATTCATATATAGACAGTTTTCTTTCAGGAATGGCTACTGTAAGGCAGAATTGTATTGTCCAAAAACGGAGAGTTGTTGTTATCTACGTATATTAAACAAATCGTCAAACCTCTCGATTTTCGTTAGAAAATTACATCATAAAGTGACTCTGTTATAGCATTATGAAACAAATTAGCAACAATGGGTGCACAATTAGAACACACAGGGAAATAAAAGTACCATCATAAGAATTATTTGTAAACAAACCTAGGATGGATCAAATTTGTACTGTTGATTGGTGCAAATATTGAGTTGCGCTCAACCCGGGGCTAGGCGGCTAGGGCAGTAAAAAGCATTTCCATTACTACCCATGATCAGGCTCAATCAAACCGAGCCTGCAATATTTTCATATTTGTCGTGGTCGAAGGTCTTCAAAGTTCCCTTTTCATCTATTTCTATATTCGTTACAAGTGATAAAGTTTATTTTCAATGGAACTGTCGTGCTTTATTCTTTGCTAAATTATGATTTGGTGAAAAAAAAAACAAAGTGAAAAATAAAAAAAGAATGATTGAAAAATATTTAATGTAAGTTTTAATAGACCAAATAACTTTGTTGTCATTGGTTTCAAAAACGTTTTCGTAATACAAACTAATATGTTCTGTTTTGGTTGTAAGCAATGTTGTTTAGAGCAAGGATAATTTAGAAGCTGAAGGAGTTGGCAATAGATCTTTCTTTAAATTTTGTAGCTATATAGTGGGTACTTAAGTTTATCTTGTATGATGTATGTCTTCGATATGCAATGTATTATTTAAAATGAAAATTTAATAATTGATAAATTCATTATATTTGACAAACTAAACGCCTTTGAAAACACATCTTGGTCATAAATGCTCAAACATTCGATATAAAACCATAACAACATATTTAATATCAACCTTTTTTATTAGGGACACCAGTTACAAGCTATTTCTATTCAACCTCTAGAAAACTGTCTTTTAATATCAATGCAACTAGGGTATTTAACATCCCTGACAGACTAATTGCAGAACTTAAATCGAATCAAAGACTTTCAAAGCCATTCCCATTCGGTTTTAATGATAACATTTATCAAGAAAGGCCTTTAGACTGATTATGCCGTTCTTTAATTGGTTGAAATGCCAACATATTAAATGGATGTCGCATAGAAGTAGGACGTATGGTAACATCAAAAGAAAATCACGTATGGGCATTTCGTTTCACAATCTTCAAATTATTTTAAAAAATCCGGTTTGCGCGCTATACTTGTACATTTGGCTTCAATTAAACTTTTAATATACCTAGCTGTGCTAACTATTTTATGCATTTGAAAACACTTATCGTTGTTATTAATATAACAATCCAATAAGGTACATTTTTTTGAATATCAATAAAATCACCTTTAAGTTAATAAAAATTATTCTTAAACCTTAAGTTTATTGATAGTTGTGCTCTTAACTTTCACAAATTTGATATTCGATATAGGAATATCCAAGAATCAAATATAAAAAAAAATAAAATCTTAAGTTTATACTTAACAGAAGGAAATACGATATGTTTCCTAAATAAAAAAAACAAGTATTACAATTCTCTGTTTTCATATGGAAAAAAAACTGTAGTTAATAATGTTTATACATTATATTACTTGAAATAAAAAAAATGTCCAACCTATGTATGTTACAAGAAAATAAATAGAATCTAACCAAATACCTTTTAAACATTATTATTTTAAAATAAATGGCGATTAACATATTAACAAATGTCACCAAAAGCCAAAAAGAGCAGATAGGAACTGCGAGCATGGGATTACAAAATTATCAATTTGAATTACAAAAAGTGAAATATGCATATCAGAGATCGCCACACTCCCAAAAGCCAGCCTCCTCACGCAGCGAAAAAGGAGAGAGGAAGAAAGAGCATGTGACTATATGTATGTCAATTCAAAAAAGACACCGCAAACAATTAAAGAAAAAGGGAAACCTAAGACTTGGGATTGCCGTCTTGGAACGGTCAGTGGCAAAACAAATTTTCTCATCAGCTCAACAATGTTGCACGCAAAAGCACACAAACCAATAAAATCGAAGAAGCTAATAGCATTGAAAAGCCAAAGGGGCGTATTCAATGACCTTATCGAGACCAGCACCTGGAGTCAAATCAGCAATAACATGATACTAGGGATATTTAAAGAAACAAATTTAGCATCTAGGTTCTGTTAAAAAAGATTTTCCTGTAAACCTTCATAAACTCTCAATCCCCTGCCACCGTCGTGCAACCAAAGAGTTACGCATTATGATCAACTGTAGATGGGTAAATTAACAGGCATGCAGAGCGCTGCAGAGTATCATGTTGATAACCTGTCTTTTTGAACTTACAGATGTGTTTTACGAATAACCCGGAGAATAACCGATAACCTTGTTTTCAAAGTTATTATGTTATGCAAAGATTACGTTTATTGAAATCATTTACATCATTGCAAGCTTTAGAAAAGCGAACAAGCTGTGAGATATAAAAACCAGTAAGATGTTGCACGAGAAACATCGCCGTTTAAAAACGGAAAATTTACTATATAAAATTAAAATTTTTGCCAGTGGTTTCAAAAACTTTATCGCAAAACCCAATTACAAGTTCTTTTAAGCTGTAAGATAGTATGTTAAGAGCAAGGATAATTTAGTTGTTGTACAAGAACTATAGTTAATCTGAAAATACCGCATTGAACGTTCCATGTTCACCGCCATATGCATACCATGGTTTGGGATGGATCAAAATTGTACTGTATTGAGATGCACTCAACCCGGGGCTAGGCGGCGTGGGCAGTAATATGCATTTCCATTACTGCCCACGAACAGGCTCAATCAAACCAAGCCTGAAATATTTTCATATTTGTCGTGTTCGGTGGCTTTCAAAGTTCCTTTTTCATCTATTTTAATAAATCTTGCTTTGTACGGTGGTTAAGACACCAAAGAATGCCAAAAATCTGGATTTTCGAGAATCAGAATGCGGTAACTGTTTCAGTCACCTTAAAGCCAACGATACAAAAGCTACTGTTAATGCCAGACACATTATGGGCATTTTTCAAGTCTGTATCTCTCATTTTACCAGAGGAAAGTAATCGTGTCTTGCCACTCCTCTTATGACAAAGTATTCCCCAAAGAAGCGCACTAGTTTCTACATATCTGTATATGTCATTTTGTCGCTTACGGTTTTCTCATTAATTGTCTAAAAGGTAATCTGGAAGGAGGTCATGTCAAATCATTGTTTGTACTGAAATTAACAAACGTAGTACCGAGATTATTCTATTCAAATGAGCAAACATTTATATAATGACAGACATGTCGATCTGGCCCAAATATCACAAAAATACTTAGTTGGATTTTAAACTCAACTTAAAGGGGCAACAGGACTATATAAATCTCAAGATGGCGCTGGGGCAGGCTTTTCTATAATTTTATGCATGTTACACATCAAGGAGCCCTTTTTCAAAATTTGAAAAACTACTGAACAAATTATTTTGAAAATTTTCACAAATGTACATTGTAAGCCTTTTAAACATTTCATCTAAAAATTTAAGTGAAAAATTAATTATAAAGGTGACTCTCAGAAAAAGTTTAAACCTGTCAGACAGAAAATTTTGAATTTGAATTTCCCGGGAGGTGTGTCTAACTGATAAAACACTGTGTTTGTAAACACAAGCATGTGCTAATGTTTACATTCAGCAGCAAGAAAGCTTTTACAATAAGACTGAAGATTAATCTCACAGAGAATAAGTTTGGCTTTTTATCCTCTGTGCTCTATGTTGCCTAAATTATTTCATTTGCATAGAAACTGCCATTTATAATAATGTTTCCTTTCAATATTATAAATAAATCAACACATAATAGTTTTCCATAAAGAATCTACAAAAGTTTTAAAGTTACCCTCCTTTTTTAAAGATAGAACAATAGCCTGGTATCAGTAAACAAACCAGATTTCTGCTACTTCAAAGGTTACAATAGGATCGCAAATTAATTTTGCGACATTATCTTTTTATGTTGTGATAATAGAAACATTCCTGGCTAAAGTTATGAATGAAATATTTAGTGGACTCTTGTCTTTTTTAACAAATAGGAAAATATGAATTTTAATTAAAGAACACAAAAACAAAAAAGAGAGGAATTAGTCCAAGATATAAAGAAATTCACAGGAAAAGGAAAAATAGAAGTTCATAATCAGTGCAAAGGAAGTCTTCATTCTGTCGTCTGCTGTAATGCAGTGACTCACTCTGTACAGGCTATTTTTACTACTTTTAATTATAACTGGCAGATAGCTTGTATGTAAAGCCACACCCCAAAATACTCGCTACCGAGGCAGCGAATGTTGCCCCTTTAAAGTAATAGTTTTAAAATTCTGAATAGAAAGAGCGTACTTTGAGCGATTTTGATAAGTTTATTTTATATTTCTTGTTTTTTTTTTTAATTTAATATCTATATAATATGATTAAATTTTCGAAAAATCTGTTTGAGTAAAAACTTAAAAATCTAAGTAAGAACTCAAGCACTAATTCTAGAAAATCTCAGTAAAAATTAATGTTATTTCAAAATTTACATGATAATAGGACATTTTTATTTAATTTTCATACAGTGTTCCAAATAAGCAACCAATACGTTTTTACTCAAAATATAAACTTGACAAAATAACATGGAAAATTCCTATTACATTACAGATGCTAGTAAATGCAACTATCTAGAGAATTTGATCACCAATATGTTTATCTTGGAAGTTGCGATTCAGTATAATCTGTCATTAAAAAAAGAGAAAAAGTACGTGGTTGTTGAAAGTTAAGCATTGGATTTTGTTCTTTCTTTAATTGAAAGGAAAGTAACTTTCAACAACTTTTATATGAGTGAATTTATCTTATTTCTTTGCATTATTGGGCTTTGTAGAATGACATTTTCCTTCAGTACATGTATGCCATAAACCTCTAAATTTGACAGTCAAATAATCAGTTTGAGATTTTGATGTAGACAATTATCGATCTCATCATTATTTAGGAAATAGGAGATAACCTTGACCTCGTTGAAAATATAAAGCATAATCTTAATGCTTTATCAAATGTCAAGATATGTGCGAATACTACAAATTAAATAAACAGATAAAATATAGCATCATGAAACAAAATGATTGAATTTAAAAACTGGTAACTTTTCATTTTTGCTCAGTATATGTTAAGTGTAAAAGTTTGATCATAAGATTGTTCGAGATATTGGAGCTGGTTAATTTTTTGCTTGCCCTTAACGTTATTCTTTTTGTTTTGTCTTCCACAACCATAGTTAAAAGGTGACTAAATTGAACAATTTATGTTCTTTTAAGGAGTATTTCTAGACGTTGTTGTAATAAAATCACTAACAATGTTTGATGAAAACGTCTCAACTGTTGTCTTGTAATCATTTAATCAACTGTTTCATGAGACAAGACCGTTTGCTTAATACGTAAGAGACACAGTTAATTATATTATGTGTCTGAAGCTTAATATATTGTGTGTCTGAAGCAGAGATTGCCCTGTTGCCACTGTAATCTTTCTCTTAAAACATTCAAACTTGTTTTCAAAGACCACCCAGGGGAAACCCAAACATGGTCTTTGAAGGAAGGTGGTCTTTGTTGACGGGTAGATTTGTTCTTCACATAAGTCTGTGATACAATGTGGCCTTTTATTACAAGTGGTAATTATATACAGGTGGTCTTTAGCACATGTTTGACTGTAAAGAATGGACTTGTCTATAGTTCTAAAGTATTTTCCTTTTTCACATTTTTAATAAAATTCTATAGATGAAATGATATAACCTAAACAGTAATGTGTAAAGCCTGACTTTATTTCTCAAGACGCAGTTATTAAGAGTCATTACAAAATACGTGAACATATATACTTTAATCAGCATCTAAATTACATTTATAAATTTTATACATTGTTTACGAATGTTTTGCTGTTCGAAACCAAGGTTATGTATAAGGCTTTGAACGCATTTTCAAACCTTGACTGTCTGACCGCGTAAAAAATATATAAAAAGAACACAAATTTGTTTAATTCAGACGACGTTCAGTGGGCAGAAACAAGAGCAAAATAATATTAAATCCTCCGTGCTGTACAGAAAGCATTCAGTCATGTTGTCATTTTAAAAGTCATATCCCTGAAGGTTTGAATTCTGTTATATCGGACTCGCGTCACTTTTATGACAAAGCAGAAGATGATTATTCCTAATCTCCATTATGATAAGACCATTTTCTTTTCATGTGTCCTATTTGCACGGATGTTAGAAACAGTTGTCTAGAAATGAGTTCGTAAAAGTAGTTTTAGTAGCCCTTTTATCTATTTTAACCAAATTACAAGACTTATTGATACGGCATTTTACATGTCATCACTATCTATTAATATGTTGACAATTGGAGGTTCAGAAAAATCATGCTTTATGATAAAAATTTTAATTATCAGTTCAAACAAGTTCAAACTAAACCTCCCGTGTAGAACTCAACTAAAACGATTTTTTAAAAATCAATAATAAAAGTAACTTTGAAATTGTGATGGTTTCAAACCCCATTTTAACATTAATTTATAAACACGGCCATTTAAGTTTATTTTTATCGATGGCGTCAGCAAACCAGGTTTCTAAAGAGCCTGACTAAATGTTTGTTTTTCGTGAGAAAACAACAACAAATTGATAACTCTTTTTAGTTATAACTTAAATGTTTTTCGTCATTAATTTTTGTCGTTATTTTGTTTGATTTACCGAAAATGTAAAAAAAATATCTGTCGTTGTTTTAGATAATAATTTTATATCCTGAATGAATTGGGATCATTTTTAACTTTTAAATAT
The DNA here is from genome assembly GCA_038501625.1 of Corbicula japonica. Taxonomy (NCBI): domain Eukaryota; kingdom Metazoa; phylum Mollusca; class Bivalvia; order Venerida; family Cyrenidae; genus Corbicula; species Corbicula japonica. The sequence goes on from JAZAYU010000072.1 coordinate 2,246,414, forward strand.
ATTCAGGTGGTATGACGGAAATGGCTCAAAGGGTCAATAATGTTTTATTCTATATTTTTTAAGACCTATGATTTGGCCATTGTCGTTTTTGTTGTTGTTGTTGTTTTTGGTTTTTATCGTCTTTTTTATTTTAATTTTGAAACCATTGTTATTAATTTTAAAACTTAACAACAAACACTTATATATGTAATGATGTTCTATCTTGAATTATATATCTAAACAAATATAGACAAACATTTATTTATAATTATAATGTTTTATACGTGGGGAGGCTGTTATCTAAGTAGCATATTCACTGTTTTGAATAATAGCTGAGTTTTCGTCAAAAATCTATTTGAGAAAGAAACAAAAACAGGAAAGTCTAACTGACATGCGAAGCACAGATTGGTACTGGTAAGAGGTGTGGTGGTATTAAACCAAGGGATACAGAGTTTTTAATACTTTTTAATTACCACCCAACAGAAGTCTTCCTGTGCCTATAAATCAGTATTGTAATTATTATAAATAATCACAACTGTCACATAAATAGAATAACCTTTATAACTAATATGAGCTTGACTTGTGCACCGAATGTCGCTGTGACGCAAATAGTCATTGTTCTCCTATTGTGATCGTTAAATTGTGGCGCGGTTTGCCGTGTGGCGGCCGTAAAATGTCGCCGTGTACAAACAAATCGTTATTTTCATCAGTATATAATCTGTCACCGGCGCTTAGTAAGTAGGAGAACTTTAATCTGCGTTGGTTGCTTAACCTCTTTTGGGGCATATGACGTGGCGATATTGGTTATAAAATAATATTTTATTAGAATGTTAGTATAAATTACATGATTATGGACACTGATACTTCCAGTTACTCCCCTTTCGTGTTTACACGTAAAGTAACGTTGCGCGGTTAGCTCCCCTTTTCCGAAAACGACATGTGCAATCCAAATATTGGTCATTGAATCAAAACCTTGTTTCCAGCATATCGCTGCATATTATTGTTGTAAGTAATCAATATGGACATAGAAACTAACGTGTTTTATCCGTTTATCAGCAGTATGGAGTTAATTGATTCATATCTTTAACATTTTCTTAACTGAGCAGATATTCGAATATTTCTCATTTGTGTATTTTCAGACTTCGTTCATTGTTGTTCTCAATAAAGAATCACACAAGTAGACCGAGCTCTTATATAAATTAAATAACTTAAAAAGATCATTGTTAAAATTGATCATAGAAATTATTTGATAAGAACTGGCTAAATTCTTCGGACATTACGGTGAACAAAGCTGCGTGTTTTCAGATTTATGAAAAAATATCTGAATACATTTGATTTAAAAAACATAAATTCCTTGGTGTTTTACATAAGACGTAAAAAGGCAACGAATTTTTAACATGAAAAATATTTTAAGAAGATACATCTGATGAAACATTACAGTAAAACCCCTCATTGAGACCACCACATTATAAACTTGGTCCAGTCCCCTCTAAAGTGTTCTTAATGGTTAAATTGTATCATGGCCCAGAATTTGAACTCCATAACATTGCCGAGATATTGAAGTAGATTTGTTTTATAGGATTACAAAACAACCGTACGTAGTGCTTAAGAAGATATATCTGATGAAACAATACAGTAAAATCCTTCACTGAGACCACCTCAATACTAACTTTACCAAGTCCCATTTACATGTAAAGTGATCTTAATCGTGGGGTTAAACTGTATTCTGACCCAGAATAAGAACTTGTCCACAAAATGGCCTAGATATTGAAAGAGATTTGTTTATAGGATTACCATTAACAAGCGTAAGTATTGCTTTAAGTTCTGTGTTGATAATATCGCAGCTTGAAATACAATTGTGATTACGAGACTTGCCTTTGGCTAAGATACTTAAATTTTGTCTCCGGAGATAAGGAATTATCATCACTGGATTTTGACAACAAAATGGACGATAATCCGATACACTGAACTCAAGCCGCCAGGGAGGTGGCATTTTAAAAGACGACGTGACCGTTTATTTTTGTAAAACTAGGAGGGCTTGATCTTATTTTGTAATTTCCTTTCTCTTCTCACCATTGGTTGTTTCGATAGAAACAAATTTAATGTTCTTGATAATTTTTATCCTGCAGTCAGACAGTCATTGCTTTACAGAATAACATTTGCAAAATGCATCCTCAACCTAGTTTACATAACCTCTCCACCAAAAAAGGCAAGAGTACTGGGTTAACCAGGTGGGTCACAGATGCATCAACCTCACACTTGCCCCGTCATGTTCTGTTATAAAAAAAGAGATATTAGTTACCATTGTGAATGAACTCCAACACCTAAACACTTGACAGAGGTGCATCCAAAAACACAAAAACACACATATCTTCGCCTGAGTGCAATAACGGTATATCTCCTTTATATTTCAATGTTATTTATACCGTTATGGCACTAAGGTGACGATATCAGATGTAGCTGATGCCAAGCCAGTGAGTAAGTAAAGTGGCTATGCAAAGCCCAGAGCACATAGTGTTGAATCAACAAAAGCAAACTTACGGAAAAAGAACAAACTGATAGAGCTTCTACGTACTCTTTTTCAAAAGTTCCCTAGACATGCTAGAAGCTTGTATCCATATTTTAGTAAAGAGTTTGTGCAATTATCAATACAAAATGTTGTAAACTTGTTTAAATAACCTTTAATGATGTTGTTGTGCAATATCTTGCACTATAAAGAATGATGTACATAGAAATGTATTAAGTGAATAGGTATTATTATACTGCAAAGAAATTTCCTTGAATTCGATTGGATAATTTGCCGTTGATGTATATCCGTATTTACGGATCGGCCGTAGATATGAACGCACGTGCCTTAATTTCCCTCTCTGGCCTCCCACCGTTTGTTGTCGTCCGCCATTTTGTTTTGAATTTCCGTAAAAATGCATAATTTGAAGCCGATTTTGTAAATTATAAAGCGGTATGCTTAGGGATTACTAAAATTGTTACAGAAAATATTTGTGTTATGTTTTTAACGTTGAAAACGACCACATTATTCTAAAATTTTGTAAATAAATATCAAATCGATAGTCCATTCAATTTCTATAGAAGTGACGTCATGCAGGTAAATTAATGACGTCAGACATGTAATTATTGAGGTTCTCTGAGGGGAATTAAGCCGTTCGGCATTAAATAAGCGAAATCAAAGAAAAATCGATGTTTTCTAATTATATTTTGTCTGAAAAACTCTTTGCAGTATAATAAAACAATTATTTGGTTCCTTGAAAGGGTATGTGAGGATATATTGCCGGTCTGGTCGTCATATTATCCCTCGCCTGCGGCTCGGGTAATATGACACCCAGACCGGCAATATATCCTCATATTCCCTGTCAAGAAACCAAATAACTATATAATACACTTATAAATACAAACCTTTGAAAAAGCATATCTTCTCTTCAATTAATTGTTAATATACACGAACAGGAACTGACGTCCTCACTCTTAAAAGAGAAATTTAAGTCGATAAATAAATAAAATGTTGCGGCCGAGAAAAAAGCAAAGCTTTTGGAAGTCTCATTTAAATTTTTAAATGGTAATTTCACCAGAACGCCCATCCCAATAACCTCAACACTTCGACTGGCAGTTACAGATGTAAGGTTATCACGGAATCCAACAAAGGTTCCAATCCATTAGAACTTACCAAATAGTCTTTGATCTCATTTTATTTCTGTTTCAGCTGATGATGAATGTGTCTCATTTGATATTTAACCCAGTCAGTGCTGATAGGGTGGACATTTTATTCAGTATAAAGTTCGTATCGGGACAAAAGACCTAGACGAAAACATTATATATTTAATAGGCATCGTACTGAAGTCGTTAAATGAACACGAAATCAGGTACTTGTTTCAATGATTTTCATTTGTAACTTTCTCCTTTAAGGACGCAATTTTGACAAGGTTTTTGTCACTTGAAATTGCATTGGAATATCATTAATAATAACTGATTGTGGACTAAAATCAAGAAGTCTGGATAAAATGCCAGACCAGACTCGTGTTCGTAACCTAGTTTTCATACCTAATTTCAAGACAGAGAATCGAACGTTGCTGTATAGCTAGAGAATAAATTCGGGCATTAAGATTAATTACTAATCCACCATTAAACATTACTAAGTTATCTTGTAATTATGAAGTCTCAGAAATGACGGAGCACACTATACTCAAAAAGTAACTGAACTGTAATAATTACGTTTCACTAAGACTTCGCCACCTTGGAAATGTTTCATAACCTCTAACTACCTAACACATTCTCTATGGATGTGAATACTTAAGTAATGATGAATATTACACTTAACTTTTTATTACGGAAATTAAATATGGCCACAAAACGGTTCTTTGCCCGAGCGGTCTCAGCTATTGACCACGAGGAGACATCACTCACTCAAAAGAGGCAGCTGTATATTGTTTTCCAGTTCTATTACAAAAAGCTTTTCCTTTGAAGTAAAATTTCTAATTCAATACGTTATCAAAAATATCAATCAAATAAAAACAACTTACTTTGAAACAGCCACATTATTGAAACCCAAAATAAGTGTAATAATGTTAAGTTTTCATATCTTTTAAAATGTTGGCATTGTATTGTGTGCCGATTTATATACAATAGATATATGTTATTGCTATGTACTCTCATCTTATGAAAGCTTAAATTAGGTTAACCGATATCTCTCTGAAATGAACTCGACTAATTTTGTAAAAAATATTAATATTGACAAATTGCAAAATCCTTTCATCGTGTTCGGTAGGATTCGGTGTTCCATTTACGGAAAAGTACGAAGGCTTTGATTTGTGTGTACAATATTTTATTTAGAAGAATCATATAGATCTACATATTCTTTTGCAGATTAACTTTGTTAAACGATGAATACGAGGGTTGCCCCAATAAATCGTAGACAATCTGAATAAAAAAACACCGAACACGTGTTCGTGCGAATTTCGCAGATTTTCAAACGTCATTTGATAACGTGTTCAAAATGACTAGTTTCACAATGATACCACGAACAATATGTGTAATAAAAATATATATGGAACGCATAGGAACGGTTCCTTCATACAATGTAAAAAATAAGAATATTTAAACCATATTTAATTTAGCCATTATCACATGTACTCTAATGTCTCTAAAACTAAGCCAAAAGTAATATTATAAAATAATTGAAACTAATCCGAAAAACCATCTACGTTATGCGCAACAGCATCTACGAGATAAAGTGACAAACAACAATAATAAATCCCAGTGGCAAATTGTTTTGCCACTGGCCGTTTCAAGGCGATAACCCCTCGGGTTCTTACTTGCGTCAATTGTTCTTGGCGTCCATATTGAAACTGATTATTGTAATACCATGCTCTCTTCTCCTCTCCGCTTTTTGGCTGTGTGGGGAAGCTGTGTCTACTGGATGTGGCCATTCCTGATATGCATATTTCACTTTTTATCCCCCCCCCCCCCGCATAGCGGCTGGGGGATATAGGAATGGTCCTCGTCCGTCATTCTGTCCGTCCGTCCATCATTCCGTGCGCGCACATTTCGTGTCCGGTCCATAACTTTTCGACCACTAGAAGGAATTTCATGAAACTTTAGGCAAATGTTCTCCCCATCAAGACGTCGTGCAGAACCCATGTTCCAACATTGTCGGCTCAATGTCGAGGTCACTAGGTCAGATTAAAGCTAAAATTTTGTTAGCGCAATAGAAGTCACATTTTTTGTCCGATAGTCATCAAATTTGGTATGAATATTGATATTGATGAACTCTACTCAAATTATTCAAATCATGTTCATGAATTCCCCAGGGGATTTTTAATTTTTTTCTTATAAATTCTGTTTTAAACCTTTGATTTTCTACAGTTATCAACCAGATTTTGACACAAACTTTATACTGTGATCTTAAAATTCAATCTTTCCTGAACAATTCATTCACTTGTTGTTCAGTGATAAAATTTGAAACAAAAATTTTGGTAGCAGAGTGAAAATTTAAGTATCAAAATTCCAATATTTCTTCCTGTCTTCAGCTATATTAAGATTCAATCTTAAGATGTTGTTAGGATGCATTCCCCCAGTTGCTGGTCAATGACCTTGAGAACTTTGCTGCTTAGATCTGTGTTATGCAATATTAAGAACTTTGCTCTGGAAGATTTTATAGTGTAAATTTTGTCATTTTCTATGGATACTGACCAAATAAACTTTCTTACTTAATAGCACTTTGAAAATGAGGCTAAATTTAAGAGAGGTCTCAGCTGTATACAGTGTATGTACACAAACTGGCAAGTTAATTTGTGGTCTCTGAACCCCTGGAATGAATATCATTAAAGTTTAGTGAAATGTTCAGTTCATGAACATGATGTGCTGAACCCATGTTCCAACCTGGCTGGCTCAAGGTCAAGGCCGCCTGTAGTGTTTGAGCGTATTTCGTGTCCGGTACATAACTTTTCAACCCTTTGAAGGAATTTCATGAAACTTTAGTCAAACATTCTCCCCATGAAGACAACATGCAGAACCCATTTTCCAACATGGCCGCCTCAATGTCAAGGTCAACAGTGGTGTTTGAAGATTTGAAGCATGCATTTCGTGTCCAGTTCATATCTTCTGAACCCCTGGAATGAATATCATGAAACTTAAGTGAAATGTTCAGTTCATGAACCTGATGTGCAGAACCCATGTTCCAACCTGGCTGGCTCAAGGTCCAGGTCGCTTCTTGTGTTTGAGCAGGCCAATACTCTGAAACCTATCTGAACACGGCATACCCTTGCACTTGAATTGGCTTTCACCTGCCTGCCCGTTGCCCAGAGCTATTGTTTAATTTGCTCTTAACCATCCATAACCTTTCCCACATTCACATCTGCGGCGGGGGATATTGCTGTCGTTCCGACTGCCTTGTTTTTAATTAAAATTGAAAAATGCGTATCAGGAATTGCAAGACCTAGAAAACTCAACCTCCCCACGCAGCCAAAATGCAGAAAGGAAAAGAGAGCAAGGATTTATAAGAAGATTAATTTCAAATAAGAAAACACAAACAATTATCGAAAAAAAGAAGAGTTTCAGAAAACCGCTTTTCATATTATCAACAAATCGTTCAACCGAAGTTAAGAAATTCAAGAAACGAACAGTGTTGATGAAGATGGCACATATGTAGCGATTGATCTATACTTGTATCTATTTAGGTCGCACACACGATAACGTCCATATATATATGGGGTAAAGGGTTAATTGGCAACATGCACAGAAGAAAATTATGCTTAACAATTGAAAGAACGGCAAAGAAAACTCAGTTAACCAGCTGTTTTACATACTGTTTCATCAAATTCTTTCCTATTTATAGATTGTGATAAAAACCCGCGTTGATGGATATTTACTTTTAAAATAAAAATATGCATTAAAATAGTTTATCATCGTATTTGTTTACATGTTATAGCGCTCGGAAGTCAGAAAAATTGACCACGTGGAGTATATATGCCCGGTTAATAAAGTACATATTAAATGACTCTGTATTAGAAGTACATTACAGTAAGAAAAATTTACCACATGGAGTACTATGCCAGGTTAAACAAGTTTATCTTAAAAATTACTAAACATCATTTTATAACTCTGTATTAGAACTTATGACAAGTAAGTACATTCCTGGTAAGTATTGCAAAATTAATTGTTTTCTTTGCTTAAAGTTTTAATTGGAAAATGTTTTTTCTCAACATGATTAATTGTTTACTTGAAATAAAAATCTTTCAACTTTTGATCAATAGAATTCTCTTTTAAATATCTAAAGTTTAAACATTGTTCGTTTTCAACAAGTACAATGTATTGAAAATCATCTGTTACCATGCTTGTTTTGAAAGAAATAGTAGTTGTTTAAAACATACCAAAATACCTGTTTATTTTAAACCAAAAAATTGTAAAAGTAAGGCTTAAACTTATTATTGTGTGAAACAAAAACGTGTTCATATACAGACTTTTTGAATATACGTTACCGAGTGCATGTATATTTTTCATTGTAAATTGCACACATTTTAAATAAAATAATAAGATTTTCAGACTTTGTTAGGTTTTCTATTTCGAGCAACATGTGTCCATGCCAAAAGCTTAAAAAGCGTAAAAATATTCATAACCCTTCTTTCATACTTAAATTTACTAAATTTCATACTTGTATACCTCTGTAATTTTTTGTTGTAAGGAAAGGCTGTATTTTTTGGCTGTAGCTATTCCTGATATGCATGTTTCACATTATTGGAGTATGGTTCTAACAATTTACAACCCGTCCGTTTTAAGCCCGAAAGCACTGAAGCAGGGCATGATCATCATTTGCGAGTTCCACATATATCACAGTAATGTTTTTAAACTGACTCCCTGGGGTTTATAAGGCCATGTCGCAAAAGGTTTTTAAGATATTCTCAGACAAAAAAATCATTTCTCATGAACATAACCGTGCTAAAATCTTTCCTTGAAAAAAGGTTATTTCGTAGTTTCAAGTGTGGTCAGGTCAGTTGAGTTTTTCAGTCATGTAATACTGTGGTTTGCATTGTTCTCTATCCAAGTCCTAAATTCTGTAAGTACTACATAAAAATTATCAAACCCTACAATGTTTTTTTTTTTGCAAAACAACTACCAAGAATGCCTTAAAGCTCGGTTTTTTAAAAATTCACTCGTACAACCAAACCCAGATTTAAATAAGGGCATTAATCGATCACTCAGTCTGCATGGAACCTTAAATCACCTGTTTTATTTTTATTTTTCATAAAATAACGTTGATAAATGAGGCACTGGACTATCGCTTTCAGAGTAAATGCAGGCTTGTGCTACATTATTCTTTAAATAAATTTTTAAAAGAAAGTCTGTCATTTTATGCGTTATAAAACGCGAAAAAAACAACAACAACAGAAATTATGTGATCAAACTTGTATGATAGTAATTTACTTTTATATGAAAAATTTCACAGTTATTTAGTTTACCCAATCTATACTCTCATTCTGTTTGATAAAGTTTCGTAGTCTCTAAGCAACAAGGCGTAAACCAACACTAAAGTTAACTACCGTAGATGCTTGAAGCACGGATTTGTTTTGAAAAAAAAAGTTATATGCATATAAGGAATAGCCACACTCAGAGAACACAGTCTACAAACACATCTAAAAAGCAACGAGGAAAGTTCATGGATCAGTAAAATGAGAAGATTTCAAACAAAAAGGTGAAATATGCATAGAAGAAATTCAGAAAAAAGAGCCTCCCCACACAGTCGTGAAGAAGAAGAAGGAAAAGAAGAAGAAGAAGAGAGAGATAGCATTGTCAATAAAATGATCAGTTCCAAAAAGACACCTCTAACAATTAACAAAAATGAGAACCCGAGGGATTACCGCCTTGGAACGGTCGGTGGCAAATCAAATTGCCACCATGGGTTTAAACCAGGTATAGGGAGCACCAACCTCACACTTGCCCGAACAGGTTCTCATATCAACACACAAGTAAAAGCTGTCTTGGTGAAATAACTCCAACCTACCCTTCAACTGAACAATGCTACATGCAAGAAACCCTAGCAATAAACGAAAATAATAACATGAAGGGTTGCCGCCTTCAAACGGTCAGAAGGAACACAATGTGCTACTGGTGGGTTCAAACCCTTCCCTTTTCTCACATTTGTTTCATTGAATTTGTCATGCTTGGATAACAATTATGATTAATTTGGTTGAGTGTTTGCTTTATGATCTGAAATGTCAAATAATCATCGAAGCATCAATGAAAATAGTGTCCTTGGAAAAATGAAAGGCTGCTACATCTGCCTTCTTAATCATTTGTATCATTCTTCTTGACTTAATCTTAAACTCCTGTCCGTATTTGTAAAAAGCGTAAGAGAGAAATTTCACCTGACGAACAAAGTCGTTTTAAAACAAATTATTTTATTAAAAGTTTTCTTTTTCAATGTTAACAACTTTAAAATACCAAAAGTACTCTACCAAAATTGCTTTTTCTGAGGTGTTACTTCATTTAAACTAACATGTCAAAACAAGTTGAATGACCCGAGAATAAACCGCTTTAAAAACCAAACTACAACGCAAAAGTAAAAACTGTCTTCGATTTTAGAATGTTGTTAATATGGAAAGTTGTGCAAATTATAAGTTAACTTTGAATTTAAAAATAACTAAAAAGGTTTCGAATATTTACTCGTATTTGATATACTACTCGTATTTACACCTAAATGTAGATAAATGATAATAACACACTTAAATTGTAATTAAATGAAACCCGAACTTAACGTTCAATAATAACGCAAAGGTAACGGCTAACAGACTTTCACGAATAAAAGATCTATATTTAAATAGGACAATATAATAATTATGAAAAGAAAAGCACAACTTTAAAATTTCTGATTTTTCTGAGAATTTGTTATACTGCTGCATAGATAAAAACTGGCATTGTGGTCTTCTGTAAAATTTATGCATAGGTGAATAAAATAACAAACTGCTTTTTCTCTCAGTTAAAAATAAGAGAAATTCATGTATGCAACAGGGCGTAAACATATTGAACCCATATTGCTCCTAATAAAATACGTCGCCAAGTTTTCTTAGACAAAGTCTGAAACTACAGGAATTGAATATATTTAGTTCTGGATAGTTCATAAGTACCAACATTAAAGAGTCCGATAGCATTAACAATCATAAATATTTTTTTTGTATTTCTGCAAATTGGTAGTGTGCAAAGGAATAGGAAGAGCCTCCGGAAGTCATATAATATCCGACTGTTCTTTAGGTTTTATCACGAGAAGTTTTGCCTTTCGTCTGAGATGATTTAAGCCTAAGTACTGATATAAAAGTCTGATTATCAAACATAAAGAACTTTAGCAGTGTGGATGTACTAGAATGGGCCTATAATATTTCTGTAATTCTATCATGCCTATGTCACACAACCACAAATTTCACGCCGGATTCGCTACTGATAAGATACGACATCGTTCGTGGCAATCGGTATCGGTCCGTAGCTTTCCGTATTGCAGCCGTAGTCATACGTGTATATCCGTATTTATCAAACATGAAACATGTTCAAAACTTGACAACGGATCAAACAACGGTACCGTATCCTACTAAACCGTTTTAGAACTTCTGATCCGTTTTAGACCATACAAACACGTAATTCGTACTTATTTGCAGGTCAGTAGGCATGAGAAAATAGTTTGTTTGAATGTCTTGTTTAAAGAATTCAAGATGCAGTACAAAGATTTCCGTCTAGTGATACTGTATCTCTTTTTTGAACATTGTGCATCAAGATTAAATATTATTTCTAAGTTGAAATGCTAATGGCGCTTTTTGAAAGCTAAATAATACTCGTAGGTGTTGTTTGATATGTTTTAAATTTTTGGCGAGATCACCTATTCATAATGGTATATTCTATTCTTAAAAGTGAAAAATACGCGTTAAAGGTATACCTACGTAATATAAATCCAGTGAAAAGACATAAAATAAAGAAACGGAAGTAATTTCTTTATTTTGGAAAAATAGCAAAAAGAGTTGTCAAAAAGTGAAATATGTATGTCAGGAATGGCCACATAGAGCAGACACAGCCTCCCCACACATCCAAATTGAAAAGATAGCATGGTATTATGGTATTAAAATAATCAGTTTCAAAATGGACGCCACAAACAATTTACGACAAAGAGAACCCGAGGGGTTACAGCCTTGGAACGGTCAGTGGCAAAACAATTTGCCACTGAGGGTTTAAGCCTGGTTCTAGAATGCACCAATCTCAAACTTTCCCCAACAGGTTCTCGTATCACAAAACATGCACAATTTGCCACTGAGGGTTTAAGCCAGGTTCTAGGGTGCACCAATCTCACACTTGCCCCAACAGGTTCTCATATCACAAAACATGCACAAGTTGTCTTAGTGAAATAACTCAAACGACCTTTGTTCTTGGAGATTCAAAAATTTCTAAATTCTTTATTGATCATAAAATCTACGAAAACGCATTCCCCGATTACAGCGCTTTTTCTTAAATTCATATTCATGTGAAAAAAAATGAAACAGTACATACGTGTTGCATATATGTATACATTCTGTTATCTTAACAAGTTCGCACTTCACTTTTTACCCCCTTTTTGACATTGCACAAGTTCGCTGACAGCGATGTATTTAAACGCTTAAGATACTGGAAACATTTACTCAAATCCACCCCCTATGCGGGCAGAACGAAATCAACGTAGACTATTTACTAGAATGTGTCCTCGGACAATGATGCCATCACTGCTGCAACAAAATTGGTAATAATAAAGTGCCATCTGGTAAAAATAATCTTAGGAAAAAACTTTCTTTACGATCATCTACACAGCCTGCTTAATCATCTGTGCAAGTTTTGAACAAATCCACCTGATAGTTTAGGAGGAGATGATGCCACAAGATTTGTGGACGTACGGATTATTATGTCCATGCGGACATATCACATTACTTTTAATAAGTCTCTCAAACGGCTGAGCGTGGAGATATTGCTATTTTTTCCTTTTGCAACTGATCATTGATAATTTTATCTCCCACCTCCTCCACACTCACACAAATACACAAGTAATATACAGGTATGCACTGCGCGATACTGGGACAGTCAGTCCTTTGGTTTAGTAACCTAATTTGGGGCGCGTCACGGGAAAATATACATTCTGGCATTTGACGTCAATTCTTGAAATGACGTTAATAAGTTGAGCAGCCGACATTACTTATTATGCATTACGCAGTAAACAAAACATTTTTTGTCAAAATGTGTAACAAAATTGCCAATCAGTTATGAGAAAATAATAGATAATTGTAAGATCTTTCCAAATAAAGTAACAACTAAACATCTAAATATATGACTGAATGCACCTTTTCCCTTGACGCGCCCATTTCAAAGTTTGCTTTTTGCGCTATTTCATGTAGTACATATACATACAGTGTACCAAAAATGTTACTTTGTCTCTGTACAATGAACCAAAAGACTAGCTGCACCTAAAATATTTTATTATAATATTTTTAGCGTAAGCAAGTCTAACCGTACAGTTACAAAGTTAATGGCCATCAAGGATGAATAAGAAGCATTCGGCGGACATTTCATTAATATCAGTACTTTTTAGACTTTAATAGACACAAAGAGCACGTTGAGAGAAATCGGTTGAGACATCGTCTACAGACTCAACCCCATAAGTGGAATGCACTTAATGTTAACCTTAATGATATAACGCATATGTTTATGGTTAAATCCGTGAATGAGGTGTTCGTTAATAACATTTTAAACAATGAAGAGAGAGGTTTTTTTTATTTATGATTAACAACTTTTCTTCAATACAGATGCTAAAAAAGATGAAAAAGAAAACGTTGAAAGTCACCGAAAACGACAAAATGAATATAAAAATATTGCAGGTTTGGTTTGATTGTGCCTGTTCATGGGCAGTTATGGAAATACATATTACTGCCCACGCCACCTAGTCTCGGTTTTCAATATCAAAGTCAATAAAGATGTGGATATTGTTCAACCACCCCAAGAATATACTTCCTCCTTTTAAAATGATGCCTTTGGCGTTGTCTGTGATATTGAGGATTTATATTTTCTGATCTCCAGTCTAAATTCTATTGTGTTTAGTTCCGCCCATTGTTTTCTTGTTAAGGGCAACCCTTTCTTTTATCTGGGTACCATACGCTGTTGAACATGGAATGGTAAAACTAATAATCTCAAAATAGCACCCTAAAGGTTTCATGTTCAACGCCATATCCATGCCATTGTTTGGGGAGATTCGAAATTGAAATTGTACTGTTTATTATAATCCGGGGCTAGGCGGCGTGTTCCCCTTTCGTATACTTCAATATTTAAACAATTTAAGGTAAGACCGGTGTAATAGGCACTATTAAGAATCCAACATCTCATTATATTTTCATCAACTGCTTCATACCACTGACTTGTATGCAAAATTTTAATGATTTTCACCGTGTAGTTTTTGAGATTTTTAGCTTTTTTTATTTAAAAAAGTGAGAAAAAACATGAAAGTATCCAATTTCTTTAATCGGTGACAAAATTTTTTGTTATTGATAAATTCAACCCTAATTTTTTGTACAGTTTATCCAAAATATGTTATATTTTACTAAACCAATTTATGATATAATATATAAATACAGAATTTGTCTTAAAATGACATTTTTTGACCAAATGAATTTAAAAAATGCATTTTTTATATTTCACGAGACTAAATTAATGAAAATTGTGCAAAATCCTGATTGGTGCAATATATCAAACTTTACCATTTTAACTATATACCTTAAACAAAATTTAAACAAAATTTGAGAGAAGTTTACCGTCCAGTTTTAGAAATTTTCAAATTGATGACTTGAATAAACACTATTCTGATAGCGAAAACCCCTTTAATCTTGATTATTTTGCTTATTTTAGTTTAAATCATGAAAATTTTATATTCAATGACAGAATTACACAGGAAAAAAAAGAAATATGCCAATTATTTAAGCTCTAGGCTTACAAAAAAAATTAGCTTCCAGTGGGATTTGAACCCTGGTCCTCTTGCATGAGAGAAATCTATCCTAATTTACTACTATAGTTACCTCCCTTGGATACTCTTCTGGATATAGGTATTCATTACACAGGTCTTACCTTAACAGTACAAGCGAGAAAACATTGGGCGGAACTGAAAATATTTTTTTTTATTAATCAGAGAAAACAAAACCTTCATATCACAAACACGCCAAAAGAGAAGGTCTGATGCTATGTACTTGATAAGTATCTGCTGTTTACGTTTAAACCTTAGAAATTAGAAAGATGTATAAACGTTTAGGGTGTTATTCCACCCGATTCAAAATACTGAGAGAAACAATTAGTTAAGACCCTGTTTTCTGGGAAGTTAGGCATTGCCCAATATGTCACTGTGCAAAACTGAGGTAGTTCTGGAAAAGTGATTTATTAAACTTAATAACAAGAGGTCCAAAGTACAGAGGGAAAGAATGAAAATTTCTTTTAAAAAATCATATATTGTGCATATTTTCCAATATTGGAATGAGAAAAACTTATTCTGCACGTTAAGGGGAAAACAGTAAATGATGAGTTCGATCTGGGGAAAGCATACACGTGCTGAGAACTCAGCTTGTGTGCAGATTCAGTGAGAAGAGAGGGCGTTTATTTATCATGTTTATAGTAAGAAACATACATGTATCACAAACAACTATTTAAAACACAATCCCCCATTTAATGGAGTAAGTGTGTTTTTACAGTGTAAACAATGTCACACACAATTAGCATGAACACCGCCCAGCCTCTCACCACACACAGTCGATAAATAGAGAGGTAATCTTTTCATAACATGAACAATCCCACAAACAATGTACAAAATACCTAATGGTCATTTTAGCACGATAGGCGTGGCAATTGTAGAATAAATCGGAAGACTAAGTATGTCATTACCAAATTAAAATCAAATCCCAAGACCAAGACCCTCAGATTCTAATTTCGTTAATTATTTGTGGAATGAAGTATAATTCAACGCTCACTATTTCTCTAATATGAACTAAGGCACTGCCTCTCTCGGAATCGACAACCAAAACTAAAACTACAGTGAACAATGGCTGCTCATTAACATTCTGTTGGTATCTTCTTAACATTTTTAATGTCAGCATATTAGCAAATGAATATAACTAAAAACTAATTTCATTCTGTTGTAATGTTTTATTTTATATTACAGTTTATGGATATGGTGAACATTTTGATACTTCAGAAGCATTAGATATAAAAGTCTGTATTCATATATTATTATGTATACTGGCTGCAAATACGGCTTTGTTGTGCAAACAATTCAAACTTATAGTGCGAATATTCAGTTATTCATTTCTAATTCTCTCCTTGTAAAACACGGCTTCGCCATGCCCGCTTTTAAATTATTACAGTTGCCAGATGGTTCCTGTTGCAAGTAATTGTTGAAATTAATCTGCAATCAGGGCTGGACAAATTTTGTTTTTTGTAACTAGTCCAGAACTAGCTGGGTAAACATTTCCCACTTGCGCAAATAAGCGAATTCGGATTGTTCAGTATTTATACAGTAACGAAAGAAACAGGAAATTCAATAGGAAGCGTTTCATGGGGGCTTGATATTGTAAAACAGATCTTTAAACATGTTATTTTGTTATATTTACATTCCTATGAATTTCTTCGTTTAAAAAAATTCGGTTCATTTTGCATGAACCGCATGACCCGTAATGACGTCAGTAACGTCATGGCTGTTACTATTGAAAACTCCCACGTATTACTCCCCCTTTTCACTTAATACTAATTTTTGAAAGCGTTCGACTTAAGTTTATTTAAAGAAAAAAATGAATAAAATGTAAATATAAGTAATGATTCTTATTTTGGTGCGGTTCATGCAGATTGGATTTGCCAGCTCTCGCGTGCACGTCCAATCTGCATGAACCGCACCAAAATAAGAATCATTCCTTAAATAAACTTATTTCTGTTGTAAAACATGATATGCAAAGAGAATGGCGCATACCAAATTAAAGTTTAAACTAGTCTGCACTAAAAAATTGAGCTAGCCCACGGACAAGCACTCAGGTATTTTGAGATTGTGTGATACAATTTTCAACTTGTTCAGGGCGTTGGGCTAGTGGGTTTCTCCAGCTCAGGCAATTGCTGTCTCAACATGCATTTCTCTCCTTGCAAAACACGGCTTCGCCGTGACCGCTTTAAAATTGTTACAGTTGCCAAGTGGTTAGTGTTGCAAGTTATTGTTGAAATTTATCTGCAATTGCTGTCTCAACATGCAAACTGTTACAATATAAATCCAGAGCAGCAGGCACATCCGTGCCATCTGATGAGGATCTGCACAGGCCGCATTTTTGTCAGAAATAACCTAATGAATAAAAAAGCGAACAGTTTAGATCCTGATCAGATGGCACAGATATGCAGGCATTTCTGGATATTAACTATTCGCACACACAATAATAGTGTATCTATGGAGGAAAGGGTTAAAAGTTAATAAAACACGGCTTCGCTGTCCAAAGAATTCAAACTTAAACTGCAAGTGTTCAGTTTTTTATTGCAAATTCTTTCCTTGGAAAACACGTGCCTTCTTAAGCATTTTTACAGTTGCCAAGTTGTTCCTGTTGCAAGTAATAGTTGAAATTTATCTGTAATTTCTGTCACAACAAGCATTTTTTCTCTCCTTGGAAAACACGGCTTCGCCGTGCCCGCTTTAAAATTGTTACAGTTGCCAAGTGGTTCGTGTTGCAAGTTATTGTTAAAATTTATCTGTAATTTCTGTCACAACAAGCATTTTTTCTCTCCTTGGAAAACACGGCTTCGCCGTGCCCGCTTTAAAATTGTTACAGTTGCCAAGTGAATAAATATCTCAATGAATGTAATATGTAAATAATTAATGAAAGTTATATATGATGTATAAAATAATTTTCAAACGGCGTTGTTTTATTTTACCGACTAGACTAGAACGACACGAGGCTTATGTATTATTTATGCCGACCAGAAACCTTTAGGCCCTTATCTTAAATAATAACAGAGATATAGAATGACTTATATCTTACATGACTTATGTTTCACTTTTTAATAGAAAGATATGAAGTATTGGATACTTTTTGGACGAGAGATTTATAGTAATACTAATTATACCGACTAGAATATTTTATAACAATAATAATAATGATTAAAAACTATCTTATCAAGGGAGTATGGTTCTAAAAGGAAAAAAAAATATCCTGATTTCTTTTACTACACGGCAAGAATTTCATATATTTAAACATATTTTAATATTAAAATACAGCATTAATTTATTTGTTTCTTCATTTCTACTATTAAAAAGTAGAAAGATAACACTTAACTACTTTTCGCTGGTGCAAGCCTTCATTGACAACTTTCATTAATTTGTTTGTATCACTCAAATAACAGCCACGCGGAGCTCAACGCTTACGGCAAACATGAGGCCACTTCGAGTCTACGTTCATTGTCCATCTAAGGAAGGAGACCATTTTCTTACTGAATCGAGAAACAAAATGGCGGCGTTTCAGTTTTAAAATCCGGAAGCAAGCAATCTGGATGAAAGTCATAATTAGGGCGCGTCACGGGAAAAAGTACCTTCGGATAGTTGACGCCAATCTTTGATATGACGTCCTAAATTTGAGCAGACGACATTACTTATTATGCATTTCGCGGTAAAAATACCATTTTATTGTCAAAATGCGTAACAAAGATTACATTTTAGTTATAATAAATTTATTTATAATTGTAAGTTCTGTCTCAATTTAGTAAAAACTAAAATATCACTAAAAATGTCCGAAGGTACCTTTTCCCGTGACGTGCCCCATATCAGAAAGCCGTATTTTGCAAACCGGAAGACAAGTTCTCAAAGTTTCAAGGTATAGCGTTTTGCTCATGCGCAATACCGTAATCGGAATCGACACGATTTCGACGCGCTTCGGCGCGTCGGAATCGTAGGGTCGATTCCGTATAAATTAATCTGTCTGGGGACGATGTCTTTTCTCATATGTACAGTTGAATATTTTACAACATATTTTCACATCGGTCGTAATCAGAACAAAATTGTCAGAAAACCTTCATCAAAGAATCACAGTCAATTTTTCCAAATTCGAATTTATAAAAATAAAAGGTACCTTTTCGTCTAATTTTGAAAATGATCAAATCATATGGGAGAGAAACATTATTTATAAGTGATTACAAGAGTCGCATAAGATTTTTTGCAATGGTATTATCGACAGAAATCTTCTTTTACGTTTAAGAGGATTAAGCCGTTTGTCCTATAAATCTTTGTCAATATGAGCAAAATCTTTTTTTCAACGGTTGCAATTGTCTCACTTGATGTTTTCAATTGCAAAATTTTCAAATATTTTAAATTTGCAAAAATCTGTTAAATATTTAAATGAACTTAATCTTTGCATAATATTATTTCTTGATTGTACATAAACCTTTCTCGAAATAGGAACGTGAGAGTTAACTGCCCTGAATAGTCAGTGGCAATACAATTAATCAATGGAGTTTAAACAGTGTTCTAGGGTGCATCAACCTCGCACTTGCTCCGACAGGTTTTCATATTAACAAACAAATGCAAGTTGCCTTAATGAATTAGCTCCACATCCGCATACCAACTTGACAACATTTAAACTTTAGCCAGAATAATTCTTATAAATGAAACTGCCTATACCTTGGAGCGAACCCACACCGTCACGGCGACAGCGCCTAGCTCTTCAATTCCGACGACGCAACCAACTGAGCTAACCGGGACAACCCCAAATAAGGTTGATCGGATAGCCCTGATATATGTTATCATCACTGCACGACATCGGTAACGGATTATTTTACTGATAACAGTACTGACTATATGTACGGGGAGACTTTTTACTGCCGCCACACTGCACAAATAGCTGGTAAGTTACTGTAAAGCAGCTGTCTTAATGAACGATTAAATACCATTTTAATGAATTTCCGTATTAGTTTAAAATTAAACATTAACGTTGTCTCTAAACTAAAAAAAAAGGAAGAGGAAGTTAAATGAAAATCGATGTAACAGAAGTTTTAAATAGATTTAAATGTTATCAAAAACTTTAGAATCCGCAATTTAATTTCAGAAGGTCCGAAATATAGAATTCCATCAGACATCGACTTAAATACCTGTCACGCGGATATTGCAGAGTCTCTTAACTCTTTTTGCAATAAATGGTGTAAACGAGAACATGCTGAGCCTAATGCTCTTTCAAACTGGAAAAAAACAAATATTCAAAATAATTGACACTCGTATATCCTTCTACAAAAGAAACATAGCTTTATTGCCACCTCGACCTCGTTTCAACTTTCGTCATTTGAAAAAGGGTATTCAAGATTTTCACAGCAGATTTGTTTAAACACCTGCTGAAAGGCTGCCAATAATGTAATTATAGTGTGACGTATACACTATATTAATGTTCAAACTGAAGAGCTTAATAGCACTAATGCTTTTACACTGACTTCTTCATCTGAGAGTGTTATTCTTAATGCACACACTCTACAAATTACAAAGTTTGGAATCAGTGTTGAGCCGAAACAAGACAAAGTACCTACTATGTATTGGTTGCCTAAAATGCACAAAACAAGATTTATTGCAAACTCTCTTGTACAACAACAAAACTATCTGTGTTCTTAACATCTTGTCTTACAGCTATAAAACAACATGTAATTAGGTATTGCGAAAAAGTTTTTGAAACCACTGGCAAAAATTTATTTTGGTCTATAAAAAATTCAAAGGACGTTTAGAAGAAGCTTAAATCAAATAATTTTCAGGCTGTTCTGTTTGTCTACTTATAATTTTTCTACTCTATATACTTATCTCCCTCTTAATTTAATAAGAGACAAGCTAACCAGTCTCATTGAAAAACTTTTGCTAGAGAAAATAAAACATTTATTGCTTGTGATGAACATAGGGCATTCTTTACAGATGGTTCTTATGATAACTATACTTCATGGACCTGTCAAGACCTTATCCAGGCGCTCACATTTTTATTGGATAATATTTATTTGAGATTTGGTACCTCTATTTATAAACAAGTAATAGGCATTCCAATGGGTACTAATTGTGCACCCCTTAATGCTGATCTGTTTTTATACTAATATGAAAGAGACTTTATGTAATCTCTTTCTACCGAACATCAAGATGATATTATTATAGCTTTTAATAACACATGGAGGTACCATGATGATTTATTAAATATAGATAATAACCACTTTCCATCATTGGTTAATAAGATTTATCCAAAAGAACTACAGCTTAAGGCAAACTTTCTTGATCTAAATCTGTCCATTGAAAATGGTTACGTCACTACTAAAATATATGATAAAAGAGATGATTTTAATTTAAATATAGTAAATTTTCCGTTTTAGACGGCGATGTTCCTCGTGCAACATCTTACGGGGTTTATATCTTACAGCTTGTTCGCTTTTCAAGAGCTTGCAACGATGTGAATGATTTCAATGAACGTAATCTGTGCATTACAGAAAAAACTTTTAAAACCGGGTTATCGGTATCACAAATAAAGAAAAAAAAATTACAAGTTTTATCGCCGATACCCAGATCTAATTCATAAATACAGGTGCAGTTTAAAATCACTATTGCAACAAGGTATTTCACAGCAGGTTTTTTATGGAGATTTAATTTACAAACTTAAGAAGATAAAAGGCAATCTTAATTTCTCCCAGTTATTCGTAAAAACCATCTGTAAGTTTATAAAGAAAGGTTACCAACATGATATTTTACAGCGCTCTGCATGCCTGGTGATTAACCCTTCTACAGTTGATCATTATGCTTACCTCTTTGGTTGCACGACGGTGGCAGGGGTTTAAGAGTTCATGATGGTTTATGGGCAAATCTTTTCTTAAAAGAAAAGAACCTAATTGCTCGATTTGTTTCTTCTATCCCTTTCATCGTGTTCTTGCTGATTTTACTCCAGGAGCTCTGGTCTCGGTAAGATCATTGAGTACCCGCCCTTTGGCTTTGCAATGCTATTAGCTTCTTGTGTTTGATATGTTTGTGTGCTTTTGCATGCAACATTGTTGAGCCGATAAGTGGGTTGGAGTTGTTTCACCAAGACAACTTGTACTTGTGTTGTGATATGAGAACCTGTTGGGGCAAGTGTGAGGTTGGTGCACCCTAGAACCTGGTTTAAACCCCCAGTGGCACATTTTTTTGCCACAGACCGTTCCAAGGCGGTAACTTCTCGGGTTCTCACTTCGTTAATTGTTTGTGGCGTCCATTTGGAAACTGATTATTGCAAAACCATGCTCTATTTTCCTCTCTAACTTGACTGTGTGGGGAGGCAGTGTCTGCTGGATGTGGCCATTCCTGATAACCATATATTACCTTTTCTACTGTTTCCAGAAGCATCAGTTCAAATAATTTTTATAGGTTTCAACTAGGCAGTAATGAAACCTAAACATGTTTTGTTATTAACTTATTGCCTTATATATATGTAATTTTCTAAAACACTGCAATATTTTTCGCAACAGCCTCAGAAACGTGACTAAGATGCCCGTTGTTTTTATCCGTTTCTAAAATTCATACAGCTTCAAGCCATTGTAAAGACAAATTAAATTGAAAAAGACTTTGAAAAACGTCAAGACACCTCAATAATGCAATGCAAAATTCGACCAACAACTTCTCCAGTACAAATTTGACGTCACCATCCAGACAGTTTATATCTGCATGTTCAAGACAAGAAGTTTTCGCATAAGAAGAAGCCGGACAAGCTAAACTCAAATCAGACACATCCGATCCGAGACATATGAGCGATTTGAGACAAGAGCACCAGGAAGACCAAACTACTGCCAGTTCAATCAACCTAAGTAATCAGCCGAAGTAGACAAAGCCATAGCACTGAAGTTTATCTGACCGCCTCATTTCTTGACGATGTTATAAGCATTTTTTTTATTAAAGCACGTTTTATAAAAGGTTAAGTTGATATAAATTATTTCAGTTTCTCATATGTGATTATAATTATAGGTAACGGTGTTAAAAATCAAATAAAATTCAAATTCAGCTTTGGCATTGCATATAAAAGTTATTTCATAAAAACAATAGCATATGCAACGCATGTGTTTTCCTTGAAGGCAGCGGTAGTCCAGTGGCACAGCGCTCGCTAAGGGATCGAGGAGTCCCGGATTCGAGCATCACTCCGGCCGCCAAGAAATTAATCCTTCATTGCTTTGTTCCACCCAAGTGTATAAATGGGTACCTGTGAGAAATATAATCCAATGTTCCGTGGCTGCCTTCGTCGCCGACTGTAAACGGGCGACTTATATATCCAGTGATCAGGGGGTAAAAGTGTGAATTTCGGGTGAATATGTTCTAATATAGATACCAGATTTAAAACCCATACCTTTACCTTTAACTGATGTAACAAAATGCGGACGACTGACGATTTACCTTTGACATTTGAATTACGTAAGGTTATCCACTTGAGATGTAATTGCATCGGCTGCGAAAGGATTATAGACCTCTAGAACGACAAACTTATCTCTAAATTAAGCATTTGAACATTTGGAGTATTTTCAAGCATACTGAAAAACTGATATAATGAAAAGCTGTACTCTAATAATTCAAAATCAAAATAATCGATCTGTTAGTTTGTTTTTGTTTCTCTACAAAGTTTCTTGAGACATCCGAATTAACATCTGATTTACTTCGCTTCGTCAAATACTACATTTCGGTGTTGTAACTTGTTCTCTTTTCCAAAAAAGTCAAAATATGCTATTTAGGAATTGCCGCACTCACAAAACATAGCCTCCCTATGCAGCGGAAAATAAAAGACGGTGTTTATCAATCTGTTCATTAGCTTTCTATTGAGCTAACCTTGACCTATTGAGCTAACCTTGACCTATTGAGCTAACCTTGATCTATTGAGCTAACCTTGACCTATTGAGCTAACCTGATATACGTAATTATCACTGTATGAAACCGGAAACCGATAACATGTATTTACTGATAACTGTACTGGCTTTATGTACGGGGAGACTTTTTACTTTTTTATAATACATTTAGGAATTATTGCAAAGATGTTGAATTAATGCAAGATCTTTTAAAATTCTGAGATCATGAATATGTTTCTTTCTAGAATTATCATGTTTTATCTACATTTGCTTTCTTTGACCTCATATTTATGCAAACAATTTACAATATTAAAAAGGTTTCTAAATGGTGAATTTTAGAATGAATCTTTATTTATCATTATGTAACGTATGATAAGATAGGCGGGACAACAAATAAACATACACGCGGACCAACAGAGGCATTAACAGAAAAATCAAAATTAAGTTTTCGGTTAAAAGAATTCTGTTGCGACGTGAAGCGAAAATGATTGAGCAGTTTCGACATCTCAATCAGCGAGAACTAAAGAGTATTTTGACGACATCTTAAAAATACTATTTTCGAAATTATAAAATAATTATGGTATTTATATTAGGATTGGTGTTAATAATTAAGACTTATAAGATCGATTTTTGTGACATTTTATTACAGTTTTAATGAAGTTGCGTTTCATTAAAAAATTCTACATGTTAATGCAGAATGTAATTTATAAGCAATTATGTTTAAGAAGCGTTCATCGCAGGATCTGTTGCCATTCGCGGCACTCTTCGCTAAGTGAAAAGTCATGTTTAATGCTTAGAATTCTTTCATTTTTTGGGGGACCATATTCCATTAAGGTATTCTCTCACTTGCTGTTTTTTAATCGAATTTTCTTCCATTAATTACATATATTATGTTAAAATATAAAGCTTTGAATAAGTGCATCGAAAGATTCAGCATCATTCATTGTGTTGGTGAGGCTGGGACTAAAATCAAGTTTCAAGAACCACTTTCACAAAGAGGTAGACCAACAACGATGCTAATGGGTGAGTTTGTGTGCAAATATCTAATCTTTCATAAGATAATTAATTTTCAAATCACTTTTGTTTATAAAAATGTATTAAATTTCTCTATGAGAACTTCATTTATTTAACTACAGCCAACATCTTTTATTTCGTGGCGCCCTGATAATATTTGAAACTCTACTGTTTTATTTGATATAAATTTATATACTACGCAGAACGGACCCTGTTCTGTGTCTTGTGGCTGCTGTAAAAAGTCTCCCCGTACATTCAATCAGTTACGTCCTTTGAAGGTCGTTGAGCATGATACTTATGTACTATGTAAATAGTCCTTCTAAAATTGCTTTCATTTAATATTTCGGCCAATTTATACACGGGTGGTTTCACCATCCCAGCCAATATAGATAAGGATATTGTTCAATCACGCCAAGGATATACTTGTTGTCTGCGATATGCAGGGGTTATATTCTAAGATCCCCTGTCAAAATTCTATTTTTTAGTTCCGCCCATTGTTTTCTCGTTTAGGGCAAACCCATTCTTTTATCTGGGACCATACGCCGCTGAACATGGAATGGTTTTAATCTGAAAATATCACATTGAAGGTTCCATGTTCACCGCTATATGCATACCATCGTTTATGATGGATCAAAATTGTACTGTTTATTGGTGTAAATATTAAGTTGCGCTAAACCCGGTGCTAGGCGGTGTGGGCAGTAATATGCATTTCCATTACTGCCCATGAACATGCTAAATCAAACCAAGCCTGCAATATTTTTATATTTTTCGTGTTCAGTGGCTTTCAAAGTTCCATTTTCATCTGTTTCACAAAAACGATAATGTTTATTCATTATACACAGTATAATCAAGATACATAGAAATTAATAGAGAAATAATACTTAAAGTATTTGTTAATAAATTGAAATATCTATGGTCCAAGATTTGGTTCAATACTGATGTTTTCTTTTTTTCAGGAATGTGCAATTTTACTTACAAGATAATTAATCCTTCAATTGTCAATATGTGGAAATGCGATATAGGCCCGTGTCCCATTAGGGAAAAATATGATAGAAAATAAAGTACATTTGTAACCCTAAAATTCCATTGAAAGGAGAAACAAATGTTATATCCTTTCACGAATTCAAACTTAGTTTTAAGAGCGATCTTGAAATCTTGAAATTAGATGTTTTTCTTTAACCAAACGCATTTGTTTTTCTCTTAAGATCGTCCATTATAGTTCACTCCTTATTTTCGATTAAAATAATTCTTGTAATGAGTAGTGTACTAAATTTTCACCTTCAAAATAAAGCTTCTCTACAGTGTCTGCGAATGTTTATTTAAGGCCCATATTGTGTTTGACAAGGCAAGTGAGAGGTTAGTCCGTTCTGAAACCATGGCTAAAACCCCAGGGGCAAATATTATTGTTGCCAATGACCGTTAACGTATGAAACAGTTATAACACGTTGTTTTGGAATATCTGTTGAAATATCAACGTAAACGACAGAAAACAGGAGCACATCTTTTCACAACAACTGGCAAATTATGAGATTTTGGTGTTGTTTTTCTGTTTTTAACTGATGACAATGCAAAAACGATTGTAGACGGCCTTTAAGTTTGTTGACTGTGCTTATTCCCATTGACTGACAATTATAAACTGCATTTTTAAATTTATATTGTTAAACATCACGTTTCAGGTTCATTAAAGTTGTCTGCACCTAATATGACTGCATTTACAGGGACTTGTTGTTTTCATCGTTTAACTACTACGACGTCTGTCAACGGGGATATTCAGGACAGGTTTAAGCGTTTCAAATCAAATTATTTTCATCAAATTTACAGGACGACTGGTTAAAAGCACATGGTTGCTTTGGAATGACTCGGGTACTTTAGGAATCTAAATTGCTTTTTATATAAGATGCCAAACAATGTGTCAAAAAAGCCTAATCCGATATTTGAAAGGTGGATAACATATCGCAAAGTTCGAGAACAGAAGCAGGTCACTTTTACAGCTATATACTGTAGCCGTTCTATTAAAAACCCACTTGTCTGCTTTTTCGAATCTATCTACACTTGGCTTGCTTAATTTTACTATTAATTCTATCTAGGTTGTGTTATTAATGCATTTTAAGATACGAGTCTACCAAGTTGTGTGTTCCGACGTTTCCCTGTTATGGCTAAGGCATAAAATAAAAAAGGATATATAAGTTTATCAAGAATAGCCACATTTAGAAAATACAGCATCCCCAGACATAACAATATATAGGAAATAGTGCACGTGTTTATAATATTTTTATAATTTTAAAAAAAGGTCCATAAAAAACAACAAAAATGAGAATCTGATGGGTTACCATCTTGGAACTGCAAATGGTAAAACAATTCTCCACCTGGGATTTAAACCAGATTTAAGAAAAAAGTGAAATATGAATATCAGGATTCGCCACACTCACAAAACACAGCCTCCCCACGCGCGAAAAAGAAGAGAGAAAAAGAGAGCATATTTTTATATGTATGTCAATTCAAATAAGACGCCACAAACAATTGAAGACATAGAGAACCTTTGGGGTTACCGCCTTTTAACGGTAAGTGGAAAAACAAATTGCCACTGGGGGTTTAAACCAGGTTCTTGGGTGCACCAACCTCACACTTGCCCCAACAGGTTCTCATATCAACAAACAAGTACAAGTTGTCTGGTGCAATAACTCCAACTCACCCATCAGCCTTACAACGTTGCATGCAAAAGCACACACACAGATAAAACATAAGAAGCTTATAGCATTGCAAAGCCAAATTGGCGAGCATTCAATGATCTTACCGAGACCAGAGGCCATGGAGTCAAATAAGCAAGAACATGATGACAGGGATAAAAGAAACAAATCGAGCTTCTAGGTGCATTGATCTTGCCTCTATGGTTTTTATATGACCAAACATGCATAAATCAGTTTAGAATTTCAAATTTATATACTGAACGAAAATGAAAACTTACTACTTTTCTAAATTTTAAACTTTTGCTCAGTAATGATTTAATTTATATTTCATTTTATTTTTGATATTTGCTCATATCTGGACATTTGATAAAGCGGGAAGATTTCGTTATGTTTTCACAGTGGTCAAGGTTATCTCCTCTTTTCTAAATAATCGTGAGATCGATTATTTTCAACAAAAAAGGTCTCAAACAGATTATTTGACTGTCAAAATAAGACGTTCATGGCATGTATTAAAAGGAAAACACAATCTTTTAAGCCCACTGACGTAAAGGAATAAGATGCAGTAACTCAAATATCCTTATCTTACAAATTACCTCCCTTTTAATTAAAACGAGAACAAAATCCAACGCTTAATTTTCCAAAACCACGTATTCTTTTTTCCTGTTTCTTGTTTTAAACCGACAGATACTGAACCGCCAACTACAAAAATCAACATACTGGTGATCAAATTCCTACAGGTAAACAATGTCAAACGGGGTTATTATTGGAACCTGTAATGCGGTATTAAATATTTCGTTGTCTTATTATGGCGATCATTTCTGTGAAATAATTTTAAAGTCCAACTACAAATAAAAAAGTTATAGGCCGGACACGAATGCGGGACGTACGGACTGACGGAATGACGGGCGGACAACCCGGCGACTATTTGCTCCCCCTAATTTCTTCGGGGAGCATAATAATAGAAAATATAAGTTCTTCCCAAATATTTAATTTACTTAAACTACGATCAGAATATGGAAAAAAAGCGAAATTTGATTCAATTTTAAATGGTTTTTAGATGCCACATACATTCAAATTGACGAATTCGAATATGTTTCTTATGACTATTCATCGAATTATAGTGAAATAAAATGAATCAACAGAACTTTATGAAACTGTTTTACTGGCAAAAACAAGTCGACTTTTATTTAATTGAGAACAGTTGTCTGTAAAAGAGAAATACTTCATTGAGTTTCAACCAAATCACCGTTGAGAAATCAAAGTGACAAACATGAATGGATTTGCCAACAATAGTTTCTCTGATACAAAATTGATAAAATGAAGACATAGAAAGAAAACTGTACCCAAGATCGTAAAAGTAAGGTTGGAGACCAGTCTCAAATCTCCAGCATCTGGTCGGCTTAAATGGCGACTGGTCACGACTGGTCGCCATTTCGGCCAATCAGATGCTTGAGATTTGAGGCAGGACTTCAGATTTGGTGTTAAGATCTTTGGCCCTGACTTGAATGTCACCAATTCTATTAATTTATTTTCTGTAGCAATAAAAATCAAATTGCTTCATCATGACGCGTCTTTAAAGTAAATTGTTGATCAAACTACAGCCAAAGATCATTAAAAATGATATGAGAGAACAGTCTGAAATATCATGTCCCAATCATATGCTTGAGATTGGAGATGGTCTCCGATCCCAGTTTTAGCATCTTTGGACTAAGTGCATTAATGAAAAGAAGAACAATCATTAGACTATTCTTCCCATAAATAATTAAGATAAAATCATATAATTTATTTAAAGGTTGCCGAACAAATACAATACTACGCATTATCTGATACGCATTGAAATAAAATGCGTATAAACGTACATGAACATATACTGTTTGCACCTGCACTTTCTGCAGCTGTTTTCGTTATTGTTTTTAACGTGTAAAATATGAAGCTTGTGAATTTAATATTGCCATCAAATGCAAATCAGCAGTCGATGTTGGAAAATGATGATATGTTTTCTGAGAAGAGCACAAGGAGAATTAAGACCATTGCGGTGCATCTTCATATAATATTACTTTCACATCTTGACTAAAATAACCTCAAAATTGGTTCGGCTCTAGAAAATATTCGTTTCACTCTCGGTCAGATTTAATTGAAATTACCGAAGCTGTATAACTTTTAATTAAGAAAAAGAAACCATATTAAGATAAACAAAATGAATTGATTTCACTCTAAGTTACTTTCTTCAGGAAACAGCATTTTTTATATCAAGATTAAAAGAACCTTTGCCTAGGCTAGCGGAAAAGAACCACTGAAGACAACTTGTTTTTCAATCGATCATAATTTAATAGAAATGACTTTAATACTCATTTTTCTTAGTTAATGGCGCTCTTGAATAAAGAAACTTTTTTCGGTCACAATACAAAAAAAACAAGATTTAATTCAACAACATTGCTTCTCTTTCTCCTGATACGTTCTTAATTAATTTTATAAAGAGTATTGTAATGTAATTTTTTAACAGCATGATTTTTACGGACTTGTCTGTTGTCTATGTCAATTGTTGTCTAAAGCAATACTATGGGATAGAATGGGATTTTGTTTTAAATGGATTTTGTCAGTATATTAAATCAAATAACTTAAGTGAGTATGTTCAATTTTTTTTCAAAAGGCAACTTATATTTGTTTTAATGTGAACATATAAGAGTATTTGAGGCTAGTGCGAAAGAACTACCGAAAATTTCAATACATAGAAGCAAAGGCTTTTTAACACGGTCCTTTAAAATGCGGAATTTTCCCATCCCATAAAAGTTTCTTTTCTTTTTTTTTGCAATTTTGATTTCTTTTTTTAATTTGCCACGTTCGCCTTCTTTAAATCTTGTAATGGGCTACAGGAGAGATCGTGTTTCCAAACAACGCAGAAAACGGAATTAGAATTTACTTGTAAAAACATTGTACGAGTATCGTAGAGTTATATTTATCTTCATCGTTCATAACTGAAACTGGCTGTAGTAAAATAACATTTTTATCAGAATCTGGGCGTACATTTTTAAACGCCTACCAATTATAGCTTAAAAAGCTACACGTTTCCCAATTAACACATATTCACCAATCTTTCTCTGTGGCAAAACAGCGACGAGGCAATGAAATAAACAAGTGTCAATAAATATAATCACTTCTTAGGAAAATGTGTAATAGTTTTAAGGGATTGGTTTCTAACAAAATAAATTGACAAGTGCAAATGAGAAGTGACGACGAAATTGATGCGGTAAACAATTTTGACATGCTTTTGGCATGTTGCTGCATGCAGTAAATTTCTTCCTGGAGACCTTTCCCTGTTTACGACTAAAAGAGTTTTATCCTATAAATAGTTAACATTTCTTCGGCGACATTTTCGTAAGTTCCTCATAAAAAATTCTAGAAAAAGTATTTAAATTTATTGCAAAGAAGCAATATTTTCAAGAAAAATCAGAACATTGAACTGTGCAACATATTTTATTGCTTGAATTTGATGCTAACATAAATGAAGCTGTTTAGTAAAAATCCCCAGATGATTCTTTGCAGAAACACATCCAATTTTGCGATTTCTCTAAAATAAATTCGACAGCATGACAAGTAGTATAATTTGTCACTCCATTTTTACGACATTTCAGCTTTCTACGAAATAATGAATCATAAAAACAAAGAAACAGCGTTCGTTTTGTTTTAGACTTCTCCTATGTGAGAAGAGGTATCTTAAAAATATTTGAAAATCAAAAAAGAATTTTGCAGAAGCAAATCGTTACTAACATCATTTATACCAATGAAAGAATTTTCGTAGAAAAACATAAAATATTAAAAGATCTACGTAAAATACACACATCATTGTCTCAAGAACTTTTTTCTCGAATTGTCGATCGCCCCAAACTTCACTTCATATAAAACCACGTTGTGCTGTCAAGCTAATAGAACAGTTCCAAATTGAAATTAACAAGAAATATGAATATTAATAATAGCCACACCCAGAAATCACAACCTCTTCACGCAGCCAAAACCTCCCCACGCAGCCAAAACCTCCCCACGCAGCCAAAACCTCCCCACGCAGCCAAAACGTAGAGAGGAAATAAGAGCATGGATTTGTAAATTGATCAACTTCAAAAAAGACATCACAAAAATAAACGAAAACCTGAAGGGGTACTGCCTAGGAATGGTCAGTGGCAAAATAATTTAAATAAATAATAATAACTTGAGGTTTAACAAGTTTTTGAGGTTTTTTAACCTGAGACTTGTTCCAACAGGTTCTCATATGATTAAACAAATTCAAGTTGCCTTGGTGAAATATGTGCTTAGTTGTGCTTTCGAAAGATCGTCAAGCGAATACAACAATTGGTTAAATTGCGACTTCAGCATGTTGTTTTCTGCAACCTAATGCCTTATCAGCCGCATAGTGTTTGTTAAGAAAAACTTTTAAAAGTGTTTGGTTCTGTTCCAGTATCTCTCAGTCAGAGCTTCAACTTAATGATGATGATGATGATGATGATGATGATGATGATGATGATGATGATGATGTGTTGTAATAATAAGAAAAGGTAATAATAATTTCTATTTGTTATTTGTATTTCTTCTGGTATTTCTTAGCAAAAATCTTGTACATCCAAAACAAGGAGGTATGGTTACTGTACCCCCTGGAATCAAAAGCTAGTGTATCGGTTTTGTAAATGTACTCGCTTTACCTTTCAATCCTAATATTGGCTTGCGTAAAATGTTTTTTCCTGAACATGACTTTAAAGATGCATTTATTTCTCATAGTTTCCTTGATAACACGATTTGATTGGTTACAAAAACTCCAAATTAAGCATGTTTGCAATGAATAACTTAAATTAATATATAAGAAAGGCATCGTATTTTTCGGAGACGAATCCAGCGCGTGGCTGTTGACAATGAAATGTTTTAAAAGATCATGTCAATACACTTATGCATTAATCAAACACTAATCAAATTTAGTCAATTATTTTAAACGCTGAGCTATGATGCACTTGCTTTAAAAAATGATGTATTTACTAAGGTTTCTGTCTTTCGTCTTAACAGTTTATACTTATGAAGTGTACGTGCTCGACTGCATGCTTTGAAATTGTATTGGAAAAAAAACACTTGGTGGGTTCGACAACACAAGCCACTAGTGTTACATATGAGGGATTTATGTTAGTAATTTTCAATACAGCTGTCTATTGATTCATTTTCGTTTTCAGACATTGACTTCTTGATTGAGTCTTTCTGTCAAGTAAAAGGGTGACATCTTTGTGTTTAAGCCCAATGAACTTACAGAAACACGTATTCCTTTTTTGATATTACATTTAAAATCGATAGAAAATGGATGTTAGTATAATCACAACGAATGACTGTCTCAGCTAAAGTAACGTAATATCCATAACATTTTTTGAATTATGTTTTGGTTTAACGGCCTCGTAATTCTTCTATAAACGAACTGAGAAGCTGGTCGAAGCTATTTATTGGTTAAAATTCTTAATAAAATCAAACTCCCCTTTTGAACAGTGGAATAGTCCATTGTTAACCTAATCCTATTTAAATTTATTAGCCGTCAGTCGATTATTCATAACTTAAGTAGATAGCATATTAAACATTTATGTTTGTGTTTAAGTACATACAATTTGCTACGACTAAAATAACTTAATACAATTATGAAACATCAAATAGAAGTTCAACTTTTTACAGTTTGAATTATAAGCTGCCTACAAAATTGCATAAATAATTCGGTAAAGTGTTCTGTAAAGTGTTTTTGTAAAGTATTTTTGCAAAGTGTTTATTAAATCAATGACAAGAGCATCAAAGCCATATTTTCACAACCTATCCGACATTTTCCGTAATTATCTTTGGTATATTTCAGTCTATTTTAGCGTTTGAGTACGATACACAACAACATTGTGCTCAAAATAATGCGAGGAAAACTATATAAAAGAGAAGATTATATAAAATATTATTAATAATAGACCAGGTGTAACATTCCTAAAGCCTGTCTCACACAGAACACGATTGGGCACACGGTTCCAATACGATATACTCGGTTATACACGGGCTGACTGGTACGAGTATTGAGCTCCAACCGTGCCTGGGGATGAGTTAGTATGATTTAGACTCGAATGTAGCACGAGTATGTACGAACAAAGCACGGATATACTCGGTCAAGCAAGGTTTGTCACGGTTTGAACACGATTTGCAAACGATTTTCATACGATTGTTGTACAGTTCCAAGTACGGTCTAGTACGGTCTGTTACGGCCTAGTACGATTAAACACGACTTTTACTCGATTAACTTGACATTTACAGGGTTTACATACGGTCACACCGACTTTTGTTTGATACGATTTATATACGATATTGACACGGTTGAGCTCACTCGTGGAGTGAACTTCATGTGCGGTTGTATATACGGTCTCGTACGGTCTCACACGGTCTCTCACGGTCTTGTACGATCGCTTATACGATCATACACGGACTTGGCACCCGTGTCAGTTTTTTAAAAGTTTTAAAAATCATACACGGCTTTCACGGATACACTCGAATGGCCCGAGTGTAACTCGGATAATGCCACGGTTGGTTCGGTTGTATGTACGGTTTACACGGGTGGCCAACCGTATAAGCCGTGTGTTCTGTGTGAGAAAGGCTTAACGGATATTTAAGACAAGGAAACATTAAGTATCATTAAACCCATATCATTAGAAATTTTAATTCATTTCCTGTTACATCAAATTGCATTGAATTTGATTTTTAGAAACTATGCGTGATTGACTGATAGACAAGGAAACAAATTACATTTCCTCTTGCTAATACGCAATACGCAGTAGAAAACAATTTAAAACATGTTCCAACATTTCGTTTTAACTCAATCAATCATTTATATTTGTAGATGTTTACTGAAATGTAAGACATTTAGAGAATGACTGAAACGTAGAAGTTGTTGCGTTCAAGGTGTTTGTTTAAGCTTTGAAATAGTTTTGCTTGGTACTTGTGAACATTTTTCATCCTGTTATAAACGTTTATAGTTGTAAAGTTTTATATTTTTGATGCAATAGGCTATTTTTTTCAATTGATTGATCATATCTGAATGACGATTTTAAAGATTTTCTTTTTTATTTCACGACTTTTTATTACAATCTGTCTTTAAATGCAAAATCCTTAACATTTTAAACAAACACACGCGTGATTACTTCAGAAAAATTATTATGTTTTATTAAGACATGATGCAACCTATTGTGGCAAAACGTAAGATAGTTTGTGCATCATATAAATTGGTTTAAGTTGTTGTCCATTTGTTTTGCGACTGATCATTCCAATCCTGTAACCCCTCAGGTTGTCTATAATTGTTTATAGTGTCTTTTTTGAAATTTATCATTAATAATCACATGCTCTCGTTTCCTTTCTGCTTCGTTCCTGTTTCGACCAGTCGCCATTTCAGCCAATCAGATACTTGAGATTTGAGACTGGTTTCCAATCTCAGTTTTATAACCTTCAGCCCCGATAAGCATTCGTCTTTTTATACTAATAACTGTGCTTCAATAAAACGATAGAAAACACACCGAGAAACTAGCGCCAAGCAAAATAAAAAAAGTGCGCCAGACATTTTTAGCCTGATGCGTTTTTGTGTAGTTTTTTTATTAGCGTCGTATTAATAATTTCGTCTTTTCACCCGGCGTTATTTTGTTAATTCCCTATTAACTTCTCTATCATTTATTTTTCGATCCTCTCTTTGATGTGCGACATTTTTGTGCAAAACAACGAGGTGGCATCATTCCGCAAACATGTTATATTAATAAAATTTGTAAAATCTGAGATAAATAAAGGCCTTAAAGGTATTATTATCGCTGCAAGCATTTTACACACGACATTTCTATTACAAAACTACAGTTTTAAGAGACAATCTTATTAATAAGACTATTAGTTTCTCCTTTACAGTACGTCATTAAATCCCTTGTGATCACGAATAATGCTATTACACGAGATTTATTTGTCTGAAGAATGATATTAATTATAAGTTAAACTAAATAATGTGAGTATTTTTAAGTAAGTGGGTATTCAATAAGGAGGTTAAGCCTCACCTTTCATTGTATTTTATCTTATAAATAGTATAAAATCTTCAGAAATACTACCCTGGAATAAGGATTACCCCATTAAATAAGACCAATGATCCAATACCCTTCTGTACACTTTTGCACTATTTCCAACTCCAATAATAAGACCATGCTTAACGAGTTGTCTCTGCAATAGTCCCTTCCCTATGTACATTTGTATTAAGGGATATAAACTAACTCGTAGCATAACAACCGTATAAATATTAATTAAATATATTACACAATATAAGTTGTTGAAAATTTAATACATGATTATTCGCACAATCGATACAAAAGCAAGGCTCGATGGTTTTCGACACATGACAAATATTTTGCTTCCTTGCAATAAAGAATTAACATTTTTGTCTTCCCACAGTTTCTATTTCGTAGGACATCATTACGAGACTGTTTATTTCTGTAGACTCTATTATTTTAAATACTTTTATTTAGAAAATAAGAAATTTATATTCTGCGTCTGAGATTTATTATCAGATTTTTATTACTTCTGCTAAGTTTTACTATGGGTTTCTATAAGAACGTCGAATTGATTGCTCTTTAATTTGAACACTGTCTGCGAATACATATTGTCTCAATTCTCTTTCGTTTTAAACGAAGAGTATTTATATTTTAGGGTCCGCATACTCCATAAAATATTTTTCTGCAGCAGTATTTTCTGTATTTAGAGTAATACCTATCAAAAAGCGCTATCTGGCCAGCCTGCAATAATTTTCGATCTGTTTGGTGACTTTCAAAGTTCAGTTTCAATATATATGTGAATGTTTTATACATTTTTACTATTTACCCTGAAATAAGGATTACCCCATTAAATAAGACCACAGATCCAATGCCCTTCTGTACACTTTTGCACTATTTCCAACTCCAATAATAAGACCATGCTTAACGAGTTGTCTCTGCAATAGTCCCTTCCCTATGTACATTTGTATTAAGGGATATAAACTAACTCGTAGCATAACAACCGTATAAATATTAATTAAATATATTACACAATATAAGTTGTTGAAAATTTAATACATGATTATTCGCACAATCGATACAAAAGCAAGGCTCGATGGTTTTCGACACATGACAAATATTTTGCTTCCTTGCAATAAAGAATTAACATTTTTGTCTTCCCACAGTTTCTATTTCGTAGGACATCATTACGAGACTGTTTATTTCTGTAGACTCTATTATTTTAAATACTTTTATTTAGAAAATAAGAAATTTATATTCTGCGTCTGAGATTTATTATCAGATTTTTATTACTTCTGCTAAGTTTTACTATGGGTTTCTATAAGAACGTCGAATTGATTGCTCTTTAATATGAACACTGTCTGCGAATACATATTGTCTCAATTCTCTTTCGTTTTAAACGAAGAGTATTTATATTTTAGGGTCCGCATACTCCATAAAATATTATTCAGCAGCAGTATTTTCTGTATTTAGAGTAATACCTATCAAAAAGCTCTATCTGGCCAGCCTGCAATAATTTTCGATCTGTTTGTTGACTTTCAAAGTTCAGTTTCAATATATATGTGAATGTTATATACATTTTTACTATTTACCCTGGAATAAGGATTACCCCATTAAATAAGACCACAGATCCAATGCCCTTCTGTACACTTTTGCACTATTTCCAACTCCAATAATAAGACCATGCTTAACGAGTTGTCTCTGCAATAGTCCCTTCCCTATGTCCTTTTGTATTAAGGGATATAAACTAACTCGTAGCACAACAACCATATAAATATTAATTAAATATATATTTCACAATATAACTTATTGAAAATTTAATACATGATTTTTCGCACAATCAATACAAAAGCAGGGCTCGATGGTTTCGACACATGACAAATATTTTACTTCCTATCAATAAAGAATTAACATTTTTTGTCTTCCCACAGTTTCTGTTTCGTAGGACATCATTACGAGACTGTTTATTTCTGTAGACTCTATTATTTTAAATACTTTTTTTAGAAAATAAGAAATTTAAGTTCTGCATTTGAGATTTATTATCAGATTTTATTACTTCTGCAAAGTTTTACGATGGGTTTCTAGTACACCGTCGAATTGATGGCTCTTTAATTTGAACACTCTCTGCGAATACATATTGTCTCAATTCTTTTTCGTTTTAAACGAAGAGTATTTATATTTTAAGGTCCGCATACTCCATAAAATATTATTCTGCAGCAGTATTTTCTGTATTTAGAGTAATACCTATCAAAAAGCGCTATCTGGCCAGCCAGCAATAATTTTCGATCTGTTTGTTGACTTTCAAAGTTCAGTTTAAATATATTTGAATGTTATATATTTCAATAGAGGCTGTCCATTCAATGTTCATATCATATTTAATATTTGCTCTTGGGATTAGTATCACAAACATGAAAATTCAACCAAAGCGAGCCTGCAATTTTTTCATATTTGTCGTGTTCATTTGCTTTCAAAGTTCCTTTTCATCTATTTCTATACTTCTTTACTTCATATTTATTTCATATATATCTTAAATCATTGAAGCAAAATCGTTTATCTCTTTTTAAAGATAATCTTGTAAAATTTCATCACGAATCTTCGGTTGCTACATATAATTTTAGTTTCCGGCATTTACATTTTTACAAAAAGCTGTTGATTATTAAAAGGATTTATTTATAAACTGCAGAAAATTTTTAATTAAAAATGACATTCAGTTTGTCAGAATTGGTTAAGATTTACTTCAAGCAAAATGTATCAAATGTGCGAGGAATTGTGAAAGTGGCAAGTCTTTTAAATACTTTTGCATTTGTCGCATGTGATTATTTTCGGTATGACTATGTTTTTTTTCCTAAATCTCTTAGGTGTAAAAATCACTTTTTTCTGGAATTTTACAAAATACTTTATTCTTGATAGCTTCATTTGTTTTGATTTTATCTTAAAGCCGATAAAGAGAAAATCTTTTTATTCCATTTCTGTTTTTATGTTTTTATGGATAGTAAAATACAGGTTAATGAAGCCAATTATGATTATTTATAAATAACTTAAAGCGGCATTACTTCAATTTAACCCGCTCTTGTATGAAATATTACATGTATTTGGAACTATAGGCACAAATTTGCAGCATTAGTTCGGGCTAATAAAATTTTAATTTACTAAAATAAATTTGGTCCGCGCGACTAAAAGCGAACGTAGGATTTCCGATACGTCACAAAAATCGAGATCGCGAATGAAGTGGTCTCTTCGTTAAAAATCGGTGCTAAATATACCTCCACTATATTTAGCATCTTAAAAGTTCGTTAACGATAATTTAACAATATCATTGAAAATCCCATCTATAAGAGAATTCGATCGGACCTTTTCTGTTCTGTTAGAGAGTTTATATATTGGAGTTTCTATGGACAAATATGATTTTTCAATAGTATATTCTTTCTTAAGTTTAGAGCTGGGGCTTTAAGAGTGACGTAAGAGACGACCGATTTACCAAAGAGGTAAATCAATCTAATTATCAGATAATTTGAATGGAGACTGTATAAAGTTTAAGATAGATACACAACTTGGTATTTGTCATCGTGGCGCAGCGGTAAGATCACCAACTGGAAATCAGCGAGCAGGAGAACAAAATATTGTATTAATTTCATAGGTTCAAGCCCTCTTTTTTAAAACGCATATGTCTACCTTTTTATTTGCTTATTTTTTAAATTACGAATTCTTTTATTTTGTAATTATATATTATAATGTTTCAGTTTATTTTAATTTATTTTAATAAATAGACATAATACTCTGAAATTAAGATTTTTATTTATAAGTATATAAATGTATAAGTATTTGAACTCTTTATTTTACTACATTCAAAACATGTTTTATAACTCATTTTAAATCAGGAATTGTTTCTTATTGAGTATAGATAATAGAATGGTTCTGCCATCTCTATTTTAACAATAAATTTGACTGATTTACGTTTTAGCTACCAGTTGTTCGACATGTCACGGAAAGTAAGGTTCGTGGGTAAATACAACGCGATTTCGCAGCTAACATACACTGTAAAAAGTAAAATTTACCTTTATTGTGTAATAGATCAAACCAATTCTATTATTAGATGAATGCGTCACTCTCAATTTATCTATATAAAATAATATCAGAGCGAATTCAATGAATTAAACAGATTGACTTCCTTTTATTGTAACCAATTAAGTGTTGTCTTAAGTGTTAAATAATCACCTGTTCACATAATAATAAACACGTGAAATAAGCATCGGGAATAAACACACCCCAGAAAACACAGCCTCCCCACGCAGCCAAAAAGTACAGAGGATAAATTTCAAATAAGATACCGCAAACAATTAACGAAAAAAAGAACTTTGCGGTTACCGCCTTGGAACGGTCAGTGGCAAAACAAATTGCCACTGGGTGTTTTAACCAAGTTCTGGGTTGCACCAACCTAACACTTGCCCCTACAGGTACAAGAATGTCCATTTTAACTAATACATCACAAACAACTAAGGAAAACGAACCTTAAGTTTCATTTATTTGTATTGTTTGCACATTCATTGGCGTAAATGGCAGCGTGTTCCGACTTATGTAACAAGTCGATCGTGAAACAACGATCTTTCTAGTTTCCGTTAGAAACTAACTTCTTACCATTTTCTTGCATAAATGTCATATTTTTATCAATTACTGACGAATTAAATCTTTTTTATTCCAAATGATTAGCACGGAAGTAATTTGTTTCTAAGAGACGTGCACGCACATTATGGGAAACCTTTTATTAGCGATACCATTTTAAGTTTAAGTAATGTCTTGATG
This sequence comes from Corbicula japonica, assembly GCA_038501625.1. Lineage (NCBI taxonomy): Eukaryota > Metazoa > Mollusca > Bivalvia > Venerida > Cyrenidae > Corbicula > Corbicula japonica. Next base: position 2,286,324 of record JAZAYU010000072.1, read on the forward strand.
CATACTGTCATATTGTTTTATTTTATACCATTCTCGACCAAAACAAATTTAAATAAATTAAAAAAAAATTAGTCAACAACTTGGTTTACATAATAGTAGAAATAAAAATAGTAACGCGAAAGTAAATTTATGAATGGCTTAGAAAATTTATGAATGACGTAAAAATATCGTAATATGTTGTAAAACTGCGACGAAAATTTCCTATTTTGGAATTCCTAATGTGCCGGAAAATTACGACAACATAGTGCGACGTATAATATGACGTCACATAGAACACGGGAAGATGCAACATAAAGCATTGGAAAGACATTGTCCAATACGGAATTATTAATCTGACGTTTTTTTTATCAATTTTGCGGATAAACGCTGCACAATGCTAAAATCATTCATGGGTACAATGTATATAATAAAATTAATATGAGTACCAAAAGGGGAGGATGTGAGGGACCGATGCCATTTAGTTTTGTAAGGGAAGTGAAGGTAACAACATATTGGGCTGCACCAATCTCACTTTTTCTCACCAGGTGCTGATAAACAAGTACTTGTTCAAGTCGTCTTTGAGTATGCAAGTGTGAGGATGTTGCACCCTAGAATCTGGTTTTAACCCCCAATGTCAATTTGTTCTTGCCACTGACCGTTCATAGGCGGTAGCCCAAGCGTTCTCTTGTTATTTGAAATTGATATTCTTATAAGCATATGCTCTCCATTCCTCTTTACAGTTTCGCTGCGCGGGGAGGCGAGGCTGTGTTTTCTGAGAATGGCGATTCCCGGTATGCATATTTCACTTTTTTTCGACAATGTAATACACAAAAACACAAGGCGCTGTACCGCACATGTAGTATGTAATTAATTACCCTCCTGAGCTCCAGGAATAATTTTTCGCAAAAGATTATCTTTATAACAGGAAAATCATGCAAATACTTAATTGCAATTTTCCCTCCACTGCCGATCTTTCATTATACTCGATATTTTTCATCTCCATTTTTCGGAAACCTTCCGTGCCAATGTTAATAAAGACCTTGTTGTACATGCGTTTTTAAACTTCAACATCAAACATGTTGCCAGACAGAACGTTTATTAAAAGAAATATAAAAACAAAATATCAGACATATGATTTGATGAAATGTGGCGTGTCAATGTATTAATTTGGTTTGTAGCATTTACTACATTTTATATACTCCGTCGTTTTCCTTTGAACAAAAAGTCTTTCACAGTACTTGTGTTTATAACTTTGCGTGCAACCTGTTTTCGTGCAAACTACTAAAGCTTTAGTTTTCAAATTAAACTCAACTATGCTGAGACATTTGTAAACTCTGTAACTCCTACCACCGTCGTGCAAACTAAAAGTTCAGCATTAAGATGAAATGTAATAAGACCAAACACTGAGCCTGAAGCGGCCTGTAGCATAAGTTGCCTTTCTTTTGAATTTACAGGTTGTTTCATGAATTACGTTTAGAAATTAATATTGCCTTTTAATTTCCTCATTCATAAATCAAATATCCCTAAAACACATTGTTAAAAAATACCTTGTATTGATTATAAACTGCAGATGTGTTTTTTAATTAAATATCGGCGATAAAATTGTGATTTCATATATATCTATGTTAATTTATTTTAGACATTTTGAAAAAATGAACATGATTAAATTATGACAGAATGAAATACAATATGGGTCCCTTTAAGTTTAATTTTTAGATCGGTTCTTAAAAATCCATGCGGCATAGTTTCTTAAGAAAACCAACTAAATAAATTAACTTTAACTTTCAAAGAAACTTTACTAACAGTACTCGTAATTTTGTCAAGAATTTTCGCAATTAAAATTTGAGCCTATTTTGTAACTTTGAGCCACGAAATCGATACCACGATTTATAAATTTTACCGTAACAAGTCTATGGCTATTTTTGGGAGGAAATTTTATTAAAAAAAATATTATGAAGAAAGATAGATAGATATTCTTTATTCCTCCAAGAGAAGAGCAGCACATAATTTAAACAAACAAAAATATACACAAATACAAATGTTACACATAATAAACAAAAGACGCGCAAACAAAACACACCGAAAAATACAGCTCAAACTTATAAATGGAAATGTATATAAAATTACAAAAAGACCATAAAAAACAGCATACGAATGTTTTTTTTTTACAAGATTGTAACATGTAGGAGCACTTTGTAATCGAAGAAATCGTCTATTATAGGAGAAAGGCGTCATTACATAATTGTATTTTCTTTATTAAAAGGTCATATAACTATCAGCGACAAGACATTTTTAACAACTAGATTTGTTTTCCATAAAATTCTATGCTACCGTCCTATTTATTAACATTTTCCACCCAGTATATAACACAAACTATGATTTTTTTTTATTTTATGAAACATTGTCTACCTATTGGAAGAAATTAACAAAAGATGAACTTTTGTGTCAAGCCTTTTGAATTTATTTTCTTTCAGGTTTGCAAGATTCGGATCTTAGAACACTCCCCGAGGGGTGGTAAAGATTCTTTGCCAGGTTACCCTTTAAAATTATTTCGCGAAGAGCCGAACTGCCCCATCCGAATCTATAGTACAAGATAGATAATTCTTTGCTTACTATGTTCATTTTTACGATTTTTGTACTTTATTTCTAAACTCATCTTTACAAAAGCAAAGAAATTATGTTTGTCAATGACTATTGTTTCATTTATGATCATACAGGTAGGTTGCAGAGTGTTTTGTCTTGCATGTGACTTGTATGGTGACACTTCCCAGCATATGTGAAAATCCTGGGAAAATTTAGTGATCTTGTATGTAAGCAAAATTAACCAATGTCGCCGCAAGCAGTACACTTTCGACAGTTCGTTTACATATAGTATGCTATACTTACCTTTGAGAGACAAGCTTACTAATAAGTCTATAAACTTGTAATTTATCGTAGATCATTACCTCTCGTGATGCCGTGAATTCTCTTACATAAGATTTATTTGTCTGGAGAAAGATATAAAATATGTGTATACAGCCAAGCAATGGGATGTTATCTTATATACAAATATATAAAAATGTTCTAACAACAACAAAAAAAAGACAAAAATACCGAAGTGACTGCATAAATAGCAATATGCAAAATTAACAACTTACTTCAAAAAATCATTTCCTTCTGGTTAATGTATTCTATTTGTCCATTTAGATTTTCTTTACTGTATATATCAGTTTCGCTAGTTTAATTTTGTCATTGAAAATCTTTGCATATGTCAATAAAAAACTGTTACAGATTGAAAAGAATACACAGTATTTTTATATTGACATATCTACATGTAGTGATAAAAAGCCAAAAGCTAACTTCTTTCTGGACATTATGTATGTTCTGGTAGCAAATAATATGTATTCCAGTGAGAACTTATTGTCCCAATGTAACTGATCTGTTTTATTTTGTTACAAAAGAAAATAAGTTCATCTGTTTTTATAGGTTCTTGGAAAATCTTGAAAAATAACACAAAGGCAATACGAGTATCTTAGTTTTTTTTAAACATTTTTTGTCAGCTTGATCATGTTAATAGTGTCTGCAGTATAGAAAAGTCACATAGTAGCAGTATATTTTCTAAAGAAATATGACATTGTCGACGCCCGGAATCCTTAAACGCTGGACACATGTACTAGAACTGATCTCTACTATTCTGTTCCATTTGAAAATATATTAATACTTTTTTTTCTTTCTTGGAATTTTTTTTAAAAGAACCCAAAGGCTATATAATTATGCCGTGTATCAGTTTATATCATTCTTGTCGTGTGATCACGCTAAAAAGGCCTACAGTATAGAAAAGTCATATAGTACCAGTATATTTGTCTTAAGCAAAATGACATTGTCGACGCTCGGAATTCATTAGACACCCTACACTTAACTCCAATGCACTCAGACTGATCTGTATTATATTGTTACAATAAAAACTTTATTCATCCTTTTATTTTTTGACATTTTCTTTGAAACTCTTGAAAAAGAATATAGAAAGTCATTAAGAACCAGCATGTTTTTCTTAATATATTTGACATTGTCGACGCTCGGAATTCAGACACCAGAAACTAAGTGACCCCGGACTGATCTGTTTGTACTGCTTCAGCAAAAATTATTAATCGTTTTTGACACTTTCATCGAAACTATTGAACAGGACGCAAAGGCAGAATATATTGTTTTGTTGATTAAGAATGAAGATTCTATAAATCTTGTCAAGTGATCTTGCAAAAAAGGTTCTGCAGTATAAAAAAGTCATATAGTTCCAGTTCATTTTCTTTCGACGCTTGGAATTCATTGACTTTAAACCCTAATGAACTCTAACTGACTGTTTTATACTGCTACAATAGAAAATTTATTCATCTTTTGTTTTTTAATCCTTCTTGGAAAATCGTGAAAAATAATATAAAAAGTCATTTAGAATCAGAATTTTTTGAAGACATTTTATATTGTTGACTATTGGAATTTATTAGACACGAGACACTCAACTCCAAAGTCCTCGCAGTGATCTCCCTAAGCAGCTATAATTTGAAAATATGAGGTAGTTATTGAGACACATGGGAAAAAAGTTCTTGAATGTCTTTCTAAGAGATGGGAATATTTCCCACTTTAGCTGGATTATATTGAAGATCGTTAACATACTAAAACACATGAGCGCTGAAGATTATAAAACTGTGATTGGAAACCAGTCTCAAATTTTTAGACTGGTTTCCAATGACAGTTTTTATAACCTTATCATCAGATTGCCAAAATTGGAGTAAAATTCAACCAAGCTGAAACAAGACTATAGTATATACTATAACATAAAGTTAAAAAAAATTAATTAAAGCTTTTTTCCGAAACGGCATTTTATAAGTAAAAGAAAGAACTTAAAGAATTAAACCAGAAATAGAAGGTGAAAACTGCTTACACATAATCATTACAAAACTCTGCATGATATACATTGCCTCATTTTAGTACATTCATTGTTTTATTAACACGTTTACTGTAACAGAAGACTGCTCCTCAGTTTTGATCGGATCAGTTAATTGTTAAGCGCAACCATGATATTTATGTTTCCGCCGATTTAAAACGGAGAGAAAAAAACATAGGAATGCACTATACACATTTGATACATTTGCTAGTCTAAGAACATATTATAATGTGTAAAACTTATATACGCTTCATCTTTATTGCTTGATAGAATAAAATGAACAATGAAATTTTACTATTTGAATATAAGAACTATAAATTATGTCTTTCTTTCCTTCGTTTTAAATATTTATAGTCCTTGATTAAGTAAAGTTTATTAATTGCATATCGACATTCGTATTAAAAAATACGAGTATGCATATCAGGAATCGCCACACTCACAAAACACAGCCTCCCTACGCAGCGAAAAGAAGAGAGGAAAAGAGAGCATGTTTTTATAAGTATGTCAAATTCAAATAAGACACCAGAAACGATAAACGAAAAGGAGAACCATTGGGGTTACCGCCTAAAACGTGTTGTATTATTATGTGTTACTAACTCCTCAGAATGAATGTTAATAAAAGAAGGCCTTATGTCAAATATTCCCTTCTTTTCACTTTCACTATTCTCCTGCGTCTTGCACACGATAACAGATTAGAAGTGTCAGATAAGAGGAACGTGTGCTCTAATCGCGCTTGTGAAAATTAAGGCAAAAACCCTTCTGCTTAATTCCGATGATAACCTCAAATTTCCAGATTGTTATAATGTGACCGTAAAGAACAAACACCAGATATGTATAGTAATTGGTTATCTTTAAATTGCGTGTAGACTGACTATCATTAAACAGAGTAACAGAAAATGTGAAAACCACTTAGCCACGTTGATTTCGTTGGAAGCTGACCAATCAGAGGTCAGGAATTAAAATAATAACAAATGCAATTATAAACAAACTGCGTCGTCGTATTTGTCAGGAATATCACAGTTGTTGTATGGTATTTTTGTAGAATGTAATAACATTTATTATCAGGGTTGAAGGTTATAAAGCTGAGATTGGAAACCAGTCTCAAATCTCAAGCATCTGATTGGCTGAAATGGCGACTGGTGAATGGCGACAAATTAGTTTGTCCTAAACGAGGAAACAAAAGGCGTAACTGAACAGAATCGAACTATAAAAGGACAGTATCCATATTTAAATTAGTTGGGATTTCGCCATTTATTTTTATTTAAATAGCAACGTCAGTTCCTTGTGACTGCTTTTATTGTATATATTCTTGTTAAAACAAGAAGTAATTTCTTGCCATCTTCTCAGAAAGTGTGTGTAATACAACTTTATGAAAAAAATAATAAAATGATGAAAATATTGATGAGAGTTGGAATAAATTGCTAGGATCTTCGTTAGAAATAATAGTTGTAAAAGAAAAGATTCTTAATATTAGACTGATTATTCCTTAAAGCTCTAATGAGATATATTCTTATTTGTATTTACTCTTAATGACCTGGTTGTAGCTAATTCGCAAAAACAAACTTGTACGTGTGTGTTCATATAAGAAGTTGTTTTGGCAAGTGTGAGGTAAGTGCAACATAGAGCCTGATTTAAACCCACCATGGCAAATTGTCTTGCCTCTGACCATTCGAAGGCGGGAACCCTCGGGTTCTCACTATGTTAATTGTTTGTGTTGTCTTTTGTCAAATCAAAATTAAACATTGTATAAACAATTCCCTCTTTTGCTCTACTTATTTTGGCTGTGTGGGGAAGCTGTGTCTCTGAATGAGACAATAATTTCCGAAATAAATATTTTTTGTGCTTAAACATGCTTTATTTCTTAATAAACCTCCTACAATCCTATTATTATATATCAACATTGGGCATTTCCCTTAACATGCATGTTTTTGAACTGCTTGTTATTTGCTAGTAAAAAACGACACTAAGACATCTCAAGTCATTAAACTTAAGATTAATGAAAAACACAAAAGTAAGTGAACGAACTCACTGGATAATTATTGCAGACTTTGCTATAAGCAATCTATTTCTCTTAGTTTTTCAAATGTCTTTGCTCTGATATACTTATTGCATAGTTTCCAGACAAAGGCAAAATCTTTGACCGTAGGTGCTTAATCCAGCTTATATAAAATAAGTGTAAAAAGCATCGTCTATTCTCCTGTTAAATCATTTCAAAGCGAAAGAATAATCCAAATACAGGTTCAATGACTCTTTTGAAATACCATAAATATTTTAATGGAAGAACATTTTGCAAAAAGGATTTCGTAAATAATGTCGGAAAACTGTTTGTGATCAGGTACGCAGCATAACCATGAAAACAATGTTTTTGAAATATGGTTAGAACAATGTATGCGCTACTTGCTTTTTGTTTAGTTATATATTTTTTAACAAATGATTGATTTAATAAGCCTTCTTAAGTTTTTTGTTTTGTTTTTTTTAATTTATAAAGCGTTTCGAAAACAACAGTTTTTTGTTAACCACCGCGAAAATTGTTATTACCTAGATTACATATTCATTCGAAATAGCCTTTAAATGAATTTAAGTCGAACAATTAAGTTAAATTGTTAAAACCGTTTTTATCGACCGAGCTTTTGATAATGGTCGTTATTTGCTCATATCGTTGATATTCTTCCTTAAATTTGTTGCTTGAAATATTTCTATTAATTTTAAACAATATTGAAACTTTTATGATTTTTTGCGTACAATAATTTATCGATATTTCCAAATGCTGGTTTGCGGAACCTTATGTGGAATACTTGACAGATAGACCAAATATAAACATTATCAAAATGTACTTAGGCAAATTTCCAGGTGAACGATATTTAAAATTAAAATTTAATGCTTACATTCGATTTGTACAAAGGCTATCTCAGTAACCCAACCAGTGAAGATTTGGATATTGTTAAAATACGCTTAGCATATTCGGATTGATTTTAAATTTTGCCACCTATGGTACTTTACTGCCATATAATATTACTACCAAATCGCCCGTAAAATGCACAAATTTGCCATTACATGTTCAAGTATAACATGTACCTGTTAAAACTATAATACAAATACTAGGGAAAAACACTCTCTACAATAGATGAAAGGCAACTTTGAAGACCCTCGAACACGACAAATATGAAAATATTGCAGGCTTGAATTTTGTCAAGGATGTTATTCCACTCTAAAAGAATTTATTTTAGGATAAGATAAAACAACCTTTTATCTAACCGTCAGGATGTTGTTAAACACTATAAAACCCTAAATAAATGAACAAACTACTGGGTAGATTTAACCCATTATGGCCTAAAGCATCATGTCATTAACGTCTTTAACAATTTTTAAATATGGTACCTATGTCCAGTGGTTTCCTACCCAGATGGCTTATAAGCAACATCTTCTCAAAGCGATAGGAAAGATTTAAACCAATCTTGACCTGAAGCATTCTTACACTGACCTCTTTACAAATTAGTCTAATTGGGTCAATTGTATCCAGTCATGGGGCTTATAAGCTTACAATCAAAACACTTCTCCCGTAAAACCACAGGAATTATTTCAACCGACGTTGGCATAAAGCATACTAGCATTTTCTTTTCTAAATGTGTTTAAAATAATGACACTGAGATCAACCGTTCCCCAGCCACATTTATTTGTAAACTAAACCTGCAGAAGACTTCTTCTCAAAAACAACTTGAAAGAGTAGATGGCCTGATGAATCCCGGCATAACCCAAAGCCCTAGGAATAACCGATCCCAGCAAAATCTTTAAAAATCTTCTTGTAAACAACCTCAAGCAAGATTTCAAAAAAACCTTTAAAAAAAACTTTCATGTTTTAAGCTGTTATGTGTTATAAAATAACCACTAGGAGGTGGTCTTTGTTCACTGACACATAATCCTTTAAAACTTTAAAGCTTTTTTTCAATTTAAACCATAATAATAATTTTAATTTTTTAAAAATCAATTCACAATAAGTGCATGTTGCATAAATTATTTCTTCACAATTTAAACAAAATCGGAAAAGAAATCTCCTCCTAAAATGCCGTGAAGTTTAACTAAAAAAATCACACTTTTTTTCTTTACTCAAGAATGTAATTGTGAAGCAATAATCCGATTGACACCGTTATTTTTTCGTGGTTAAATTTAAAAGTACTCCGAAACCTCTTGGCAATCTGACTAATCATATTTCATTACTTTCTTACAAAAAATACAATTCTCATCAATTCTCATGTTTTAGGGGATTTTTTTCATAAGCTCACATTTTAGGTTTTAAGGTAATACTCAATAACTTCGTTTGGAATGGATCGAAATTGTTCTGTTTATTTGTTTCATAATTATATTACTTGCGTATGGAAACGTATAAGGTACACCCTGATGATGTCATTTCATGCGAAGATGTGTGCTTGTAGGACGACATGATCACACTAAGTTATCATAAAATATAAAGAATGATATAATAATTTGATCATGGCGTGATAACAGAACTCGATTTGTCGTCTTAATCTGGTCATTATTGAACAACAGAAGTCGACTTGTCGTCTCAAAATTAAACGACATAACTACATAATAACGTATGTTGTTAAAACTACTATGTTGAATATTCTCGTTGTTTACGGCTTTATGACTTGCTATAGGTCGACAAATAGACACCAAATTCCAGAGTTATTGCCCCTGAGTAACTCTTAAACTGACCCTTGTTTGCTTGTGACCTGTCAAGCCAAATAATTATTATAGATAGAATGAATAAACATTCACCAAAATGTTAACAGGATGTAACTTGTGCACCTCCTATTTTGCAATGGCTATTACTCTTAATTACTCAGTTATTGACCCTGAAATAGCCAAAATAATGAGATTGGCTTGTAATCTGCCTATGCAAATAACTATTACAAATAGAATCATGGAACCTTCACTAAAATATTTATCAGGATGTGAAAGTGTGCACCTTCTATTTAGAAAGGACTATTATTCGCAAATTACTTGGTTATTGCCCCTGAAACGATGAAAATTGGCTTGTACCCTGCCTTGCCAAATATATATTACAGATAGAATCTTTGAACCTTCACCAAAATGTTTTCCAGGATGAGTCGTGTGCATCGCCTATTTTGTAATGACCATAGCTCACAAATCAGCCATAACTATTTGTAGCACTGTCGTACATACTCCATTAACTATTCATGAAAATTGGTCTACATGTACTCATTGATGATTTCTATGCAAAAGTTGACGATGTCTTTTCAGGCCACTTTCGAATGGTGGGCTTTTCAAATCAACCTTCGTCCGTGGTCTGTCCGTCCGTTAACAATACTTTGCTCCCGGCACTAGTCAGAAACTACAGGGTGGATCTTAACCAAACCAGAACTGGATCACCTAGGGTCAAAAATAGGTCACATGCCAAATGTGGTCATTTTTTCATTCAAGAGAAGATTAGTTTGATCGAATCTTGATGAAATATGATATGAATGTTCATCTTATGAAGGTCTAGAAGGCGTACACAATTTGGGTCATCTAGCGGCAAAAATATGGTCAAAGGTGAAATCCTAGAATAAAAACATTGTCCCTGCTACAAGTAGACATTATAATGCCGGATTTCAAACAAACTTTTTCAGAATGTGCATCTAGTGCCCTCGTTGGTCCTAGCCGAAACTGGACCGCAAGGTAAAAAAGTCGAAACTATTTTTTCACTCTAGAGACCTTCTTTTTGACCAGGTCTAAACAAAATTTGCTGTGAATGTTGATCTCATGAGGGTCATGTCCATTAAATTGCCCCTATAGTTTTGGGGGTCAGTAGGTCAAAGGTCATGGTCACAGTGGCCTTGAAGAGCAAAATATTTTCCAGGAATTTACCTAGACTCGTCAAACTTCATAGGTAGGTTGGTCATGTCCAGTAGATGACCCCATGTATCTTTTTGGGTCAACAATATTGATAAAGGAATGAAATAAGGGATTTTTGTCAACATGCATACTAGAAAAAGGTGAGTCAGGAAAGATCTATGTACAAATTATGTGGATAAGATGACATAGCATACGTCGACATGACATATTTTAAAATAATGTTGCACTAACTTATGTCAGAAAGATAAGTTTACATAGACAACCGGTACAGTTAATTTTCGTTTGTTATCATAACAAGTCGACTTACCATTAGTCGATTTAATCATATCATCAGGGTGTACCATATACGTTTCCATACTTGCGCTCTATCCGGGGCTAGTTGGCGTGGGCAGTTATATGCATTTTCATTCCTGCCCATGAAGAGGCTCAATCAAACCGAACATGCAATATTTCATATTTGTCGTATATGATAATTTTTTTAATTGTATTGAAATTTAAATTTGGTATAAACAGTGTTAATTTTATTCAAAGACATGCACATTTAGTGATAATCCACAATTAAATTAATGAATGTCATGCAACTGATTAATAAACAAGCGAAAATGCTGATATAATACATTCGCCAAAGAGTAAAAAATATATATCAGACATTAACTTGTGCATGTATATGTCAAGAAAAAATATCAATGTATGAAGAAGAATGATTTATAAGGGAAAGTAATGAAAAGAAACGTACATAACATATATGTGAAGAGGAAAAGAAAATCAATAACTTAATTGTATACTTAAGTCGTTAACAGGTGTGATAACACCTTCCAATTCCCAACAGTCAAATTATACACTCACCCAAGTTCTAAATGGCTACTTTTTGTTAACATTTTTATACATGTAAGGCATACATTAACCTTACTTGTATTCTGTAAATACTCGTCAAAATTGTAGTTGATTGGTGACTTAAACAGTATTTTTTAATTTAAAAAGGTTTGATATCCTATATTTCTTAAAAAGCCATGTTTATGCAAGGATGGTAAAGCGACCAGATAAATAACCTTGTGTATTTTGTTCTCTTCGTATGCAGGATTTTTATTCTCAGATCTCTTGATAAATTTCAATTCTGTTTAGTTTTGTCATTATTTTCTCGTTTATGGCAAACCCCTTCTCTATTTTTTTTTTTTTGGGGGGGGGGGGGGGGGGGGTGATCATTGTATGGTATTTAAAATCGGAAATTACCGCATTGAAAGTTCCAATTTCACCGCCAATAACTTCAAAACTCTTCATTTAATTTGTGGTATTTGCACAAATCTGGACATTTGGTAAAGCTGAAAGATGTTATTTTCAAAGAGGTCAAGGTTATCTCCTCGTTCCTAAATAATGATGAAATCGATATTTTAACATAGAAGTCTCAAACAGGTTAAATGACTGTCAAGTTTAAAAGTTCATGGCATGCACAGAAGGAAAAACAAAATCCTCAAACTTCACTGGTACGAATAAATATAATACAGTTAATTAAATATCCATGTTTGCAAATAACCTTCTATTTAATTAAAAAAAACAGAACATAATCCAACTCTTTATTTGCCACGACCACATAATTGTTTCAGTTTTTTAAACCGCTATATACAGAGTTGACAACTTCCAAGATAAACACATTGGTAATCTTATTCCTGCAAATATTTGCTTTCACTGGCACCATTTATGTAATTTGAGTTTATATTATTATTTTTGTCAAGTATTCATTTTGGTTCAGTAGAAACAAATCGAGCCTCTAGGTTCTTTTAACAAAGGATTTCCCTATAAACCTTCATAAACTTAAACCCTGCCACTGTCGTGAAAAAGAGGTAAGCAAATTTACAGATGGTTTTTTCGAATAACCGGGAGAAATTAACATTGCCTTTAATCTTGTTAAGTTTATAAACTAAATCTCCATAAAAACTGGCTGTGAAAATCTTGTTGAAATAGTGATTTTAAACTGCACCTATATTTTTGAATAAGATGTGGGTATCGGCGATAAAACTTGCCAAAGGTTTTCAATTAATTTGTGTACCGATAACCCTGTTTGTACGAGTAACTTCTAACTTCAATTGAAAGCAATGAAACATTATTAACAACCAATAGCTGCATTTTCCTTCCGTAAAATAAATCTAGTTGAAGGATCAAGCTGATAACTTGTTAGCCAGTGTGGACAGTGCTTGATAACATTGCAGCACTGTCATGAACAACTTTTCTAACACTATATTCCAATGGCTGTTAGAATGTTGTTTTGTTTAAAATCACAGAAGCGTTATTTGTGCCGTGTGGCGGCTTTAAAATATTTTCCCGTACATGCAATCAGTTCTGTTATCAATGATGTCATTTGAAAGCCGTTCTGTATATTTATTGTTTATCTTTGGAAATATCGAGTTGTGCGACTGCGTTGACAGTATTTACTAATATGTACCAATTAAAATTACTGCCTATGAACAGTTACACTTAAACACAGCCTGCAATGATTTGATTTTTTGTCTATGTCTGTGGCTATCAAAGTTCCATTTTATATACTATATAGCAATACTATGAGAACTAACTGTGCTCCTTAAAACATAAGTATATTAAGTAAATGAAGTTAGTCAACGCTAGTAGGTAATGAGGCATAAATTTATTAAAATTGATTATTTTCCCAAATAATTTATGGTTGGTGCACCCTAGAACCTGGTTTCAACCCCAGTTGCAAATTATTTTGACAATGACCGCTTCAAGGCGGTAACCCCAAGGGTTCTCATTTTCGTTAACTGTATTGTCTTATTTAAGTTTGACATACTTAGAAACACATGCTATCTTTTCCTCTATTCTTTTCCGCTGCGTGGGGAGGTTGTGTATTGTGAGTGTGGCGACTCCTGATATGCATATTTCACTTTTTTGAAGACAATATCGTCTAAATGCTGATGCAAAAATTTACGGAATGTTCTAGAGATTTCTTATAAAAAGCTCAAACAATAATTATTCCCGCCTACGCGATCTTTCTAACGTGTTTCAAAATGCTCTTATATTGAAAAGGCATTAAAGTAGAAAAAAATATGTAATGATGACTTGCCAGTGCATTAGAATTCTAGAATATAACTATCTTGAATGAGTGTGAGATTAAGATAGAAAAATCTGTCACCGAGGGGGAAGTGTTTTGCGGGAACAAGGCTCTGCCGAGTTCCCGCAAAAACAGTTCACCCGAGGTGACAGATTTTTCTATCTTTACCGAATGTCTCATGCAAGATACTTTTTCTTACATACCTTTAACTGTTCATAACATTTGTGTTCATTTATACAAACTAAATTTTGTTTCCTAACGCTGAAATATTGACGTTAACGCAAACCTTTTTTCTAAATGACTTCACTAACCTGGATATATTACGTCGGATAATTGAAGACGTTATGTCACTCGTGTAGCACGCGAACGTTAACTTTTCCCTTGGGAAAAGATAAGGATTTTCTTTCCCCGGTAAATCAAGCGGACTTATCCGGTATGCAAGAACGTTGTCTAATATGTTAGCGAGCTGGAAATTCACTTATGTTGAATCTTTTAATGGCATGTGGACTTTTTCCTAAATTAAGGCAGCCGTGAGTTTTCTTGAACATGTATTTATATTTAAAAAAAATTGTCATATGATGAAATGACGAAAAAGGTCCCTTCCTTCTTTTCTCTCCTTCCCCTCCTCCTTCTCTCCCGTTCGCTCTTAAAACAACTGATATTATTATTAAAACTTTAAATTTTCGAAGCAAATATTTTTCTGTGCTATATTAATTAACATTTTGACAATTTTTTTTCAACAATTCCCGGAAATAATCTGTGGGGATAGAAAAAAATGGAAACATCTTTAAGCAGAAGAAATGACAAAATTTCCCATCTGAGAAATTTCTAATGATGTCTAATGGCGTCTAAGATTTTTTATTTTAATATTATTCTGTTCGATGAGATTCATTTTTTGTAAAGAAATTCCCAATCACTTATCATTTAAAATTGCAATAAATTGTGCGTGATTTTTCACGCGGTAAAATGAAGCCTAAGGTCTCCATTCATTAGTGTTTCCAATTGTTTTACCTGTAGGAGCCTATTTCTTGTTTGCGGTGCTGTTTAGTTTAAATAATATCAGTTGGGGTAAGTTACGGAAACGGCGGTAAAATTTTCTTACATTTTATTTGTTACTATATTTTGCAAGATTTCAGAAATTACGAACGGGTGATTTCTTTTGTATTTTTGACTTATATATAATTTTAATATTACCGCTAAATATCTAAGCATTGCCGTCTGCTCAACGCCTTTACACTTTTACTTGGATTGACGTCTGCTGTTTGAAAACACAGTTTCCCGTGTCACGCTCCTATTGACGCTTCTTGATTTTCTCTGTCGTATTGCTGAGATATATACTCAGCAAAAATTAAAAAGTACCCACTTTTCATGTTTATATTCTTATTAACACATTTTCATTTAATTAGGCACACTTTGAAATGTGTTTTATTAATTAATCTCAGTTGTTTTTAAGTTAAATTGTTCACAAAATATTCCATACCAAGACCCGAGGAACTGTTAGTCGGATAACAATTAATAAAGGATAATAAAACACTTTTTATTCATTTTAAAGGGAGGTAATTGGAAATGGATGGAATTTCTAGAGTTGTTTTATAATTTGAAACCATACACTTCATAAGCACTAAAATGCAAACTGTTATGTAATAAACAAACAAAAATGAGAATATCAGGAGCTTAATGCAGCCTTGAAAGAAAGTTAAATAACGTTAATAGTATGTTATAGATAAGTTGACAGTCACATGACAAACAATTTTATAATATTATGGTTTATTAGCAAAATGAAGTTCTCTGTATGAGTATTGATAAACGATTAAAATATTTCATGTTCCATTGTCTGCCATAAGATCATGCTTCGATGAAAAACAGAGTATCACGTGACTGTCTTCTTATCAATTATCAGTTATAAAATCACAGATTAATTAAAAAAAACTGGTTTGCAAGTTCTGTATTACCGGTGTTTAAATAACTGCGGACGAATGTTGGGTAAAAGATCATAAAACTGAGATTGGAGACCAGTCTCAAATCTAAATCATCTTAATGGCTAAAATGGCGACCAGTCACCGTTTCAGCTTATCAGATACTTGAGATTTGAGACTGGTTTCCAGTTGTAATTTTATGATCTTGGGCCCTGATTTTGATAGACATGGCTTGTAATTTTCTATCACGTAATTATATTTTCTCGAGAAGTCGGGTAATGAGACGTAATTCGACTTCAAAAAATAAAATAAAATGAGAAATAATGCTTTCGGAAACACTGTTGACATTTCACAGATTCGATAATTTAAGGAGGAATGATTACTCTTAATTTCATGTAAAATTTTAACAGGCAAATTTTATAGACTCTAAAACATAAATAAACGGCTTTCTTATAGATGAAAACGGGAACTTTGAAAGCCACCGAACACAACACATATGAAAATACTGCAAGCTCCGTTTGATCGAGCCTTTTCATGAGCAGTAATCGGAATGCATATTACTTGCCAAGCCGCTTAGTCCCGGATTGAGTGTAACTGATTATTTTCACCAATAAAAAGTACAATATCAATCCATCCTAAACAATGGTATGCATGGAGGTGAACACGGAACCTTCAATGCGGTATTTTCTGATTAATATCATTCCATATTCAGTGGCGTAAAGGGTCCTAAAATAAAACAATAGGTTTGCCCTTAACGAGAAAACAATAGGCGCAACTAAACAAAATATAATTTTGACAAGGGATTTATGAATAATAATCCTGCATATCACAGAGAAAGCCAAAGGCAAAATTTGATAACCAAAAGCTATATTAGGGATGATTTAAAGTATCCAAACTATAATACCCATCTTAAAACTGGCCGAAATGTCAAAACAAAGTAAGTTTAGATGTAATCTTATCGTACATATGTATCGTATTCAACGACCTTCAAACGACGTTACTGATAACAGCACTGATTGAATGTAATGAGATAATTTTTGCAGCCGCCACACTGCACAAACAACGCTACTAATTAAATCGTTAGTGGCTCTAATTAACCTTGCGCGCTCAGTCACCTGACAAAAATGTAAGATAAAGCACACAAATACAAATTAAAAACCCAGCGTGCTTCAGATCTCTAAAACATATACCAACAATTAAACCCGCCTTTAAATACCACTCAGGGGGAAACACAAAAGTGGTCTTTCTTCGTAGGCAGTATATTCTTTGTGTACATTGGTGTTTAGCACAGGTTGGACTAAAAACCAATACATTTACCAAGTAGACGCTAATCTACAACATCTTCATCACCTTATTGCAAAAAAAGATATAAGTACCATCGAAATAAAATTAAGTTATACCGTTTTGGTAATAAGGTGACGTTATTGCGATTATATTGGCAAAATAGTAAGTATGGTTTGTCAAGACATTTTGGAAACACATCCTAAATGTCTGCTTCCGATTTGTAGAGCAAAACAACTTGTTCTGTCAAAACAACTCAATTTCGTATTTTCAGTCAATATATATTTAGATTGTTAAGTCAGTTTTATCACCCAAAGAATATACTTCCTGCTTTTAAGTTGCCCTTAAGGTGTTCTTGGTTATGCGGATTTATATTCTCAGATCACCTGTCTACTCGTTATTTGTTTTCTGCTTAGTTGCGCCCGTTGTGATAAGGACAAACCTATTCTTTTTTCTGGGGACCTTACGGTATTTATCATGGAATGGTATAAAATTTAATTTGATAGTACCGCATTGAAAGTTTCTTAAATATGCACTCCAAAGTTTTGGATGGATAGAAAATGTACGTTTTACTGGTGTAAATATGTAGTTTTGTTTTCAAGAAATTTGAGAAACACACCCTTTATATCTACTTCCTTGTTTTTAATTCTGTCTTAAGAAGCACGACATTGTTCACTTTTCCATCCCAATAGAAGTGAAGTAATATGTTTTCCCAAGGCTGTTTTACATTTAAATGCTCAATTAAGACGAAATAACGTTGTATTTACATAACACCCAAACAAACGAAAATATCATACATGTTTGTAAAAGATCACTGGAATTAGTGTCAAGAAAAACAATACTGTTTATCACGAAAACAAAATAATCAAAAATAGTTGGAGGTCATCTGTAAAATTACTATCAGTTTTTAATACACAAACATATTTTGACCTTAAAGCCGAAAGTTTCACAACCTTTTATCAACACAAGATATGTTAGATTATTGTTTACTTGACATAATTTTTAGATAAATTGCAAATGAATTTTAAGTGCTGATGCAAACGCCGATGCATTTCATCAGAATTTATAGACAAATTGTTAATTCAGCCACTGATTAAACGCATTTCGTGACTAAAATCTGACCGGAACTCAATACTATGTCTTCAAGATATATTTTTCTTTAAACTTTACTTTTTTAACTTAGCTTTATGTTTGCTCTTTGCATAGTTTGGGTCCCTTCCCATTTGATTATTATAATACCATGCTCTCTTTTCCTCTCTACGTTTTGGCTGTGTGGGGAGGCTTTGTCTGCTGGATTTCGCCATTCCTGATATGCATATATTTCACTTTTTTCAAATTTAATAAAATTTGATTTATTTGAACTTCATTTGTCATGATTTTCATTATTCAAATTTTAATCTTTAAATATGCTTAATGGCTTTCAAATGTTCCTGTATTTACTGCTCAGCATTTAGTCGTGCAAGACATGAAAGTGAGAGAATAAGAATAAACATCGATGACGCTTAAGCTTCCGAAAAGTGCGCATGAACGTCTAAGAAAATGATCGCCTATTAAGTCAATCACACACTATTTAGGTTTAATTCAGCTTGAATATATGTTATCCGCTGATTCCGCGTTTTTGTTTGTTTAACAGATATTACTTAATATCCCACTAAATACAGACAAATATCCTAATAACATCTTAAACCACAGATGATTCTCTGATCCGCAAGTAAGAACACTCCTACAGACTCATAGATCACTTGACATGTGTGTCTTGAACAGATAAGATATAGTGTGTTAAATGCATGCAGTGCGGGTGAACTTATAGGTGAAAGATGCATAACAGGAATTCCTGGGTTGAAGGTTATAAAGCTGAGATTGGAAACCAGTCTCAAATCTCAAGCATCTGATTGGCTGAAATGGCGACCAGTCGCCATTTCAGCCAATCAGATGCTTGAGATTTGAGACTGGTTTCCATGCTCAGCTTTATAACCTTTGGACCTGCACTCAGAAAGCACAGCCTTTCCACGCAGCCAAAATTTAAAGATGGAAAGCGAGTTTATATAATGGTCGATTCAAACAAACAATTAACAAAATTGAGAACCCGAGATGGTACCGCTTTTGAACGGTCAGTGACAAAAAATTATCACTAGGGTTTCAACGTCACACTTAATCTTACTGTTTTTATGAACAAACAAGTACAAGTTGTTTTGGTGAATTAGCTCCAGCATCCAAGTAATCGATAATAATATAAAATTCTTTGTTATTGACAAATCTAAACCGCGCATTTAAAGGAACTGCTGTAACAACAGTAACCACGACTTTATCTATGGTCGTGCAGTCGTAAGCGTTTTGGTGGCATACTATTGAATAATTTAACACTAATTTGGGTTTATAGTACTTTTAGGAAATATAGTTTTAATTTCTTGATAAAAAATTATTGAATTCCTAAATATTTCTGCTTTTAGAAGTACTCTACCAAATGGCGAAGCACTCCTAAAATTTAAATTCCAGCATTTAGCGTATCACAGCCGATTAAGCTGCATTTTAAAATCCGAAAGTGAACTACGCTCTCCAAGAATTTCACAACACCCACTATGATTTACTTAAGATGGTATTGAAGCCATTTTAAAAATTGCAACTGAAATATGGATAATTTCTTTGAATTTACTTTGTGTGGGAAGTGGTTTTTATTTCCATAACTGCTTATAAACAGGCTTAATCAAACCAAGCCTACAGTATCTTGATGTTTGTCGTGTTCGGAGGCTTTCAAAGATCATCTCAAAGTAGAACAATTATGAATGTTTAAAAAAGTTGAAGTAAGAAATCGATGTCATCAAGGGTATAGTTTTTATCAGTTACTCAGATATACAAAGCTTTAAAATAAGAATAGAAGGTTGTGCGTGTTAAAGGAAAATTTACTTGCATTTTTGCTACGGTTACACCGGTAGTAGAAATTTAAGAATTTATTGAACTGCAAATACGTCTTAATACTTGTTTGTTATATTTATTTCGCATGAACGCATGCCGTAAACTCCTAATATCCTGGAACAAGAAATATCTTTAAAAAAAGATAAACGGCGTTGATGGAAAAGATTTATATATACATGTATATAAGAAAGAAAGAAATACAGAGAGGCAAAGCAGACACAGTTTAGTTATTTTATTTTATTTGTTATAGCTGTCGACGAACCCTCCCTGCCTTCTTAGTATGACTTAGAGATTAAGCGACCGAATCATGACAACTCATAAATTTATTGAAAGTGTCTTTCAAAAAAATGTTGAAGCTGTTGCAACAATTTTATACAGTGATAACAAGTCGATTAAAGATACTGTAGCAAAATATTCAGTTTCAATAAAAAACCTCGTGTAGAGTGAGAATTCAAGATGAATAAATGTCCTTGAAATTTAATAAATATAAATAATAACAGCCTGTTACAAGAGCGAAATCTACAAACTTTTACGTATATTAACTTTAAAAAAAAGTGTCCGTCCTGAGTATTGAACCCGGGGCCTCCGCTTGAGAGGCGAGAGTGCTAGCCACTACACTACAATAAACTTGTATTTCGTACTTGAAATTAACAATCAGTACCAAAGGAACTAGAAAGGAACCAGTAAGAACTAGGAATATCTACACTTCTCTTTCGTTTTACACTGTGTATTGTATGCAAGTGTTTACCTGACGCCCAAGAATATTCCATATAATATTGTATTTAAGCCATCAATATTGCCTTAACTGGTTACTAAAATCGTAAATATGTTTTTCCTCCAATACAACGCCCACTAACAACCAATCGAATTAATCTATTTGATTTTTTCCGCTGCATAATAATAAAAATCCCACTAGATACCTCTCCACCCTGCTAGATGCCTCTCTGGTGTAAATAGCTACCAATCGAAATAGTTTATTTCATTTTCCCTCTGCATAATAAGAGAATACGAGTATTATTTACAACATTTCATTGGTCGAAAAACTAGGTCAAAAGTAAGCTTGGACAGCTAACGCCGAAAAAAAACATTTAGAACGCAATACTAGTATATAGTTTTGCAAAATCATAACAGGAAAGTAATAAAGATTAATGTCATATTCTATGCTTAATAATATGGCTGCACTATCATAATCTCAAACTTTTTTATATTCTAAAGTACGTGTACATGTGACCTTTACAATGCATAATACATGATGACCCTAACTTTGTTCTTTTAATTCATTTTTTAATTTAAGTTTATTATTATTATGAAAACTGTATATATCTCAATAAGGAAAAAACGAGGATTTGCCCCCACAATTTCTAATGACATTGCAGTGAAAAATAACCGGTAGGTTTCTAGCATTACTGTCACAGCTATAAAACTACGAATTGTGTTTACTTTCTTTACTTACCCTTTTAAATGTGCACGATATGGGACAATATTTTCCTGTGAAAGCGAAATCTCGTGTACTATCTTTCAAATTAAAACACCTTTTCACACGTGCTCAGCTGAATTAATCTACTATAAATATATATATTATAATAAAACTACAAATAGTGTAACATCTCTGCAGTCTTAATAATATTATTTCGTCTGCAAAGTTTTTTATATTTTGATATAATAATTACACTAAAAGTTATTCATATGGAAGGTTATACCAAACGCATTGCGACAGGAAAAACAATTTGAAAGATATTGAATGCTTAGAAATCACTATTGTTTGATTATTTTTATGACCTTGGATAGACTTGCATAACACGGATCACCCTAACTTGCATTTTCTAAATGTATATTTCTGATATGCATATTTCACCTTGTTCTAAGGCTTCGCATTACTAATCATATAAATATAACAATAAATATTATAAAATGCTGACAAGGCGAACACGATTACAGTTTTTTGCTAAGTAAGCCTTACAATTTATTTTTCCTTTGATTTATCATTATGTTGTTCCTGAACTTTTTTGATCACCGGCCTTAAAGTACAACATAAACAGGGCTTTCAAAGGCGTACAAAGTCTTCTTTATCTGTCTGTTTACGCCTTTAGAGGCTCTTTTATATTCTGATGTTAGCCAGTTATAAAACATGCAGAAAAATCAAAATGATAAATATAATAAGTACAATATATTGCTTCTTCCTTAAGTTAAAGTTCCAGGTTAGAATTTAAACGAACCCCAACTTTTAGAAAATGTCACACGAAACATTCTGCTAATGGATAAGATTGGTGCTATTTCGAAAAAAAAACACGCGGAAGTACGCTGGTTTACCGAGTCTTAACTTTAGTATTGCATGAACGCAATATGTTTAAAAGAGATTATTCACCTGGCATCCTACTTTTCTTAAAAACAGAAACAACTAAATATACAAAAACAACAACTGAAGATATGTTCCAACATACATGTACAATTTAAGTGAAAATATATGGATAAAAATAGATGGAAAGGGAATCTTAAAAGCCACCGAACACGACATATATGAAAATATTGCAGGCTTGGTTTGACTGAGCATGTTGATGGGCAGTATAGAAATGCATATTACTGCCCACGCCGCCTAGCCCAATGTTGAGCGCAACAATATTAACAGCAATAAACATTACAATTTTGATCCATCCCAAACGATGGCATGCATATGGCGATGAACATGGAACGTTTAATGTATTATTTAGAGATTAATACCATTCAATGTTTAACGGCGTATGGACCCGAAATAAGAGTATGGGTTTGCCCTTAGCGAGAAAACAATGGGCGAAACTTAACAAAATAGAATTTTGACAGTCGATCTGAGAATATAAATACTGCATACCACAGACAATGCCGAAGGCAAAATTTTAAAAGCAAGAAGTATACCATTGGGTTGATGGAACAATATTCGAAATTTATATTGGATGGGATATTAAAATCACTCAACTTTAAACTGGCCGAAAGTGTTTGTGATGAGGCTTCTTTAGTCAATGTTTATGTTATTCGAACTGAGATAAAAAACCAAACATTTTTTATTGAAGACAGTTTGTTTTATGAATGTATTTTGTGCAAGTTAAAAATAAATCGCCTTTCAATGTTCGAGTTCATCATCTTTGAAGCAACGGAAATGTAAGTACAGTTGAATCTGCATTAGCAGCCACCTGCATTCATCAAAAAACCTGTCTTGAACACCCAGTTTGAATTTGTCATTAACTGATATTTTGTTCTAATTTTTACCCATTTTAAACAGCCACCTGTGTTAAGCATCCATCTTTTGTCACTCCCGTGGGTTGCTGATTTATAAAGGTTTGGCTGTATACGTTTTAAATATCAGATTATAAATGAAAACCAAATTGGATAATATCATGGTAAACTAACACTCCAATTTGCAGAAAAGAGAGATATATGTAAAGCGGGTAAGGCTCAATAGTGTAAATATTTTTAATTAATTTTCAATATCTTGTCAAATTTGATATTTGAATTATAATTTTTATTCGCAGGACAATAAAATTCGTGAAAGTAAAGCTGCGTTTTATTGGGCTTATATAGTTTATTATTAATCAACTAAAATAATATTGATACAATATGTACAATTCAGTCCACCTTATATGGGTTGCACTCAATTCATATGAAATCTCAACTGGGCCAATACGAGATAACCTGGGCCAATACAGGTTTTACTGGGCTAATACGAGATTGCTTGATTCTGATTGGATAATGAACTGGTCCAATATGAATTGAATCACTTCCTTTAAAAAACAAAAATGCCGCCATTTTGGAATTTCTAAGTCAATTTTTATGGATAAAATGGTAAAAGATAGTATGACTTTGGACACCAAAGGTGCAGTTTCGCAAAGCGGCAAAGGATAAGTCTATGTTGCAGATTTTGGTCATATCTTTCTGTGTAAAAAAAAATCTTTGAGTTTATCTAACTTGCTAGTACAACAACAACGTGGATGTCTGCAGCAAGAATTTTTGAAACTAAAAAAGCAGTGAATTTTAAGGGATTACTCTTGATTTGAGCAAGTTTATTCAGCATAACTTTGCAAAAAGGACAAAAGCTTAGTTTGGATAACTTACAGACATTTTAAATTGAGTATTACATGCGGAAGTCGTGGATGGGATGTGCCAAAAAAGTAAACTTATTTTGGATATATTTGGATACAAGTTTTAGCTTTCCAAAAAGCTAGTCGGTTATTAACAAATAAATTAATAGAATAAGTATGTATTCGTGCTTGCATTTACTTTTGGACCAATGGAAGTCAAGGATATGTCCAGTTTTATGTCGACCAATGTTACACAGATTGTATCTGACAAACTATTTGTGATTTTAGTTGAAGTTTCAAGTTTCAAGTTTATTTCCATTTACATTTCTCTGTATGTACGAAACATAAACAAGAGAACATATATACATTGTACAATGCTGTTACTTTAAAGCAAGCAAACAAATTTTAACGGTTGATGTTTGATTTATTGAAACATGAAGAAGACGTGTACCGGCAAAAGACATTAATATAAATAATCATGTCTCTAGTAGACGTAATTAATTGTTTTATTCAGGACGTGTAGAAATAATGACGTTGTTTAAGCACCAGCGAATCGGATGAATATGTTACATTAACGCGAATGCTCAAAGAGGTACCATAGAACTTTCCGCAGTCGATGCTTATTTGTACAGTGAGCAGAAAAACGATGCTTATAATATTCAGGAAACTCAAATAAACATAAAATACCGCATAGTAATTAGTGCTCCAACTTGATAACAAAAGGACAGGAAAATAGATAGATCTCAAAAGCTCAAAACTAGTCACTTTTATGCAAATTTTTGAGACAGAGCATTGTATATAAATGTCCCTCTGAATGAGTAATTGCGAATTAAAAATAAAATGTTATATTCATTACTAATGAAGAGATGGGTAGTCATCAAACAAACTAAGTTTAAACTCTCGCAGCTCGGGTTTTAACATTCCAATAGTGCGCTAGGGAAATGCAAAATTATGAGGTTGATTAGCTGATAACAACAACCTTTGTAATTATGGATTGAAATGATTTTTCAACATACTTGACTAACGAAGTACTTGTCAATATTAGACACCAAAACTGAGATGACGTTTCGCCATTTATCCTATAAATTGATATTAGAAAAGTTCAATAAACAAAATCAGTATTGCTATTGCTATTGATGATATTAGATAAAAAAATATTGCCCATGCTGATCTCCTATTTTTGCAAAATCGCTGACCATTTGTGTTAACTTTAAACAATGTTCACCTCACATTCGCTAAAAACCGTTAACTTCTGAGAACATTCACAACATTTGCACTGGAAATCGCAAAATCTCTCTTTAAAGGACAATATTTTGACAATTAAGCAAAGTTCTGAGCATTCGTTTCGTCCTAAATGCTTGTTTAAAACATCTCTTGTGATTTATACCACAAGAAAGAAAATTTTTAATGTTAACACATGGGTAGAATTTTTCATCAATTTTCGAAGTCAACGCATGGACATGAGTTTTTTTTTAAACCCGCATTATTTCATCTAACATGGCATACACTGAAATTGACATCATTAAAACAAACAAACAATCAAACACAGGAAAATGTGCGAGAACCAGCAATATTACATGTTGAAGTTCAGCATTCTAACGAAATTGTTTAAGATCAGAATAGTAAATATAATATTTTTGAGTCCCTGTCAGGCTGCGCACCCCCCACCCTAGGACTGTGACAAAATTTTGTTGTTGAACATAAACTCAAGATTTTGGAATACAATTACAGCCATGTATTTTGGTAAAAAGTTTGTGTTAATGACCGACTAGCTTTTAGTAAATTTTTTATTTACAGACAGCCTTTCCCGCCAAAGTCGGATGTTCGTTAGTCTCTAAGAAAATCATAAACGATGTCTTGCTTTTGACCAACAAAATCAATATAACGGATCGAATCTATTTCATATATGGGATCATCATGAACAGTTGTTTGATTCAAATAAAATATCAGTTTAACTTATAAGCAAATAATATTTTGCTATGAAGGTTTGCATGACGTGACTTTCTAAAAAAAGACGCATAACATTATTTCTATACCCTGTAGAAAATGCAACACACGTATGTTTATATAATTTAACATGTCGTTATAGATCAGCTCAATTTCTGATTTGATGTTACTGCAAAGTCCAAATATTGTTTCGTCAACATTTAGAAGACTTTTCTTGCAAAAAGGGGGAACGGAATAGCATTCTCAAGCTTTAGACGGGCGGTTTTGTCTAAAGTGACCACGTCCGGTGCCGCTGTTAGCCGGTGTTACCGTTCAAAGTTCAAGTTTGGTCCATTATAATATCTCGGTCATCAGGATGACCGACAATTAATGTCTTTTCCGGTATACGTCTTCTCTATATATCAAGCAATCAAACATCAGCCTCTACACTATCCTTTTTCATGCGTCTTAGGAACAGGTGACATAGTCTAAATTATCCGTTCTGGACCGTGAGTCACTGTTAATTGTTCAGGCTAAAGAGCTCAAGTTTGGTCGATTATAATATGTCGGTCATCAGGATAACAGACAATAAACTAAATTTAGACTGGATGAACAAGAGAGTTGGCTGTCACAGTGTGTAGTAATGTTCAGGTTGTTTTTGTATTCAAAACAAAACAACCTGCAAATCTGCATCTCCTTGGTAGCTTATACCAGCCAGGTCACTACTGTAGACCGATTGAAGATTACCAGACATTTGAATCAGAGTTGACACTTCATCTCTTCAGGCATGTAAATTAGCAATTTTAAAGGCTAGAACTATGAATATTGAGTTAATTAATAAAATTGTCATTAATCAAGTGAATGAATATTGGCCTTGTTATTGGGCCTCGGGCAGTCATATTAGCCCTCAGCCTTCGGCCTCGGGCCAATATGACTACCCTTGGCCCAATAACAAGTCCAATATGAATTAACTTGATTAATAACATTATATTATTAATTAACTATCTCATATTGACCCAGTAATTCTCATATCGGCCCAGCAATTCCCGTATTGGCCCAGTTTAGTATTCATATTTATTATTATTAATTTTAATGGTTTTAGTCTGTTAATTAATCAAAATTGTCATTAATCAAGTGAATAATTCACATTGGCCATGTTATTGGGCCTCGGGCAGTCACATTAGCCCTCGGCCTTCGACCTCTAGCTAATATGAATACCCAAGGCACAATAACAAGGCCACTATGATTTCACTTGATTAATAACATTATATTTTGAGTATAGAAACTCCAATTGAATGTAATTATTATCGTTCTCACCATTTTTGCTTAATCAACACTTTTCGTTAACAAAATAAATGAAAGTGTGAATTTAATAGAAGCAAACTATCTAATTAATCAGCTTTAATCTTACATAGGAGTATAACTAGATGGAAAATGCTCTTTGAGAGCCCTGGGTTAAGCGCACTCAAAAATATTTACACTTTAAATTGGTTACAGTGTGACGTGTGACTTTAAAAGTCGTGGCTACAGTAGAACCGTTCACAATTTATTGGACGTTGCACAATGGGTTGACTTGTGACGTCGCTGGAGCACGCACGTTTTGCCACAAGTTGCTACGAAACAGCGTGCCATCATTCAATTAATCGTCAATGTGGCTGTTCCAACAGACATTCGATAAAGCCGTAATATCACGAATTATTTTGATAAATTCTGTATTAATGAGATTATTTTTGAGTGTAAATATATGGATTGAATCGATATTTAATGGTTTTGATTTGGATGTGAAAAATAAACGATATATCGATTCAATTCTTAATTTGCACCAGTAATCAGGTCAGTTTAGATCCACCCGAAACGAGCTTAATAAAACTCTTTGTTTTACAGTATGTATTCATTTGCTCGTCCAGAAAGTAAAACATTGATAATCAAATATATCGGATTGCTGCACATTTCCTAACCGTAAGGACAAAGCGCATCTTTATTTTGTGTAAATATATACGTTATATCTCGTTTGAGACAAATAAATCTTGTAAATAACATTCATGACCACAAGGGATATAGTGATCTTCGATAAAGAACAGGATAAAAGTCTTATAAATCGGTTACATCGTATAAGCATAGTTAACTTTGAACTAGTTATTGGCCGAGCGGTGAGGCTAAGGAAACATGTAATTGCGCACAAAACGGGAAAAGGATTCTTCGTTTTTTGTTTTCTTTCTTACATTTTTTTTACAATTATCTATTTCCTCATAACAAAATATTGCGTTTCAACATTTTGACAATATTTTGACGTTATTGTATCGCGAAATACATATTTGAAAAGACATATCGTAGGCTCAATTGTATATTCAATCAGGTCAGAATCAACTTTTTTCCACTTACGCGCCTCCTTTCAGAATTTTGCTTATTGAAATGTATATTGTGTGTACTAAACCAGGAAATGCATGTTTTAAGTTTATAAGCCATAGAATAATTACAACAGATATGTTTTTTTCAATGATATTTTCAAGACTAAAACCCATCAGTTTATTGTTTTCGTAAATTGAACTGTAAACTCTATTGCTACCATGTAGAGGCAATGTCATATAATATTCAACAGTGTGACGGCCGTAAAAGTCTCCCCGTACATATAGTCAGCACTGTTGTCAGTAAATAATCGGTTAGTTATGTCGTGCATTGCTGATTATCAGGGTTATACGATCAACCTTTCTTGGTGTTGTCCCAGCTAGCTCAGTCGTTAGTCTAATCAAAATTGCCTGGCTATGCGCTGTCGCCCGACGGTACAAGTTCTTTCCCAATGTAGATGCAATTCTATTTGTATGGAGACAGTGTTTGCTGTTTTTTTTCTATTTATAGTGAAACAGTGTTTGTTGCTTGTTTTGTCTGTAGGAAGACTATGCTTGCTGCATCTTATATACATTTTTAGGAAAATGTATGTGCTGCGTATTATGTTTACAAGAAGGTTGTGTTGGGTGTGTTTTCTATTCAATTATGTAGATGGTTTTTGTTTGTTACAGCTTCTGTTTGTAGCTAGACTGTTTGCTTCGTCTTCATTTTGTATGGAGACTTCAGCTGCTGCATGTGGGTTTACGTGGTATGTTTGCTCTACCATACTTAGATATTGTATCGGCAAGAGATTAGGTACGAACAAATCTAGGGTGGTCTTAGATTATTACTAAAACGAAGAAAACAAACAAACAAAATAAATGGACCATTATTATTGTTTGTGTAAATTAGATAACATGTCTCTAGCAACAGACGTTTGAATATCATCCGCATTACATTACTTTCGAATTTGACATGCCGACTAAGTAACATTAGAACATACATGTATCAAATGATAAAATATTATTGACATAAGCAAAATTCATTCATGAAGACGCAAAGACGCAGAAGATAAGACATTCTAGATTGCCGCCACAAATAAGGAAATATCATTGGGATTGGTAATGATGCATAAAAGTATATCTCAAGCTTGATCTTTCTTCACCCATTTTACTGAGAACCCGTGCCATTTTTGAATATGTATCTTCTGAAGACAAGGGTGATTTTATTTTCACTGGAAGAAGTGTTTGCTTAATGGGGCTTTAAGATTTGAACATGCAAAAGCAAATTTTATGTTATTTAAATTCAATTTTTATTATTTTATTAGAATTTGTTGAGATTAGAACTTACGTTGAAACAATCATGATTTTTTTATTATAGTTATATAGTTAGTAAGTTTATTTATAGTTAAGGGGGGGGGGCATGCTCGTTTCTATTTTACGGTAGTGTAACCATGGTTACAGTAGGTCGTAAAACTATTTCGATTCATAATTAACTTCTTTAATCACACTGACCATCGAAAATATTGAAAGTAAGATCTATGTTAAATTGTAAAATGTTCACTTTTCACTAATGTTTGCTCTTTTTTTTGTTTTTAAATTTTACGACTGTTCTTAGCAACGTCTCTGATCAACATTAGTGAAACGCGTGTTTTTTTTCACATACGAAATCAATAAAAATGCAAGCGTCTTACCGAACACTGATGTTAGAGCCTATAAAAATTATCCGCTAAAAAGCATGTCTTTATTCGTTTGGTTTATTTAGCTCATTGCCTGGTCATTTTATGGAAAGCTGAGCCTTGTTTACAGGTAGAGAACGTTTTGACCGGGACAATATTGATTTTCACAGCAAGTGATTTCAATGCTCACAAAGGTCAACCTGTTTTCAAGGACGAAACTATGGAAATTAATTGCAGAAAAACCAATATTTTCAGGCAGACTGGCTGGATGGTATTGAAATTAATACCGAGCAATGTTGTAAATAGTTTATATTAGCTCTGAGTATTTGTTAATTACCACTGGCTTATTACAGCATTCAGGAATGAGGGAATAGGTTTGTAAATTACGGACACAGTCATTATCTGATTACAGTGAAAACTGGTAAGTTTTTTTACCAGGTTTTGGGTTAGTTTATTAGGCAGGTTGTTAAAAAAATTGTTGACATTTGGAAATGCAAATCCCTATATGTTGCTGTTGCTACTTGCCGGTCCTAGGTCAACTTATAAGAACCTACCCTGACCTCATTTAATAAAATTTGTGTCGTAAAGATTGCAAGTTAACGTTAAATTTGAAATATACTGGCAATTGACCTTTGCGCAAAGCTATAGATTATTTGTCGGCAAAAATGTGGTAGTTTAGGCGCAAATCTGTAGCATTTGTATTGATAATTTAGATGAAGCTATTGAAGTAGAACCTTAATATAATTTATAAATCAGACAGCTTCAGTTGCCCTGTTGGTAAAGCATTACAGTTAGTCAGCGATCCCAAGTTAGAATCCTGGTGGTTTCCTGCTTCATAAGGTGGCAGCTCTATGGTCAAATCCGTATCTTGGGTTTTATTTTTATTTCTTCTATTTCACTATTGGTAACCGCATAATCAGTTACCCGTCCCAGCCCTATGAGCCAAAAAGTTAAGTGACAGTCACCAGAACCCCATACATTCTTTGAAAGTGTCTGTTAAAAAAGGAAATTCCTAATTATTCATTTTATCACTCTTCATGATGACTATTGAGTGGACTATCATGAATAGCCCTTATTTCACTGATTGATCAATCAAAGTGGATATAAGGTTATATATTTTTTTCTTTACATTCTTTTGTATGACACAACTCAAATAATAAATTCTTTATTAATATTTTAATATTCTTAATAATTAATATATTTATTTGTTCATCAAAACATGTTACTTCTTGTCTGTGAAATTAAAACAAGGCAGTATTTTGTTCAAATCTTACATATTTCACTAGAATTAAGTTTTCCATACATTGTTTGTAAATAAAGAGACTCATTGATATTGTTTCTTTAATGTTTATAAGTTTATGCAATCTGTGAATAAAGGAATTCCAATAGCTTAAATATACATACATTTCTAAAACAACAAAAAAAGTCAACATTTCAAGTAGTATATATACCGATGAGTAAAATGTGGCTTTAATTTAGTATCATTCTATATATTACAATACATTGGATGACATTAAACATTAAAAGTGGGTGGGGTACATTAACTGATGCTCTTAATATTAAATGAAATTATAGAAGCATACAACTTTCAACAAATCATTTCCTCCATTAAAGCTGGTGTGCTTATCAAACTTCTATTAATATTTGTCATTAAAACCCTAAAAATGCAATAATTTAATTTGTATGATATTTTGTTGCCTTTTTTAAAGAATTGCTCATCAAATAGACAGCCAAACTGAAAATTTTTCCATGGTGACCTATCAATTTTATTATTATTATTATTTTTGGTCCAAGTCTTACATACTCGAAACTGATATTGGGGGCCTCCTGTTCCCTATGGATGCATCTCTAGTTGTAGACTTATTTTGTGATATTACACTAGTTCGGCAAGTTATTTTGAATTCCACTAAAGAAAAACACATAATGAAGGATTGTGGGGAAAGTTCTTATTTGTGTGACTTTTGACCATCACCTTGGAGTGAGAATTTTACACAGTTTTGTTTCTCTCAATCTGTATTGTGATGTTAAACATTTCTGCTGATTTTTTTTTCAAATTAATCTCCAAATACTTTAGTTATTGACTGAAGTTTCAAACTGTCAGGGACAGACAGACAGACGAACAGCCATACAAAAAGGTTGTACAAAGACATAAAATATTATCTATATCCTTCATCCTTAAGCATGATGAAAATTATATAAAATTTGAAATGTGGCTTTCATGTATCATTTGATATATCAAAACACATTAAATGATAAAAAGTGGGTGGGGTTATTCTACATTAACTCATGCTTTTAACACTACATAAAATTTTATGAGCATTAAAATGTTCTACAAAACATTTTCTCTATTAAAGACGATAAACATAACAAACTACTATTATCATTTATCATTAAAACATTAAAAAGTGCAAAATTTAATGTATATGGTATTTTGTTGCTTTTGTTGCTTTTTCAGAGAAATGCCCATCAATTAGACAGCCATATAGAAAAATTTAGCACTGTGACCTATCAATTTCTTCATTTACATTTTTAGTCTTAGTCATGATCTCTTACGTACTCAAAACTTAAAAAAATATGAATAGTCTGGAATGTAAAATTTAGTTGTTTTGTTCGACAATATGCTATTTTTAAATATTGTTAAAATGCACTGCATGAAGACTTTGTCTACCTCTTTGTGATGATGTTTTACGATATTTTCAACATTTGAAATCTGAAAATAATTAATTTAAATGAAAAAATAATCTATTTGGTGACAAAATAAATATGCATTCATTTCATTTGTCGTGTTATATATACCAATTAACAAATTATTTTATGTAACCCCCATTTTTCATTCTTGTATTTTTGTCCATTTTTTCAATATAGGTGATGTTTTTAATATTCAAATATCTAAAAAAAAATGCATGTGACCCCCACTTTATTTTACATTTTCATGCTTGGTATTGAAATATCTTTCAGCATGCAAATTATGAAAACCATCTGAATATTTTGAAAAAATGGTCTTAACAAGCATCCTTCCTTAATTGTACTCCTTTAATAATTTTGTTTCTATATTTCGACCTGTTCTTGATGCGTGGTTTCTATCTACCACGCAGTGTAGCTTCAGTCACACCTGAGTATACATCCTGGGTTTGTATATTTGCTTTTAAGCGTTTTTTTTATATATACGAACGATTTATATTCCCAGATCTGCTGTTACAATTCTGTTTTGTTCAGTGCCGCACGTTGTGTCCTCGTTTAGGTAAAGAGAAAACTCATTCTAACAATACGCCTCCGATCTTGGAACGATTTTCATCTTAAAATTCCCCGTTGAAGGTTTCTTGTTTACTGTCTTGTGCACGACATCGTTCAAAAAAAATTTGTCAACTGGCGTAGCTACTAAGTAATGACCAGACTTGCGAAAGGCGACAAGGGCAGTAATACACATCACCAATACCATACATAAAACCGAGCTTGCAATATTTTCATATATGTCGTATGGGCAAACATGCAATGTTAATTTTAAATATATTTCATAAAATTCAACGGTTACATACGGCATCTACTACTAAAGAAGGAAGAGAAACGAGTAAAATCAAACACAACTGTGATGTTTCAATGTATCACAACGAGCCGTTAAACATGGTTGCTAAACTGTTCCAGTCGGCGGACGAATCTGAGACAAACAAATTGATTTCTGATTCATAACTTTTTTGTCGTTTGATCGTTTGAAAGAAGTATACTTTCACCGTTTTATTAACAGATCAGATAGTGATAGTGTGCACGCGATTTCTAAACAGAGTTATAAAGCGATATCTGCTTTTCCGTTCATCACAATTTTATCTTATGAAACTATGTATAGATGTGAAAACACATGTATTCACTTGAATAGGGTAAAGTATTTTGTTTCATATCCATGATCCTGATTCGAAGACCATAAAAGTGCCAGTAACCAATGTTAAAACTCTAGCTTTTAACTGATGCATTTTTGGACTGCTCTCAATTACAAACAAACAGATACTTGAGGTCTGAAACGGGTTACATAGAGGATATTTGTTTTTACTAGTGTAAGATAGAAATATATTTCACCGAGTGAGCTCCGGAATTCGTATTAATATCAAGCGTGCCGAAGCCACAAGCGAAAATACATATTTCCGGACTTCACGAGTGAAATATATTTCTATCTTTCACTGGTAAAAACAAATTTTCTTTTTTATGGTTTCATTGCACAAATTATGTGAATTTGACAGAAAAATTCCAAGAAATGGCGCCAAAAACGTTTGTTTATGACGTGACGTCATGACGTCATTTACGCAAACTGGAGCCCGTTTTGTAAACGTTTTCATTCGGAACGTTATGTACGTTTGGGTACCAACGTGAAAAAAACAACGAAAATAAAAATGATATTCCATTGTTTGAAAACAGTGAAATACCACATTTATTTCACCGGGTAAATTCTATAATTCACTGAATAGCAAAAAATAAAAGTCTTCGTTAAATGATCAATAGTCAATAATATTGGTTCATGGTAACACTAAGCTTTCAGGAGTTGTTTAAAACATGTTAAATGGAACAAAACGGGACAAAAATGGAAACAATGAATCTGAAGAAAAACTCGGGAAAGCAGATTTAAGTGTAGAGGTGTGATAATTTGTGACTATAATTATGTTGTCTTGCTCTCAGTCCTAGCGAACGAATGTTCGACCATGCACACACTAAAGAAAATTAAAAAAAGTGCTTTAGATCTCTTATATACATGGACCATATATCTAAAACCAGTACATTTACCAAGTAGACGCTAATTTGCAATACCTTATTGAGAAACACACCATTAATATCTTATACCGATTTCTAGAGCAAAGCAACTTCGTCCGTCAAAACAACTAAATGTAAATGTTGTGTGTAAGTGCAACTTAATAAACCTTCTAAAATTACTCATGTTTTAATATTTTGTGCAAGTTTTAAGAAGGATGGTTTCAATATCCCAGCCAATATAGACCAAGATATTGTTTAATCAGTTTAATAACCCAAATGATATCCTTTATGCTTTTCCAGTCTTAAGCAGTCTCTTTAATATGCTAGATTTATAAATATTCTATTCTGTTCAGTTCTGCCTGTTGTGTTTCAAACATATTCTTTCAAGGTATTATTCTGAAAATACCGCATTTAAAATTCCATGCTCAATGCAATATGCACACTATTGTTTATACGGAACAATAATGTACTGTTCACGGGTGTTTGTATGTAGGTTTGTTAAAAAATTTTTTGACAAACACACCCTTTATGTCTACTTACGGAATCTTTTTCATTTTTTAAAGCTTTACACTTAAACACATTACCCTCCAAATATTAGTGAAGAAATTATGTTTCCCGAGGCTGTATTTACATTTATATGGTCAATTTCGACAATAAATTGTGTATTTACCTAACACACTCAAACAAAAATATTATAATTAAATTTTGCAACAGAACATTGGAATTGTTGTCAAGAAAAAACATATTGATTATCACGTAAACAAAATAATCTCATCTAGTTGGCGGTCAACTGTAAAAAAGTATCAGTCATTTTTAATACATCAGCATGTTTTGACCTTAAAACCAAAAAGTTCGTGAGCAGATATTACTTTGTCAAATCAAATAAAGGTAGATTATTGTTTGCTTTACACCTCTGTGTATTCATTTTAGAAAAGGTCAACTGGATTTTAGAGCTCTGATACAGGCGATCCTTTTCCATTTATAACCTTGGTAATAAAGGCATTACTGCAAATTTATTATTTCGTCAGAATTTATTGATCAAATGAGCAAAACATATGAGTATTTTTCTTCATTTTTTTCCAAAACTTATCGTTTTTGCATTAAGCAATGTTTGTGTCGCTTCAAAAGCTACAGTACTTTATTTCTTTTTATTCATGATATGATTTTCGTTATTTAATAATTTGTCAAAAATGCTTGATTGTGTTCAAATGTACATGTTTTTATTGCTTAGTATAAACTCGTGAAATACTTGTAAAAAGGAGAAATATGCATATCAAAAATCGCCACACTCACACAACACAGCCTCCATTGTTAATGAAAGAATAAGAATAAACGTCTTTAGATTTCGAAAAGAACGACCACACTTATTCTTAGTAAATGATCGCCTAGTAAGTAAATCACAAGCTATTTCGGTTAACTTATATTCAGCTTTTATGTTTGTTATTCGCTGGCAACGCATTTTTGTAAGATAAAATAACTCCGGATTATTTTGTATAAAATATGTTAATATGTTATCTCTTCATCCCATCTACAGACACATACATTTCAGGCAACATATAATACAATACACCGCAATGAAGACGACATTTACAGCGTTATTAATAGCTTGTGTCTCTTACAGTTACATTATTGGTAAAGTGTGATTAATCCATGCAGTGCGAACTGTAAAGTGAACATGCATCTATGGAATCCGCACGCAAAGTAGAGAGCGAAAAAGCGCATAGGTCAAATGATCACCATATTTAGACGACGTGTCGCGCGCAACATTTTTGTGGCTACCTTGAAGGTCAAGATCACAGCATGACCTTGTAGCAACAAAGTGTTCGTCCCATAACTATGTTTTTTTAAGTCTGATTTTTTAAATTAGATCACAGAAATGATCATCATAATAAGACGACATGTTGCTCGCTGGTTTAATTACGTCTGATTTAATAGCACTACACCGGTTTCAAAATTCACCTCAATAGTTATACAACTTACCGTTGTTGTGACAAAGTATCCATTCGGGGAGCATCAACCGTCTTCGACGTTCCTTTGTTGTTGTTGTTTACTGTACAAAGTTTAAAAATGGACATGAGATTCATATGTTATGTTATATATAGGGTTTTGCGTGTTAAAGGAAAGTTTGCTCGTGTTTTCGCTATGGTTAGGCCGGTAACAGAAATTGAACAAAAGTATTTGTACAATATTTCTAAATGCTTGAATATTAAACTTATTTTGCACGCAAACATGCCGTTTATTCATAATATTCCAGAAATAATACCTGTTGAACCCAATGAAAAGATATGTAACATCATAACAGGAAATTAATATAGACTAATGCGTTATTCTATGCTTCACATCTTAAAGGCTGCACTTCCATTATAGCAATATACAAGTTTTAGCTTTCCAGAAAGCTAGTCGGTCATCAGCATGACATTTTAACAAAAGACGGCTCTGAAGTGTAAACTTCTCTAGAAAAATTTCTTTAGACTGTTGGTATTTAGCCCTGTAATAAATAATCTCGCTCGCTCCCGTCACACGTTTTTGTTTCAATTTTAAATGATGTGAATTTCATTGTATGACAGTGCTTATCATTGTGTCACCTGCAATAGCCGGTAGACACGTATGGATCCTATTGTCCGGCGGCGGCGGCGGCGTCGACGTCGGCGGCTGCGTTGTCCTGTAGCCCATAAACTTAAATATGAAACTTAATGTTGCCTATAAGTTCGTAAGTATGTATGTGAAGTTTGCTATGACATCGAAGATCGAAGATCGAAATTCAATATCGAGATGAATATCGAGCCAGCTCTGAAATCGAAATTCAGACAAAAGTTAATTTCGAGCTAGGATGAATATCGAGCCAGATCTGAGATCGATATTCAAACAAAACCCTGTGAATATCGAGCTGGGGTGAATATCGAGCCAGCTCTGAGGTCGATATTCAAACAAAACCCTGCGAATATCGAGCTGGGATAAATATCGAGCCAGCTCTGAGATCGATATTCAAACAAAACCCGGCGAATATCGAGCTGGGATGAATATCGAGCCAGCTCTGAGTTCGATATTCAAACAAAATCCTGCGAATATCGAGCAGGGGTGAATATCGAGCCAGCACTGAGATCGAAATTCAGAGAAAAGTGAATTTCGAGCTGGGATGAATATCGAGCCAGCTCTGAGATCGATAATCAAACAAAATCCCGTGAATATCGAGCTGGGGTGAATATCGAGCCAGCACTGAGATCGAAATTCAGATAAAAATGAATTTCGAGCTGGGATGAATATCGAGCCAGCACTGAGATCGATATTCAAACAAAACCCTGCGAATATCGAGCTGGTGTGAATATCGAGCCAGCTCTGAGATCGAAATTTAGATCAAAGTGAATTTCGAGCTGGTCTGAATATTGAGCCAGCTCTGAGATCGATATTCAAACAAAACCCTGCGAATATCGAGCTGGGGTGAATATCGAGCCAGCTCTGAGATCGAACTTCAGATAAAAGTGAATTTTGAGCTGATATGAATATCGAGCCAGCTCTGAAATCGGTATTCAAACACAACCCTGCGAATATCGAGCTGGGATGAATATCGAGCCAGCTCTGAGATCGAACTTCAGATAAAAGTGAATTTCGAGCTGGGATGAATATCGAGCCAGCTCTGAGATCGAAATTCAGATAAAAGTGAATTTCGAGCTGGGATGAATATCGAGCCAGCTCTGAGATTGATATTCAAACATAACCCTGCGAATGTCGGGCTGGGATGAATATCTGGCAAGCTCTGAGTTCGATATTCAAACACAACCCTGCGAATATCGTGCTTGGGTGAATATTGAGCCAGCACTGAGATCGAAATTTAAACAAAACCCCGCGAATACCGAGCTGGGGTGAATATCGAGCCAGCTCTGAGATCGAAATTCAGATAAAAGTGAATTTCGAGCTGGGATGAATATCGAGCCAGCTCTGAGATCGATAATTAAAATAAACCGAGCGAATATCGAGCTGGGGTGAATATCGAGCCAGCACTGAGAGCGAAATTCAGATAAAAGTGAATTTCGCACTGGGATAAATATCGAGCTTGCTATTTATTACAGTTCGAAATTCGCAGGGTTTAGTTTGAATATCGATCTCAGAGCTGGCTCGACTTTTATCCCAGCTCGAAATTCACTTTTATCTGAATTTCGATGTCAGTGCTGGCTCGATATTCATCCCATCTCGAAAATCACTTTTGTCTAAATTTCGATCTCAGAGCTGGCTTGATATTCTCCCCAGCTCGATATTCGCAGGGTTCAGTTTGAATTTCGATCTCAGAGCTGGCTCGATTTTCATCCCAGCTCGAAATTCACTTTTATCTGAATTTCGAGCTCAGAGCTTGCTCGATATTCATTACAGCTCGAAATTCGCAAGGTTTCTTTGAATATCGATGTCAGAGCTGGCTCGATATTAAACATAGCTTGAAATTCACTTGTTTCCGAATTTCGATCTCAGAGCTGACTCGATATTTATCCCAGCTCGAAATTCTCTTTTATCTGAATTTCGATCTCAGTGATGACTCGATATTCACCCCAGCTCGATATTCGCAGGGTTTTGTTTAAATATCGATCTCAGAGCTGGCTCGATATTCATCCAAGCTCGAAAATCGCAGGGTTTTGTTTGAATATCGAACACAGAGCTGGCTCGATATTCATTACAGCTCGAAATTTGCAGGGTTTTGTTTGAATATCGATCAAAGAGCTGGCTCGATATTCATCCCAGCTCGAAATTCGCAGAGTTTTGTTTGAATATCGATCTCAGAGCTGGCTCGATATTCATCCCATCTCGAAATTCACTTTTATATGAATTTCGATCTCAGAGCTGGCTCGATATTCAGCTCGATATTCGCAGGGTTTTGTTTCAATATCGATCTCAGAGCTGGCTCAAAATTCATCCCATCTCTAAATTCACTTTTATCTGAATTTCGATCTCAGAGCTGGCTCGATATTCAGCTCGATATTGAATTTCGATCTTCGATGTCAGAGCCTACTTCACACACCTTTTACATTAACTTAATAATTAAAAAATATCTTCTGCATGAATAAAGCTAGCACAACTATATGTCACTGATCTTGTTCGGTCTGACTATGTGGTGTAATGCAACCTTTAAATGAAAATTCCAAGTGAAAATCCTCTTCATTCAACAAAACGAATAATACAGTACATGAGGTAGTGCTGGTCAAGTACCAGTGGACGTGTTTGTTTTACAAGCTGGCAACAAAAATGCATTTTACACGTACCTTTCTCGGTTAAATAACTTCTATCTTGACTGCTCGAATTTATCTCCAACATAAAATTAAATACCATACAAAGCCGACAAATGTACTGATTCACTTTTTATATCTTAAGACTGCTAGTCTGTTGAAAATCTCGCAGTCTTACATTTCACTTGGATAATATTTGGAGAAATAATGCAAATAAACACAAAAAGTATGATTAACCGTTTGAACTTTTGGATAGAAAGCTTAAGTGAATAACAATATCTGTTAAAACTTTAGAATACTTGTAATAGTTGTGTATCATGGAATTCATTATCTTCGACCTGGTCTGTGGACTATAGCACGAACATAATCCCGGCTGTCGGCAATTTATAAACTGATCTGTTAAAAAACTGCAGTAGGATTGTCTGTCTTCTCAAGCAGGTACATTGTATATGCAGATCGGCTTTGATTTACCAGGGAGCGGCGCGGACTGGCCAGTCCCGACTAAGCAATAAAGTATTCCGACTTTGTCGGTAATTTCTTATCACTACACATGGAATATTTCCAGATTATAACCTTTACATGATTTTTAAAGTATGGAAATTCTGTAGGCTTCGCTTATATGGATTACCGGTGGCGTCGATATATAAACGCACACAAGACAAGTACTGTTTCGCCATTGGCAAATATTTGTCTGAAACGCAAACTTGCAAAAATAAATGTTTGTTTTTTATCTACTGTTTCTGTTGGAATTATTTTTTCGTCGGCTTGTAAATGAAGCTCAATCACCTTTATACTTTAAATATTTGTCATTTTTCCCCTGTTAAAAAGAAAGCTTACATAGTGTTCGTGAATAATTAGATCGTCTATTACTGAGATTTACATGGGCGTGCCCATAAATGAAAACAAAATTGAGCTCAAACGTGCAAAACATACCCGCGAGACCCCTAACCCTAATGTCTGACCCCACATACACACGCTATGTCACTGATCTTGTTCGGTCTGAAGTCAATGCTAAAACAATAGCATTATTTTTACGAGTACAGTAAATTAGACAACTCAAGCAATAATCATAACATTTTTATTGAAATGGCGATCGTTTTGAATAAACTATAAGACCACCACCTTTTAAAGTAATTTTCTGGCTGAGAAGGAATACTTGTGAAACACCTTTAAAACAGTGACATAATGCCAATATTATGGTCATATAATTAATTAAAAACAAATAATTTTTCTTTGTAACAGTTTCAGAGTAAATCGTCTTAACGATAACAAAAACAACCAATGTGATAAGCACAAAGTTCAAGAGAAATTAATAAATGCATCCAACATACGAATACATTTCTTTCCGTCTTCTAGCGGTCACTGACCTGATTTGACCTGATTTGCGGACCTAACTATGTAAATAAGCATCGCTTGTCTGCTAAGCGTACAAATACGCATCGACTGTGGAAAGTTCTATGGTACCGCTATGACCTAGAAGACATCCAGTTTAACGATACTTAAACAGCTGCATTCTTTCTACACGTCCTGAATAAAAGTATAAAGTAATTATACAAGAAACATGATTATCTACATTAGTGTCTTTTCCGGTAAAGGCCTTCTCTATATATCAAGCAATCAAACATCAGCAACTACACTATCCTTTTGCATGCGTCTTAGGAACAGGTGACATAGTCTAAATTATCCGTTCTGGACCGTGAGTCACTGTTAACCGGTGTTCAGGCTAAAGAGCTCAAGTTTGGTCGATTATAATATGTCGGTCATCATCAGGATGACCGACAATAAAATATATTCTGAAATATATAAAACCGTAACTGTACCTTGTTCCATTTTTGAATAATTCCCCTCAGATTGACTATAAAGAGCATTTCTTGTCATTCTTTAAAATGTTTTCCCTTTGATTGAATTTTAGAGCATTTCTTGACAAGAGCATAACCTGTTTTGCAGGTTTCTTGCAATGAGACAATTAAAAGGTTATTTTATATGTGAGTTTTGTGCAAATACATTGCTAATAACTGGACAACAAAAAACTAACTAACATTTTTTTTATGTCGACTAACAAAAATTTCGTCAGATCCGACTTGCGGAGTTCTAGTTTCTTTTTTTTCTTCTAACTTTTATATTTATAAACATCAAAAATTCTAAATTTCTTGAGTAATGTTTTACACAATTTTATAACAATTGTTTTAAATACATAAAAGATAATTAATGGTATGAAATCAGTACCGTTTTAAAAACAAAACTTTAATAAGACATTTGATAGATTTGCGTCTTAAATTTCAGAGAAAGACTTTGAAGTACTGCTATTTCAATAACCACTTGGATCTACTCCTCCTTTCCACAGTCTTCAGCATTTATTTCATTGTCACTTTACTAGTTAACATGACAGAACAAACATAAAACATTTGCTGTCCATACCATAACAGTCAGATTTACTTGGTCCTAATATTAATTTGACGTAAATATTTACAGGTGTTTTTTTAATATTTTAATACAATTGATTAATTTTAGCAAAAGAAACTATTAATCTAAGTCTTAAAGGTACACAGTTTGCCTGGAAAAATATTCAAAGATCATTCCCAAAAATGTCATACATGCGGTTTTGTATAAATTCGATACAATATAATACAATATAAACCTTTGGTTATTATGTAAAGGGCTTACCACACTCCCCCCAACCATGCTCATCGATAAAAAGAAAATGATCAAAATCTCAATAATGGCAAAATGCCGTTCAATGAAACTTTGCACAAATGTATGCTATTAATATATCTTTATTTTTCATAAGGTAAGACACGTTAGAACAGTAAAAAAATAGGGAGATCTAAAAATTCCCTCAATTTGTATTGTTGGTCTTGATCTTAATATTTATCGCAATTTTTTAACTTCCACAGTACTAAGCATGTCAATATGATAATAAATATTAACTTATATAAGTTGCTTGCAATGTAAAGATTTCATTTTCTTGCTGCGTAAGCCTTGCAATTCATTATGTCTCCCCCCCTCTGGGGGAGACATATTGGTTTTGCCCTGTCCGTCTCTCCGTCTGTCCGTCTGTCACACTTCGTTTCCGCTCAATAACTTGAGTACCCTTTGACCCAGAGCCTTCAAACTTCATAGGGTGATAGCCCTTATTGAGTAGAAGACCCCTATTGATTTTGGGGCCGAAGAGTGAAAACAGTTTCCGCTCAAAAACTCGAGTACCCTTTGACCCAGAGCCTTCAAACTTCATAGAATGATAGCCCTTATTGAGTAGAAGAAACCTATTGAATTTGGGATCAGTAGGTCAAAGATCAAGGTCACAGTGACCGGAAGAGTGAAAACCGTTTCCGCTCAATAACTCGAGTACCCTTTGACCCAGAGCCTTCAAACTTCATAGGGTGATAGCCCTTATTGAGTAGAAGAACCTATTGATTTTGGGGTCAGTAGGTCAAAGGTCAAGGTCACAGTGACCCGAAGAGTGAAATCCGTTTCCGCTCAATAACTCGAGTACCCTTTGACCCAGAGCCTTCAAACTTCATAGAGTGATAGCACTTATTGAGTAGAAGAACCCTATTGATTTAAAGGTCAGTAGGTCAAAGGTCAAGGTCACAGTGACCCGAACAGTGAAAACCGTTTCCGCTCAATAACTCTAGTACCCTTTCACCCAGAGCCTTCAAATTTCATAGGGTGATAGCCTTTATTGAGTAAAAGAATCCTGTTGATTTTGGGGTCAGTAGGTCAAAGGTCAAGGTCACAGTGACCCGAAGAGTGAAAACCGTTTCCGCTCAATAAATCGAGTACATTTTGACCCAGAGCCTTCAATCTTCATACGTTGATTTTGGGGTCAGTAGGTCAAAGGTCAAGGTCATAGGGGCCCGAAGAGTGAAAACCGTTTCAGCTCAATAACTCGAGTACCCTTTGACCCAGAGCCTTCAAACTTCATAGGTTGTTAGCCATTATAAAGTAGAAGAACCCTATTGATTAGGGGGTCAGTAGGTCAAAGGTCAAGGTCACAGGGGCCTGAAGAGTAAAAACCATTTCCGCTCAATAACTGGAGTACCGTTTGACCCAGAGCCTTCAAACTTCATAGGGTGATAGCCCTTATTGATTAGAAGAACCCTATTGATTTGGGGTCAGTAGGTCAAAGGTCAAGGTCACAGGGGCCTGAAG
Source organism: Corbicula japonica (assembly GCA_038501625.1). Taxonomy (NCBI): domain Eukaryota; kingdom Metazoa; phylum Mollusca; class Bivalvia; order Venerida; family Cyrenidae; genus Corbicula; species Corbicula japonica. Next base: position 2,330,319 of record JAZAYU010000072.1, read on the forward strand.
AGTGAAAACCGTTTCCACTCAATAACAGGAGTTCTATTTTACCCAGAGCATTCAAACTTCATACGATGGATGGATGTCCTTATTGAGTAGAGGACTCCTATTGATTTTGGGGTCAGTAGGTCAAAGGTCAAGGTCACAGGGGCCCCGAAGAGTGAAAACCGTATCCGGTCAATTACTGGAGTTCCGCTTGACCCAGAGCATTCAAACTAAATAGGGTAATAGCCCTTATTGAGTAGAAGAACCCTATTGATTTTGGGATCAGTAGGTCAAAGGTCAAGGTCACAGGGGTCATGGCGCAGGGGTCATTGCGCAGGGGGGGGGGGGGGAAGACATGCGTTTTTCACAAAAAACATCTAGTATTTCTTTGATTTATCATTTTTCTGTTCCTGCACTTTTTGATCACCGGCTAGTTGCAGTACATAAAACAGGCTTTCAAAGGCGTTTCTGTCTTTGTACGCCTTTGAAAGCCCTGTTATAATTTGATTTCAGCCAGTAATAAAAACTACAGCAGAATCAAAGTGATAAATAAGACTGTATATCCTTAAATACAAGATATGGTTTCTTCCTTAAAAAAAGACTTTCCTGGTGGTAGTTAACAAAGAATCTCCACTTTCAGGAAATGTCACACGAAATGGTCGGCAAATGTACACGATTGTTGCTATTTTTAAAATCACGTGGCAGTACGCTGACTTAGCGAGACTTGACTTGTTTATTGCAAGAGCACAATTTTTCATACTATTAGGTGAATATTCAAATGACACCCTACTTATAAAAACGAAACAGATTTAAGTAGACAAAAATGTGTTGTTAAAAATAATACCTATCTATTATAAGGAAGAATATATCTAGGTTAAAGATCTTTTAGCTTCTTATGTTTTATATGTTTGTGTGCTTTTGCATGCAACATTGTTGGGCCGATGGGTGGGTAGGAGTTATTTCACCAAGACAACTTGTACTTGTTTTGTGATACGAGAACCTGTTGGGGAAAGTGTGAGGTTGGTGCACCCTAGAACCTGGTTTAAACCCCCAGTGGCAATTTGTTTTGCCACTGACCGTTCCAAGGCGGTATTCCCAAAGGTTCTCTTTTTCGTTAGTTCTTTGTAGTGTCCTATTTGAATTGACATACTTAAAACAAACATGCTCTCTCTCTCTTTTCCTCTCTTCTTTTTCGCTGCGTGGGGAGGCTGTGTTTTGTGAGTGTGGCGATTACTGATATGCATATATATATTAATTTTTTCCAAACATCGATTTTTTCATAATTGTACAAGCATAATTGAATAAAATTGTTGTATATTGCAAAGAAACATTTGGTGTTATCTGAGAATGGGTCGGGAATACGTTTTTCAGCGACGAAAGCCTAGTACGGCGCTGTGGGTTGGTGAAAAAAGAAGACATGCATTTCTTTCAGGGAAGCTATTCAGTTAATTTCTTAAATATTTTGATTCTGAACAGAGTGGTTTATCTAAAATAATAATTTAGGAGTTTTTTCCAGACACTGGGATGATGTATTTAAAAATGTATTTCGAAAACGGCAGTGCTGAATTGTTTTTGTCGGTTAAGATATCCGAGTTAAGCAAATCTGCTTATCAAAGTGTTTGTGACTAGACTGTCTTTGTCAACGTTTATGTCATTCAAACTGAGATAAACTACAATTTTGAAACATTTTCTTTTAAAAAGACTTGGGAGTTTGTTTTATGAATGTATATTGTGCAAGTTAAAAATAAATCGCCTTTTTATATTCGAGTTCATCATCTTTAAAGCAACGGAAATGTAAGTACAACTGAACCCTGCCTAAGCAGGTACCTGCATTAAAAACCTGTCTTAAACAGCCAGTTTGAATATCTCACAAACTATCATTCTGTTATAATTTTTTCCTATCATCAATTTTTACCTAATTTTCACAGCTACCTGTGTTAAGAACCCACCTTTTATCACTCCACTGGGTTGCTGCTTTGATAAAGGTTTGAGTGTATACGGTTTAAATCCCTTTATATAAGAAAACAAAATAATAAGGATAATATCGTGGTGTCCTGCTGATACGTAATATCGGTATCGCTAATTTTCGTACCGAAAATAAGCAATTATCCAACATGTTGTAAACAGAAACATACAACAAAATAATTTCTACATACCTTCTTTATTCAACACCATTGTCCAATTAAATAATTAGAATCTCTAGAAATACAAAATAATTCTAAAAAAAACATGACATCCCGCCGCCATATTGTTTTTATCAATGACGTTATACCGGTGACCGAATTTCGGATCAGCTTTATACAAAGTGACGTCATACCAACAATTCAATTTTAGATCTTCTGGGTGAAACTTCCAAACAAATCCATACTCTATGCGGTAAGTACAATAAATTTGACCGAAATTTTACTATTTTGTTTTGTTTTTATATAAGTCACTGCTTTTATTTATCACCACTTTTAGCTTTACTTTTCAAAATGAGGACAAAGAAACTGGGAAACACGCCTCAGAAACCTGGCTTTAGTGCAATAATTTAAGTGTGTCCAGTGGTCATACTGTCTCCTTTTAAATTTCCCCGCAAGAGGGAGCTTAAAACAAAACAAGTAATTTGGTTTAAACTTATTTCAAGTACTAAGCTGATGTAATACAGTCAATTTTTCAGTGAAAAATTTGGGATAAAAATCATCATAGTCATGACTTAACATTTTAGGAAAAAAATGGAATTTAGCTCAGTAGATAAAAACCCGCGGTCAAAAGACACTTGCGTCGTCTGACAGTGTATCGATAAAAGCTTGATTTCAAAGAAAGAACGAGATATAAATGAAAGGAAAGCTAAAGAATATCGGTAAAATTAGATCTTACAAACATTTATTGATAAAAATGTGCAAGCTTACCCGTAGAAATGACATTGCAGATGTTTTTTTTTTGGTTTGACAGATGGCGCGAACCAAGGTCAACAAAATAACACGGAAGTTGTCATACAATTTATGCGCATGATCGCGTGTTTGATGATTTCGGATTTTACCGATATTACGTATTTACCGATAATACGGTTATACAGGATAAACTGAAACTCCAATTTGCAGAAAAGAGAGATATATGTAAAGCGGGTAAGGCTGCTCAAAGTCCGTGTTCTACAATTTTGTAGTAATCAACACTTTTCTTAAACAAAATAAGAGAAAGTGTGAGTTTGGTTCACACTAGAACCTGGTTTAACCCCCTGTGGGCTGTTTGGATGTTTTGCCAATGACCTTTTCTAGAGAAATAACCCACTAAATTCTCTTTTCGTTGTTTTGATGGGTTTTTTTATTCTTATTCTATCAGTTCTGTTTTGGTCAAGCCCGTTTTTTCAACTTTAAGCTTTTCTTGATTAATCGTTTAAAATATATAGATGAAAAGGGAACTTTGACAGCCACTTAACCCAACATATATGAAAATAAAATATTGCATGCTCGGTTTGATTTATCCTGGTAATCGGCAGTACATGAGTAATGGAGATGCATATAACTGCTCACGCCGCCGTAAATTGTATTTACAGTAAGTGTATATTTGCTCGTCTAGTATGTAAGCGATTTATAGCCAAACATATCGGATTGCTGCAGATTTTCTATCTTTACGACAAAGTATCGCTTTATTTTGTTTAATGACATATTTGATGTCTCGTTTGAGACAAATAAATCTTGTAAATAACGTTGAAGACCACGGTATAAAATGGTCTAAGAAGAAGCAAAAAGTCTAATTAATCAGCTTAAATCTTACGTGATAGTATAACTAGATGGAAAATGCTCTTTAAGAGCCACCGAACACGACACATATCAGAATATTGCAGGTTCATTTTGAATCTGTTCGTGGCGGTAATGGGAGTTAATATTTATGTCCAAGCCTAGCCCCGGGTTGAGCGCACTCAACAATACATGTATTTAGTAAATAATATTTACTATTTAAGGATTGAATCGATAGTTGATGGTTTCCATTTGGGTATGGAAAACAGTTGGGTTGTTTAAAGTGTGTGAAGCCCGAAGGATTCAATCCTTATATTTACACTCATTAATAATCTCATAAATACAGAAATAACTAGAAGAATTCGTAATATTACGGCTTTTTCGAATGGCTGTTGGAACAGCTACGTTGAAGACAAAGTGAATGACGGCACGCTTTTTCGCAGCAACTCGTGGCAAAACGTGCGTGCAAGGTGACGTCACACGTCAAAACATCGTGCAACGTCCAATAAATTGTGAAAGGCTCTACTGTAGCCACGCCTTTTTAATAATACGTCAAACTGTTTACCATCAGAACTTATGATTCGTTAGATGAATAAGACTTCATCGTACAGGATGAAGTTGAAGTATAAATATTTACACATATTAAATTAGTGTTCTATGGTGAAGTCTTATTAATTTCTGATGATAAACAGTGTGATGTGTTACTTTAAAAGTCGTGGATACAGTTGAACCGTTCACAATATATTGGACGTTGCACAATGTTTTGACGTGTGACGACGCTGAGCACGCACGTTTTGTAACGAGTTGCTGCGAAAAAGCGTGCCGTCATTCAGTTGAATTCGATTTGTCGTCAACGTGGCTGTTCCAAGAGCAATTAAAAAAAAGCCTTAAAATCACGAATTCTTTTGATAATTTCTGTCTATGAGATTATTTTTAGTGTAAAGATAAGGATTGAATCGATATTAGTGGTTTTCATTTGGGTATGAAAAACAATTCAGATCGTTTAAAGTACACGTCACACTTTAAAGAACCCAACTGTTTTCCAAACCCGAATGAAAACTATTAAATATCGATTTAATTCTTAATTTGCACCAGTAATCAGTACAGTTAAGATCCATCCGAAACGAGGTTCATCCGACACATTGTTTTACTGTTAGTATTTATTTGCTCGTCCAGTAAGTTGAACATTTATAATCAAACATATCGGATTGCTGCACATTTCCTAACCTTTTACGACAAAGTACAGCTTTATTTAGTTTAATGATATATTTTGAGACAAATAAATCTTGTAAATAACATTCATGACCACAAGGGATATAGTGATCTACGAAAAGACCAAACTAAAAGTCTTATTAGTCGGCTAACATCGTATAAGCTTATTTAACTTTGAGCTAGTTATAGGCCGAGCGGTGAGCTTATGGATGCACGTCAAAGCGCACAAAACGGGAAAAGGATTCTTCTTTTTTTGAAAACATTTTTTAAACATTTCTTACATTTTTTGAAAAAAAATCTCACGTCTCTACTAAAATATGTGATAAAGAGATGCTTTTAATTTTAATATTATAGTACATTATAGACGGCGATGTTCCTCGTGCAACATCTTACGGGGTTTGTATTTGACAGCTTGTTTGCTTTTCTAGAGCGTGCAATGATGTTAATGATGTCAATGAACGTAATCTTTGCATAACAGAAAAACTGTTAAAACGGGTTATCGTTATCACAAATTAAGGAAAGTCTTTTGCAAGTTTTATCGCCGATACCCAGATTTAATTAAAAAATACAGGTGCAGATTAATATCACTATTGCAACAAGGTGTTGCAATAGGATCATTGAGTACCCGCCCTTTCGCTTTTTAATGCTATTAGCTTCTTATGTTTTATGTTTGTGTGCTTTTTTATGCAACATTGTTGAGCTAATGGGTGGGTTGGGGAGTAATTTCACCAAGACAATATGTACTTGTTTTGTGATTTTAGCACTGTTGGGGCAAGTGTGAGGTTTGTTCACCATAGAACCTGGTTTAATCCCCAAGTGGCAATTCGGTTTGCCACAGGCGGTTCCAAGGCGGTAACCTAAAGGGTTCTCTTTTTCGTTGTTTGTTTGTGGTGCTCATTTGAATTGACATACTTATAACAAACATGCTCTCTCTTCCTCTCTTCTTCTTCACTGCGTGGCGAAGCTGTGTTTTGTGAGTGTGGCAATTCCTGCTATGCATACTTCATTTTTTACAATGATCTATTTCCTCATAACCAAATATGGCGTTTACAGATGTTTACAATATTTTGACGTTATTTTATTGTGAAATGAATAATATTTTGTCCCGGTTAGCTCAATCGTTACTGTAATCGAAATTGCATGGCTAGGCGCTGTCGCGGTACTGTACAGGTTCGCACCCACGTAGAGGCAATATCATTTGTATGGAGACAGTGTTTGCTGGGTTTTTTCTGTTTGTATTGAGACTGTGTTTGTTGCTCTTTTCTATTTGTAGGATGTGGCTTTCGTATTTTTATGGAAACCTATGTGCTGTGTGTTCTGTTTAGAGAACATTGTGTTTGCTGTGTCTTCTATTGACTTATGTAGGGAGCTTTTGTTTGCCTTAGCTTCTTTTTGTATGGAGACTTTTGCTGCTGCATGTGGGTTTTCCCGGTATGTTTGCTCTACCATACTTATTGTATCGACAAAAGATCTGGGTTCTAACAAAGCTAGGGTTGTCATGGAATATTTCTTAAACGAAAACATATATCCGAATCGACAAGTATTTTAATCGATTTAAATTAAATACAATAACCATAGCATCAGAAGTTTAAAAAGACATCCGCATTACAGTACTTTTGAGTACGACATGCCGACTAGTAATGTTCACAAATATATTTTGTATATCGAAACAATGGTTATTGACAATTGCAAAGTTCATTCTAATGAAGACTCAAAGATGCAGAAAATAAGAAACACTAGATTGGCGCAAAAAGTAAGGAAATATCAATGGGATGGGTAAAGATGCGTTAAATCAAATCACGACAAAAGTAGTGGGAGATTGATCATTATTCTCTTAAATGACAGTCTGTGATATTTTGAATACGTATCTTTGAGAGAAAAGGAGATGTTTTCCTTTTTTCTGAAACATGCGTTTGCTAATTGGAGCTTTAGGATTTTAACATGGTTTGAAAATTCAAAAACCCACAAGTGGGATTTTTATTTAATTATTTTGAATTTTTATAACCCATGAACAACATTAGAACTTATGTTGAAATATAAATGGTTTAATTGCTCTTTCCATTTTTAGTCAGCATTTTCTATCTCTGGTCAATGACTATTTCTCAACGAACTAACATAGTTGTTTGGAATGCATAGAAATCGTTCTACTTGTGAAATATTAATTTGCGCAAAACCCGGGGCTAGGCGACGTGGGCAGCAACATACATTGTCATTACTGCTGACGTTCAGGCTTAATCAAACTGAGCCTGCAATACTGTTAACATTGCATCGGTGGCTTTTAAAGTTCCATTTTCATCGTTTTCAATACACTGTAGGATTGCTTGTGCCGGAACAGGAAGCTGTTAAAAATATCCGTTTACATTCAATTAGTGTTTTTATCATTGACGTCTTTTGAAATGATATTGTCACTACTGGGGAGCGAACTCTTACCGCCACGGCGACAGCGCCTGGCCATACAATTCCGACAACGATGCCGACTGAGCTAACAAGGACAACCCTTCCCCAAAAAAACGATTGATCGGATAACCCTGATAAACATTATCATCACTGCATGACATCGGTAACGGATAAGATTACTGATAACAGTATTGACTGTATGTACGGGGAGACTTTTAAGCTTCTACGCTGCACAAATAGCGTAACTGTGAATTTCAAATGATATTTCCTCTACTGGGGAGCGAACCCGTACGGTCACGGCGCCAGCGGCTAGCCATGCAATTTAGACAACGCTGCTTATCGTTGAGCAGGATATTTTTGTATATTTATAGTACTTTCATTTAAATTACGTTTAAATTAGTTTTTAATATTTCGGCTTTGTTTGAATAAGGGTACTTTCAAGAAACCCATTTTTTAATGTTTTGATGTAACGCTAACTCTAGTAAAAATATTGTGCTCTTTTTTTTTAAACAAAATTGGGGAGCGTAACGGGAAAAAGGCCCCCAATCCTGGAATTGAGGTCATAAAGTTGCGAAGACGACAATAATTATCGCGCATTTCGCGGTCAAAAACCATTATATTCACTAATTGTGTAACAAAATCAGTTTTATAAATGAGACAATAGTAGATAAATGTCAATTCTTTCCAAAAATAGTTAAAGATCTAGTGTCCAAAAATATTACCGGATGCTTTTTCCCCATGACGTACCCTTGAATAAGTGGTCTTATAACAAAAATAAGAGAATGTAGTTTTATTCCTGCTACTAGGGAAAATATATAAACTTTGTTCTGATTAGTCATATAAAACATAACTTGTCTGTCACAAGAGGGCGAGGTTATTGAAAAAGTATTTTAATTACAATCAATACCGTCATCAGTTTATCCCTTAAGAAAGGCAATATTAAATTTTATGTTCTTTTAACAACCTCTCCACCTACTAAAATGCTTTTATATATCACAAGGAAATTTAACGAGGAAGTTTACTGCCATTCGGGTCGTTTTACACAATATCTTGCGACAGAAATAGATGTTATTTGTTTGTTTCTGTGAAATATTGCAATTGTTTTCCCGGTTCCACCGAAAAAAAGCTTTAAAATTCACTTGAAAAGATAGAACAAATAGTCTTCTAAATATTTTATCAATCTTTTTTCCCTCCATTTCTTTGAAGATCAGTTAATATGCCAAGTACTGTTATGAAAACATTTGTCAACATTTCGTTCATGTTGTTTTATTTTGTGTTGCGTAACATTAATAAGACAAAAGACAGAGAAGGTTCCTGTGGAATTTTTTTTACAATAAATCATCAATGAAATTTAAAGGTGTCGTTAAAACAAAATTGGAGATTCCCTTTCAATGACAAAAAGTTAACAGGAAACCGTAAAAGTTGACAAAAATGAAGCGTCGAAAGCCTTAAACAAATGTAAAAAGTTTTTAAAGCTGACACAAAGGTTAATGAAACAAACAAAACAGAGAGAGAAGAAAATTGAACAAGTTAATCTTTTACTTAACAGAAAACCATTCAGCGCATTTCTCTTAATTTGAATATTTCGTTTTTGTGTTTTCCCAAATAGTTTGTTAAAAAGTGAAATCTGCTGGATTTGATGTTTTCAATATCTTGAAACAAAGTGAAATATGCATGTCGTGAATGGACCACATCTAGAAGAAACAGCCTCTCTGCAGAGCAAAAAAGTAGAGATAAAAATCAGTCTCGCAGAAAGACATCAATAACAAATAACAAAAATGAGAAATCGAGGAATTACCGACCTGGAATGGTCAGTGGACAAACAATAGTTGACTGGGTGTTTAAACCAGGTTCTATGGTTCATCAGACTCACACTTGACAGTCATGTTCTCTTATGAACAGGCATGTAAAATTTTCTTGGTGAATTAGCTCCAACCCACATATCAAAAAATGTCAGCCTTCCCACGCAGCGAAAAGGAGAAAGGAAAAGAGAGCATGTGATTATACGATTAATAGGAGTTTTCCATATTAAATTATAATGTAAAGTTTTCATTTTGGCACAGTAAAGATATGCGAAAACAGTTGATACATTCCACGTCCTAATGCCTAGCTGAAATACCTCAAGGATCATGTTACGTATTTTGTCATCTTTTTCATCATTCAAATCATGTGCAATCACTTTTTTAATTGTATTCATTTCTTGGAATTCTCAAGAAAATATTTTTCAGTAAATTAATTAAATAATTAAGTTGAATAAAGTGTTTTCGTACAATTTTCTGTTTGATTCACAATAATTTTGAAGTTATTCTATGGTTTAATCATTGTCTAGAATCACACGTTGTCTTAAGCATGCTTTTTTATATAGAAGAACATTTAAAAAATGACAGAAAAATTTTCCGCTACATAGAATATTTTTTTAAAAGACAAAAAAGGTTTATGTGACTGAATCTGATCTCGGCAATAAGTCGGTGGATACGTTATATAAACTATTATTTCCGATTAGATTTAAGGAAAACTAAGCATTGTTAAGGAGACGTTAAACGTTGTTAACAAAGCTGTTTAGACATATTAAGACAAAACATTGACCCCGAGTTTAGGTTAAATATCACAATTAAAATATATCGAATTAGTGCCAAATACGATTTACACGCAAAGATTTCCAGTTTTGAGGTAAAAACAAAAAAAATATAAAAATTTCTATATATAAAAGTAAAAATAAAGTAAAGAGGTCTCTTGTCTTTATTCTTCCAAAGAAATACATCTCCAAAAATTAACTGCATTTTGGAAAATTTTGGTTTCAGATATCTTTTTTTAATTTTCACCGTTTTTAAAATCGACTTTTTCATGTCTCGAGGAAATGTTTAAGCCGCAATCACATGACATGGAAGTGATCGTCAATGTGAATCAACTTATGTTAAGCTACCGCAATTGTTTTCAATACACTTACAGTGAACACGTTCTCATTTTAAAAGAAAAATAAGGAATGAGCGCATGTCTACCGCACGCGGTAATAAAAGAGATAACACACCACGATCCACATTCTTTAAATAAAAAAAAAACATTCAGCTGCGCTACGAAAATGTTTCCAATAATAACTTAGGTATTAGGTTTCACCCCACAAGCTACATGCTTTTAAATGAAAAAAATAACATCAGCGGCGCTACGGAAATGTTTTCAAGGATAAATTAGGTATAAGGTTTCACACCACAATCCACATGTTTTAAAAAAAGGTCTTTATTTCTGCCGCGTGTATGATTGTGTAAATACACGCCAAGAAAATATGTCTGGAAGATTCTTGAAAACGCTAGAATCACGTTGTTTTTACAAATCACGCAATTGTGCGAAAACACATTATTTTTAATTGTTTAAATGCATTAAACTGGAAGACATATATTCCTGATTTACATTAAGATAACTTTAGTAGATTAGTGTAATGCTTTCAACAGATACTTTATGCGTCGTTACGTAAAGACGATTGCTCATTTTATGTTATTCACCTTTTTCCTATCAAATGATTTGGGTAAAATTGTCATCATTTATAGGTCTTTACTTACCGACCTACCGATAATAAAAATGTACAATTTTATGTTATCAGGATTGTTTGATTGAGATTTTAAGTTTGACACATTACCGCTCGGAGTAGGAATACATGTTCTCGATTAGACAAGAATATCTTAAAAATAAAGCAGACAATAAATCAATCTAAAACCCTTTTTTTCAAAATACAAGTAAATACATGTACAATGTACGTGTCGTAAATTTAGGTACTGCGACTTTCGCAATTGTCTTGCCATATGTAAATTAAAAATATAGTTATAACATTGTTTTTTGCAAAGTTTGATGGAACTGCATTGTGCCGTTTGAGAGATTTTTATATTTTTCTTTTTTTTGTCTATGGCTAAGCAATGGCAAAAGGCGCAATACCCCCAAGAGCCGTTTTGCAAAATGTGATGTTTTCTATGAAAAAAATTCACGGGATTTTGTTTTCACTAAAACAGTGTTGTTTTTTCTGGCAAAAATCCCCCAAATATTATAAAGAGATCATTCGCTTAAATTTCCCATGAATAACATCGACGTCATGATTGTTTTGAAAAAAACGAATAGTTTTAAATCAGAAAAAAATATTATAATATAAAAAGTTAATATTAAATTCATTTCCCAGAAGAAAACATTTTTACACAGACCTGATGATTACAATTGGATGTTTTGGTGTATTTGATAACACTAGCCCTTAAAATAAGACAAAGAATCTGAGCACTTTAGTTATGGATTAAGTAATGCTTTCAATTAACTGCTTAGAATTGCAAACATTAAACAAATATGAATAAGGTACTAAACAGATTTTCGAATAGCATTAAATACAACATTTGATATATTTAAGTGAGAATTTTAAACATGAACAAGGAAAAATGAATTATTTTTACTTATTTTTGACTTCTTTCGTTTTAGATCCTTTGGTTCTAACAGTTTTGAATTTTACAAACTTCTTTTAGTTTATGTTTTATTTCTCTTAGTTAAAACAGAAAAAGGAAAATTTTACAAGCCCATTATGGCATAATGATTGTGTCTGTTGCAGCAGACGAAAAGTGAATAAACACTATATCATTATAGCGTGTTTTAACATACAGTTTACGAAAAAGGTCTATAATCAAGGAAGTAGTCATCGGATATGATATGACATTAAATACTGATTTAGATATTTTTCCTCATTACAAAATATTTTCATCAACAAACAAGTTTTGTTCGTCCTTAAGAAAGGCTTGTCGTCTGTTAAGTGTCTGAAAGTAATAACGTATGGAAATAGAACTTTTGTGGAGATTAAAGGATAAAAACGTCAACTTACATTTTAAATGAATGTACCCATTCTGAGAATCGAACCCGTACCTTACGCTGACAGCGTCTAGTGACGCGATTCCGAACGCGCTACCGAAAAGGATTAAGTATTTTAAATTGAAGGTATTTATTTAAATCGGTTACATAATTTTAATTTTAGTTGTAATTCTTTTCTCTGGGATATCTTGGTATTTCAACACTGGACGACGTTTTAGAACTTGGTTCTTATATTGGCATACTTGAACAATCCTTTTTGAGGAGATAGGGATTGTTTGTACTGTGTCTGTCTCTTGCATAATTGGCTAGGCGCTGCCGCCATATTATAATGGCTAAAGGTTATCCGGACATTTTGTAACAGTAAAAATGTAAACGTAAATTGTAAAGGGTACTGCTTCCTGGGTTTTCGATCAGAACTTGCGCCGAAGGTGGACTGGGGAAACTGCAAACGAATCCCATCCTTGTTGGGATAAGAACCTTTAGTCTCTGGATCTGGAGTCTGACGCTCTACCACTAGACCACTTTCTTCCAAACAGGACGTAATTAAATTGATGATGTGTTATTGTTATAAATCTGCTTAGCCTGCTAAGGAAACTAAAACGCAGAATGAACCAACAATAGACTCAATATACTGCTATATTTTATATATTAGATATAGGTCATTCAGTCTAAGAATTGTATTCACTTTAAACGCCCCAAACATTCATTAACTCTGCATTGCATGCTTTGTGATTAACCCGACTACTTTAGGGTAACCTTGTTTTTTCCGGCTAGTTAATCGGTTGCGTTGTCGGAGTTGCAAGGCTAGACACTGTTGCCGTGACAGTGCGGGTTCGCTGCCAGTATGAGGCAATATCATTTGTTAAAGAACCTGTTTCTGTTACCCTGTATATGCTTATTTGACTCCAGGGACTCTGGTCTCGGTAAAATCATTGAGAACCAACCTTTTTGCTTGAAAATGGTATTAGCTAGCTTATGTTGCATGCGGTTGTGTGCTTTTGCATGCAGCACTGTCGCGTTGATGTATGGGTTGTAGATAATTTAGCAAGACAATTTGTATTTTTTTCTCAAATGAGCACCTGTTGAGGCAAGTGTGAGGTTGGTGCAACCTAGAACCCCCCCCCCCCTCCCACCCCCCGTGCCACCAACCGTTCCAATGCGGTACATCCTGATTCTCTTTGTCGATAATTGTTTGTGGTGTATTTCAGTGTGGATGCAGTGTTTTCTGCATATTCACTTTCAGAAACCTTACAGGTCGATTTTCACCGATTTATTGTTCTGTTAAAATCAGGTAATGTTTTGATCATTCTGTGTATCGGATATGGTTTACATTCTTAGTACACTCATTATCTGTTTAATATTTCTTTGGGATCGGTGAATGGAATCGTACTCGCAGGGTTGCAGCCTTGTCCAACGAGTTAAGGCACCCAAAACTTTTAATAGAACTTAACATCACTTTACATGTCTGCGTGTAATATTGATTTTAAGATAATAGTAACATAAATACCGCAAAATCAAATAAATCGTCTGCCACGTGCCCAAGAAGTGGTTTTGTTACTTGTTTGAAGACATTTACGGAAATGCATTTTAATTGACTACCGAAGCCTCCTAGCCTTTGGCCGAACGCAACTCGATATTCAACACAAGTAACAGTAAACATATTTAAGCAATTTATCTGAAAAATATCTTGTTTCAATTTGGCAAACAGGCACACAATTTCGTCGGAAAAGATTCCGCATCTTAGATTTAATTCTCGCAAAATTATTCGAAAGCAATTACTTATAAGAAAATATTTCATTATGTTAAATTTATTATTATTTTATCTCCATGTATATAATTGTTTTATTTTGGTGAATTTTAGATGCTGGAAATTTGGCTTAAAACGATTTGACTTATTACAGTCGGTGTTAACAAGAATGCTACATGAAAGTGTGACAATTTAACACTCAAACGGCTATTTGTAATATCTAAACAGATTTTTATTTAATTTTAATTTTATTAAAATAGATGAAAGGGGAAACGTGAAAGCCTGCGAACAAGACAAATATGAAAATATTGCAGGCTCGATTTGATTGAGCCTGTTCATGGGCAGTAATGGAAACGCATAGTACTACCCATGCAGCCTATCACCTTATTGAGCGCAACTAAATATTTACAAAAGTAAACTATACATCCCAAACTGATCCATCCCAAACGACGGAATGCAAATGACGGTGAACTTGGAACCTTCAATGCTTTATGTTTAGATTAACACGATTCCAAAATCTTCGGCGCAAGGCCCCTAGATATAATAATGGATTATCCCTTAACGAGAAAACAATTGGCGGAACTAAATAGAATAGAATTTCGACAGGGGGATCTGAGAATATAACTCCTGCATAACACAGGGAAAGCAAACGGCAAGCTTTATCAACCAGGAAGTATATCCTAAGTGTGATTGAACATATCTGAATCTATACTGGTTGGGATTTTAAACCACCCTTCTTAAACTGGCTGAATTATTAAAACCAAAAGTATTTTTTGGTGTACTATTGACAAATATAAGTATCGTGTCCAAAGGCTTTCAAAGGACGTAACTGATTACAGCACAGACTGAATGTACGATGAGACTTTTTACAGCCGCCAAGCTGCACAAACAACGCTAAAAGGTCAAGAGGCAAACGTTTGTTTAGACAAATTATCTGTTTTTATCATTTCGATGTTATATCAGTTATAGCATGTCATGTAATGCAGTCAACACATTGATACTAACAGTACCTATATAAGTTTTAAGATGAAGGAAACATGAACATGAAAACTGCTATGTTTTGTATAGACTAAATGAAATTTTACGAATGATTGTATTTTCGATAATAAAGCACACGTCTATTTTACAAAAAGACATCACCTTGAAATAACTTTTAAGAGTTGGTTGCAAGATTTTTGCTAGTTATAATAACTTTTCTAAAATGACTATACACATTTTAAAAAATGAATCATATTGCGATAATTCTGGAACGTTTGTGTTCGGACGAAACAAGATGATTTGTATATTTATTTAATGTTTCAACCTGTGACAATATGGCATTTGGGACTTAGTACAATCTCTGTTCTACATCGCCTTCACAATACAAACATACTTACACTCACCGGCATTTCTAATTACACACTTTTTATAGACGAAAATAACTATCAAAACATGGTGTTTATGGTAATTGGTTATAACGGGAGTTGTACCTGGAGTTGATGTCTAATCGTAGCACGTTACACGAAAATCCCCATTCGAGTTCATTCATGCGAGACGAAAATTTGAAATCAGCATTTTCCTCGTGCACACATGTACAAAATGTTAGGCAAGTTTGAATTTAGCCAAAATCATTAGAATTCTAGCCAGAGATAAAAAGGCCGGTATAAAAACTCACAAAAAATGGCGCGTATGACTTTGGTAGAGAGAGCGCGTGCCGTTGGAATGCTCCAAGCTGGCACGTCAGTAAGACAGGTAAGTTACAATTCTTTACCTTCATTTTACTGCCCTTAAATTGTTTTAATTAAAATAACTACGGCATAACGTTGATATTACGATGATTGAATACCATGTTGAGTGTACGAAAATGACGTAACGCGATGCACGTGACGTCATATTCGGCGACGGTCATTTACGCTACAAATGCTTTCACAGAACTATTTTATTGTGCAATTAGTTTAAGAATGTCAGTGCTATAATAATTCGCTGTTAAAACTTAATCCAATTACTTTTTTCAGATTTTAGAAAAAGTCAAATATTTTGATAGTTATTTTCGTCTATAAAAAGTGTGTAATTAGAAATGCCGGTGAGTGTATGTATTTGTTGAGAACATGGTCTGCTAAGTTAAACTTAATAAATATATATTATTCGCACTGAGTTAAGAACATTTGTGAAAAATTGTGTCACGGAAACTAACAAGCACCGAACAATTTTAAGAATTTGATAAGAATCATTTTGTCAGAGACTAGCTCAAGATTTAATACAATTTTGATCATTTATTTAAGTGGAAACATGTTCATACCATTATAATTGCAGTTTCTGCAGTGCTTTTGTTAAAGTAATCGTTTTTCCCCAATTTCAGTTTTAACATTTGTTTTTGGCAAGATATCTACAGTAGTTTGAGTGACATTTCTTATCAATGCATTATCTGTCTTAATTAACAAATAAACAACACATGCATTGCTATGTTTGATGTCTGCCTAATAGGTAAACAAACAGAAATATGTAGATTATTTTTTTTTACTTTCTTTCCAATGTCATATTTTTTTCTCATTCACTAATGTATTCATGTTTGAGTGACACGTTTGTATAAGGATTGTCTCTTGTTTAAGTACAATGTTCTTACTGAGAAACTGTGAAACAAACTTGTAAACTAGAAAAGGAGTTTTGAAATTACCGAATACGACAAATATGAAAATAGTACAAGCTCTGTTTGACTGAGCCTGTACACGGACATTAATGGAAATGAAAAGTACTGCCCACACCGCCTTTATGTAGACCCGAGTTGAACGCAACTCAGTATTTATTCCTGTACAATTTGGATCCATCCCAAATGATGGTTTGCATATGGCTTATGCATATGGGGTCTTCAAAAAGTATTTTCATCATCATATTATATAGTCTTTAAACAATCTCATCCTATGACAGAAGTAAAAAGTATTCATTGATAAGTCCTGTAGTTAAATTTCAATGCATAGTTCTGGATATAAATTAAAAATTCCTACATTTAACTTCAGATGTAAGATAGTAGTTTAGTAATAGTTAAAGTAGTTTAAGTGTTTGTCCTACTTTTTTATCCATTTATAAGTGCCCTAAAATTATAATATCCGATCGTCTATTATTTGCTTCGGGCGTGACGTCATTTCCGGTAATTATTTTTTAATAAATGGAGCAATTTATACGACATATATTGTAAAAAACAACCCGGTCGCTAGCTATCGCTCACCCCTTAGGACTTTCTACAGCGTGTAAATTGTAAAAATTAACATCTAACTGGTGCATAAAGCCCTCTGCGTTTCAATATCTATGAAAATTAGATTGGTTTTCTCAGTATGACGTGAACGTGATAAAGAGTAAAGAAAGAAATAATACAAAAGAACTGACTGTAAACCCAAATCCTTGCCTAACTACTGTCCTTTGTTTTAACCCAAAACTACAGGACTCAACATTACAAGTAAAAATGATGATTGTGTTATTCAGACATTGAACATATTAGAAAAAAGGTAGGGCAAGACAAACCCATTAGGGATTTGAATTTGGGACTTGCATATCAACCTTCAAATTGCTTTATTACTTGCACCTTAAATTATGTCGCTACTGACCGTTTCAAGGCAGTAACCCCAATGGCTCTCTTTGTCGTAAATTATTTGTGGTGTCTAATTTAAAATTGGTATTCTTATAAATTCATGCTCTTTTAGGCTGCGTGGGGTGGCTGTTTTGATCTGGTTTTGGCTGCGTGGGGTGGCTGTTTTGATCTGGTTTTGGCTGCGTGGGGTGGCTGTTTTGATCAGGTTTTGGCTGCGTGGGGTGGCTGTTTTGATCTGGTTTTGGCTGCGTGGGGTGGCTGTTTTGATCTGGTTTTGGCAATTCCTGGTGTGCACATTTAATTTTGTTTAACACTTTCACTGACAAATACTTCTACGATTTGCGTTTTACCTGTGATGTTAATAAAAGAAAACATATTTCATAATTTTTGAATTATTTGTGAAAATATCTAAATCGTATTGATTAATTTCAGGATCTAATCAAAGTTTCTGATTAAATTCGGAAATTTTATCAGTATGTCAGCAAAAAATATATCCTCGAATTCCTAATTGCATCTAAGTGCTCTTCAAGGTTTGACTGATTGGATTAGATATGGCCGGAGGTTATCGACGTATGGATGAGTTTATTGCATGAACTGTATTCATCACAGTGTACAAAATGCCGCCTGTTTTACGGTAATTTACTTCAATAAAAATCTCCTTTTCTAAAAGCAAATCAACGTTTTTATAGCAATTGCAGTATGTATGTATCCCTCTATATTTTTCCAACCACAGCAAAAGGTTTTATATACTGAACAAAAATAAAAAGTATCCACTTTTCATGCTTGTATTCTCAATACATGTAACATATTTTCATTTAATAAGGAGCGCTTGGAATGGTATTTAATTAGTTAATCTTATTTTTTTTAAAGGTTAGTTGCTCATGAAGATAATTTTCCAAAACAAGCAACTGCTTATCAAATAACAATTGATAAATGATTTTAAACATTACATTTTTAGTTTAAGGGGGAGGGGGGGGGGGGGGGAATTGCAAAATGCTGGAATTTCTAGAGGTGTTTATCGATGACACGTTGTTTTTCTAACGAATGGATTTTCAAGAGCATTTTCTTTTTTTCTTTGCAATGATTACTGAAATGGAAATTTGTTGAAAGAAAAAAATCGATATTTCGTTTTTCTAGTTTTACAAAATTTCAGTGTGGAAAGTGGATACTTTTTATTTTTGCTGAGCATATAAGATTCCTCTGAATTCTTTACTTATGCGATGTGTATAGACTGCTTACGTGCAAACATGTAATAAAATAATAAATAAAAAGATATTTTTTTAACTACATCTTGCTTTCCTTACTTTATTTCTTGTTGACCTATAATAATGTTAGTACATTCCGAATTCTCAATAAAGGTAGATTGTACAATATTTTGTACTACATCATTCCTTGACCTATAAAACATATATCATTCGTTGACATATAAAACTGTCAGTACATACTGAGTTCACAATCATAAAGAGTCATTGTAGAACACATTAGTGTGATGAACAAATAAAAGTCCTGTTCGATATCTATGATGTAACTATCAGCAGTAATGTAGAAATAATCGTCTTTGAAAAATGGTTATTTGCTAATTTTCATTTAAATGTTTTAGTTAAAATAAAATATGCCATTAGTTGATTAGCTTAGGAAACTGAAGCTAATAACTGTTGGCAGGTATTTGAATAGAGTTTGAAAATTTGTTTCTGACCATTTGTTATTATATCCAGAAACAAAACTATTATATTTAGAATAGGCCAATTTGATGCAAATATAATTTTGACAGGGGATCTTAGAATAAAAATCCTGCCAATCACAGAAAACGCAAAAGGCAAAAATTAAAAATCAGGAAGTGTATCCAAGTGTGATTGAAAAATATCCGAATCTATATTGGCTTGGATATTGAAACCACTCATTTTAAAACTGGTCTAAAGTGTGTTGTCGTGCTAGAATTCAAAACAGCCTCTTTTTCGGAGATTTAGGTGTTTTACTTTTTTTAACCGATATTTCATCTTGCTGGTTGAGTATCCTGCATTCGGCTTCACTTGATATGCATGTTTCACGTTTAAATTTATTTTATGTGTTTTGCATGCAGCTTGATATGCAGGTTTCAGGTTTTTTTTCACTTGTTGGGAGGCTGTGTGTTCTTCATGCAGCTCTTTTTTGAACTGCATATTTCACGTTTATGAATTTAAACCAACAAAAGATGTTGTTTGTTGACCTGTTTTTTCAAACCTTTATACGTATTATGATATTCTTGGTATATCTATACAAGTTGCAGAATGGTTTATGAAGTTCATGACGATAATTTTTAACATTAAAAGAAAGATATTTTAATTATTCATGCAATAATCATATTGCTTAATTAACTTTGGAAATACAACCTCAGATTTGTCATCGTTTACCTGTTCGCTTTGATGGGCAGAAGCGCAAATCCTTACAATAATAGTACGAATAGTATGAAAAATATGTGTTAGTGTTTGCTTTCGAGATGTGTGTGGTAATCGAGAAACTAAAATAACTCATATTAAACAAACAGCATGGAAATAAAAATTAGATCTGTTTGAATGTGTTGGTGTGCGATTAATACTATATAGAGCTTGCTTTTATAACTAAGGCTCGTGGCAAATACCTCCAAATGTGACCCAGATCACTTCAAAAGTTTTTACCCACTATGCTAGAAAATGTTTTAAACTTCCTTTGTTGTTAAAGGCTATTGCTGCGTTTGTAGTTTGACAGCATTTTACTTACCAACGCACTTTTATCACAAAAAATATGAATGTTCATAATTATGAACGGGCAAGTTTCAGGTTGATGCACCATTTAACCAGATTGTACTCCTTAGTGGCAAGTTGGTTTTGTCCCCGATCACAGACCGTTCTTAGGTGGTATAAACCACCCTATGGTTCATTTGTTCGTTGTTTAAATCTTTCGCATTAAAACAAAAATTGTATTTTCTTCCCTCCTTCTATTTATT
Source organism: Corbicula japonica (assembly GCA_038501625.1). Taxonomy (NCBI): domain Eukaryota; kingdom Metazoa; phylum Mollusca; class Bivalvia; order Venerida; family Cyrenidae; genus Corbicula; species Corbicula japonica. The sequence continues at coordinate 2,350,724 of JAZAYU010000072.1, forward strand.
ACTTCCCTTTATTGAGACGCTGTTTCTAAGTGCGACTTGTCTTGATATGCATATTTCACGATTTTTTTTCCAGTTTATATCTACATTAGGCGTTGTTTGGTGACCTGTTACTTGTCATAATTTTATAGTTATTCTGACATTCTTTGTTGATCAATACAGGCGTTGTAAAATTATAGAAAAGTGAAATAGCACATCAAAAATTGCCAAACACAGAAGACACAGCCTCCCCACGCAGCAAAAAGGAAGAGAGGAAAAGAGAGCATGGGTTTATCAAATGATCAATTTCAAATATATCACACCACAAACAATTTACGATGTAACAGCTCTCCTAACTTGATTTAATCTTCTCTTTTGAAACTGATCATTTTATTAACCATGCTCTCTCCCTCTCTTCTTCTTGACTGTGTGGGGAGGCTGTTTTTTCTGAATGTGGCGATTCCTGATATGCATATTTCACCTTTTTACACACATCAGTTACTGAATACAAGAAATGAACAATGCAATTTCAAAATCTATATATTTATTTGAACATAAAATCGAAATAACAATAAGAGATCACATACGAGTATTTCAGAAACATTGAATAAAACTTCAATAGTCTGATTATGACTTTCTCTTATTCAAAAATACAAAAAAGTAATTCAGAATCAAAAGACGTGTTGTTTTTAACTTAAAATATTTTAGTGTTATAAAAGAAATATAATAATAAACATTCCTTTTTTAATCAAACATAATTATATAAAGTAAATAACAAAGTAACAAACGCAGACTTAGTTGTTTTTCAAGCCAATAATAATTACAAAATTATTAAAATTACCCCAAATTTGCAGGTCAAAAGTTAGCCCCGCAACATTCTTTATTTCGTTTGATATATCGTAAATAGTAGTACATTGTATAACTTTATTAACAGAACTTATTTACAAGTCCATGCGGTTTTGTAGTAAAGCAAGCTTGACCACACACTTCAAAAGCAAGTAAACGCGTGTTCTTCATACTAAAATTGTAGCAAAAAAGATCTAAAATCTATCAATATCTACACAATTAATACAATCCATATAAAACAGGTAGAAAAATGATAAGACGCTGAGAGTTTTCTTCATATCAGTATTAGCGCTTTTGCTATAAAGAAACCCTAATGAAAAGTTTTATGTAATGCGGACGATGAGACTTCACACAAATATCTAACATAATTGCACACGAGGCAATGACGGATTGATACCAAACGAGGAATATTAATATTAACAGATATCAATCAAAATGATTGTTTCAATTTTTAATTAGGGTAAATATATACAGCATTTAGGAGCAAGTAAAAGTTACATTTACTTACATCTGGAGCTCAAATAATGTTTTTATATTTGTGTTCCCAAAATATAAGTCTTAGAATACATTACGATCTTTGTTTGTTCTACGGTAGACACTGTGTTTTTGCTTGGAAAATTTGAAAACATAAAATTGTAAAAAAAAGATTGAATTTTATATTATTTCTATGAAATTTAAACAGAAGTACAATTTGAAATGCCCTTGGAATAATGTGGCTACACTCTTTAGTGATGGCGGATCTAAATTTCATACTAAAATAATAACATTAAATAATTTCTTCTCTTTTTTTACACATATTATTATTGCCTTTAACTCTCAAAATGTGAATATTTAGTTGCACAAACAACTTCCGCAATAAGAGATAAAGGAATAAAAAAGAAAATTTTAATAATTATATTTTAATTCATATAGCCGATGGCCTGTGCGTTGGCTGTGTTTCTGGGTTTGTCTTTTTCCAATATTGTGTATGTAAATAAATTATTAATACAATAATTGACGGTGATAACATAAAAAAAATTCGTTAAGAGGCAGAATATAAGCTTTGTTTGAAAATTAATAAAATTATGTTTACATAATTAGATAGAGAGACTGAAGTGATATTACGGAAACAATATGGCACCAACAAATTTGAAGACTTATTATTTCTAAAAAAAGTTTTAATATAGTATAAAATGATTGGATGTTCAAGACATTTGATAACAAAATGTCAACGTGATGTTCAATCGATAACTGTGTAAAAAAGAAATAAAATCTTCAACTCGGTCTCCTCTAAGCTACTTTACAAGAACTACTGAAACAATAATTATAACCAATCGTGGATGGGTACATAGTCACGTTATTCACTGTTTGTATAACCAAGAACGATGTTTTGGTAGATCTTGGTGAAATAGGTATTTTCCAGTCATCAATACTCATCCAGAGAAGACGGCGATATCCAATTTGCTAGACTGTTTGCTTAAAAATACGTGTTTATTGATCAATAATATACTATACAACAATAGATTTTTTAAATGAAAGATGCAGTTATCACTGTGTAACATTTTACAACTACAAATATATACACCAAGTTTAATAGGATAAAACAATACACCCATGTTTCCAATCCCATGAGTGTATCTAAAACAAATGAGCATTTGTGAAGTATTAAAACTAAGAGCATATCTCAACCAATCAAAATTATATCTGATGATGATATTGTTCAGCTTTTCAGCAGTGCTATTAGTGTCAAGTTCCATCTTCTCACCGTAACAGTGTTGATAAATGAGCATTTACATCTATTTTGTACAATTACAGCATTGGGCAGTTTAAACTGGTCTCAAAAAAACGACATTTGGCATTGTTTTGTTCATATGTCACCATATTCAATTTCAATTTAAATGACTTACATGTTTTTCAATGAGTACAATGTCTTTAAATCATGATATAAATCACCAAACCCGAACGTCCCAATGCCATTTAAAAAGCAATTATATGACGTAGCAATTATATGACGTCATTTAGAACCCATTCTCCGCCTGTTCTATCCCAGCGTCTTCAGCACGCACTCTAGTTATATAGGGAACATACATATCGCCTCTGTACCATCGCACACCAGAGTTGTTACACCCTTGACGAACAGCCTGGTGAAGTGGAAAACTGTTGGCAGGTCTAAAAGAAATATACAATTGAAATCATAAATCTCATATAGAGAAAAAGTAAGTAGTTGTTAGTACGAAAGGTGTATGGAATATTTCAATCGGGCTGAAAACAAAATAAAAATATAACCGCCTATATTTTTCTAACCGAGAAAATTTATTAGCATAAGGTTTCTTTAGTATCTTGTTTCAAGATTCTCAACCTAATTTTGATTATATACATTTAAAATGTACTTGTAACATGCTATATGGTAAATAAATATTATTTAAACTAGTCCGGCTGAATCTAAAATAAGGATAGCCTTTGTATGAAAGTAAAGTTCAGCTTTAAATATATGAAAAGGGAACTTCGACACCACCGAATTCGACAAATGTGAAAATATTGAAGGCCCGGGGCGTGTTCATGGTCAGTGTACATAATATGAAATTTCCTCTACTGGGGAGCGAACCCGTACGGCGATAGAAAGCCGAGGTTATTGAACGCATTTGTCTAGGAATGTCTGATCTTTAAACATAAAGAATGACTTATTATCGTTTGCATAGACGAACGTAAGTTCTCAGTTTTGAAGAAACAGAAATGATTTTTCTTGTTATTTAAAACAAAACAATCAACCCAGTGCTAAGATATTAGGCGATGTCAAGAAGGTGATTTGACCAGTATATTAAACTCAATTTACAAATCAGTCATTAGTAAAAGTTCATTAGAGACACCTTTTGCTCTAAATCAAATTTGAATTTCGACTGATGTTGAGAAAATTTTAAAGGCTCTCCAAAGTTCAAATGTATTTTACAATACGAAACCTTAGTTTGGTAGCCTAAATATGCAATCTCTACATAACAAAATCACATTTTGATGACTTCGGCAATATTCAGCAATATGATTTTATGTATCAGTTGAACCATCTCTATCACTAGCTTTAATTGTTCCTGAAGTTCCTTGACGACTATTTCTTACCTGAATGTCAAGGTTATACGTTTGACGCTATTGGCCTCATTTGATCCGTCATTTCCGCTGGAGGTATTGTTTTCTGACGACAATTTTCTCATACATCGTGACTTAGAGAACATCAAACGATACTCTCGCTTGAATTTTTCCTGAAATTAAAAGATAATAATCTGAGATATTAAATGTTTAAGGGAAGTGGAAGTAAGTGGCGGTCGATTAACATTGCACATGGCGAAAACTGTCTAAAATTTCAAAAAAGATTTCAATAATTCATATATACTCCCAGCAAGAGGTAAGGTGTAACTGAAACAAACTAATTGTGTGTTTGCTCGATTGTTGTAGCTTTAAGTGAACATATTTCCTCTGCCTTTGCCGAGATTGTTTTTACATCAGTTTGTGCATCGACGTCATTTTCACATGCGCCATCATACAATGAAATATTGCGCACTATGAATTTAAAAGTGACATTCGCGCATTAATGAATTCTAGCCTAATGAAAGATACTCTGGTTACACTTGAAATCAGTCTTGAACAGACTCGTTATAAATATAAAACTAATTGTCCTTTATAAAGTACACATTCTGTTATTTTACAAAGTTAGACGTGCATTTAATTAATAACAAAACCATGAATCATTTGACTATAGGTCGACCGAGGTGAATTGGCGATGTTTACAATTACTAATAGAATGTAAATACTGGTTAAGGCAAATTTAGGACTTATTATTTTGCAGTATCATACAATATCGCCTCGATAGCGCAGTGGTTAACGCGTCCGGTTTGCAATCACATATCTTTTTTCGAAACGGGTTCGAAACATTCACGGAATTTAGAGATATTTTTAATTTTTATTGCAGTTATTTGGTTTCTAAAATTTTTTGCTTCAATTTATTTTATCAAATCGATTTTCTCGATGATCTCGAGGAAATAATTATTGTATAAAAAGTTTAAAAAAATAAAAATAAAAAAACACGTTTCGATCCTACAACCTATCATACGGTTTCTACAATTGCATTTCAACGTAATTTTATTGACTGCGTCTTAGACCACTCGGCTAATGGGACGAGTGTTGGGAGCTTTACGCTTTGTATTAAACAACGATTATAATATATGTCCATTGTTTACATGTAACGCCAATGTAAACACGCCAATGTAAACATTGCCAAATTGCCTCTGTCAAATAATAAGTATTCCTTTATTTTTTTAGTAAGTTTGTGTTAGAAGATTCTGAAATGAAAATGTTTTCATGGAATAATTGTGATAGAAATGTATGAATAAATCTTTTAAATCAAATGTCCTTACGTTGAGCAGTCCATAGATGAATGGGTTGTAACAGGAGTTACTCATGGCCAGCCAGTTCGAGCAAAACCAAACAATGTTGATATACCGGTATCTGAAAAGAGAAAGATGAAAACAAATAAACCTGGCGAGAAAGCAAGACAAAATTAACCTCACGATTTGTCATCAGCATTTCGAACTAACGATCACGTTAATCTGAACTTCAAGTGTGAGGTATGCAGCCTAGAACCAAATTTAAACATCAAATGGCAAATGGTTGTAACACCTCCGGTGCCCAAGATCATAAAACTAAATCTGGAGATCAGTCTCAAATCTCAAGCATCTGATTGGCTGAAATGGCGACCATTCGCCATTTCAGCCAATCAGATTCTTGAGATTTGAGACTGATCTCAAAACTTAGTTTTATGATCTTGGGCCCGGTTCTCAATTTCGTTTTGTGCCCAAGGTTATAAAACTGAGCATGGAAACCAGTCTCAAATCTCAAGCATCTGATTGGCTGAAATGGCGACCAGTCGCCATTTCAGCCAATCAGATGCTTGAGATTTGAGACTGGTTTCCAATCTCAGTTTTATAACCTCCAGCCCTGGTGTCTTTTTTGAATTTATATTATTATAGCCCATACTCTCTTTTCATCTCTACTTTTTGGCTCTGTGTGGGGAGGGTGTGTCTTTTGGATATGCATATTTCACTATTTCAAAATTGAAATCTGACCAAAGCAAATATTTATTCGCACAAGTTTTCTACGCAATCATTTTGCCTCCGAATCGGCGATTTGTCAAATGCTTTGCTGTCAAATATCTCCTGCAACTGAATAATAATCTTTGCTCGAAAAACAATTATTTGTTTGACAACTAAATAACTCTTCCCATCCCTCGTGATTTGTAACTTTCATAAGATTTTCTGCGAATATCAATAAAGATTGCAGTTGTTACACGCACTTACTTCTGTGCTCATTGTCAACTTCTTAACTGGTATGTATCTAATAAAACTTAATTATGTTCTAGAGAAACAATCATAAAATGGCAGATAAATGTCTGTTTCATTTCATCGTGGGGTTTAAAAGTACGAGTATTACACGCATACGGTTTTTGACAAATTAAATGTCAACTTACACATGGTATTACTTTGTCATTTATTAACTATAATAATATAGACTGTTCAATAAAAAAAGAATTAAACAATTAGAAAAATGTGATTGCATCTTAAAGTTTGTAAGAAAAACATAAAATCTTCCAAAAGGGAAGTCACTTATAACACCATGTAAAATTTACACCGTTTAATTTCATTTTTTTCGGACACTTGTCCTTTATCAAATTAAACATACGAACTGATTGATAGCCTAAGTTACATCCATAGTTAATGACGTTCGCGTGTTTTTTAAAATTCAATTCTGCATTTTTGTCTGTATTTTTCACGATAAAGGACAAGTGATGGAAATTTTAAAATAAAGAGTGTACATTTATATAGTGTTTATTCAGTTGGTATTATAAGAAATGTCTTTCAGAATAAAGCTAAAGACAGCTTAAACTATCATCATTAATTAATCTTATCTTTCATTATTATTACCATCATTAAATCTATTCAACAGTTCAAATTAAATTGCATTTCTGCAAAATAGAATTTTATGAAAATCAAAACCTAACTACGCTTAAATTGACATTTAAAATGTGACTTTATCATGGTTATATTACGCAAGTCGAAGTCTTTATAGCGAATAGTGCTAATGAAAACGATTGCTACCTACAATAAAACACTCTTCTAATACGTGATAACAGCGCATTGAAATGCTATAATTTTTTTTAGTTTATTATGAGGCTCGACAGCATTGGAATGAAGTTGAAAATTAACGCTTCAGTGAAGAGCTCCTCACTAACTGACAGTTTATTTGCAATTAAACATTATTAAAATTGAATGCTGCCGATTCTGCCAATTGACATTTCGATGATATGCTGTTGTTTTTTATTAATTTTCGGGTAAGTTCCCGAAGCTCTCTAATTCATTTATGTGCAAAAATGTAAAAAAAAGACATAACAAGTAAAGTCACGGTCAGAAATCACAGCTTTACTTCACAACCGAAGAAGAAAAGAGGAAACGAGAGGAATTGTTGATAAAATCATCCATCAGATACAACAAACAATCGTATGGAATTGCTCAGAGGCAAAACAGCTTATGTCAATGTATATGAAGGAACGTTTCCCCATTCATTATTATAATCTGTGAATTTGCATTTTGTTTTATCTCATTTTGACTCACGTTTAAACTTTTGTAGCCCTATCGACCACAACAAGATGTTAACTTTGAAAAGAATCGTTCCAGAACAAAACAAACAACCCCGACACCGTGAATTGCAAAAACATTTTTTATCAGATTCAAATATATCAGATTTTGGAATTTGTCCAATATAAAATAAGTGGCCTTTATGAGAAAAGATGAAGCCCATTTCATTGCTTAAGTAAACAATAAACACGCTCAGACAAAACTGTTAATTTGTGGTCAAGCACATTGCGCCAAGATAATTATAAAACAATATAAAAGGATTTCTTTCTTTTTTTGAAAAGTGTTCACCGACCGCAATATGCATACCACCGTTTGAGATGGATCGAAATTGTACTGTTTAGTGGTGTAAATGTTGAGTTGTGCTAAACCCGTGGCTAGGCGGTTGGCTTTCAAAGTTCCCTTTCATCTATTTTAATAGAGTTGTCTTCTTTTAAAAGGTTACCTTACTGTTTGATAATCTAGTTTTCCGGACCTGCTGAGATAATTGGATGCAATAACTACTTGATAATGTGAAATTGAAGAACTATACTATAATCACTTCGGACATGTGTAAATTATCTCAAAAACCTTCATAAATGTTAATATGCGGTCAAGCGGAGATGTTGATGAGAACATAAAAAGGATTTCTTTAATGGGTTTGCTTGTAAAAAAAGTTGTCTAGATGTCTTTAAATCTAGTTTCCGGTCCTGCTAGTATACTTAAATTGAATGCACAGGAAATCACCATTTTTTTAACTGTGCTATTGATACGTGAACTTTATTCACTGCTGACACGTGTAAAAAACCCTTTTAAATGTGAAGATAATAATTAAAACAATTAAACAGATATTTCTTTCTTCAATGGATATGCTTCTGGAAAACTGTCTAGCTGTTTTAAATCTACTTAAGTTGCAAAGCTTCTTAAATCTTGTTTTCCGGTCCTGCTGGGATAATGAATGGATAAGAAATAACTACTTCAAATGTGAAATTATTTCATGAAAAACATTTAATTACATAGCAGATAAGGAGAACCTCATGAAAAGTATAATAAGGCTCAATCATGAACTGGGTGTAAAGTAAATACATAAGTGCCTATATCGTTTTGGTATATGGTATTTTTCATTCACATCGGATTTGCTTTTCTCACTTACTAGACAGAAAAATCTCTATTTTTAGCCGTGTGAGATTTCCTTATCTCGCATGGCCTTATCTAACACTCCGCGTGCTCGCGTACTTTCGTATTATTGCGCACCGTATTAATTGAGCACTTTCATTATTGATTTAGCCTACGTCATGATGCTTATTACTACGTCATTTAAGTTCATTATGTGACGTAATTAAACGAATGTTTACTTTTTCAAACAGAGCAAGCTGTTGATTTTGTTTTATCAGGATTTATTTCAAAAATCATTTGGAAAGTATCCACTCGGAGGTTGCTAAATTCTCAACGCTGGAACTTGGAAGTGTTTATCGTGGTATGAGTCTGAAAATGCTAATTTTTTTAGAGTGTTTCATTCTTATACCGCTGTTGCGAGCTTCGTTAAACATCGGGATCTATGAAGAAAGTGAATGGAGAATAAAATAGAAAATATACTGCTGTTTAGTCGGGATATTTCAACTGGTATGTACAATTCAATTTTTTTGAATTGTGACGAAATCACGAATAACCTTAAAAATCGCAGATCCGTTTTCAAAGGATAAACCAGCTGTTTTCATTCAATGAAAAAACGATTCTTTTCCTTTCTTTTATTTGCAACGATATTGTTGAAGGCCTACATGTTAGGGTTGATAAACTTTGACAGGACTTTGTATTCGTGGCTGATTTACCGTCCCTACTGGAAGTTACGCAAAAGAAATAGTTCTCTAAAAGTTTGCGTTTTTTTTTAATTTTAAAGAACTTTGTTTAAATCTTCAAGAAGTAAGTGAGAAAAATAATCAATCATTGGTATTCGGCGAAGATCGCGGTATCCCAACCCTCGGGCAATGCTTTCCAGACGGAAACTCGGCACAGCCTCGTTTCCGTCTGGAAAGCATTACCCTCGGGTTGAGATACCTTGATCTTCGCCGAATACCAATGATAGATTCTCTTTATCTAAATAGATTGTAAATGTACTTTTAAAGACACGGGACAAGACAAATAATAATTATTCGGTTTGGTTGAGCCTGCTCGGAGTCTGTCGGGATATAAGAGTTTGACATGCTAAATAAAACGTGTCTTACTTTGATCTTTATTCTAGCATTCAAACTAAATGGGTAGGATTAGTAGGAGTCAAGCCACCAATAGAATGTGTATTTATTTGTTCTAGAGATTCTGGCGTTTAAGTGTCAACCTAGAACACAGTTAAACAAGTAGTCGCAAACCTTTGTTTTAGCACTAGATCTAAGTGATCCACAAGTCGGTTACCCCTTAATATGTTCTTATTTTTTCACAAATCGTGCTGGCTTCATTTTGAAAGTGAATATAATTAATGAGTTGCTGTCTATCTATGTTTGTATGGGTAATATGCGTATAAAATTGGCCACATTCAGAAGACACAGCCTTCTCTCATAGCAAAAATGTACAAAGGAAAAGATAGCCTGGTATATCACATGATCAATTTAAAAACGACACCACAAACAATTTATGAAATAAGAATCCAAGGAATTACCGTCTTGGAACGGTCAGTGGCATAACAATTTGCTGTTTGGGATTCAAACCGGATTTTAGGGTGCACCAACATCACAATTGCCATGGCAGGTTCTCATATAAACAATAAAAGTACGCTTTGTCTTGGTAATTTAATTCCAACCCACCCATCCATCCAACATTATAACATGTAATGGACATAAGCTTATATTAAAACATCAAACGCGAAATGTCTAGCAAATAAAAGTAAGTACTCAATGGCCTTACCGAGACCAGAGCCCTTTGTCTCAAATCACAAGAACGCGATAAAGTCTTTGATCAATGCCAGGGGATTCAAGTCGTATAATAAACCGAGATTCGGCGAAATGATACATTGATCTGAGAACAAAGAGTTCTATCTCCTTTTAATTCGTATATTAAATAGAGATTGGGATAAACGATAAAAGAGATCTGAGAAAACGCTTTCTTTTTTTTTTGTTTTATTATCTTATAAACCGTCAGTAATCAGTCTGGATGCCCACGAAAACTTCTTTGTCAAAAGTTCGATTCGGTTAAATCTTTTAATCATGCTTTGTCTCTTTTTAACAACTTGTCATTTTTTCCACTCCTTAGACTTAATTGGTCTTCTGTTAAGGAAAGCAGCAAGCAATAAAGTCACATTCAGTCTCAGACATGTCTGTAGTGTATTAATCTCTGATTCTGGATAAAATAGGACATATAGTACTAATTAAATATGATAATGATAAAGACACTTTTTTCAAGGTTACAGCATTTAAATGAAAACATATTAACATCCTGAGTTGCGTGAAGTGTTGTGTTTATTAGTCAGAATTTATAGGTGATTTGATAATGTTAAAGCAAATTTTTACAGAAAAGTAAATTTAGTGTTCTATATCTACCTATGCGGCCATGTCATTTGTTTAATTTCTTAGAATTTCCGATATGTGTGATGTTTGATAAATTAGTCGACATCATTTTTTGGTCTTTAACAACGGTAAATGTATGTTTTTTGAGTAACTAGAGTTGTCACTATACCTAGTCCTATAAATATGACGTCGTAAATGCTTATTTATCTTTTTTTTATTTTATGGCAATTACGACGTCATATCGCCGAACGCAGTTTTCCTGTCGCATGTTCCGACCGATTTTCAGTCGGGACAATTATCTATATTATCTGCAAATTTACAACATGACAGGCTTAAATATAGCAATATTTAATTAATATTACGCTTATTCTTGCTTCAGACACAAAAATTACTTACATTTTCCAGTTACAAACTACGATAATCCATTTTAATTTCCACCACAGTATTTTGTATATGCGGCTCTCAGCCGTGTAGACATTGCTCGATTCTGATTGGCTCATGTAACTCATGCAACCGCCTCATGTCATACAGTACTAATTGGACGAATTATTGATAAATAGATGTTTTTTTATAATATAAATCATACTTTCCCATAAAATCTTACAGAAATATATATTTTAATGATAATTTAAGTAAAATTACAATAGTTTGATTGTTTTTCTTACTGTTTAAAGGACATAACCTGACTATTGAAAATATTATTTTCGTCTACGAAGTTTTTACGCAACTGTCAATCGGCAATATGTCAAGTGAAAGTTCTGCATACACAGTACTTGAATATAATTTCTTACATGATTTAATTCATGTTTACTGATGATTTCATGCGTAAAGGTGAATTTTGTTATATATTTTCAGTGTCTAATCATTAGAAGCTGAGATTATGACTTTCTGTAAACTTTTTGTTAAAACTAAATATGCGACACGTTTTTGATGCATCGCGTTTAGAGGTCACGCTTGCCAATAAATGAAAAATATAAAACGTCAAAATATTAAATGTTAAAGGTTAAAGAAGCATGCGTTCCTCTAAATATTTGGAGTACACTATACCCAGCCTCCTTCTTTTAATGGAATTACATTAATGAATTATCATTGTTTTCTGTTACCAATTGATAACCATAAGTTAAAACACTAATCCCAAATATCGTTTTTGTTCATGGATTCCGACCATGAACATGCTCTATCATATCGAGCCTGCAATATTTCTTGTATTTGTCATGTTCTGTGACTTTTAAAGTTTTCTTTTAATAAATTTTGATAATCTTAACTGTATCCCGCTTTTTTAAAAATTAATGTATTACACGTCTGTAATTTAAGTCTTGTTGATAAAATGAATTAGATTGTATTCTCTAATTCCGACGATGGCAATATTTTCTGTTAGCAAAGTAATTAGCAATTTAGTTCTTATTTCTCCTATAACACAATTTTGAGACAGCTCTAATTTCAAAGTTACGCCTATGTCAATATTTGTTGCACGATTCATTCTCTGATATCCTAAATTAGTTTATCCAGTAAATTTTCGTAACGGGTACACAAGGACCAGGGAGTCCAACGTATTTGGTTTTTGCGGAAAAGTAAGTGAGGGAGATGTTCTGTGCGGAACAAAATGGCAGAATATTTCGTTATTTTGTGCATTTCTGGAGATATTTTGACCTGGTAAGTAGGTTTATATCACTGTTACCGAAATATAAATACGCCTACCCGGAGGCCAGATGTGTAAGCTTCACTCGGGTTTTTAGCCTATGTTTCTAGAGGCCTTAACAAAAACGTAATTGAATGTATAAACTGAAAGATTGTTTGTTTACAAAGTGAAAATAGAAAATTGCAAAACTTGAAACTGCGTTTTTAGTCAAAATATACCGTTCTTAGACCTATTTAAGCTAAATTTTTACCGAGTTTTTGCATATATTTCTTCACGACGGCTTTTGCAATTTAGATGGGTACTTAATGACCAATTCTTTTAAGTTCAAACACCTTAAATGTTTGCCGTGGAAGTGGTAAGCATTGTTTTGTTCGGTGCAGAATCTGAATAACAAACTTGAATGCGTTTATATAAGTGCACATGTAAGTAAGACAAGAGCTGGTAACAAATGTTAATAATCAAAACAAAAGCCAATTTGTTACCCAAATACGAATGTCTCGCGTATTTTATTATGCAAAAATACCTACCACATACACTTGTATATATTTCTGTCTCTTGATGTGTTTTCATTACATTATTACTTTTTAGTAGTACTATAGTACTTAGTAGTAGTTTACCAAAAAAAAAAAAATACAGGCGCACCTTATAATAAATATATAGGCGCACCTTTATATGTAAATGGTCATGGCGTTTTCACATACGTCTCTGTATCTATTTCAGATCGAGACAATTCAAGATGCCAATATATAAGAAGAAGTCTCATCTGCATTTTTAGAAGAGGAACACAAAACGGACAATTCGAGGCACGCCATACAAACGTTTGAACCGTATTTGCGGCACAACCACAACTAAAATGATGATTGTTTACTTGACTCGTAATGTTTTAATAAATGAAGTACTATTTGGGTCAAAAGTAACATTGTACTAGTCGTTGTTTGTATTAAATATATGTATATCTAATTAAAAGGTTCGCTTTTATATTTAGTGTCGCAACTCTATATTTCAAGGTGCAGGTCAAAATAAAGAGGTGCTCCTTTATGTCCAAACAATGAAATAGAGGTGTTCTCTGGATTTATAGAGGTGCACCTCTGGACCTGGGATAAGAAATAGAGGTGTAGTGTACATATATATTTAGAGGTACGCCGCTATTTTTGGGAATACCAGTACAGGTTCTTTGTACATACACTCAAACTAAGTTCTAATTGGTCACTTTTTGTCCGCATTTTTTTATTAGAAAGACATTGAATTCACTCTTTATTTATGATCATATGCCAACAACAGTCTTCAACTTAAGCTTTTATCTTGCAATAAATGACTTTGGAACAGTTTGGCGAGAGTTATCCTTAATTTTGCTTAAAATGCATTTCTTGCATAAAAAGGTCACGCAAACAGAAATTTGCTCTTAATTTCTTGTTTTGTTTTAATAAGACCCCTCATTAGTAGGAAAAACATAAAATCCTATTTATCAATCGCACATTGTTAAAATAAACCCCCTTCAAAGTATCCAATTTTAAAATTACCTCCCTTTCAATTAAAGACTGTTCCAATTTTGACCCTGCGGTGTAAGTTAATGGTATTGGATTATTTTAAGAAAACAATCAATAAAGATTAAAAAGACATTATAAAATTGATTTCAAGACAAAACAGTTCTTTCCACAACCTCTCGTGACGTAGAGAAGAAACGAAACTAGCATACATTGTTAACATGTACAATTGATGACCAATTAGAACTTTGGTTGAGTGTAGATAAGAACATACGTATGTTTGGGTAACAAATTGGCTTTTGTTTTGATTATTAACATTTGTTACCAGCTCTTGTTTAACTTACACCTAACACATACGAGTTTGTTATTCAGATTCTGCACCGAACAAAAAGTGCTTACCACTTCCAAGGCAAACATTTAAGGTGTTTGAACTTTTAAAAAATGGTCATTAAGTACCCATGCAAAGTGCAAAAGCCGTCGTGAAGAAATATATGCAAAAACTCGGTAATAATTTAGCTAAAATAGGTCCAAGAATGGCATATTTTGACTAAAAACACAGTTTCAAGTCAAGCAATTTTCTATTTTCACTTTGTTAACAAACAATCTTTCAGTTTATACATTCAATAACTTTTTTGTTAATGCCTCTAAAAACATAGGTTGAAAAAACGAGTGGAGCTTAAACATCTGGCCTCCGGGTACGCGTATTTATATTTTGATAACAGTGATAAAAACCTAATTACCAGGTCAAAATATCTCCAGAAATGTACAAAATAACGAAATATTCTGCCATTTTGTTCACAGAACATGTCCCTCGCTTACTTTTCCGCAAAAACCAAATACGTTGGACCCCCTGAAGGACCCTACGAAGGACAACTGCTCACTAGAACCTTAAACATCCAATGACCAATATATGCTTCATTTCAGTTCTTGTTTAAAGTGATATTGCCTCTACCTGGGAGCGAACCAGCACCGTCACGGCGACAGCGCCTAGCCCTGCAATTCCGACGACGCAACCAATTGAGCTAACCGGAACAACCCCCAAAAAGGTTGATCGTATAGCCCTGATATAGGTTATCATCACTGTACGACATCGGTAAAGGGTTATTTTACTGCTAACGGACTTTTTACGGCCTCAACACTACACAGATAGCGCTACTGTGAATTTGAAAGCATTCATTTTCTTCGCTTTGTTTCTTATTCATTTAATAGACTAGTGTTATTAGCCTATATAACAATTTATTGACATTTGTAACAGATGCGAAAAGGAAAAACAATTTATACTGAATACTACTTTCAAAATGTTTTAATTTATCTGTTACATTTATTTATTAAAACTTACTGTTCATAAAATAACACTTAACGGAGTAATGGAAATGCATATTATTGCCCATGGCACACAGCCCGGGTTGAGCGCATTTCACTACAGTAAAGAGTATAAATAAAGGTCTTTTTCAAATGTTCATATAACGAAGCACAAAGACTCTACAGTGCAGTATTTTCATATTTATATTCCTTGTTTTCTTTAGCGGCGTGCAGTCCCAGAGATTGTTTTACCCGAAACGAAAACATTTCCTCTAGATTAAATAAAAATGCTTAACATTTTACATAAAAGTGAAATTTCATATCAGGAATCTCCACACTCACAAAATACAGCCTCCCAACGCAGCGAAAAAGAAGAGAGGAAGAGAGAGCATGTTTGTTTTAAGTATGTCGATTCAAATAAGACGCCACAAACAATTAACGAAAAAGAGAACACTTGGGGTTACCGCCTTGGAACAGTCAGTGGCAAACCAAATTGCAAACTCAAAATGTTTTAGTGGTAATTTTCAAATTATTTGATATTTATAATTAAAACATCAATCTTACTCATTTATTTGTGGATAAATCTCAGACACCAAGACGTAGAGTTGAAGCGGCATCCAGCAGACGACAAACAACAGAACGACGATGATCAACATCTTGACAACCTGAAACGAAATGATTTTTTAAACTAAAGACTGTTTAAATTAAAATAAAATTATTTCTCAAATACCCAAATGATGTGACATTCTTTATTTTCACAAAAAGATTATAGAGATTTTAGATTATCTGAAAATCAGAAATTTTACGATACGAATATTAAAAGGTCTAGATTCGTTTCAAACGTCTCCTTGTCTGAAACGTAGACATTTTTAACTAATCAATATGACTTTTTTAATTTATGCGTTATTAAGCCTAGGTTACTAATATACAAACTCCGATAATGAGAATTATGTGCTATAAATAGATTGCTATAAATAGGTCATTCTGTTGGTATTGCAAGTTCGCCCGGTGACGTCGGATTCAAGTTAATTGGGCTCAATGAACGTTATTCACCAGTTATAATAACATATTGACTAGAAGTACGGAACAACTTTTTATCGCAACCAAACAATTCTGAACATGTGCGGCTATGACTGATAACATGATTAACATTAATTTATAATAAATATACTTATTTAACATTTTTAAGAAAATAAATTTATGTTCAAGAATTATTATTTTCCTTATTGTTAAAAAATATACGCAGGGATGAACTCTTATACCAGTGTAGATCGGTCAATGTGTCATTAGGAGAGCAAACCTATGATGGTCATTACTTCAATTTTCATAGGACGAGATGCATATTTTAAATATGTTAAGAGGAATGATGTCTACGTAAACTTTGTAAATTTGGATCCTTTTACCATCGTAGCGACAAATTAATCCCAACATTTAAATAGAGAAAAAGTAAGGCAAAATATGTTCGAATGACTAGATAAATAAATTTCAAGAACTTCAAGAAGGAATAAAAGAAATGTTAAGTGGTGGTGTCTGCTTGATTAGATTATGATTTAATTATTTGAAGAAATAAGCAGAATGTTGATATATATGTGTACTTGTTCGTTAAAGGTTATTCGTGTTTGTCTGAAAAAAAAGGATATTAAGAGCATTATAAAGAAATCTTTGCTGACAAAGCATCATTCGCAACTTCCCGGGTAACTTCCCTGGCCAATCTACGGAAATTACAAGAAGTAGTATCTCGAATGCAACCCAGATATTTTATTACATTGGTGAAATGAGATAAAAACTATTTTAAGCGTCTAAAGCTGAAAACCAAACATCATCTCCGGCATAAATCATAATATTATAGACTTTCTATTGTATTCTATGATGATTCGAAGACGGCTTGGTGGCATGGGCAGTAATATGCATTTCATTGCAGCCCAAAAACACTCCTAATTAAACAGAACTGGGGCCACCATCTATAAATGGAAATCTACAATTTTAAAATAAAAAACCTCCGTTATCAAATATTTTGCTATTTACAAAAACATTTTCAAAAGTAAGATATATTTCATGAGAGTTTGCTAGTTTTTTGGAAGTGTTGATATTATGAGGCTGGGATCCATATGACTGAATGTGTTTTCGAGAGATTGAAATTTTTTATTATCTTTATTCAAAATATCGTCAAGATACATAGATGTGTTTTTACAGATTTTTATAGTGCCATCATGTTGTGTGATAGAACGAAATGACAAAGAAATAACATAAATCTCTAACATAAGACATAAAATATATAAAATAGGTATCAGGTCCAAACTAATATAATATCAATAAAGAAAGCGCGCGATTCGATCAGGTCTTGACAAGTTCATGAATATTATTATTTTAATAACATCTGTAAAAAGATTTGTATTCATTAAAACCTTACTCAAAAGATGTCGTTTTAACAGGGACTTGACATTAATTAAGGCGAAAAATATGTGTCTTTTCGCCTACGCTAAGAAAAAGCTTCTCTTGTAAAATCTCGGATATAATGCAAGTGACGCCAGAAGATTTTATGTGCATAAAATGATCATTTACATGACAAATTGTTACTTTTCTCCGGATTTCTTTGCAAACGATTTACAGCCAAAGTGAGTAATTATAAAATCCCGCCAGGGTAATGGCAATTTTAAGCCAGTGTAAGCTCAAAGAGATTCTGGTTGAAATGTTTTAACTGATTAAGTTTTGAAAATCCTGAAAAATAATCCGTTTACTCGTAGTTTTGTAAAACACTATTCGTAGAATGCAACTTTACCAGACTGTAAGATACTGTAAGATATCGAGGTGAATTACTTTAAAGACTCATCCATATGTTGTGATCAAGTAAAACATGGATGAATAAAACTTATATTCTATAAGATTTAAAATTTGAACAAAAAGAGAAAAATACAAAAAAAGATTTAAAAAAACTGAAACACAGCCTCCGTCCTATCCTAGAAAGGGCTGATGGTACATGTATAGTTGTTTTTCATATTCCTATATCCAGCTATATTTACATAACAATTAAGATAATAATAAAGATAATAGACAATCAAAACACAGCTTGACAACTGTCTTCGAACAGTCATTTTCCTATGTTTGCGATTCAAATTTATACCAGTTTCTTTGGTGCGTCAAACTCAGTATTATTGTAATTTTGAATCATATTCTCTGTAAAATTTGCAGCCAAAAAAACGAACTTAATTAAAGGACCGTTCAGTATACTCAATACCGTTCCGAAATGATATTCCGCAGAAATGTATTGATTGATTTTTTCTCACACGCTTAGTTTTAATATTAAAACACATCGATATGATATCGAAAGCTAATCAAGAACTGTGTATCTATGCACCTTTTCCAAAAAGAACATTTTTTTTTCTTAAGTAAAAACGAATTTGCAAAAGCCGTTTATTCCTTTGCCTCTATTCGCGATCGATATTGTCGAATTAATTCAGTCTTTGTACACAACTGTTTTGTTTTGTGTTGTTTTTTTTCTATCGCAAACGATGCTATAATATTTTTCAACATAATTCACACGGTATCTGTTAAGAATTAACTTCACTATAATTGAAAATCAGACAAGGAAGGATTCGTTTCAAGAGTAATTAATTGCATATGACCATAATCGACAAATGCAGCTGGACACTTCTTTCAGAACAAATATCATATTAACTAATGATGTATTCAAAATATCTCGGGGTGCGTTAAGTGCTGTTCGGAAAAGTCTTGGACAATACAATAAAATGTGAAGTAAATATCCATTGAGAATAATATTCTGTACAATTACAAGATGCTTATATAGCGAATTAAATTAAGGAAACTTGATCAACAAATGCAGCTGGACACTTCTTTGAGAAAAAGTATAATATTTACAAATGATATAATGAATGTATCTCCGTGTGCGTAATAGATGGAAAGGGAACTTTAAAAGTCAACGACGTGGCTGTAAATAAGTTACAAGCGCAGTTCGAAAATGTCTTGGACAATAATAAATATTTGAAGTAAATATCCAATGCGAATAATGGTGCATGTTGTACAGTAAAAATCTGGTTATACCGAGTAAATCTTAAAAAAGATGAAAAGGGTACTTTGAAAGCCACCGATTACGACAAAATATGAAAATATTGAAGCTCTGTAATGGAAAAGCATATTTAATAATGGCCACGAATTGAAAGTTTTGAATTCACTGATCAAAATGCAAACAAGTAATGGTTTCGGTACATGTACTAACGCAAGGAATTCATACTCGAAGCGCTCTTTAAATTTACACTGGCTTTGAGTTGTTGAATGAATATCTTTTTTCTATAAGCTTTTGCCGGGGAAAATAAATTATATCAAATGTTTGTTTTTTCATTTTGCATCATCAGAACATGTATTGCCTTCTGATGATTCAGAACCGTTATTGCAAACATTGTAAGCGCGGTATAGGGCGAAGTTTGAGATAAAATAAGTCAAAATGAAGACAATTTGCTGTTGAAATTGTGCTAGAGTTACTAACAACAACTAACAAAATATATTACAGTGCTAACGTGCTTAGTTTTTCAAGAAATAATAGAAAATAAAACAACAAAAGAAGAGCACATGTTTGCAGTATTCAATATGAATCTGCATGAACCGACTTAAACCGTATAGATGTCCACTAAATGCGCGATCTCGATTTCTGTGACGTTTCGGAAATCCTACTTTTGCTTTGAGTCGCGCGGACCAAATTTATTTTAGTAAATCAAAATTTTATTAGCCCGAACTAATGCTGCAAATTTATGCCTGTAGTTCCAAATACATGTAATATTTCGGACAAGAGCGGGTTAAATTGAAGTAATGCCGTTTTAAAGAATTATAACTAAAGGAGACAAATTTTTTCTCACTTTTCGTATGTACACTTTCCTTTTCTGTAACATCAGTTTTCTGACGGCGCAAATGTTTCAAACATGAATCGATAATGACAGCCATTTACAAAAAGCCGAAACCCTACAGTTAATGTTGACAATTTGGCGTCATTAAAGGTGGTGCTCGGAGCGACAGACATAATTATTACAGTCCGACAAATTTAATTTCTATGATGTGTTATATCGGTGTCATTACGTCTTCATTGTCAATATGACGTCATTTAAAGTGGTGCATATTAGCGACTGACATTCTATAGACCGATGAATTGCTATTATTTATGACAATGGATCCGAATCTTTTGACAATTTGACGTCATTAAAGGCGGTTTGATTATATATGTTTTGATTAAAAACGTATAATAACCACATTCAAATAATATGAAAATATTACTCCAGCCCGTCTGGACGATATCAATGACGTCGTCTGTCGACTTGCTACAATAACGTTGACCGCAGATCCTGAAGTACGGAGTATGGAACGGTATGCGGTACGTGCCGGACCTATGAAATTATCAACTGTAACGTCGTTGTCGGGTTACTCTACCCGCCCACACTAGGATAGTTTTGACGTTTCATAATTTAAAATCTGTACGTTATAGTTTACCTAAATTTCACAGATGATTAAAGAAATGTCCAAACTTAAATTGCTGAAAATTCCGTAATTGACTTCTGACGTATCTATTATGGTTGCCTTAGAGCATTCCGAACATCATTCGTTTCATAATCAAAGCGCTGAAAGCGTTGAAAGACTTTCGCGCCGCAGCAGAATGTCAACTCTGGCTAACATCGTTTAATATGTGCACACGATAGAAACTGCATGTCAACTTAAATACTTGCTCACGGCCAGTATGAAAGAGTAGTCAAACATCTGCTATAAAATCCCCACAAAATATCCCAGAATGCGGGATTTGGCATATAGATTTTCAAATTTTCCCGGACCCCCCATGATAAGTTAGGCCTCTTACAAATTAATTTGGGCCTCATAAACGAGCTGATTTTCTAGCTTAGTTAAAATTAACATTGTTAAAAAATAACTCGCTGAGTTGAACCCCCCTTGCTGAAATCCTGGATCCGCCCCTGTCTACTATTGTTAATGCAAATGTTATGTAGTTTATAAGTTGGCTAAACAATACTAAATCCTGTAGAGTATACTTCTAGTATCAATGAGACATAAGCTATTAATATTAATTAGTAGGTGGTGCTACTTAAACTTTGTAAAGAATGTTCATTCATAGTATCATGTTACATCTCCGATGAGTAATTGCCAGCATTTAACAAGCATGGCCAATGTTAAGATAAGCACAATCCTTATTTCCTGGTTAGAGATAAAACGAATTCAATTAAGTGAGTAATAAGAGATTGCTAAACTGTTAATTGTCTAAAACAAAACAACATCCTGATAAAAAGAGACGTGTTTCTCGCTGACCTGAATACAGTTTAGTCACTGATCACGTGACTGATTTCTTTATGATTGGATTTTTAATATCCCTTAATTTTTGTTTGAACAACAACATAATATTGTTTTCTTCTTTTCTTTGTCGCACTGTCTGTACAAATGTTCGTCATCGTTCGTAATAAATTTACTTTCTTAATATGCAATACTTTCTGACGCCGCACAACTATGGAACTTGTTAGGCGTAACTAAACTACTCATGCATAATTAGCTGTTTGTTCACTAACGTAGCTGAACGTGATTGCACTCAACATTTGTTTGATGGAGTTTTTGGCATGGACGCTACAAAATTACACGGACACGTACTATAGATCACTATTCTTTCGTAGAATTGTGTGCTTGAATGTGCTTAAAACGTCTGCATTTCATTTCGGCCTGCTCTCGCGGTGACCACAAAACCCCGCTTACTTGAATACGCTCGATGTCGCAGTGATACACCGGAAGTTAAAAACTGCGCGTCGCCGTGTTCTAGACTTCTAGGTTAAGACTTTCGCGCATGCGCGCGAAAGTCTAATAAAAACTATTTCTGTGAAAAATAAGCATTAGTAAATGATAGTGTGGTTGCTAATGATGGTGTGCATAGGGAGATGGACGTGGAACCTTCAATACGGTATTTTCAGATTAATACCATTCCATATTCAGCGGCGTATGGTCCCCAGATAAAAGAATGGGTTTGCCATAAACGAGTACATTTCAGACTTTACTATGAATGATCAATCAACACGTGGCTTGCTTGATTTTTAAAGACACGTATTGAGAATCACCCCACTCTACCTCTGCATTGGTATATCAGCTAAGGTAACTGACACTACTCATGTTTATAACAACTGCTTCAATTGGATTAGCTTTTCATCCGTCAGCTTTTTAATAAACAAATCTGTATTAGTGAGCAACTTTGACATAACATCTAAAAAGGTTAATGAAGATCTTCATTACAATCGAATAGTGAAAGAGTCTGATTATTAACTTTTTGATTAACAAACGGACGGTTTAATTGGCAGACGGTTTGATTTTAAATAGATGAAACAGGTCAAAAGTCTTGGTTTTACAGTGATCGAAATAAACAACCTGCGGAGTTACCTACTATGAACGGCCAGTGGCAAAACTATTTGTTCTTTGATGGTTTTTAACAAATCGTAGAATGCAACAGCATTGCACTTGCCCCGCAGTACAGTCATGTTCTCATACGAATAAACAAGTACATTAACAAAATGCCTTGATAAATTGGCTCTTACCCACCATTCAACCCGACAATGTTGCGTGCAATTGCAACAGAAGTAAACGAAATCATAAACTTATTGACATTATATAGCAAAATGATGTTGGTTTTGTTCTATATACTAGATAGTCCTAAGTATGTCTAAGTGTAAAATTCTCTGATACCTAAACATTAACTATCTTTGATACCAGACGGAAATATCGGTCCGAAGAGAAACAAATAAATTTTGACAGTTCCATGGGAATCTGAAGTTAATTGTCAAGTAAGGAAATAATAAATAATTACAGGCAGGGATGTAAGATTCTGTGTCGCGTTAATGTCCAATTATTCTCTTCCAATCAGGTTCAGTCAGTAAGATTATTTATTTAGAAAGTTTCCTTAATGTTTGATCCAATCATGTCTTAAAAAGCTTTGCAACGAGAGCGCAATTGCCTGTTTGAATTAAAGAAAGGAGAAAAGTATTAAAAACTTAACGTTGTTACAACGACAACAACAATAACAACAACAACAATATTTTTAGCTTCCTTAATTAAAGTACTGAGGGAAATATTGCATGATCTGTATTTAGGGACTTCAAAATCTTAATATGCACTTGTAACTCTCGGATTTACGTTTTCTATCTATTTAAATCGCTCGAATGCAATGCATATTATCCTGTTTAGGTCATGTTCAGACATCCAGCTTGTTTTCGCAAAAGTAGATTTTTGGGTCGGTCGTTATAATAGATATCATACCAGTTTTCAGATTCGTGTCAAACTAGAAATACAAATCATGAATAATTTAACCGCTTTGATTATCAACCATGTCTTAAATCCATGTACATATTTGTTACATTTGCCTTAGGTTTTTAGCTCTAGTAAAGATGTATAGTGCTTACCGTAATTATCGGTGTAGTAACAAAGAAATAATTATCTGAATCTCATTAAGCTAGTATGTAATATCACGAACAATCTTATTCTCAAACTAAATTTTCAACTCAACATATTCTTCAATATCTAAGTAACTATAAGTAATTTAAAAGGAATCCTTAATAAAAATTAAATAAAATCTTCCTTTTATCATGGAAATATTTAAAATAATATTACATCCCTCTGAGATAATCTAAAATAACTAGTTGAGTTCAAACTCAAATATCTGAGTTTCCACTTAAATAGTATTTGGTATTTTTTAAGTAGAAAACACAGATAACAAATTTTCTAAATTGCATTTAAAACAAGAAAGATTATATAAGCTTATTTTTCAAACTTAAATCAATAACGAAAGCTGGGTATTTAAAAAAAAATAAAAATTAATCGCTTTGAGTTGAGATAAAACTCCAACTCAATATTTTTGTGATACTGGTGCCAGTTTTATTAAAGATACACTGTACTGTTTTTTCGAAAAGTCTTAGCTTGTCCGTAAGTGTTTTTTGGCCAAATTATCAGTTCAATAAAGGAAACAATATACGTTCATTTGGTCAAAGTTTTATCGAACTGCATTTTGCCGTTTAAAAGATTTTTATTGGATCTAAAGTGTACTACATGTAGTCACTTGTATAAATATTGAGAAGCGCTCAGTCCGGGCCTACATGTAGGTGGCGTAAGCAGTAGAATGCATTTCCATTCTGTCTATGAAGAGGCTCAATCAAGCCGAGACTTAAATATTTTTTTTCCTTTTTGTCCTGTTCGGTGGCGTTCAAAGTTACATTTTCATCTATTTTCATCAGCGTGATGACGAAATGTGCAAAATCTTTACAAGTAAGGAGATAATCAATTTTGAAACGCTTAGTATTTATTTCTTATATAAACTTCAGATATATATTTTTATTTCTGATACCTTTTCAACTGATAATGCACTTTTATATACAAAATATACTGAACAAAAATAAAAAGTATCCAATGTTAATGCTTAATATATTCTCATTAAGATATTTTCATTTAATCATGACCGCTTTGAATGTTTTTTTATTACTTAATCTCAGATGTTTTTAAGTTTAATTGCTCATGTACACATTATTCCACAGCAAAACCTGAGTATCTGCTTATTGACTAACAATTGAATGCTACATTTTTACCCAGCGAAGCTGGTTTTACTAATCACAATTCTGAAACAGGTATGAAACCAAAACGAGGCACTGGCAACCGGCGATTAACGCATTTCAGAGTAATCAGAGCAAGCAAAGTAGTCCAAGTTTCCTGTCACGTGTTAAAGTTGGCTCTTGCCACGTTAGTATCGCTAAAAGAATACTTGACTGCTTCACTGCGCTGTCCCTAATTCAGAACACAATAGACAACAGTAAACCAATTTTATCTGGGGGTTGTAGCCGCCAGGGATTCTTTAGCGAGCCACAGATATGTTACCTTTAGGTAGAGAAATAAAATATATTCGAAGCTCAAAATGACAGTGAAAACATTTTCTTTATTTTGTCATTTTAAAGCCGTTTCAATATTGGACGTTTGTTCCGCGGCTAAGCTGTTTGTTTCATGAAATTTTTTGGGGGTATAAAGGAAGTGCAGGGCTAGGCGCTGTCGCCGTGACGGTGCGGGTTCGCTCCCAGCTAGAGGCACTATCATTTTTTATTTTTATCATTAACAATAACGATAATGATAAATTTCCATCCTAGCATATTTTTCTTCAATTGTCCATTTTATGAAATCAATGCGCAAATCCTTTCACTTGAAATTTTCAAGACATATTGCGAACATTTGTTTATTATTTGATGAAAGGCGTTTATGAGCGTTGTAAATCACTGAACATGAAGAAATCATCATTGCTGAATAAAATTTGTATATTAGATTTCCACATATAAGCGTGAACAGTAAACAGTAAACTATTGAGATATGTAAAATTTCACAAATTAAAACTAGTATACCGGATATTACTCGTACAGAAATATGGACATGTAAGATTTACAGACCTATGTATTCGAAACATGAGCACTACGAGCAAGCGCGGTACGTGTCCGGCAATCACGTACGTGGCAGGAGACACGTCGACAATAAGGCCATCAGTGGTCCAAGGAACGGACTATGATTTGTTTCAGGAATAATGCATAATTTACATTTTTTCCAAAGGTGAAGATGTTTACTAGGTTTACGTTTTCGATTAAGCTAGAGATGACTACTATTTTTGTTCGGAGTACATGAAATCATAGGCGCAGTAACACATTGAATATGAAAATGTCAGTGACGTCAAAATTTCCCGCGTTTTGAAGAAAGCCAAATAACAGTTAAAATACGTGTGAATATAGAGGACAAACCATGATGAAGCCTAAAATTAAAAACGACAAATCTGTCTGCTGAAACTGATGTTATATGAACGGATTGTAAGCTAATGGACATTTGTCCCAGCTCCTTCACAACCAAAACTCAATGATTTGTTTACCAATGTCTTAAATCTTGCACCTTTTTCTAATAATATGCTACATGAAAAAACCATCGAGCCCGTTATTATATACAACTAATTACGGTGGAAATTTATGATATAAGCTATAGTAATTCATTTTCCTCTGAAATTGTCTTCAATTTAAGCATTACATTCCAATGCTTTCGGCAATGTTATGACTCTCGGTTGTTTTATCTTAATATGTAGGATTCTCAATTCTATGATTTCCTTTACATGTTATTCACAATGAAGAAAACAATTATATATTCCTTATTTCAAATAAATTCATAATCTTTCCCATCGATGGGGTCTCACTTTTTCGTGTTCATTCTGTCTTTGGGATGTCAGTACATAGATTTCACTATTATAATTTCTTGCTTAAAACTCTTTACTCAATATTCAATTTCCAGTTCAGGTCCCTATCAGCTGGCACAATAGTGCCATCTGATCTGGATCTAAAATTTGTGATTACTGGTCAGAAAAAAAATTAATGATTCTAAAAGCGAACAGTTTAAATCCTAATCAGATCGCACAGATGTGCCAGCTGATATGGATCTAAATTGTTCGCCCAATCTATGAAGGTATATCTATGGAGTAAAGGGTTAACAGAAGCCTTCATCCATATAATACATGGAAACCCTTATTTCCACTATTATATAGACAAGATGAAGGTCTTTGCGAGTGAACCAAGTTCTTTTGCTTTTTTCGTAAATGGATACATGTATGAGAATCATGGCACTGGTTATTCTCAATAAGCAAAATCGCTTCGCTGGTTTTCTGTACTTTCAATACTTTGATTAATTTAAAGGAAGGCTATTGCAAATGATTGGATTTTCAAACATTGTTTACAGAGGACTTTTTGTTTAAATTATGAATGTTTTGTGATTTAATTGACCAAAAATCTGGCGATTTTTTTTATTCTCAGAAATGTCATTATGCCTTTAGCATCAATGACTCCTTACTGAGCAAATTAGAGCAAAGGGAAAGTTGTGACTGCAGATTTTCAAGAACATTTGATTTCTTTGCAATGATTTCAGAAATGCAAATTTGTTCATAGAAATATTTTTGACTTTCTTTTTCTAATTTTACAAAATAATAGATAGGAAAGTGGATACTTTTTTTATTTTATGCTGAGAATATTAATGTAAAACACTTTGTAGTAATTTGGAGAAAACAAAAGATCTTAACGCCTACATATTTCCATTTTCGTAAAATAAAATGCCTTAAAGTAATATATAAATACCATTTCAGACGAAGCATATAAAATTATGAAGAAGACAATTTATCGCATATAATAGAAATAACAAAACTAATCTCACGTTTTTTCGAAATTTAGCCTTTGGCGTTGTCTGTGATATGCAGTATTTATATTCTCAGATCAACTGTCAAAATTCTATTATGTTTAGTTCCGCCCATTGTTTTCTAGTACAGGGCAAACCCATTCTTTTATCTCGGGACCATATGCCGCTGAACACGGCATGGTATTAATCTGGAAATACCGCATTGAAGGTTCCATGTTCACCGCCATATGCATATGTACACTCGATTGGGATGGATCAAAATTGTACTGTTTATTGGTGTAAATATTGAGTTGCGCTTAACCCGGGGCTAGGCGGCGTGGGCAGTAATATGCATTTCCATTACTGCCCATGAACAGGCCCCATCAAACCGAGCCTGCAATAATTTCATTTTTATCGTGTTCGGTGGCTTTCAAAGTTTTCTTTTCATCTATTACATAAAGCGATCTATATCAGACGAATATGATCAGCGACCTCTACTTTGTAATATAATAAAATGTAAAAATGTCCAAGTCTATTTTAAATTTAATGTCCTGCAGAAGAATACTAGTATTTTTGTTATGTGCATTAGGATCTACCTATTGTTATCAAGGCACCCTTATGGCTAATGCGTTCTTATTGCTCAAATAACACCTTCATTCATACATTTTAAAGACTATTAACGGCTATATATATATATATATATATATATATATATATATATATATATATATATATATATATATATATATATATATATATATATATATATATATATATATATATATATATATATATAATTAAACAAAGTTCTTACTACTAAATATAAAAAAGATTTTGCTAGTGCATATATTTCTTTAGAGGTTGAGGAGTTTATGAAAGTGTCAAGTGAAATCCTGTTGCTCTTGCTGATTTGACTCTTAGTGCTCTAAAATGTCTGTAAGTTTACTGGGTGCTTGCCTATTTTGCTTATATAATGTCACTAAGTTTATGATTTTGTTTACTTCAGTTGCAGCTGCACGCAACATTGTCGGGTTGAATGGTGGGTAAGAGCCAAGTTATCAAGGCATTTTGTTAATGTACTTGTTTATACGTATGAGAACATGTTGTGCGGGGCAAGTGCAATGCTGGTGCATTCTACTATTTGTATAAAACCATCAAACACAAATAGTTTTGCCACTGGCCGTCCATAGTCGGTAACCCTACAGGTTCTCTACAGAAACAAGACATTTGACCTATTTCATTTAAAGTCAAACTTTCTGCCAATTAAACCGTCAGTTTGTTAATCCAAAAGTTAATAAACAGACTCTTTCACTATTCTTCACAAACGAAGATCTGCATTAACCTTCTTAGATCTAATACAGATTTTTTTATTTAAAAACTGACGGATGAGAAGCTTATCCAATTGAAATCAGGAATCGCCACACTCATAAATCACAGACTCCAAACGCAGCGAAAAAGGAGAGGAAGAGTGAGAGAGAGAGAGAGAGAGAGAGAGAGAGAGAGAGAGAGAGAGGGAGAGAGATAGAGAGAGAAAGAGAGAGAGAAAGAGAGAGAGAGCATGTTTGTTATAAGTATGTAAATTCAAATAGGACGCCACAAACAATTCACGAAAAAGAGAGCCCTTGGGGATATCGCCTTGGAACGGTCAGTGGCAAAACAAATTGCCACTGGGGGTTTATGCCAATGCAGAGGTGGAGTGGGGTGATTCCAAATACCTGTTCATGTCTTTTGAGATCAAGCAAGCCACGTGTTGATTGATAACTCATGGTAAAGTGTGAAATGTACGTCATTATAGAGTAGATTAAGAGTCTCTGTTAGTGCTTATACCCAGGCATTAAAATGTTTTGCATTGTTGAGTTGCGTTGTCGATGGCTTTCACAGTCCCTTTTTTATCTTTTAATTATTAAAAGTAGCCTTGTTTGTGTCGCGGAACGAACGTTCAATTAGTTTTGTTATCATTTGCGCCCTCTAAAGGCCGTTCAGCGCAGTTTATTTTAGTTTTGAAAATACTGAGTTGCGCTCCAGTCTCGGTCTATACAGTAATATGCATTTCCATTACCGCCCAGGAGCGGCATCAATCAAACCGAGCCTGTAATATTTTGATATTCGTAGTGCTCTGAGGCTTTCGAAGTTCACTTTTCATCTATTAAACTATTCAAACAAGCAATTTTTAACAAAAAGAGGTAACCGATCTTGAATTTTTAGATTTCGCAGTTAGTTAAGTTTATTTGTGGTAGTAGTTTTACTGAGTATTTTGGAATTTACTGTTACAGTAATGGACTTTGTCATGTTTTACAGCCCCTACATGAAATATACTTGTCAAATCAAAATAGCATGTTCTCAATTAAAGATGTCGCTTTTCTAAAAGCTTATTAACTTCAAAAGTGACAACTAATAATTAAGAAAAGAATCTATTCATTTAATATCCATTCCGATTTATTTCTCTCGTATTGACTGTGATTATTTCTTGTGAATTCAATCTTGTTTGAATGACCTAGAAATGTGTAATGGAAATAGAAATAATTGCATTTGATTTATTCAAATGGCAAGTCCATATCTCTTAGCATGTGCGTATGGAGTTCAACTTTCTCGGAGATTGGTCTTTATTGTCCAATCTAGTAATCATTCAAATATCTCAAAGTATTTGATTTGATGTTCAATGTGTCGTTCAGATGTTAACAGTCGATATATTTAAACATGTTAAAATGTTTACTTAAGGAACATAAGAACAGCTCTTTGTTTGAAAGAGGTCTATATGCTCGGGTCTAATTAGTCTAATCTTCATTTCAGAAAACTGAAAAATGGACTTATATCCGTTCTTTTAACGTAAGCTTTTCAAAGACAACTATTTTTCAACACACTGGAAGTAACATAATTTCGACAATTTAAAGAGTATTTTTTCCATAACTTTTGCACCTGTTTGTATTTAGAAATGTGTTCGCAAATCAACAACGGTGATTATCATAAAACATTTTGTCAGTGTAGTTTTTATTAACAGACTGATAATATTAGATTTTTTTCAAAAGTCAGTTATTTTGCCAACGATTTTATCATTACACGGAAAATATTTTAGAAAGCGGTTCGCTTAAATTCATCATTATTGTTATATACGTTAAAATTACATATGCAGTGTTTAATAGAACATTTTGAAATTGCAAAACAAACATTATTCTAATAATATAAATTTATGATAAATTTACCTTTCGTTTGTTTCTTTGTCTAACAGTGTCCCTATTGTTCCTTTCCATGTTGTTTCCCGGCGGCTTGGTTCCCCAAACTTTACATGATATCTTCGTGTATGAATAGTTTATAACAAGTAGTGGAAACATATATTGGACCAGTATTAAATAAAGGTGGTAGTACTTCCCAAATTCCTCATATGGCCAATTAGCTTCACAAGATGGCTTCAAAGCGTGGAGATCATGATCATATATATGCTTAACGGAATGGTAATGTCCTTCCGGGAAACTTGACCCAATTCCCAGAAACCAAATGCACAAAAGACAAATTATAGCGTGTGATTTTGAAAATCCGGCTTTTAACGGGTACATGACTGCGACGTATCTGTCCAATGAGATAATTGTTAAGGTCACTACACTAACACTGACGGACAACACCTTAACAGATGGCGCAGCTTGGCACAGAAAATCCGGAAAATCCCATCGCTGGTGCAGGGCTGGTTGGAATTGAAAAGGTATTGTGAACATACCTATAATAACATCTGCAAACGCTAAATTGGCAATGAAGATATTTGTCACTGTTTGCATACGCTTATCTTTGGCAATGACTATTATAACAAGACCATTCCCAATAATAGCAATAACCGATATTGAACCGTACAGAAAGGCCAAAAGACTAACCACAAAAACTGGCACTTCATAGATTTCGTTGTTGGGAAACAAGGAAGTATTCAGAGACAAATTTAAATTTTTAATCTTTTCTTCCAGTTGAGTTAATAATTCTTGGACGTCGGCGGATCTACTTCGATTTTCCATACTTTACTGAAAACAGCTTCCAATATTAAATGGTCACACTAAATATTGTTTCTGCACATATAACGTTTATGCTTATTTGATGAACTTATTTGATGATCTCAATGTGTCATGTTTCCAATAATGAACACAATATATTTATTTTCTATTGAATGAACTGTTTTATCATTCAAAACAAGAAAGCGGGTAAGAACTTCTCGTTTTGTTTACATTTAGGAAAGAGGTCAACAGCTAGCAAAACGTTCCTGTGAGTCTTGATATGATCATTTTCACTTAGAGCGTCTTTCTGCAAAAATAAAAAATAAATATCAAGGAAATGCCACATTCAGAAAAGCAGAATCCATACAGCCAAGAGGCAGAGAGGACGGATTGATGATATGGGGCACGCCACTGGAAAAGGTACTTTCGGTCATATTTGGTGACATTTTAGTTTTTACTATATTTAGAAAGAACTTAAAACAATTATTTTATAATAACTAAAAAACATTTTGCTACACATTTTGACAATTTAATGTTATGTTTACCGCGAAATGCATAAGAAGTAATGTTGTCTGCTCAACTTTATGACGTCATTTCAAGGATTGACGTCAACTGTCCGAAGGTACCTTTTCCTGTGACGAACCACATATAATCATTTTTTCTTAAAACATCACAAATAATATACGAAAAAAAGATTTCGAGGGATACCTCCTTGGAACGGTCAGTTGCAAAAAGTTTGTCATTTGGGGGTTTAAACCAGGTCTATGGTGCATGAACCTCAAATTTGCCCCAACAGGTTCTTATATGAGGAAAAAAAGTATTTTGGTATAAACGTCCTGATGGAACACGTACCAGTAATTTCCCGTTTCTAAACATTACAGCAAAAGTTACGTCTTTCGTTTTTGAAATATTCTATTACATCATATGAAAAAAGTTTTGTTTTCATTTTTACTAGCAAAACCAGTCTCGTGCTTTAAAATATTAACAATACAAACAATCAGATTAAGTTTATTGATAATGGGAAGTCTTTGGAAGTTCTTTCTGATCCGTAATCACATTTATATAAATCTTTCCACAATCATATTAAATAAATCATTGAACTTAAATTTAAACTTTGAACTTAAACTTAAGCTAGTTTTTTTAAAAATCTGTTTTGACAATGGGAAACCCCAAGGGCTTTCTTAGTGACCTTTAAGACTCGTTTATTTGTATAAGATCGCTGTAAAAAGCATTGACATTCGCGCTCAAAATATGAAAAAATCTAATTGTAATTGATAAATAAAATTATGTTTTGCAATACATTTCAATTTGCGTCAGCAGTCAATTGATTCAAGCTGACGCTTGTTTTAAACAAAATTGACAACTTTCTCCTTGAGCCATTAACGTGCGAAGTGATTAGTTCTTTTGACAACTATTTCGAAAAAAAAATCGAAAAAAAAGTGAAATATGCATATCAGGAATCGCCACACTCAAAAACAGCCTCCCCACGCAGCGAATAACAAGAGAGGACAAGTGAGCATGTTTGTTATGTCAATTTAAATAAGAGACCACAAACAATTAACGAAAATGAGAACCCTTGTACCCGTACATCCTTGGAACGGTCAGTGGCAATACAAGTTGCCACTCCAACTCACCAATCAGCTTAACAGTGTTGCATGCTAAAGCACACAAACATATAAAATATATTTAAGATGCTATTAGCATTGCAAAGCCAAAGGGGCAAGGAATAATTGATTCACTAAATAGTTTTTATTTAGGAAAAATGTAATTACTGAAGACGATATACTTAAAGTGCGTACTACTAGATAGACAAAAGCCACGGCCGGTCACTAATTATTTAAGACTGAGGTCGATATAACTAATATTTCACAGACGATTGCCGAAAGCCTACGCGGCAGCAAATTAAAATGCCTTTTAGGCTCACGAAAAATGTTGAGTTTGATTTGGGGCGCGCCACGGGAAAAGGAACCTTCGGTCATATTTTGTGACATTTTAGTTGTTACTATATTTCGAAAGAACTTACAACTATATTTAAATTTCTCATAACTAACAAGTGCTTTTCTTAAACATTTTGACAATAAAATGATATTTTTAACGCGAAATGAATTAATAATTAATGTCGTCTGCTCAACTTTATGACGTCATTTCAAGGATTGACGTCAACTGTCCGAAGGTACTTTTTCCCGTGACGCGCCCCATTTCATGCTCTACTCAAAGTGATAAATTTAAAATTCTAAAGAAATCCAACAATCTTGATTTATTAATGTTTTAAGAATAAGCTGAAATAATGATTCTTGTTTTAAACGCAGCTTTGATAATTTGATTCATTCTGATTACAAATTTAAAAAATCCTGTTTGAATAAAAACTCAAAGCTGTGACATTTTTACTAGAAGTTTATAGCAGGACGTGGTGTCTGAAATATTTCCATGATTCTGATTAGATTTTATTTCGTGCTTATGAATAATTCCAAGTAAGTAACACAAATTTACTTACATTTTCAATAATATCTCGATTTGAAAATTGGGTTTAAGATCAAGATTGGTCGTTATATTTTGGCCAGACTTTCTTTGACAGACCGACACTATGCAATGATATGGTCTTCTGACAAGGTATGCAAAACCTATATTGCCAGTCTTGGGGTCATAGTGCACGAGCGGCAAGAGATGTACAATCTGACAGCTTCACCGGCTACATTATCACAAAATTTTATATCATCTCAATATACCTAAGAATTGTTTTTGTTTCGTACAAAGCTTCTCCAAGTGTATAAAACTAATTTTCTAGTCAGCTTCACAATTCTTCGTTGAATGACTCAAAATTATCAGTATATTTCATACATGATGTCACAAGTGTTTAACAATAGAATGGCAATAGTCTGTCTATTGTTTTATGATATCTTGTATTTTTTCCACGTCTTCTTACACAATTCATCCATTGTTAATCGTTCAGAATAAACGTTCGCTAGATACGCTCGGCCCGAAATGACATAAAAACGGGAAAAAATTAACGGTTGCATCAAAGGCGGAAATGGGAATAAAGGGAAATAGAGACAAAAACGTGTAACCAATCTGTATCAAATTTCTTTGAGGAACTCGAACAACGATGAATTCATTCTCGACGCATTTAATTTTATTCTTTCAAAAGATTGTTTTTTTTTAATTCAAGACAAAAAATGAACAAATCAGGCTGAACATAAATTGTGATCATTATTTATTGCTTTTTATAGGAAAATGACAAGATTCTTCTCTTTGTGTCTCGAAGCCAACAAATTTCCCCTTTCAGGCATCAGGATATCGATATTTTTTATTCGGATTCACAATTGAACGGTAATAACTTTAAGCCGAATTTTTAAATTAAGGATGCAAAAAAAGATATAGATGTAAGATTGTAGTTGAAAATAAATGGTATTAGAAAAAATACATCTCTTATAACAAATTCAAACAACTCCTTCACAAACGTAAAAACTATTAAATCCATTCGTTTAACTGTTTAAAATGTTTAAATCGTTTGGGCTGCATCGAAAGTCTACTATTTACTGGTATTAATATTGCATGCCGCTCAACCTGGAGCTAGGCGGCGTGGGAAGAAATATGCATGGCGCTCAACCTGGAGCTAGGCGGCGTGGGAAGAAATATGCATGGCGCTCAACCTGGAGCTAGGCGGCGTGGGAAGAAATATGCATGGCGCTCAACCTGGAGCTAGGCGGCGTGGGAAGAAATATGCATGGCGCTCAACCTGGAGCTAGGCGGCGTGGGAAGAAATATGCAACATTACTGTCCATGAACAGGCTCAATTAAACCGAGCCTACAATAGTTTTACATTTGGTATCTGGTGGCTTTTCAAGTCTCTTTCATCTGTTTTAAAAGGTGGGGAATTTCATCTTTTTTGCACCGGCTTTTGGTAAACATTAAAGGCTTTAAGAAATCTACAAGTGCTGTTTAATTTTCGCTATTTTACTAATGGAAAGTTTTAACTTGTGCGCCAAGGAATATTCATAGCAAATTTTTGTTCGTTGAAAGGTTTTATCCTCAATATGATATCCCCTGAATATGATATCCTTGTCTAACTATTCGCCAGTGCTCAATACTTTGCCATTGTGTAATGGAGATCTTTTAGAAAAATAAGCTTATTATATAAAGTGTTGAAAGAAATGAACATTTTAGTGCAGAATAGACGAAGTCAGTTTAAAGTATGCAAGACTATTTAAGGTGGATAATAAAAACATCTATGGCACGTCCAATACGGTATCATCTGAACAGTAAACTGCATTGTACAGCAAAGTGTAATGTAACAAATAATCGTATTGTTATTGCCATTATCAATGTGGCATTTCCTTGTATTAATTTAACACTTCTCATTTCGTGAATTAAATTACAAACTAATTATGCAAAACGTGAAATAGCTGACGTAAAAGAACAATTATAACTGATGCGCATATAGTATCTTGTAAATTAAATGCTTTCTGCAACGCACAATGTCCGTTAATTTAAAACTAAGCATTACATTGTAATGATAATCACTTCTTACTTCTCCACTAAAATGTTAAAATTTGCTATTGTCATTATCAATGTGTCATTTCCTTGAAATGATTAGCACCTGTTTCTTCTTGTATGAAATTCTAAACATGACGTGTAAAACGTGTATTAGCGGACAAAAAATGACAATATACATGTATAAATCATTTCCTTGTCAAATAATAAGCACTTCGCACTTGTATTAAACTCCAAATCAAATTAAATGCGTAAACGTGATAAAGCTGACAAAACAAGACAAAAACTGATCAGCATACAGTATCTTGTAAATTAAAAGTTTTCTTCAAAGTACATTGTCTTTTAAAATAATATATAAATAACTGGTAAGAACACAGTGTTTTTGTAAATAATAGTTATCCTCAAGCCGATTGTCTATGAAAGAACTAAATAAAGCATTTCCACTGGAAAGAATGTGTGAAAGGATCAAATATCAGTACAACACGTTACTTGATGATCTTGAGTTACAAAATAACTGATTTCTGCTTTTAATCAAAACAATTCCGTTAGCGCTCAAGAGTTATAAAATTAATAAGAAAATTGATCAGAGAATCTCAATTTTTCTCCTTTCATAAGGGTTTTAAGTATAACTTGGATTTGAAGAACTGAAGTTACTTTAAAGCCTGTTGCAACCGTTGCAAAGCGGTAACTCATCAGGGTTGTTTTTCGTTGATTGCTTGTTGTATTACATTTTAAATTGATCATTTGATAAACTCACACTCTCTTTTCCTCTCTTTTCTGACTGCGTAAGGAGACTGTGCTTTCTTTGTGTGGAAATTCCTGATATACATAATTTATTTTTTTTAATTAATTACTTTCGACTTTTCGTGTCTTTTTC
Source organism: Corbicula japonica (assembly GCA_038501625.1). NCBI lineage: Eukaryota > Metazoa > Mollusca > Bivalvia > Venerida > Cyrenidae > Corbicula > Corbicula japonica. The sequence goes on from JAZAYU010000072.1 coordinate 2,387,640, forward strand.
TGACGTTCTATGTCCGATCTGGCTTGCAATAGTTAAAGTCTGTTAAGCCCAATAATTGCACCCTATTTATTGTATTCGTAAGCATTTTAACCCCTTAATATTCGATCAAAAGGTTCTACTGACAGGAAGAAGAAGAATCCACATTATAAAGAGTACTGCCTGTTTCATTGAAATACAAAATATATACTGACCGAAGTATTCATTTTTTTTTAAATTAATGCTTTTTGTTGACAGGAAGAAGAATAATTATAAAGAATACTGCCTGTTTCATTGAAATACCAAATATAATTTTACCGAAGTATTCATCTTTTTATGCTTTTGATGAACGCAAATATTGTTACAGTAAATATTTAGAACAACGTTTATCAATTGTAGGGTTTTGTCATAGAATATTTGAAATTATGTTTTGTCCTGTACATTTATTTTGCATCCTCACTTAACTTCAGTTAGAAGTTTCGAAGATTTAGTATTGAATAAAGCAGAGTTTAAGATCTGATGCCATTACCCAAGATCATAACACTTAAACTGGAGACAAGTCTCAGATCTCAAGCATCTCAGTGGCTAAAACGAAGACTGGTCTACAATCCAAGTTTTATGATCTTCGGCTCAGATATTGTTTTAATGACATTTATGAAGAAAAAGTTCTTATATATAAATGACGAATACGTTATTACATGTAAAACGTTGAAATTGATAGGAAATAATTTAGTGATCAGGGATGGTATTTCAATGAAAAGCAATACATAATTGAAGGAAATTTTCATTGATGTTCTACCGAGTCATTCTCGGGAAAGTCGTTTTATTACACTGATATTTTCAGGTAAATTATATAATAATATAACTGCAAAAATATATATAATGTTATATAATTATATGCAAGAAATAAATATCAGCTATTTATTCTAGCTATTCTATGTTTAAAATTTAAATGAAAGAAAAAATGAATCACGCTTGTTTGCTGATATAAAACTCTTTCAATTCATTGTGTTTGCTGATAAAAATTCTCTTTTCGTTATTTATAACATTAGAAAAAAAGGAATACTTGAATGTAACATTTTCTCATAAAAAATTATCGAAATAGTTTAGATTGTAATTAGTGTCTTGTTGATTTTACAAAAAAGGTTTTTCAAAATAATGACATGATGTTTTGAAATAATTAATAGATAATGTTATTTGAGGGTTTACGATCTCGAATAATATCAATAATTTTAAAAATCGTTTTTTTTTATTTCACCATTCACACTAACTGTAACTTTTGTAAAAGCTTTTATACATTTTTAAATTAAACTAAATTGAATTTATAGTCAAACGACGTCTAAAAGCAATTTAATCACTGTCTCTCCTCTCTCCCTCTCGCTCTCTCTCTCTCTCTCTCTCTCTCTCTCTCTCTCTCTCTCTCTCTCTCTCTCTCTCTCTCTCTCTCTCGTTTTATTAGAAAAAAAGAGAACATGGTTATGGTAAATAAATAAAATAAATGCATACAATTGTTAACGTATTAAGTTCAACTTACATTACTTTTTATCTTTTTTTCCAAAGATTCGATTTTCATATCGCACAAATATACAGTTATTGTTCTTTTAGTGAACCAAAGGCTTTAATGCTGGTATGCTAGTACATTATATATTATATATGCAAGATGCACAATAAGTAAATTAATAAAATGCTTCTTGAACTGAGCAAAGGAATTAATAAAACCAACGATTCAGAAGAAAAACTGACAAAGGTACGCCTGCCTGATATTAAATGCCTTTATTTTTGCAATTAAAAAACAATTCAGTTTTAATTCCAACTGTTGATATTTAATTTCCTTTAAAATGTACATGATGTTTCATAGTCTATCAGATTATTTTAAATGCAAATTTATTTTGTTATTTTTTTTACAATTTAAAAACAATTTAAATTTGGCTTCTAAACTTCAAATATTATCTGTTGATATTTAGTTAATGTATAAAATAGAATAGAATAAAAAAGTACACGATATCCCACACCATTAAATGCCTATTTATTTTTTCCATTTTAAAACAATTAAGTCTAAGCTAATACATACCATATTTACGATTAGAATCCATTATTACAGCCAATAATTTCTCTTACATTAAACAGAGACAGTGTCTCGACAAAATATATCAGTTGTTATCTTCGTTAAACTGTTTATTTGAATATATAGCAGCATGATAACCAATATCGAATTTTTCCTGATGTCGCTTTTGGAAAGATTAAACGCACTCTAGTCTTTATAAAATACGTACAAAGAGAGCTACAGTTCTGAAAATTATGAAATTGACAATTTTTGCGATTCCGATCCAGTCCGCTTCCGATCCTAATATCTATAACCGATCCGATTCCATTCCCATTGCGGTCCAATTCCAATTCGATTGCACTCCAATTTTTTCACCCCAGACAATGCGCTCCAAACGATCTTTACGCTCCAACCGATTCTTCTCATTACGATCTTTTCGCTACATTTTTTTCATTGGTCATTACCTTTAACGCATCTCGCGCTGAATTTACATTTCTGTGACATATTTCTTATTTTCAGTATGGTTTATATTTGTTTTATTTTATTGTTTAAGCACCGTGGTTACATGTAACCAAAAAATAACAACACGATAGATCGCATACTAGGACGTTTATGTCGAAAAGCTTTAAATTAAAATACTCACGGTGTTTGTTTGAGGGTCATTGGAACGAAAGTATTGACGCGTTCAATATTATAACTCTTTAGGTAAATGTCTGACCCATGTCGAGACTATGCAAAGGGTACCTGACCATAACATATTTGACACCATCAAAATGTTAAATAATTTTTCATTTTAATCCATGTTGTAGGGTCCGTTGGACCTTTTTGTCATGCGCAAAACAAATGTTGATAGGGGAAAACACGTGAAATTTCTACAGATTTCTCGGGAGACAAATCATCATCATTTGGTGAGTAAAAATATATGTCTCCAGAAATTGACGTCATCGTTGACATGACGTCATTATGCTTAACAGGCGACATTGCTTATTAGATCTATGCATTTCGCGTAAAAATGGCATTCTTGAGTGAAAATCCATAACAAAAACAGTAATGACAAAATGATAGATAATTGTATATTTGTCACAAATAAAATGACAGAAAATATCACAGAAGATATATTTCCCATAAGGCGCCCCATATTATGCTGAATAGGATCTAGTTCTTAATCTTATATGATTTAAGGAACTATTAACAAAATACTATCCTCAAGCTATTCATATCACTGATCGACGTAAATAACGTCCTAATACTAGGATACTTGATTAAAGTAATAAAACAGAAATTAAGGAACCTCAAGGTAATAATCATTAGCCTTAATGTACGAAATGAATAAAGTATCACGTATACATCGAAAATGGAGTATATGACGTGGTCAGTACGTTGTTTGTTAAATTTGAATGACGTACCAGCAATTCGAAGAGACGTTGAAAGTTTAGTATTGATTTTTTAAAGGAGCAATGGGATTGAAGTTATGTAAGTGAATTATATTAGTTATATTCACTATTATTTCATTATTTTATTTGGCATATTGGTAAACTATTGTTTTTTTCTCGGGGGTGGGGCGTAGGGTTTGTGTTGGGGGGCGAGCGGGGTCGTGGGCTTTACAAAAGCAAACCAAAATGCGCATCGCTGGCATTGTCTTGATAAAATCTGCATCGTCGGTTCACTTTTGCTATTACTGCACAAATAATGCAGGTTATAAACGGATTATAGATGGTAAAATTATAGCTGTTTCCCAAAGGAAATAAACAAAAATAAACATAATCCTAGGACATCAATTATGGGGAGTATCCAGTCTTTTGACATTGTTTGACTGCTTGAATGAGTTATCAGATATACAATCGTTATTTTATCCTTTCTAAAATAATTTTGATTGTTGCATAAACAATCAATAATAAACAATCAAACGGACGAGTATTAAAATGATACACGTTTGTGAGGTAAAGATCGAAAAATATCACATAATTATCAGGACAACTGCTGCATATGGTACCGAGTTGTTGCCAAAGAATATTCCCAACTTTTGTCCCGAGGAACAACCTGGTCCATCCATATTTCGTCACATCAAAGATTATCGAATAATTATTTTAAAATACCAAATTTAGGTAAAATTACTGAGAAATTTTCTTGAAAAAAAAACGTGAGTATATATGCATGTAAGTAATCTGCAGAGAGGGAAAGGGGCATTCTCACGCTATGGACCTGTTTAAACATCATTAAAAAGTGAAATTCGTAAACCTTGAGAAAAGTAAATATCGGCGCAACGATGTCATGTTTTTCGTTTAGTCTATTGTTGTTGTTTTTTTTTTTCAAGAAATTAAAAAGGGAAAGAGTGAAAATAATAAGGCATGAAATATTATAACTAAATATTGTAAATACTACGATACTTGCAAATTTGTAGATAGATACAATCATGTACTGGGTAACATCAAAACATATTACAGCATGACAACGTGTTCAGTATTCTGTGTGTTTTATGCTCTTTAAAGCATATAGTTTTTGCGAAATAATGAGTTGTGTTCTAGTTGTGTTCCCAGCAGCGTGGACAGTTAAATGCATTTTTGGATTTGTCCATGAACACATGAACAAGTCTTTAATCAAGTGTTTGTTGGTTCTAAAAGTTCCTTTGTCATATATTTGCAATTTAAAACGAACCACTCCATCTTTGTCAACTTATACGTGGTGGTCTCGCATCGTGGTATCATTTTTCTCCTTTACGAATTTAGTGACAGAATTGACAGTAATGCTACATTGCAATCTATTGGAGTGTTATTTGTGATCAATAAATTGCAGTGCTTGCTATATTTCCACTCTGGAAGAGAAATATTGAATTAAAACACAATCGGTTCATGACATTACGATATTGGATGCACGAATATTTTTACAAATTCTAGACAGATATTTCACAAACTTCTGTTTTCTTCTAATAAAGAATTCAAATTCAATTTTGATAATATATCAACAGCTGAAGGCTTCCAGACTACATCAATCCAGCTGTAATTATAGAATTCCAAAGTTTGTATTTTTGAAACACTTAAAAGTTCAATTGAGTTTCTTTTATTCCTATTTTGGTATCTTTGAGGTCATTAATTACCTTGCTTTTAACTTAACAATTAAATTAGTTTCTTATGATTTATATTTTATGTGTGTTTGCCTGCGAAATTGTCCAGTTAACGGGTGAATTTAAATTTATTCTCAAGACTATTTGTATTATAATCCTATGCTGTCTGTCATTTCCTTGGTGCACCCTAGAACCTGGTATAAACCCCCAGTGGCAATTTGATTTGCCACTGACCGTTCCAACTCTTTAACCCATCGGGTAATCATTTTTTGTGAATTGTTTGTGGTGTCTTTTTTTGAAACTTATCATTTTATTAACCATGCTCTCTCTCCCTCTCTTCTTCTTGACTGTGTGGGGAGGCTGTTTTTCTGAATGTGGCTATTCCTGATATGCATATTTCGCTATTTTAGCTGTGTGAGTAGGCTGTGTTTTCTGAATGTAGATATTCCAGATATGAATATTACACCACTTATGTTATAATTCTGAGAATGTGTGCTTCGCAATTTTCAATATACCAGAGACTTTATTAAAGAAACTTTAAATTGCAGCGTAAATGGAAGGTTTCCTTTAACACGTAAGCAATTTTCTGTATTTAAAATGAGAGTGTGCTAGACACTCCTGATGGGATTCTTTCTAAAAGGTATCAGAAAGCAGACTACACAAATCCAACTGTAATTATAGCATTCCAATGTTTGTATTTTCGAAACACTTAGAAGGTCAATTGAGTTCCTTTTATTCCTATTTTGGTCTCTTTGAGGTCATTAATTTCCTTGCTTTTAACTTAACAATTAAATTAGTTTCTTATGATTTATATTTTATGTGCGTTTGCATGCGAAATTGTCCAGTTAAAGGGTGTGTTGAAATTTATTCACAAAGATCATTTGTATTATAATCCTATGCTGTCTGTCATTTCCTTGGTGCACCCTAGAACCTGGTTTAAGACCTCCAGTAGCAATTTGATTTGCTACTGACCGTTCCAAGGATGTAACTCCTCGGGTTCTCATTTTTGTTTTTTGTGGTGTCTCTTTTAAACTTATCATTTTATAAACCATGCCCTCTCCCTCTCTTTTCTTCTTGACCGTGTTTGTAGGCTTTTTTTCTGAATATTCCAGGTATGAATATTACGCCATTTGTATTATTATTCTGAGAATTAAGGGCTTCGCAATTTTAATATACCAGAGATTTTATTAAAGAACTTAAAATTGCTGTTTTAATGGAAGGTTTGCTATAATATATTAGCAATTTTCTGTAATTAAAATGAGAGTGTGCTAGACATTTAGAATAGAAATTTGAAATTATTTATAGATGAAAAACATGTCTTGTTTTCAGGAAATACATCGAAGGGATATTAGCTTATGGTTTTACTGCTTTCAGTTAAAATCTTTAAAAAAAAGCTCTAAAAATTTACATATAAAGCATTGCCACACCCAGAAAGCCTCCCAGCGCAGCGAAAATATTGAAAGTAAAAGTCCATGGTTTTCTCAAATGATCAATTTTAAGTAGCACCACGAAAAATTAGCGAAAACGAGAACCTGATCGGGGGTTCCAACAAACAATTCTTCTGCTTGGGGTTTGAACCACGTTCTTGGGTGCAAGAGTAACTGTTCATCTTGTGAAACCTATTCTTAATCTTTTAATTATTCTGTTGTGATATTTTGGCAATTAAAAATCATCATGCGAGATTAAGGTGAACACGTTTTCCCCCTTAAACCATTACCTTTTTCGCATCATGTGAAGAATTCAGATTCCTCGCTTACTCAAAATGAATTGCCATAAATGACAAATCAAAACTAAATGTCACACAAATCTACAGTTTCGCCAATCAAGTTTTGAAAAAAAAACAGATTAATTTGAACGACAAAAAACGCAGATATTATAGTGTTATGGGAGGTACAAGAGCTGTAGTTACGTATATGTAATTCTACTGTTAAATCTACTGTTGACGATAAACACTTTTCTAATATAGGCTGACAATCCAATAACGTTGATATCATTTAACTTGAAAATATAATTCACCGTATTGGACAAAACGAAGCATTAAAAAAAAGTTTGGGAAAACATTGTTCTAAAATTAAAAATATAAAAAAAATAAAAACGTTTTAAAATCAACTTCTTAACTTTCGTTTACAAGATGTTTCTTTTTGACAAAAAATGTGAAACAAACTTCATTGATAGCAGTGCGTCAAGAGCATTTAAAATCATGACCAGACCGTTATCGGAGCATTAATTGATTTTGAACATCAGACGTCTAACCCACTATTTTCGAATGATACCATTATCACGATATACATCCACGTTTGAAAATCGCGTGTTTGTTGTTCCATTCATATTAAGTGTACACAGACTTGGTGAGGAAGCAGATTTCTATTTTATGAAGTATTTTGAAGCATTATTCATTGTTAACGCTCGGCTTAGACCAATAATTAACTAGAAGTCGGATCACCAATGAAATAGATGAAAAGGGAACTTTGAAGACCCTCGACCACGACAAATATGAAAATATTGCAGGCTCGGTTTGATTGAACCTGGGCAGTAATGGAAATGCTTTTTACTGCCCACGCCGCCTAGCCGCGGGTTGAGCGCAACTCAATATTTACACCAATATTCAGTACAATTTTTATCCATCCCAAACGATGGTATGTATATTTTCATTTGTCCTGTTCGGCTGTGTAAGGAGGCTGTGACTTCTGTTTGAGGCCATTCTCGGTATGCACATTTAACGTTAAACTTTTTCTTAGTACACTTTTTCGTTAAGTCGAAGAGTTTTATAGCACTTAATGACTTTGCATATACATATAAAAGCAAATTATAGAAATACTGGTAGATACATGTAGAACCATAGACCATTAACATTTTTTTCAATCAATTTACCAATTAGGCCTTCTTGATATAATTATTTATAAGAGAGTTTTTGCTTTATCTCATCATTATATAGTACGACTTTTTCTTATTTTAAAGAGTACATTGCAAATAGGTTTTCTAGTACAGACCACCATTTATATGACAAGATAGACAGATTTTATATACAAATGAGTCCTAATTAGATCACAGACAGAAATTTCACCTGTCATATCATATCATAAACCCAAATAATTTGGGGTGTATTTCATTACCAGGCCTATAATTGAATATAAATAATTTTATATTCCTATAAAGGTTTTGCAATAATTTAGTTTAATTGGAAATTACTTAGACATTGATGATTGAGACAGTATGGCAAAATTTACCGCATTATACAATGAAGACATTAATCTTGTATCATCATGTTAAAAAAGCTAGAAAATAATATATAGTTCGCTAAAAAGCATTAATTAGACAAGACAAGCCTCCTTTTTAGCAGACAATATTTCCTCTCAGAAAGTGAAATGTGCATATCAAGAATAGGCTTACTCAGAAAACATACTCAGAAAATTTAGCCTTAAAGTTTAGGCTGAGGAAAAGAGAGCATGGGCTTATAGTTTATTTATTTAAAAAATAACAAAAGCAAGTAACGAAAAAAAGGACCCGACGGGTCGCCGTCGTTGAACGATAAGTGGCAAAGCATTTTGCCACTAGTGGTTTAAACTCGGTCCTAGGGTGCGCCAACCGTATACGTACCCCTGAAGGTTCTGCTGTTAACAGACATGTACATGTTGCCTTGGTGAATTAACTCCAACCCAACCGACCCACAAGACAGCACTGTAGCGTTATGCCGTGTGGTGGCTGTAAAAAGTCTCCCCGTAGATTAAACCCTTGCTGTCATCAGTAACATCCTTTGAATCGTTGAGCACAATACTTATGTATGTTAATGGAACTTATAAAATAACTTTTGTTTTAATATTTCGCCAAGTTTTTAGATGTGTGGTTTCAGTACCCAGTTTTAGATTTGGATATTGTTCAATCGCCCTGCATTTTCATTTTTGCTTCTGACGTTCTTTGTGATATGCAAGATATATATATTCTCAGATCCCCTGGCAAAATTTCATGCTGTTTAGTTTCGCTCATTGATTTCTCGATTAGGACGATTAGGGTTGAAGGTTATAAAGCTGAGATTGGAAACCAGTCTCAAATCTCAAGCATCTGATTGGCTGAAATGGCGACCAGTCGCCATTTCAGCCAATCAGATGCTTGAGATTTGAGACTGGTTTCCAATCTCAGCTTTATAACCTTGGGACTAGGACAATCCCATTCTTTTATCTGGGGGCCTACGCTGCTGATTATAGAACGGTATTAATCTGAAAATACAGCATTGAAGGTTCCATGTTCACCACCATATGCATAACCTCGTTTGGGATGGACCAAATTGTACTGTTTTCTTTTGTTAATATTGAGAAGGCGGCGTGCGTGGGCAGTACTATGCATTTCGATTACTTCCCATTAACATGCTTAACCAAACCGAGCCTACAATATTTTCATTTTTGTCATCTTCGGTTGTTTACCAAGTTCCCTTTTTATATATTTAAAAAATCTCATTTTTAGAGCTTTTGAACCATCTTAATATTCCGAATCAAATAAAGATAAAACTTTAAATTGATTAAAATATGAAATAAAATCTGTAACTAAGAAATAATATTTAAATTAACAATAAAATATCTTGTTATAAAAGGCGTTGAATTGGGATAAATCAAGTTAGGACAGGCGTATTGGTTTCAGCACATGCAGTTAAAATTGCAGAAAAGTCATCAAACACATTTAATTTAATAAATATACTTCGTTTATGTATTAAAATAGACGAAAAGAAAAACAAATGCGGCAAATACGAAAATATTGCGACTGAGTTTGAATGAACCTGTTCATGGGCAATAATAGAACTGCATATTACTACGGCTCTGTGCCCAAGATCATAAAACTAAGTTTTGAGATCAGTCTCAAATCTCAAGGATCTGATTGGCTGAAATGGCGACTGGTCGCCATTTCAGCCAATCAGATGCTTGAGATTTGAGACTGATCTCCAGATTTAGTTTTATGATCTTGGGCACTGTTTTTGTGGTCTCGTGATTGCGGGGGTGTAATTGTCTTTTCCTGATGTTCTATTGTATCTTTCAATTCTCACCTAATAAAATTATCTTTAAAATATTTTGCTACTATTTATAGACGATAACTCGGAATTCATATGGCTACTTGTTTTAATTCTGCTACCGAATGTAATGTAATTCGCCTAATTCAAGCTTACACATTAAAAACTCATTTAAATAATGCCGTTTTACCGAGATGATTTATTAAATAACAGTGCAAAACAAGTGTCATCAATAATTGTCGTGGAAGAACAGTGGTCTAGGGGTAGAGCGTCCGACTCCAGATCCGGAGACTGCGGGTTCGAAACCCACCATGGATGGGATTCGTCAGTTTCCCCAATCCGCATTCGGTGCGAGTACTGGTGGGTAACCCAGGAAGCACTCAATATAAGTGATTAATATAAGTTGGAAAACCTTGTTTCGCAATCGATGTAAAATAAATAAGTTTAAACTAATTGTCAACTAGACTTAACAAAAGGGACCAGATACATAAAGCAAATACTTCAATATTTGTTTCATGCCTTGGATCTTTGACTTTCTTTTAACAATAGTAAAAGCCAATACAATTTACGATAATAAAGATACTTTCGGTTTAAATCTTATATTTGAAATGAGTTTTAGATATTAAGTAATATCCAGCATTCAACACAAGACATTAATGAGTCATTCACAGCCCTATCTAGAGTTTTAACAGTATTAAGAAAGAAACAACAAAATACGAAAAAAGAACCCGATATGTTAGTGGCAAAACATTTCGCAACTTGGGTGAGGGGTAGTAAATCCGGTTCTAAAATGCATCTATCTCACAGTTGCCTCTACAGGTACTAGTTTAAACAAACAAGAACAAGATTCACAAGTGTTTGTGAACCAATTGAAACCGCTCAATTTCTAAAGAAACTCCTAAAACGTTCTCTTATAAACACGCACGTTTAAAACGTTGACATTTACTGTAATGATGTGTTTAAAGAATAAAACGCAACTCTTAGTTATGGCATTTCTATTTAAACTAGTGCATTAACATTTAAATAGATATTACAAACCATTTAATGTTTTAAGCCACATGCCAATATTTAAAACATGTGGCGTCAAGAGGCTAAAAGCATAACACATTTATTTTTAAAATTGTCGGATGTTTTTTCGCCCCTTTTCCGTGAAGGAAACGATTTTATAAGTGTCAGTGGTCAGTTACTGAATATGATTGTCTCCGAACTGGTTTAGAAACGATTCTATCAGTGTCAATGTTGACAAAGTGTTTTTGTTTCTGCATCGGTATAGAAACGATTCTTTTAGCGTTATTGTCCATTTACTTAGATTTATTTTCCCTGACCCGAGACAATAAATCTAATCAGTAAGTTTAAATACATCTCTCAATCAGCAGGAATATTCACTATTTTTCCCTGGACCAAAAACATTTTAACAGCGTCAATTTTCACTAAAGGAACATTAATATGTGTTTGTAAAACAAGGGAAGAACAGTTCATGTATTTAGACTGTGTTTTCATCCTGTTCTCGATCAGCGTCTTCAGCGCGCCCTCTGGTTATATAGGGCACATATATATCGCCTCTGATTTAGACTGTGTTTTCATCCTGCTCTCGATCAGCGTCTTCAGCGCGCACTCTGGTTATATAGGGCACATATATATCGCCTCTGATTTAGACTGTATTATCTTCCACCTCTCGATCAGCGTCTTCAGCACGCCCTCTGGTTATATATGGTACATATATATCGCCTCTGTACCATCGCACGCTGCAATTGTTACATTGGCGAACAGAGTGGAGTGGAAAACTGTTGCTTGGCCTAAATTTGATAAGAAATAGATAATAAACGGTAAAACGTTCAAATGACAAGAAGCCTGTGTATAAAAGGAAACAACGATATTGGTTTGAAATCTAACTACTTAAGACTTAGTGTTGTGCTCGGAAATTTAAACACCGAGGACATTGAGAAACATTCACACACAAAATGCCATTTTTTAAGGATTTGAAAACAAGCCTTAACATACTGCCAATTGTCAATTAATATAAATAAAGTTATAGAAAGTCAAAGTTATGTGTTAGATGTGTTATTCGAAACATTGCTTCCATTGACTGTAACTGTTGCAGTGTTTATCTAAAACTACGATTTACTTACCTAAATGTAAGCGTTATACGTCTGACGCTATTGACCTCATTTGAGCCGTAGTTGCCGCTAGAGTTGTTGTTTTGAGTCGACAGTTTTCTCATACACCGTGACTTAGAAAACATCAAATGATACTCTCGCTTAAACTTTTCCTGAAAACCAACATTTATCTCTTACATTAACTGTTTTAAGATACAATCTAAAGTTTAAAAACACTTCGTTGCCTTTCCCTCAATACTGAAACTATAATATCAAAAGTGATTTATCTAAAGAGAAGCACTACATTTAATAACATTTACTGTTTCTCTTAATGATTTTAATTTTTATGTCTTCGTTCTTATTCATATTGTAAAATGAAATTTTCTATGACATCCAATACCACTCGCTAAAATAAAAGTGGAATTTTATAACATTGGGTCTTACGGTAATGTAATTTATCACTAATAATGTCACTAACAATGCTCCATAAAAGATGTAATTAGAACAAATGTTAAATGTTAATCGTCCTTTAATTGGATGTGTTGCATGACAAAAAAAATTAATCAGAAATTGCAATATTTTAATTAGGCGAACCATTAAGATGATTTTGCTGTTTTATAAATTAAACTGTAAAATATCAAGAATATTTGAGGAAATGAGTTTGAGCCGTGCATTTAAACGCATTTCAATGCCATTTGTTAAAATTAATTCGATCATTGGCCTTAGCTAAGAATTACTTAAAAAATACCAGTTTAAATGATTTAGAAGTTTGCAAAACCTATCAACAATTGCCGATTACCAACAGAAAGCCGTCTATGGTTTAGGTGTAACTAAAACAGATCTATTTTAGCCTACCTCTGTATCGATACTTTTATTTTATTTATTATACGCCCATTCGAAAAACGGGACGTATTATGGGAACACCTGCGTCGGGCGGGCGGGTTGGCGGGCGGGAGGGCGGGCGACGGGCGGGCGGCGTCCACAGGGTTTCCGCTCTCTAAGTCATAGAGTTTTCATCAGGTCTTTATCAAACTTGGTGAATATGTTGGTGTGCATAATGTCTCAACCAAGTTCTATAACCAGCCAAATCCCCCAGGCAGTCCTGAATTATAGCCCTTTAATTGTCCAAATTTGGGTTTCCGCTCTCTTAGTCAACGAGTTTTTGACCTGTATCAAATTTGGTGAATATGTTGGTTGGCATAATATCTGGACCAAGTTCTATAACCAGCCAAATCCCCCAGTTACTCCTGAATTATTGCCCTTGAATTGTCCAAAATTACTGTTTCCGCTCTCTAAGTCAAAGAGTTTTCATCCGGTCTTTATCAAACTTGGTGAATATGTCGTTGGGCATAATATCTCGACCGAGTTCTCTAACCTGCCAAAGCCCCCCAGGCACTCCTGAATTATGGCCCTTGAATGGTCCAAAAACTGAATTAGCGGTATCTGCTCTCCAATTCGAATAATTTTCATCGGATCGTTACGCATGTTGTCATTACCATTGAATTTACCACAAATATGACGGGCGTATTTTGTGTCAGTTTGGCACTCTTGTTTTTTTTATAAATTTTGCAATGAATGTGCCAATGTCTTTTTACAACGCTTTATTGGTTAACCCTTTCCCCAATAAATACGCATTTTACGCATGTGCGACCAGTGTAGATCCAGATCAGCCCGCACATCAGTACCTTTGTGATCAGGATCTGCACTGGTCGCATTTTGGTCAGAAATAACATAACGAATCAAAAAGTGAACAGTGCAGATCCTGATCTGACGGCACGGATGTGCCGGCTGATCTTGATCTGCACTGTCCGCCCACGCAATCAGTGTGCATTGACTCATTCTATCGAAACCACTTGAAAATGTTGAACATCTGTCGTTTTTAGGTTTGGGTTTGTTTGTGTACGAAGTGAATGATAGTATTGTTATCTGTATAAATTTGACAAAGGTTTAATTATAAATCATAGAAAAAAACTGTACTAAATATTTCAAGCCTGTGTCCTTACGTTGAGCAGTCCATAGATGAATGGATTGTAACAGGAGTTACTCATGGCCAGCCAGTTCGAGCAAAACCAAACAATGTTGATATACCGGTATCTGAAAAGAGAAAACAGTTTACTACTTTAAGAAGTTACAAACATTATACACTTCTAAAATTATTTGAAGGAGTTACCCATCTCCAATTAATGGCTTTACCCACCTATTTTGTTAAACAACGGTTGCAAGAGTTTAAAGTTTTATGAAGGTTTTCAAGTTAATCTTGGAAAACCACCCAGGAATGTTTTCTTTGATACATGCCGTTTATTTCTAATCGGTTTATCTCTAGGGGGGCTTGTATTGGTCGGATGGTGATTATCCATGACTATCCATTTTGATTAACAGTGACCCCTTGATCTTTGTTATATGATTGCAAGTTTAAGACCCTACTTGTTTTGCTATTGACCATTTCAAGTCGGAAACCCTTCAGGTTCCAATTTATGTAAATAGTCTGTGATATGCATATTTCACTTTTTTGTGATGTTCTAAATTTAAATTACCCCCCCCCCCCCCCCTATATCCTCGGATGCCCAGGTGTGAGCATTGAGCTACACTCCATTCATAAATGCTGGGAAAATTAATTGAATAGTATTTTTTCGGTGCTATTTCTTTTACTCTTCTACATTTATTAGAAGTTTAACCATTTCTGTCCAATCAAACAATAAAATTGAAATAAAACGAAATGGGAATGTTTAAAAATTGAATTTGAACGACTCCAGTTCTAATTGGCTGTTCTATGCACGACAATTATCCGTTTTATATGGATATTTATCTGGTCGAAACGAGGAAAACAAGGCAATATTTCCCAGTGTCGATTAATGGATTGTATTCAGCGCCGTGGATTCCAACTACATCTCTCTTATTCTTTCTCTATTCTTGTAGCTGTGGCGGCCGTTATCTCGGGATGTTGCTTTTCCCATAGGTTTGTTGACGCTTTGATGATAGTGTCGGAAGAAAATGATACAATAATCTAAATAAACAAACGGTATTTTCACGCTGCTTTTCTTGCTTTTATAACTTATTATCAATGTTGGCACAAGTTGATAGCCTTTATCAATATTCGTGTAAATGGGGACTGACTATCAATATTGCAAAGACAAAATTATGTGTATTTGAAAAACGCAAATCTCGTAACCTCCCACATATTTTTATTAATGGTGAACAGAACAGATAGAAAGAGTAGACGAATTCACTTATCTTGGCATAAAATTTACTTACACCGGAACCTTGCTGAAAGCCGTTAAAACTTCATCTGAACAAGCTCTTAGGGCAAATCATAGTTTACTTACTCTTTTTGATAGAGTTAAGTTAGATGTTAAAACAAAGTTGCACATGTTTGATTCCATGGTTGTTCCTATTTTATTATATGGATCTGAAGTATGGGGAGCTTATGATTATAAAGAAATTGACAAACTTCATATCAGATTCTGTAAATACGAGACAACAGACACCAAATGTTGCTGTCTATGGAGAGCTAGGTAGATTTCCTTTATCTGTGTTAAGTAAAATTCGATCATTAAATTATTTGTAAAAAATCAAGAAAAACATAGTATCTCCTATATTTGCTATGTTCAATGATCTAGAGCGGAAAAATATTGTAAACTCTTGGGCATCTTGTATGAAGATTTCTATTGATAAACTTGGTTTTACATATATTTTGAATGATTTTAATCCCAATGTTAATTATAGGCCAATTTTAAAAAGACGAATATATGATCAATATATTCAGGATAGGTCAGCAAGTATAAATACTATGTCTAAGTCAGAGTACTACAGAAAGTATAAATGTACATTCAAATATGAAAAATATTTGGATTTAGTATTAGATGAAAAGCTTCGCAAGAGTTTAACATGTTTTAAATTGTGCTCACACTCATTGGAAATTGAATTTGGGCGACATGACGGTGTAAATAGAGAAGACAGACACTGTAGAATATGCAATAATAGGAAAGTTGAATCTGAGTACCACTTTTTACTGTGCTGCAATAAATATACAGATATACCTAATCACTTCTTGGGCCATATGTCATAGCCATCCATGAACAAATTTGTTAATATCATGTCCTCCGAAAATAAAAGTAAATTGATTAGTTTATGTAAGTTTATAAACCATGCCTTTTCAGTACGAAATAATATCCTTGTTACTTTACAAACTGTTCCTTAATTGTTATCTTTCAAACTATGTGTTGTTTGTATATTTTGAATGTGTTGCCATTTTCTTTGCATGTATTTGTATATGATTGTTTTGGCCAAAGACAATTGTATTGTCCATTTGCTGAAATAAAAACTTGAAACTTGAAAAAATAATTTACATATGCTCTTGTTGCATACAAATGATAATATAAAATGTTATAACTTTATTCAAAAAGTGAAATGAAAAAGCTTTAGAGTGTAGACTAAAATCCCCCATAATCTGCGTCGGGACACATTTGAAAAAGATGTTTAAAGTCTAATGTCGGTCAATCGGTAATGGCTTTCATGTATTATATACTAACATCCTACCCACAAACTTCCTTACTTAATAAAAAAAGGTTGCTTTGCCTGTGGTAACTCATTCCATTTAACCATGCGACACGTGATTATCGTAGCATTACACTTTGGAATTACTAATTATACTGTGCCAGAAACCACAAACAAATTTCTTCACGGGTCATATACCCCGTAAAACGCGTTGATAGTTTTAATTATTTTCCGGAGTATTTGAAGACTCATGGGCATAGTCCTGTGCCCAAGATCATAAAACTAAATCTGGAGATCAGTCTCAAATCTCAAGCATCTGATTGGCTGAAATGGCGACCAGTCGCCATTTCAGCCAATCAGATCCTTGAGATTTGAGACTGATCTCAAAACTTAGTTTTATGATCTTGGGCCATGGATATTAAAACTTACGCTTGATTTATTTATGACGGAACTCCTTGTTATTGCCCAACAACCTTGACCTGGCATTTCATTAATTTTCGTAAAGGTCATAAAATAAACACGGGTATCAGCGAAAACACCGATATATACTCAATAAAAAAAGAAACCTGACACTGTAACTTTGAATAAGTATGAGGTGCATATTCAAAATCTATATACTTTTGCACCATCCAAAAGAAAATAACCACTGAATCACTTGTTTCATGCACCAAAAATATCAAAATGCATAATTAAGTTCAAAACATGCACAATTTTTATTACATACCACAATTCAATTAGCTTTAAATCTGATTCCAGAAAAATACACCAAATATAAAGTGTCAGATTTCTATTTTTGTTGAGTATATTATTCAATTTACACCTCGGTGATGTGTGGAGTATTGGAATAGATGCCGGACTACAAACATTTACGAAAATTAACGAATATGAGGTCAAATGCAAGAGTGCCAGGTCAATATTGTTGGACAATATCTGACGTTTGTCATCAAACATTTGTTCAGTTTTCACTGTCTATTGTCCAACAATATTGACCTGGCACCTCATTAAATTTCGTAAAGGTCATTGGAAAAACACTGGTAATACATGTAACCAGAGAACAAATTGATATAATTGTTCACTCCGAACGTCAGTGAGTTGTGGTGTATTGGTATACATGCCGGACTACGGATCTGATGGTCTCTGGTTCGAATCCTTACAAACATTATTTTATGAAAATACACATTTTTTCTTTTACTTGTAAAAAACATATTTGAAATCGTTTTACTACTCGTACATCTTGTTTTAGAATACCCTTTGAATGGTGTTTTTCTACTATTTTATTATTGACATTATGCAACCGTAAAGGCTATAAATGCATTTCACTTTAGCCCATACACGCAAAATATTCAGTTATAAAATACTTCACACTACACAGGTAGTTTACACAGAAAAAATAACAGTCTATACGAGTTTTAAAATAATGGAAAATTTAAAATTAAAATAAACAAACAGAAGTGGCTAAAACATTCATCCGAACCCACGAGTTTACGTCTTTATTCTCGAATATAAACACTTTTACCGACTGCGCTAAGCGGGCTTCTTACATTTTGTAGCTTATTAAAATTGGTTATACATAACATATCGATTTAAATTTAAATCGTAAAGTTTACGAAATATACCGACTACAGGGTCAAATTCAAGAGTGCCAGGTCAATGTTGTTAGACAATACTCGGTTAAGATCGCACACTTCTGTATTTTGTTATTATAATTATATAGATAAAAAATGAAATTTGAAGGCCTTCGAACACGACAAATATTATGATATTTCAGGCTCGGTTTGAAAATGCATTATTACTAGTCACGATGTCTTGTCCCGAGTTGAGCGGAACTGGATACTTATAAATATTTAAATATGGTGCTCAAAAGCGTTATAAAAGGGATAAATAATTGATAACAGCACCGACTGAAATAACGGGGAGAATTCTTACGGCGGCCGCACGTCATAAAAAACCTACTGTAATAATAAGATAGAATGAGAAGGAGCTTTGAAAGCCACCGAAAACGAATAATATCAAAATATTGCAGCCTCGGCAACTTGTTGACGTCATTTCTTCCATATAACATGACATTATAAGATTAAATTAATCAAAGACTGCATATTTTAAAATGTGTCGTTTTTTGATTGCTGCCTTTTCTTGTGATACTAATTCAACTTTTTGTCGGTTTCAAAGATAAGTACTTAGTAAACTTAGCGCTTGGACGATAACTTGGTCAAACTGTTGGTAGAACGTTTAATTATAATGATTTACTATACTATGATTTTACCAAACACTAATCCTGATTACTTTGTAAATACGTTTTAATGTGATGAAAATTAAACATTATTGGTAGGCTAGTCAACCATGGCGCAAGAATCTTACGAATGTTTGTAGAACCATCATTTCCGTTTTTATCAAATCCTGTAAAGAAAGGTCTTCACGTAATGTTCATAACAAGAAAAAAAATAATAAATTGCCAAAAGGAAAAGTCAATAGCGATGTCATATTAAAGAAGAGTACTCTATTGTCAGACAAAAGTGCAATAGTGCAAAAAACTCCCAGTCATGCCATAATGTTAAAAAGAACGACTTGTTTCCAATAGTAATTTCATTACTGCCCACGAACAGGCTCAATTAATCTCTAGCTTTGAAAGTTCCCCTAAATATATTCTAATAAAGCAATCTTACGTTTGATTTCGAAAAATACCTAATTTTCCTGATAGCTGCGACCCAATTTGATTATCCTTCTATTCAAACAATGTATAGCTATACTTTCGAGTCATTTACGAAGAGTTGTTTTTAGTTTACTGCTTATTTACCCTTATATTGTCATTCTAATGCTAATATAGTTTCATGATGTTCCTCAATGAAAAGTACAATACAGGCTTTTAATAAAGGAAGCAACAATTGGCAGTCAAAAATATATCAAGTTAACTGATCCCTACCTGCAAAAGCCTTCAAAACTTAAAAGTAAACTTTTTTTAAAACCGTGCAAGCTTCAAATAAGTTTATGCAACAATGCCCGCAGCTATCATAAAAAAACTGGTTTGAAAAAACCTGACCGCCTTTATTCTAGTTACCAAAATGGACGCTATATTAAAGTGATACTGAGAAAATATGACATCAGTCAACTACCTGCCTTAAATTTAAGTTGGTGAACAACGTCATAGGCTTACAATAAAATTCCAAGCATAACATCGAAATCATATAACATTGTAATATGTTTTTTAAGTTTTACGCCTTGCTTAAAACTCACCGACATGTATACAAGTTGCAAAGCAACTTCAGTGGCAAAATGAAAAAATAAAAAGACATATTATACGCTATGGAAACAGTGAATACAGAGCCAATTAAAAAAAATAGTTTTATGTCAACTGAAACCAAACGCAAACTAAAATTTTGAGACTAGATCACACAATGCAGATTAGCATACAAGTTGCAAATTAAAGTGCTTAAAGCACAAATGAACTATAAAAATTGTTGACATTACGTTCAATGAACTGCAAAGCACTTTATTCTTAGTCTTTGAAAGTTTGCTTTAAGGTATTTGATCTGGAAAATTATGATAACTTCAAATTGCTAGACCGTTAGCACTACGGGGATCAACAATTTTCTGTAATTCTCCACGCATATTGTATCTTGAAGACAATGTATCATTCTCTAGAGATTTACATTTAGAGTGAGAGTTTATTTTACTTTTGTGACAACATGGGATTTAATTCATTGACATATCATATGGTTTACATGTACTTATTGAAACACTTTTATAGCTGTAATCAAATGTGCTCTACATTATTTCCTAACAAAGTTTTATCAAAGTTACTGACATAGTGAACATCAATGTAAGAATTACATACATTATTCTTCATTTCTGAAAGAATAGCATCGTAAAAACCTGAAAAAGTCTGAAAGTAAATAAGAACTTTCGTGAGATCGGAATTCCCAAGATGGGGGATTCTATATCAAGAAAACTGTATATTTTAACTGTTTTATTAACATTTGCAAAATTGAAAAAAAAAATCGATTTTAATGTCTGCATGAAATGTCGTCAAATGTTCGTCAAACCTTTTTTTATCATCTGCTTATGTTGTTTTTCTTTGAGCTCGGCAGTTTCTCTCATCTTATTGCGGGAATTAGGAATTTTTCGGGAAAATATTTTAGAGTAAGAATTATGATTCCCACCCCACCAATGAACCGCACAAAACAAGGAACACCCTTGCTTTTGCTTGTCGAATAATGTTCAGTTTGTCTCCATCTCCCTCAGTGAAACTACCAAAAAGTATTGTGCACCTGATTTATTAAGAACAATTTGAAAAGAGCCCCGTCATGCAAAGCGCACAGGAACTCCAAGAACTAACGGAGAATCAAATCAACAAGAACAACATGACGGGTCATAATTGAAGCAAGAATTACTGTAAAATACCTCTCAAGGAGTAATTAAAGCCAAATTACAGGAAACCAACCCAATTATCTGCGGAAGTTAAATTAACACAAAATAATAAACTAATTACAATCCTTTAACCAATGCTCAAAACAGAAAAAGAAGAAATTAAAAATAACAATTAAAAAAATTTGTGATACCGCATTCCATATAATCATCTGTTTAGCGGGACAAGAAAAAAGGTGACATATTAAGAAAAAAATGTTTAACCAAACAGGGATAAGTTAAGAGTTACCAGTCAACAAACATACACTTACATACAACAATAAATGTAAGCAGAATCGATATTTTATCGCGCCCATCGGCAAAAAGTTTAAGTTGTTAAACTGAATGTCAAGTATTAAGTTAATTTATAAAACTTTTACTAACTGGTTAGACTACATATATGGTCTGTATTTGATTGGTCCGACAGAGTATTTAATTGGTCAAATTACACGCACATATTCGGCAGTGTGCTTCGTTTATTGGTCAGAGTACGATAATTGGCCTGATAACATATATTTGATTTATCTGACGGGCTGTTTAGTTAACTGATTTGAGTACATGTATTTTATTTATTCGGAATAATATTTACTTGTCTATTTATCATTGTTGAGTTTATCTTTTTGTTGTTATAAAAAATAAAATATGCACGAAGGTCATATCAGGTATGGCCTCATCCAGAATACACAGCCTCTCCACTCAGACAAAACGTAGAGGTGAAGACAGCATGGTTTAACAATAATCAGTTTCAAAATAGACGCCAAAAACAATTTACGAAAGTGAGAACCCGAGCGGTTACCGCCTTGGAACGGTCAGTGGCAAAACAATTTTCCATTGGGGGTTTAAACCAGGTAATACGGTGCACCATTCTCACACTTGCCCAAACAGGTTGTCATATCAACAAACAAGTTCAAGTTGTCTTGGTGAAATAACCTCAACCCACCCATCAGCTCAACAATGATTCATACAAAAGCACAAAAACAAATAGCATTGCAAAGCCAAATGGGCGGCTACTCAATGGTCTTACCGAGACCAAAGCACCTGAAGTAAAATCAGCAAGAACACGATGACAGGGATAAAAGAAACAAATCGAGCTTCTAGGTTCTTACACCAGATTTCCCCATAAACCTTCATAAACTCTTATACCTATACCACCGTCGTGCAAAACTAGGTTCTTATAAAAGATTTCATCATAAATCATCACAAACTCTCAAACCCCTACCACCATCTTGCAAATCAGCCTCATTAAGGAAAACCTTTTGCAGTTTTTATCACCGGTACCCAGATTGAATTCAAAAATAAAAGAATGGTGCAGTTTAAAATCATTATTGCAACAAGGCATTTCACAGCCAGTTTATATGGATATTAAATTTATAAACTTAAAATAAGAAAAGGCAATATTAATTTCTCCCGGTTATTTGTAAAAACCATCTGTAAATTCAAAAGGTTACCAACATGATATTCTATAGCGCTCTGCAAACTTGGTGATAAACCTAACTAAAGTTGATCACCATGCTTACCCGTAGGTTGCATGACGGTGGCAGGAGATTTGAGAGTTTATGAAGGTTTATGGGGAAATCTTTTCTTAAAAAGAACCGAGAAGCTCGATTTGTTTCTTTTATCCCTGTTTTCGTGTTCTTGCTAATTTGTCTCCAGTTGCCCGGGTCTAGGTAAGATCATTGAGTACTTGTCCCTTCGGCTTTGGAAAGCTATTATTTGCTTATGTTTTCTATGTTTGTGTGCTTCGGCACGCAACATTGTTTAGCTGATGGGCGAGTTGGAGTTATTTTACCAAGGCAATTTGTACTTGTTTGTTGATACGAGAACCTATCGGGGCAAGTGTGAGGTTGGTGCACCAAAGAACCTGGTTTAAACCTCCAGCGGTAAATTGTTTTTCAACCGACCGTTCCAAGGCGGTAACCCCCCAGGTTCTCATTTGTGTTAATTGTTTGTGTTGTTTGTTTTTAAATAGGTCATTTTATAAACCACGCTCTCTCTTCTGAATGTGGCAATTCCTGATATGCGTATTTCACTTTTTTTTGAAGCAATTATTAACTAAACGTTATTACATTGAAAACATAGCTTAAAGTAGACAATCAAAGTGTGTCAAGTAACCTGGTTTATTTGAGCTTTCTAACATTAGGCTTTACATAGTTACCTGTTACACAAGCAATATTTTAAATAAAATGATCATCATGACATTTGCTTATTGTAACTTGAAGAGATGAAATATGAAATTGTCATGATCAAATAAAATGTTTTCACTTATTGATAAAGTTCTTCGCAAAATTGTAACAATATTTAAAGTTCTCGTTTAATAATAAACAACTTCTAGGAATTTTTCTCATATACCGAAGCAGTAGTTCCCTTAGTTAATATTTCTTTGAATGACTTGTTTTAAATTAATTGCTTTTAAAAAGAAGTATTGGTCTGCGAAAACATGACATTGGAATGCGAATTGGCATTGTTTATCAATGTCGTACGAACAGTAGAGGTTTCAATAAAGTCGTAATTTCACCATTATCTGGAATTACTGCATTCTCTTTCCAGATTATTGCCAGTCTGATTATTTCTAATCATCATTTGGCGATTTCTGTAATGACTTTTTGTTTGTTTAACTTGCTATAACATTGAATGACTTCTACCATTGATTTTTACATACCATTGATTTTGTTTTTTAACTTTGAAAGTAAGTTGTGTACGATAAGAAGTATTCAAACAAGCAATTAACACAGGTAACAATTTCCTTTTTAAATTCCATTAATAAATATGTAAAAACATCTGTAAACCGAGGCAGTATTATCGAGGCGCCAATTTGCCGAAAAAAAAGTTCTTTTTTAAGGGCTTGCCACACTCCTCCCAATTCTATTCATCGATAAAATAAAAATCATCAAATCTCAGTAATGGCAAAATGCCGTTCAATGAAACTTTGCACAAATGAATGTTACTAATGTAACTTTATTTTGCATACAGAACGACACGTTAGAAAAGTAAAGAAACAAAGCTAGACCTAAAAATTCCTTGAATTCTATTTGCATAAATTCACAAAAACTAAGGGATGCAGGACATAATTTTAAATTCCCTCGTGAGCGCGATGATACTGACAAGAAAATGTTGTGTACTTTGTAAAAAACGTTCAACTATTAAAAGCGAAATCAATGATTGTCATCAGTTTACGCGACCAGGAAATTGAAGGTCAAACACACTTTTACTAATATCTCGTAAAGTTTACATATGTAAATCACGAGGGCACAATAAATTGTTGTCAGTATCATATTACTCATGTGGGCATTTAAAATGATGTTTTGTGTTCTTTAGTTTTTGTGAATTTATGTAAATAGAAGTTGAGGGAATTTTTTGATCTCGCTATTGTTCTTTACTTTTCTAACGTGTCTTACCATCTGTAAAATAAAGATACATTAATAACATACATTTTTGCAAAGTTTCAATTAACAGCAGTTTGCCGTTATTGAGATTTTGATAATTTTCTTTTTATCGATTAATAGAATTGGGAGGAGTGTGGCAGGCCCTTAAAGTATTAAAATAATGTGTTTTTGATGGCATCAAAATAAAAAAACAGAAACTGTATCTATGTATACCAGAAATCATTTTTTTCAACATGTTCCAATTTTGACTTTTAAAGCCCCAGCCCTAAACTTAAGTAAGAATATACTATTGAAAAATCATATTTGTCCATATATACTCCAATATATAAACTCTCTAACACAACACAAAAGGTCCGATCGAATTCTTTCTTATAGACGGGATTTTCAATGATATTGGTAAATTATAGTTAACGAACTTTTAAGAAGCTATATATTATGGAGTTATATTTAGCACCGACGAAGAGACCACTTCATGCGCGAACTCGATTTCTGTGACGTTTTGGAAATCCTACTTTCGCTCTTAGTCGCGCGGACCAAATTTATTTTAGTAAATTAAAATTTTATTAGCCTGAACTAATGCTTCAAATTTGTGCCTATAGTTCTAAATACATGTAATATTTCAAACAAGAGCGGGTTGAATAGAGTTCTTTCACATTGTTGTGCGCATGCGTCGTACTACAAGTTTAGGTACGAAAATATTGGTTTTATCCTAAACCGACGCGTGAGGGGGCATTTAACTGTGCCATTGCTAACAGAATGAACGGACATGATCACGGTGTCGTCTTAAAGCTTATGATTAATTAAAATAATAATTATAATGAAGCATAATAAATTCGAATTTTACGAATTTACGAATATTACAGGCTTAAAAAAGTCTGGTCGGCAAGATTTGATTGTGAAAAGCATAAAACAATCAAAGACGTGGTTGCCACTTTGAATCAGGAAGTCTTATATGAAAACAAAGACAATGTGGATTACATGTTAGTGTATATTTGCCACGGACACATATATAAGAGTCTCGAGTTATTCTGCCAAATTGCGTTTACTTAAAGAAATATATTTTATGTTACATGATCTCTATAAATTGGAGGCAAACGCCCGTACATTCTTATTTTGTTTACCTTTTAATTAATCATTTGTATACTTCATCAGTCCTAGATTAAAAATATTTGTTTATGTTGAAGGACTAGAAATCATACTTTGAACACGACCGTGTTACTGTTTATTGTCCCTATATATTTGACACAATATTCCCATTTCCCATTCTGCCCAGAAAACGACGGTGACATATTGAGGTGCGAAAACTTGTTTGGCATCTGACATTTGAGGAGACATAATTCTATTTTACTTTCAAATGAAATTAATTATCTCAAATAATCAAATTGAAATTAACTGTTATTGTTACTTCTAGCTTTAACTTTCTGAATACCTAAAATTGTCATGACTTCAGTCCCATATTTCTATAACTATATTTTGTAGCGTTGAAATGGCGGATCATGTAGTAGTATACGTCTTATTCATGTTATTATAAAAATCACTTTTTATAAAATCGTCAGCCATAGTCAATAAGACATTAGGTTTAGTCGCATTACATGAATATTTTCGTGTTACAGAAATGATGTAGAAAGAATATAAGATGTCCGCAGACCTGCCAAATCTCAGGATTTTATCTGAAATCTCCGGAGTGTAAGGTTCTTCTCCGGATCTTAGGATTTTCAGGCAAAATCTCCGGATTTAAAAATATTGAATTTCATGAAACCTAAATTTTAACTGAATTTAGAATATGTTTCTTACAAGAACATTAAGTAATATTAAGAAATTGATCTTGTTCTAGGCTCCCAAATTTCCTGTTTATTGAGAGATTACGAGAACCTGTTTAGTGACACGATGCCTCGGGCACGCATGTACATAACAGCTAAGTGTCATAAAACTAAACTCGAACCTGGATATCGCACCTGGTTCATATATTTTGGTCCATGGTCATTTTGATTTTTAAAGAGATACGGAAATATTATATCAAAACCTTCAGCGGCATCAACAACGAAGTTCAACATCAAAATAGTTTTTATTAAAAGACTCTCTGGAATTTTTTCGAATAGTTTTGGCTGACCTGCCGTCCGTTCAAGGAATTTAACGATTTCTCGGGTTGTAGCAGGAATCATCCTATTATATATATATATATATATATATATATATATATATATATATATATATATATATATATATATATATATATATATATATATATATATATATATATATATACATATATATATTTAAAATTCTTTCTTAAAAACAAAACACGCAAAACGCGTATCAAGTCGCCGACGAGCGACAAAAGAAATATGTGTCTCATTCCACAATTAAATATAGCGTTACCAAAAATGCCGTAAACCGGTAAACCGTCCGAAAATGTTCGCCCGAATTGTAAATTATTCACGTCAGATGCATTTTCAGTAAACAAAATTCACGTGTTTGTTTTCATAAAAAAATCAAACAAATCCGTTGGATACTCGCATCCTGAAAATACCGCGATGAACAATGTTAAAATGCGCAAAACCTTTTTTTAAGTGCTTGTAAATGATTTTAACGTTTTTTTTATTCTTCGTTGTTTGACTGAAATCACTTATTTATAAATTTGAAATTATTAATCAACATGTTCTTAATTTTATAATCTCTTAGTCATATTAACTATTTTAATCAATGCCCCCTCGCGTGCAGTTATCGACTTATTATGCTCTTCAATTTTAGAGAGCGCTAAGGGGAGGTAACAATTTGAAAGAACTCTATTGAAGTAATGCCGCTTTAAAACGCGCTATTGTCTTTTTTATACGAATGTTCATTGCTTACAAACTTAATTAATTCACTAAAAAATTATTTAAAATTAATTCAAAATAGTCTTGTTTCAGATCAATTGCAGGAAATTACGTGGCTGTCCTTGTTCAAAACCCGAGCCGAAGACTGGCCGAATTATAGGGGCTAGTCCTGGTCCCGCATACAATAATAGGTAAGTGGGGACTTTGTGTTGAATAAAACATGGCGGGCAAACGTTTGTGTTGTTTTTGCTTTGACAAAATGCTACGAACAAATATTGGAGCTTAATGGGCTTGAAATTAACCAAAACACCATAACGTGTGTATATGTTTTTATACTGTAAAATACTGGAAGTAACTTTCATCACATGTTCTACTGTAATGAAACAACGTGTCGAGGGAACCTTAAGCATCTAGTGTGGAGGACTTCCCGTCATCAGATTCATGAAGACACTTACCTGTTTGGGTAAGCATACGAGGGGTGTTCGGGAAGTTTAAGGACTTTTGCTGTATTTTAATAAATAATATGAATTTAAAGATAAGAAAAACACAGTAACAAAATTTAATTCTTTTACAGCCAGCTGTAAAAATTACAAAAATGTACATAAAACAGTAAGTAAATTACAAATAAAACAAAACATACACCAAAGCATACCCGGAGCACGCCAACGTCATATCGGTGCTAAAATGTTAACGTTATCATTCATAAAACGTCATATTGGCTCATTTTTCAACGTAATCGCCGTTAACCGCGATGCACTTTCTTTGTCGATTGACCCATTTGTCGTATGTGTCTTCATACCAGGCAGTGTTGAATGTCGAAACTATTCTCTGTGTTTCGATTTGAAGATCCATTCCGGAATTTGATTTCCGGAAAAACGCGGAAATCCATGGGCGCGAGGTCCGGGCTGTAGGGTGGATGTTCCAGCGTCTCGAATCCCAGGAGGCTGATTTCTAACTGAGTAGACTGAGCACGGTGACCGGGGGCGTTGTCCTGATGTAGTATTACTCGGTCGAGGTCCATCCCGGGGCGCTTCTTCCTTATAGCCTGGACGAGATCGCGCCGTAGAACCTGAAATTAGACAATTTTACGATTTCTATGAATAGCGTATAAAGTATAAATCATCATGGCGAAAAAATGTTTTATCATATATATATATTTATAAAAATATTATATTTTAAAAA
The DNA here is from genome assembly GCA_038501625.1 of Corbicula japonica. NCBI lineage: Eukaryota > Metazoa > Mollusca > Bivalvia > Venerida > Cyrenidae > Corbicula > Corbicula japonica. Next base: position 2,416,089 of record JAZAYU010000072.1, read on the forward strand.
AAAATAATATATTTTATATATTACCTTTGAGTAATAATCCGCGGTAACTGTCTGTCCTTCCGGGATTCGGTGCTGCATTAGGATTCCCCGCCTGTCCATGAAAAACACAAACATGTGTTTCCCTCCGCTTTTCTGCACACGTGCTTTCTTTGGTGGAGGACTTCCGGGAGTTTTCCAGATGGACGATTCCTGCTTCGATTCCGGGTCAAAGTGAAAAAGCCATGTTTCGTCTGTCGTTATAATTCTATCTAGGAATGCAACCCCCTCTCTTTCAACGCGTTAGACGAACACATAGGAACAGCGTAATCTGCATTCGCGCTCATCATTCTTGAGTAGTCTCGGAACCCACCTCGCACTAACTTTTGACATGTTGTCTTCTTTAAGGCAGTCATGGACGGTGGACACTGAAACTCCGAGTTCTGAAGACATTTCCCGAACTGTGCGTCGTCGATCTTCGTTTAACAGCTGCCGAACCTTGTCTTTAACGCCACTTTTTACCACGGATGGTCGGCCGCATCCCTTGTCGTCCTCTATCGACTCCCTTCCGTTGCGGAACATGTCGTGCCATCTAAATACAAGAGATCTGCAACATTTCTTCGTTGTACTTGATGCCTGGATCATTTTATAGGTCTCCGTGGGCGTCTTTTCAATCCCGACACAAAACTTAATTATCGCCCTGACTTCAACGTCGCCAATTGACGTCATTTTTTCTTGAATTGCAAAATCCTTGTTGTGCTAGAAGCGTTGACATTCAAACAATTCTGATGATATGCGCGTAAAAATTGCAGGAAATGACGTTGACGTTGTATATGACGCTCGTGCGTTTTTGCGAAATTATCGACTGTATTTCAAGTAATGTATTAGCAATTAAATATGTTGATAGCATAAATATAATAACAAATAAAAAACGGAGTGCTCCGGGTATGCGTTATGCGGTTACTATAGACACGAGTTGTAAGCGGGATTTACACATTTTTGCTAATGAGCGTGATATTTAACATAAAGCATATATTGAAATATATTTTTGTGAAATATGGAGACAAATGCACCATAAATAACAAATATATAGCAAAAGTCCTTAAACTTCCCGAACACCCCTCGCATAAGTTTTTGAAGACCTTTGTTGTTCGATGATGTTTGATCGTGTAAGGCTGAGATGGTAATTTCAAGACAACAGCAGAAAGACAGAAATAAGTTTAAGGATACTGAGAAATGCACATTACAAAATTTGCAAAAACGCAGTGTAACAAATGATGTGCATCGGAAGCAATATTCTATTCAGATAATTGCATCACATGAGGAAATGAATAAACTAATTACATTTCACTCTATCTCTTTGTTTTCTATGATGGAGAAAGCGGCTTTTCCTGGTGATAACATTTTCTGATATAGAATTTCAGACAGTCAGCAAAATAACAAACAAGTTGAAACGCTTTTAGTAAAGCTGTTCATCCCAGAAAAAAATGTTGAATCGTGGTTGACATGGTTGTCAAGAGGTTTCTTGAAATTGTTTGATATATATAAATCTTGACATGAACGTATTCAGGGCGAATGAATCCTTTAAGGTAATTCATACTAGCACATAATACAGTTTTACTAATAATGAGCTGTGAAAATTAAATTATCACTTTTTCAACAATTTCCAAACAACCTGTTATTATATTGTTACAAACAGATGAATATTGATAATAACAGGAGACAAAAGTTGAAAAAAGAATTTTGTAAGAAAAGTAATAAAATGTGGTACCTGCTATGTTGTCTAATCCGGGTGTCAAAATAAAGCATTTTCCACTCAAATAAATCCAAAATAATTAATTACAATATCCAGTTCAATGTTCCCTCTAGGGCCAACCAGTGTTATTTTTTCAAAATAACTTTTTAAACATTGAATCTAATGAATTTCAAACCACTGCACAAATACCATCACACAAGATTTACATTATTTTACATGTAGAGATTAAACTGTCCTATAGATAAACGCAAGTGGGCGTGATTTGCATGCTTTTTGCATGGTTGAGTGATCTCATGGGACAAAGGATGATATGTTTGGATTTTGATTTATATCAACAATATTTTCAAGTTATTTTGAAAAAATAAAACTGGTTGACCCTATAGGAAACATTGAAGTGTATATTGTATTAATTATTTTTGGATATGTTTGAGTGGAAAGTGCTGTATTTTGACACCCGGATAAGACAACATAGCAGGTACCACATTTTATTACTATTCTAACAATTTTTTTTCAACAATCGTCACCTGTAATTATCAATATTGTTTATTACAATATAATAAAAGTATTTTTGAAAATTGTTTACAAAAAATGATAATTTTATTTTCACAGCTCATTATCGGTTATACTGTATTATGAGCAAGTATGAATTACCTTAAGAAGATGTTTTTGAAGCTGCAATTATCGCAAAACCGTTCACCTGCCGCAAAAGACGTAGCTCTATCTTTTAGTAGCCATGAACTCCGTAATCGCATACATCGATTAGGGCGCGTCGTCACAAAAAAGGTATCTTCGAACACATGACGTCTATCTTTGAAAAAAAAACACGTAAAAATGCCGCAATGTATTATCGACATAGGGACATAGGTATCTTTTGAACCCAAAGAACCCATTTTGTAGTCATTTTTTCCCACACAAACATATTCTTAGCTTATTCTTCGCTAACAATCGTTGTACTTGATTTTTAAATAGTAGATATACTTTAATATTGTTTCAATGCTGAAAGCGTGTGCATCGAAGCTCATTTGTGATCTTTGTGTTTAATAAATGAATCTGGCAGCAATGAAACTGAAATTTAGGAGAAGGCAAATTCAGAAAACACAGCCTTTTCACCTAGACAGAATGTAGAGATGAAACGAATCTTTGTGAATGAGAGTATGAGAGTAAGTGGGTAACAAATTATTTGGCTGATGTTGGAATTTGAGACTAAACTTGAAAGAAAAATCGAATTTATGGCCATTCTTGATATACATATTACTGTAACACTTTGTTTTCTGATAATGTGATATGCGTTTTGCAAAACTTGCTTAACAAGCATTTTAACAAATGATGTGCCTTTTACATGTTTTAGGCAACTGTTAACGAATTACATTCAATCACTCAAAGAAATGAATACACTGATGATAAATCAATGTAGTAACTCTTTGCTTGCTTTTCGCAGAATTTGCTTCTGCTGGAAATAACGTTTTGTGAAATGGGTTTTCAGAAAGTCAGTAAAAAGTAGAAACATGGTAACAAACATGATATTGGATAAACGATGAAACCCTTTGATAAAGCTTGTGAATCTTAGAAATAGTTGTTCAGTTGTGGTTCTGTGGCTTTTTGAATTCGTATAACATAAAGTATCCTATAAAAGCGGCCTCGGGGTAAACCGATCCTTTCGGGGGAATTTCTTGATGCTGAGAATTTCACCACACATATCATCCGCCGCCCCCAAAAGCTCTATCTTTGAGCAGATATGAACTTTATAATCACAAACATCAATTTAGGCCTACTATTCTGTATGAAATTTGTAATTGACGAATGGGATTGTTTGACCCCAAAGAAAAAAGTAAGTTTTAGGCTCCCGAATTTAATTCAAAGTATCTTGATATTAAGTTGTTCTTCTGACCGACATTCAGAGCTTACTGATTTCATTAACAAATGATACCATAATGGCCTCGACAATGTGAACTGGTTAAATGAGTATGTAATTTCATTTGTCTAGCTGATTACTCAAATTATTATATAAATAATCTAAATAGGAAGCAGGAAGCAATTCCTAATAGCAAACTGAATGATCTCTGCATGTTGTATTATTTAGTAGCCTAAAGTAGTTTGGTCTAGACGCATTTCATGATGAGTTAGCAACACCAAACGCACCATATTTGCCAGTGATTATTTGTATTCGTTCAAGACAACGTCTGCCTGTTAGAGAAAAATGGTCTACTGAAAAAAAAACTAATTGAGTTTCCTCTTTTTGGCAGATTATTGTACACAATGTGCATCAAATATTAGACGTTTCCGTTTTGGCAGTTTACTGTATACAATGTGCATCACATATTCGACGTTTCCGTTTTGGCAGTTTACTGTACACAATTTGCATCACATATTAGAAGGTTCCGTTATGGCAGATTACAGTACAAAATGTGCAACACATATTCGACTTTTCCGTTTTGGCAGTTTACTGTACACAATGTACATCATATATTCGACTTTTCCGTTTTGGCAGTTTACAGTACACAATGTGCATCAAATATTCGACGTTTCCGTTTTGGCAGTTTACAGTACACAATGTGCATCAAATATTCGACGTTTCCGTTTTGGCAGTTTACAGTACACAATGTACATCATATATTATTTTTTTCTGTTTTGGCAGTTTACAGTACACAATGTGCATCAAATATTCGACTTTTCCGTTCTGGAAGTTTGCTGTACACAATGTGCAATATATATTCGACGTTTCCGTTTTGGCAGTTTACTGTACACAATATGCATCAAATATTCGACTTTTCCGTTTTGGCAGTTTACTGAACACAATGTGCATCACATATTCGACGTTTCCGTTGTGGCAGTTTACTGTACACAATGTGCATCACATATAAGAAGGTTCCGTTATGGCAGATTACAGTACACAATGTGCATCGCATATTATTTTTTCTGTTTTGGCAGTTTACTGTACACAATGTGCATCACATATTAGAAGGTTCCGTTATGGCAGATTACAGTACACAATGTGCATCACATATTATTTTTTTCTGTTTTGGCAGTTTACAGTACACAATGTGCATCACATATTCGACGTTTCCGTTTTGGAAGTTTGCTGTACACAATAATGTGCAATATATATTCGACGTTTCCGTTTTGGCAGTTTACTGTACACAATATGCATCAAATATTCGACGTTTCCATTTTGGCAGTTTGCTGTACACAATGTGCAATATATAACCGACGTTTCTGTTTTGGCAGTTTACTGTACACAATATGCATCAAATATTCGACGTTTCTGTTTTGGCAGTTTACTGTACACAATATGCATCAAATATAAGACGTTGTCGTTTTAGCAGTTTACAGTACACAATTTGCATCACATATTCGATGTTTCTGTTTTGGCAGTTTACTGTACACAATGTCCATCAATTATTCGACGTTTCCGTTTTGGCAGTTTACAGTACACAATGTACATCATATATTAATTTTTTCTGTTTTGGCAGTTTACAGTACACAATGTGCATCAAATATTCGACGTTTCCGTTTTGGAAGTTTGCTGTTCACAATGTGCAATAAATATTCGACGTTTCCGTTTTGGCAGTTTACTGTACACAATATGCATCAAATATTCGACGTTTCCGTTTTGGCAGTTTACTGTACACAATATGCATCAAATATTCGACGTTTCCGTTTTGGCAGTTTACTGTACACAATATGCATCATATATTCCACTTTTCCGTTTTGGCAGTTTACAGTACACAATGTGCATCATATATTCGAAGTTTCCGTTTTGGCAGTTTACAGTACACAATGTGCATCATATATTCGAAGTTTCCGTTTTGGCAGTTTGCAGTACACAATGTGCATCAAACATTAGACTTTCTCCAGTGTGACAGTATATAATGTACAAGCTGTACAACAAATATTAGACGTTTAGAAATCATTGAAAGCATAAAGCAGGGTATATAAAATAAGTTTAACATTATTTTACGATTCCCTCAGATGTAAACAAAAATATTTATCAATTTAAAAAGTGTAATCAATATATAATTTAAATCGTAAGTATCTATTCTAACATAGTTTTGGGGCATATGAATTTGTTTCACATCATTGATAAAAATAAAGTTTATACCCGATTATATTATGTCGATTGCACTTTTGCAAAAGAATACTTTCAATGCTTGCAGTCAAGATATTTTTCCATAGGTCCGTTAATGTTACCGTACTTATGTATTTAGAATTTAGAAGGATGATGATTCTCACGTGTTCTTCAACTGAATAGAATGTTATATGATTGTCTGCACGTATTTTATCTGTATACATGTTTGGGCAGTAACATAAACTAAACAGGTCAAACTAATTTGCACTATGCACGTTGCTTACACCACTTGATTTGTCAGTTAATTGTTATAGATTGTGCTCTTTATAGAAAAAACTTCTATCAAAACTATAAAAAAAACTATATAATTACAAGACTTCCTTTTACATATGACTACATAGCAGTTTTTTTTATGACAATTGATGAAAATAGAGAAAAATACTAAGTAATAGGCTAAGCATAATTAAATTTTAAGGTATGTTACGATAAAGGTTAAAAAAAAGCAGTATCTAACATTACCAATATACACTTAAGGTATTTCTCCTGGTTAAGTGCGCATGTGCTAACTACCGCAAAAGGACGAATTGTCGTTAAAATTCAACAGCGGTATTTTTAATTTATTGAGTAGCTATAATCAAGGAAATAACACATATTTATCAGTTATGTTCTAAACTTATTGATTTTCACTTTAAATTCGTCCGTAGGTTAAGAAAATATTTTGCGACAGTCATTTTTTTTCAGAACGTTTTACTTCCGTTCGTCCTCCAACTTGAAATTGAAAGCTAGTTTTTGTCCGTCTGGCTTAATTAGCCCATTCAATGTCATTGCATGGAAAGCTATACCTTGTAGACAGGTAGAGAACGTGTACAGGGCAAATAATGATTTTCACAGCAAGTGATTTCAATGGTCGCAAAGGTCAACCTGTTTTCAAGGACGATAAAACAATTTTGGAATTACTTGGAAGAACAACCAAATATGTTTTGTCAGACTAGCTGGTTGGTGATGAATTTTATACCGAGCTATGTTGTAAATAATGAACATTAGCTCTGAGTATTTTTAATTACCACTGGCTTATTACAGGCTACAGCATTATTATTGACTTACTTATCTTGTAAAAAATAATGGACACAGTCATGACAGTGGAGAACTGGTAAGACATTGTTTATCATTTTATAGTATATGTTTCAGTGTGTGTTGAAAAAATTGAGGTCTTAAAAATGCAGATCTCTATTCCTTGCTGTTGTCACTCTGCTAACTTACAAGAATTACAGTACACCAACTCTTTTTCAATAAAATTTGCTCGGTAAAGACTGCAATTTTGAATGAAATGTGAAATATACTAACAAATTTAGTGATCATTGTCATCAATGCAAAGTGTAGTTAAGCTGCAAATCTGCAGGATCATTTTTGTCAATTCAAAAGTGTAGTTAAGTGTAGTTGAATCTGTAGTGTCAAATCTTGATTTGTATTTAATTTTTCCAACTAAGATATTGTAATAGAGCCTATATTATGGCAATTGGCATATTTATCAGGCAGCCTAACTAGACCTATTGTGAGAGTATTGCAGTACGCCAAAGATCTGAAGTTCTATTCCTGGCTGTTTCCTGCTGTGGAGATCCTACAGTAAAATCTCAGTCGAGGCCTTTATATTTTCATCCTACTATTTTACTTTTGGTTACCACATTACCCGTTGGTGACACTGCACTGTAGGTCCAAAAAGTGAAGTGACAGTCACCACAACCCCATACATTCCTTGAAAGTTGCCGCCGAACAAGGAAATTCTTCATTTTTAGTTATATCACTTTTTTCATACTGTTAGTTGCCACCGGAGATGCTGTCTTGAGAGTAATAATAGTGAATATTTACCTGTTTTACTGAAAATGGCTAAGACTTTACTCTATTTATAATTTTAAGCAAATATTAACTTTTAATGAATCTATTCCAAATTTTCAGCAAAACATGTTACACTTCTTGTCTGTGAAATGAAAACAAGGCAGCATTTTTAAAAAAATCTTTTTTAATATATCATTAAAATGAAGTTTTCCATGCATTTTTGTTTTTCAAGAGACTCATTGATTTTTCAAATAGAAGTTTAATGTTATCTGTGAATACAGGAATTCCACAAGTTTGCTTAAACAACATATTACAACACAGACTGATATGTCGGCCTAGTAATTTTACTTTTTCATATACTGAAAATGAAAAAAAAATTCAATTATATTGCATTTCTTCTTAACAAATAAGATTCTTTTTTATATTGTGATTATTTTTCAAATATTTTGGTATTTTACAATATTTTATATTTTGTTATTGGTGAGGAACTAAAGTTGCATTTTAATAGTTTTGCTTTATCTAAATATACCAGCTATATAGGCCTTAAGTATTTATAGTCACAAAAACATCATAATACAGAATGTAAGCAAGTTTATGTAGTTCCAACTAGTATGATTAGGAGAAGGCAGAGAAGTTTGAAAGTAACAGCACTGCATTACTTGCAACTTCAAATGTTTCCAGAATGAATGAACCATATACATGTATCTGAACTTTTAATTACAATTAAGTAGTCTTTATCTTAAATAAATGTATGGTTTCAAAAAAAGTTTGAGTTATCAGTGTTAGATTGTTCAGATGTTTTATTCCTACAACAGTGAGCAAAAGGAAAACACTATACAAAGTCACATTTTATTATGTTTCCTGTGCATTAGTGGGTGGGGTAATAAAACACATGTTTTCTTTCAAATAAGCAAGAGATTTTAATAAAATTATGGTTGAATCTCTAAAAAAATATTTAACTTAACTGATGGTTTTTTGCATATTTTGCCATTACTTACTGAGGGCTGTAGTGATATATTCCAAGAAAATTTGTTAATATGTTTCTTCTTTAATACAGTTTTAAAGCCTGAAGGTGTTGTGAACATGTGAGTGGTGTTCTTCAGGGACAACATGTATAACATGTATATCATTATTAATTTCTAATGTCAGCTATATGAAAATGTTTACAATCTTAAAAACCAAAATCACAAAAAAACTTTAAAATATCTAATTTGTGTGGAGTGCAGAAGTTTTATTTGGAATATCAGCCTCTAGTTTCAACATATTTTTTCATATCAATTTTATAAACTAAATACCTTTGATTAACTACACCATTTTTGTAATAATCATTTATATAAGCTTGTTTTTCATTTATAGTTATATTTCATACAAAACAGATAAGACTAAGAATGCACCAGATAACAAAATAATTTTATTGTACATTTTTAACTGGTGGGTGGGGTAATTTTATAGGCATTTTCCTCTATTTTTTAAGTACCTGACCTTTTTTTTTTACTTCAAACCATGATTATTCTAATACAGTATTATGCAAACCTTCAGAAATATTGCCTTTGGTGGTGAAAACCACCATTTAGAAGAAAAAAACCTCATCAATAGCACAATTTGCTTAAAAAATGACGTTTTTGGAAATAACTGTCAATATTTTTCTTAAATGGTCGATGACCCCATATTTTTTTGGTGTAATTGTGAAGATTGATATATAAACATGGCTATCATTAAAGTTTTCAAAAAAAGTTAAATTAATCTATGCACTATTTTTACTCCATTTTCGTGATATACAAACTTTTGCTTTAAAATTAGGTGGGTGGGGTAATTGGTGCTCTGTTTTCCAAGCGAAAGCAAGGAAGTCAAAATGTGCGCAACAGATGTGTTGTTTAATGTGTTTGTAAACCGATTCGGTAAAAACTTGCAACAACTGCTAGCAGAACAGCCTCTGAAAATGATTCATCAAACACCACCCTTTTATTTTTGTGAGTTTAAAACTTTGCAAAATTTCTGAGGGTATGTTGATAAAATCGAACTTTTTGAAAAAAGAAGCACGGTGACCCTGCATTTTTTACTTGATTTTTGCTAGTTAATGAATAGACTAACTCCTGACAAAATATCTAGAAAAGTTAAATTACTTTAGCAAACCAGGCGAACATCCTTAACAACTTTTCTAAGTAAACACTATTCTCCTCCCGATATTTTTCATATTTGTAAGAACAAAATTGCAAGTGTTATGCCCGTCATATGACAGTAAAGTCTTTATTTTACACTGTTTAGTAATCGAATTCCATAATGCACGTGCATTTCGAAGACTGCAGCAGTTCCAAACCAAGGGAACTAAAATTCTGAAGAATATCTGCGACAAGTCTTTTTTTCCGGTTGTCCTTCCACACCTCCAAGCAATTTAAATCTGGTTGCGGTCTGAACTTGGAAGGCGCGTACGAATTGGGCTTGGATTTTCCCAAGTGTCGTTCAGAACTGCCTTACCTCCATGAAATGATGGTGGTCTTACGCGTTCTTGACTGATGTGAATTTGTATTCTGTGGTTGCCAGTAATCTAAATAATTGTGGGCAGTCAGTTGTCTGTCGTTTTGAAAATTTGTTTTACCAATAAATCTTTAGTTAGTATTTATTGCATGTTTATTGCAGGTTTCAGAGCAAAAACTCAATTATCAAGCCAGTAATGCCCCGATACGAATGTGTATACTTATAATAGTTGTTAAGTGTATACTAATTTACGACACTAGTAGTCGAAGGCCTAAAATAACATGTTCAGATTCATTTAAGTCCAGTTTGTTCACAAAATCAGCTACCCCTATCAGCGATATTTGAAATTTAAATAAATTGATAAAAATTGGCAGTTTTGATCGATGTGTCTCTCAACTCTTGTGAAGTGGTCTGAAATCTAAATATCTAATGGGAAATTTAAAATAAAAAATGAATTCAAAGTTTGTAACAAATTTATACAATGTTAAGCAACAAATAATTCAAGGAAATATAAACATGTGTTTCTTCTAAAAATAGTATAACAGTGTTCTTTCTTTATAGTAATAGCATAAAATGCTAAAAATATCACCAAAGACAAATAATCCCAAAACGAGGCTTATATGCTATTTTTTCTTGTTATGTAACCAATGAAATAAACAATTTCAATTGCCTCGGTCTCTGCACCTGTAAAGTGATCATTGTATCCTTTTGTTTGATTTCAGTAACGAACTCAGATTAAAGGTCATTGAATATAATTTTAACATTTTATTATATAATAAATATATGCCGTTTCGAAAGTAATGCAACCATTATGGCAATTGACACCGCGACTAATTTCAAAATGTTCACATATATTAAATAATGTATAGTGCAATATAGTATAAATATATTACGACAGCAAAAACACAATTTTAAGATTGTCCGTCCCTAAATTTAAGAAAATATTATTTCTTCCAATCCTCAGATTTGTAAACAATTCCAACTGGTTTAAATTAAAACGTACTGACATGATAAATGAAAAATATTATTCTATAAAACGATGAATAATCGAAGAACAAGGACCACAATGGAAATAAGAGTAAATTACTACTCTTTTTTGTGTTATCCTTGACATTTAATGTTGAGTGAGATGGCTGTATTAATTCATACTTTGTTATATTGTTTCTGAATGTCTTAATATTTTATGCCGTGTTATTACACATTTTATGTTGAAATAAATCTATCTATCTATCTATAAGAATAAGCCCAAATTTATATTTTATGTTATTATTTTTAATTGCACCGACATAAATAATAAAAATGAATCTTACTCATTTATTTGTGGATGAATCTCAGAAACCAAGGCGTAGAGTTGAAGCGGCATCCAGCAGACGACAAACAAAAGCACGACGATTATCAACATCTTGACAACCTGAAACCAAAGAATTTATTAAAAACAAAATTAGAGTCTGTTCTAAATATTTTCAATAATTTGTGTATAAATCTTAAATAAAAACACCATTAACAACTCGACTTCCAAGAAACAGCATTATTCAAATAAATTATCTTGGTTTAGACGTTAATGGAACTTTAGTATGGAAATATTGCAGGCCTGTTTTTATTGGGTGTGTTCAGGTGCCCATCCCAATCTTTTAACAGAACGCAATGGTTAAGAATGTTGGAAGAGCTTATCAAATGTTAGAAATGGTCTATAACAATTATTTTCCATAATAGAAGAACTGCTTATAATAATCGCTTTGGACATTTAAACTGTCGACGTGTCTGGTCACCTCAGAATAGTAGCAAACTAACACTGTAATCATTTTTAAATCGACAGTATCTCGGCAACCTTAAACATTTATATAAAAAATTTGTTTGTTTTCAAAATGCCTGTTAATGGAAAGATTCCTTTTATCCGGACTTTTATCCTTTCATTATGTAAAAATCGTTTTATTATAATTAAAACCCCTTTTCAGTTTTCATTATGATAACGCAATTTAGATATACTGTCGTATTTTCACGATTGTACTGTGTCGTATTATAACGTTGTCGTTTGTATTATCGTGTATTGGTTATCATTATCGCACTGAAGCGTTATCATCGTCGTTATGTCGCGTTATCATGTGTACGCTCACCTTCATCTTCCGGTGCTCATGCGCATGAAATTACAGTTAATGTCAGTATGTCAAAATCAAGAGTCTCATTGTAAAGGTTATCATTAACTCAGATTTATAATTCAACATAAATTGGTGTTGAAGGAACTAATGATGTGTAATTCTATGAACATTACGTTCACTTGTCACACTATAGACAACTGAACAGTTTTACATGATAGAACTTTCTGATCGGGATTATCAGTTCTTATCGGAATGTCTCTGGCGTCATCTTGAAAAAAAATTCTGGCTAAGCCGGATCAAATTCTGTTTCATCTTAAATTCGTTGTTGACCTTGATTTAACAAATTTTTTCTAGAAACATAAATTGTAACCTTGATTTAACAAGGTTTTCTAGAAACATAAGTTGTAACCTTGATTTAACAAAGTTTTCTAGAAACATAAATTGTAACCTTGATTTAACAAGGTTTTCTAGAAACATAAATTGTTACCTTGATTTAACAAGGTTTTCTAGAAACATTAACTGTAACCTTGATTTAACAAGGTTTTTTAGAAACATAAATTGTAACCTTGATTTAACAAGTTTTTTTAAAGAACAAATATTGCAACCTTGATTTAACAAGGTTTTATAGAAAGATAAATGTGTTTGCTAATTTAGATCTTAAGATCTTATTTTCAGCCATAAATGTGGTAGACATTAAGTGTATAATATATTAGTTTTTTTCTGTTTGAGGGTGAACCAACCTCACACTTGACTCAACAGGTTCTCATTTCAACCTACAAGTACAATTTGTCTTGGTGAAATAACTCAACCCACCCATCAGCTCATCAATTTTTAATGCAAAAGCACACAACCATATAAAAATATGAAGCTAATAGCATGGCAAGGCGAAAGGGGTGGGTACTCAAAGATCTTACCGAGACAAGAGCACCTGGAGTCAAATCAGTAAGAATGCGAGGACAAGGATAAAAGAAACAACATTCATTAACCGATTCATGCAGTTCAATAAAACTTTGTACAGATAAATGTTATAAACGTATTTTTATTTTATATAATGTTGTTAATAATATTTTTAGCGTTAAACAAAAATGGCTAGACCTAAACATTAAAAAAAAATAAAATTATATATTTTAATTCAAACACAAACACTAAACAACATTTCATGATATTTTAAATGCTGACTTGAGTATTATGATACCCTTAACAGTAGTTTGTGCTTATAAAGAATTTTCAATCATAAAGAAAGAAATCAACATTAAATGTTGTATTCCGTTGTTACATATTTACGCGACTAGGTAATTCAAGGTCTAACCAATTTTACAAATATCCAATAGTGTATTTATTTTATAAAGTCCTTTACACGATGAGACACATCTGTTTTATGATAATTCTCTATATTCGGAGCTTTTCAGCGACACATTAATACCTACAATTTGAAAAGCGAGTTTCCTAGGTTTAGTGAAGAATACTTCAGCTGTCCGAATTAATAAACAAGGATAGCTTTTAAAAATGCCAGTAGACGGCTCGTTTAGCATATTGAATTGAAGTGGATGAGACTGTACGAGAGTTGATTAACATTGTACAATGACCAAACGCTAGAAAAGCCATAAGATGTAAGATGTAAAACCCATACGATGTTGCCTATGAGACATCACCATCTAAAATGGACAATTGACATTATTACATTTAACTTAATCTCTTTTATCGAATAGGTTAGTAGTTAGGAAACTAATTTTAACTTCTATGTACAGATTTAAATAAAAAAAGATTGCTTGATTTTTCTGAATCGTCTGAATTCCAAATCTAACATTAATATTATCCAGTAAGAAAGATAGAGACTCCATGTAGTCCAAAAGAAGAAGTCCATAAAGTATAATCGTTATAAGAACCCTCTTTAAAAATGTTCTATGTTCATTTGAAGCGATAACGTTTTTATTTTCACTTGCAAACGTTTTTTGGGTCAAAGAGACCAGTAAGCTTGTCTTCATAAATGAGTTAGAAGTGATGTGTAAAATTAACAAATAGAACGCTAAAAAATTATTTGAAAATGTGTCTTTATATTTTAATAGTTCAAAATAGATTTTTGGCCAGACGTTTTAAAAAACCTTTTTCGCAATACATAATTAAATGTTCTTTTATGGCTGTAAGACCAGATGTTAATAGCACGGTATTTAGGCACTTTAGGTTTAGTTGGCGATTTATTTGTACACGGGAAATATTTGTTTTCCAAGGTTTTGAAAATCCAAGTTATGGAATTGTAAAAGCAACCGTATATAAGAATACTTAGAAAACATCCCATTTATACTTTCATCATGCACTTTTTTCATTATTCTACTTGTTGCAGTATTAAACTTTTCAGACCTTAATATTTTTATAAGTAGAGATTGACGGTAAGTTACTGATCATTTGTATATTTTGTTAGCTGAAAGCGATCTTTAAAAGGCCACCTAACAAGACAAATAAAAATCAAAATGTCGCTAGTTCCGTGTGATTACATTTGTAGCACAAATTGCTGTTCGATTTCGACTGAATTTTCAGGTTATAGAAAAAGTAATTTGCTGAAGGCATTATTCATTTTGAATCGGAAGATTGGTGAATTCCGCATAAATCAATAAATATACCAATTTGGAACCAAACCTTAAGTTCAAATCTGGAATGTTTACCATGAGTAAAGGGGTATCATGTCATACCTTTTACATCAATCAACTGTTCATTTGGGTATTTAATGTGTTCTTTTAATATCACGTATAATGCCGTTGTGACTTAATAAAAATATGTATATGCATGTGAAATATAATAAAATGTATTATGTTTCAGTTGTTTGTACTCATGTCTTGGTAACATGCAGCATGATATAACGAGAAAAAAGTTGTTTAGCAGAAATTCAAAATATCGAAGCTTGTATAATTATTTAGTTTGCTGATAAACATTAGATTTGAGTGTTCATGAAAAATAGTTTATGTTTTGCATTGTAAATGTGTTTTGTCTCTTCTTAAGGATTGAATCGATAGTTGATGGTTTCCATTTGGGTATGGAAAACAGTTGGGTTGTTTAAAGTGTGTGAAGCCCGAAGGGCTTCACGCGTACTTTAAACAATCCAACTGTTTTTCATACCCAAATGGAAACTATCAAATATTGATTCAATCCTTATATTTACACTCATAAATAATCTCATCCATACAGAAATAACTAGAAGAATTCGTGATATTACGGCTTTTTCGAATGGCTGATGGAACAGCTACGTAGTCGACAAAGTGAATGACGGCACGCTTTTTCGCAGCAACTCGTGGCAAAACGTGCGTGCACGGCCACGTCACACGTCAAAACATCGTGGAACGTCCAATAAATTGTGAACGGCTGTACTGTAGCCACGCCTTTTAAAGTAATACGTCACACTGTTTACCATCAGAAATTATGATTCGTTAGATGAATAAGACTTCATCGTAGAGGATGAAGTTGAAGTGTAAATATAAAGATGTAAAAATCTAAAATTCCAAAACTCGAAATTCGATTCTCTAAAACTGGTTCATAAAACTGTCATTTCACAAATACTAAATAAAATCACTCCTCTTTTGCCAAAATTCTATTCTGTTTAGTTCTGCCCATGGTTTTCTCGTTTATGGCAAACCCATTCTTTTATCTGAGGACCATACGCCGCTGAAAATACCGCATTGAAGGTTCCATATCCACCGCCATATACACACCATTGTTTGGGATGGTCAAAATTGTACTGTCCATGAACAGGCTCAATCAAAGCGAGCATGGAATATTTTCATATTTTTCGTCTTCGATAGCTTTCAAAGTTCCATTTCCATCTATTTTAATGTCTTACACTAAAATAAAAGCAATTATAAGAGTAATGGAGTTCACATATATTAATTAGCGAAGCTTAATGTTATAGTTCTTCTATCGCTAACAATCTTGTTTTAACAATCTGAAACAAGGCGAGGTGGTAACAGATATATATCTCAATATAATTTACTTGTTGATTTATGTATCACAGTTTCTCGCTGTTGTGACCAGGAAGTGGTTCTTGTGATTTACGTGTTTGTGTGTTACTGGATATAATGTCGTTAAATCAACAAGAACACTTTGACCTGAATAAAATACACTGATCGAGATTCTACGTTTTTTTTTCAAGATTTCCACAGAAACCTTCATAAAGTCTTAAATCTTTGCCATCAAATAACACTGTTCAGAGATTGTTGCCTTGAGCAAGTAATGACGAATATCGAACATTGAACTGTATATTGCTCGGTGGGAAAATTATTCAACTAAGTGGCCAATTTCTCTGAATGTATTACTTCTCTTCTCTTAAACTGGTTCATTATAATAAAAGGCAGCAACGGGAAATGACGTCTTCTGGAAATTTATATAATTATTTGGAATTAGGTCATAAATTTTAGCAGACGACAATGTTTGTTATATATTGCGCGACAAACATTATATCGTGTAGTCCAAACGAGATTATTATTTGAAATTAGATCATAAAATTGAGCGGACGACTTTGATTGTATTTCATGACAAACATTATATCTTGTAGTCCAAACGAGATTACTATTTGAAATTATGTCATAAAATTGAGCAGACGACATTGCTTGTAATGTATTTCGCGACAAACATTATATCGTGTTGTCCAAACGACATTATTATTTCAAATAATGTCATAAAATTGAACTGACGACATTGTTTGTTATGTATTTAGCCACAAACATTACATCGTGTAGTCCAAACGAGGTTACTATTTGAAATTAGGTCATAAAATTGAGCAGACGACATTGCTTGTTATGTATTTCGCATCAAACATTATAACCTGTAGTACAAACGAGTAATAACCATAGGGACCAGGTTTCAGCGAATAAAAAACTCTATAAATAGTGAAGTTGAAAAAACTGACCTAGTACTAATATACCGAACAAAAATGAAAACCTACCAATTTCTAAATTAAAATATTTTGTTTAGTGATGATATATTTTATCTTTCTTTTAAATTGTGGTATTTGTACATATCTGGACATTTAATGAAGCCGGGAGATGTTGTTATTTTTTCACAGTGGTCATGGTTATCTCATCTTTTCTCAATCATGCTGAGATCGATAATTTTTTACGTAAAAGTCTCAAACAGATTATTTGAATGTCAACTTTACAAGTTTATGGCATACAGAGAGGGAAAAACACAATCTTTAAAACCCACTGATGCAAAGAAATAAAGTACAGTTACTCAAATATCAGTTTTTGCAAATTACCTCCCTTTTAATTAAAATCAGAACAAAATCCAACACTTTATATTCCACAACTACATAATTTGTTTTCTTTGTTTCCATTTTTAAACCGAACCGATAGATACTGAACCGACAACTTCCAACATAAACATATTGGTGATCAAATTCTTCCAGATATTTGCATTCACTGGCATCATTTATGTAAAAGGAGTTGTTCAGGTTATTTTTGTCAAGTTTTCATTTTGGCTCAGTATATTACTGAGAGGATGCGCGGCAGCCATTTAACTAACGGAAGTCCGGTAAATTGACTGGTTTTGGGGGTATAGCGAATATGTTTTGACGAGTAATTACGAATACACTGCATCCCCCAAAACAGTCAATTTACCGGACTTCCGTTGGTTTAATGGCGGCTGCGCACCTTTCAGTTATATTTGTACTAGGTCTTATTTTTCAACTTCACTATTAAGAGGTATTTTTCGCTGAAACCAGGTCCCTATGGCAATAACATCCCCTATAAAATGTGAAATATGGATAACTTCAAACTTCTGCCATCAGGTAAAATTGTTAAGAGAATGTTGCCGTAAAGCAAGAGATGGCCAATATCGAACAATGAACTGTACATTTCTCTGTGGGAAAATTATTTAGCTAAGTGGCCAATAATGAATTTGTTGAGCGTATGATTTATTTTGAACTTGCCCATAATAACGTAGTGCGCGATCGGAAAAAAATGACTTCGGGAAAATTACGTTATTTTTTTAACGACGTCTTATATTGAGCAGACGACTTTGATTAGTATACATTGTGGGTGCGGTTGACTATCGTTCGTACGAAAGTTCGTTCGTATCGTACGATCACTGGCGTGCGAAAAAGAGTTGGTACGAACTTTAGTAAAACGCACCCATTATCCTGTAATTCTAACGAGTAATAGCATTCCATATAAGTTGAGAAAATTAAAAATTCATCGTGAGCTTAAGTTTCCAAACTTAGTAAAGTCAAAAATGTAAAAACAACTTAGGCACGTTTTCTAGTCACATGACCTATATAAGCGCAGGCAACATTCAGGCAAAATGACATATTATTTGCTTTACAATATCAATAATCTGCTTACAGAAGATTTATTCGACAATGATGCTTTAGGAGAGAAAATATTGGGACAGTCGTTTTCTTCACTCGTAAACCTTTTGCGAGAACACAATATATATATTAAGCTCAAAAAGGTTCTTTTTAGCACTGTAGCGACACAATTTATTTTGCAATTTTGCGGAAAATATGATTAATTACATAGCGTCGTGAAGCACTTATTTGATTAAGCTAGTAATTGACAAACCTTAAGAATGAGATTAAATTGAGCTAATGAAATTCAATACAAATTGTGTCAAATTCAGCTTGTATCTAACATTTATAACACCGCCCCCAAAGTGCAGACAGGTACCTTGGCGGTCCACTACACTCCTCCTTGCACGTTCGTCGATAAAAAAAATGATCAAAATCATAATAACTGACAAATGCCGTTCAATGAAACCTTGCTTAAATAATCGTCATTAGTGTATTTTCAATTTAAATATAAAAAGAAGAGTTGGAACAGTAAAGAAAAAAAACTAGACCTAAAAATTCCATAATTTTCTATTTGCACAAATTCACAAAATCTAAGCAATACAAAACACTATTTTATATTCCCACATGAGTGTAATGATGCTGACAAGAAAATGTTGTGTACTTTGTCAAGAACTTTCAACTAAGAAAAGAGAAATCAGGGTTTGTCACCCTCTTACGCGACCAGGAAGCGACCAGGATATTGAAGGTCAAACACACTTTTAATAATATCTCATATAGTTTATATATGTTAGTCACGAGGACACAAGCTATTGTTGATATTATCATATTACTCATGTAGGCTTTAAAATGATGTCTTATGTAAGAAATTTATGAATTTTTTAGTTTTCGCAATTGTTCTTTACTGTTCTAACGTGTCTTTGAACGGCATTTTGCCGTTCATGAGATTTTGATAATTTTCTTTTTATATTGATGAACGTGCAACGAGGAATGTAGTGGACCCTTAACATTTCTAAACAGCACAATGTTTTTATCTGCACCAACTTATTATATGACAGTAATGAGAATATAAATGTATAAATGTTTGTTTTAGGAGTCCTCGCCAGCTGAAAAGAAATTAGAGTTCCGTTAACACGAATAATCTTGCTGATGACAGAAATAAAATAAAGATTAAAAAACACGATTAATACACTTAACAACATTTCTAAGTATACACCTTCGTACTGGGGCATTACTGGCTTGATAACTGAGCTGTTGCTCTAAAACTTCCAATAAAAATGCAATAAACTTTAAATGATTTATTAAAACTTTTCGTTGTCTAATCATGAAACTCAAAAATTAACAATTTTTTTTATAAATATATCTAAAAGCAAAGCGATTTATATTATCATTACATTTTTAAGTTATGTCGGCGCAACCATGTATGAAAACATTTTGTTGTCTAAGCAATGAAACTCAAAAATGAACAAAATTGTTCATAAATATATCTAAAAGCAAAGCGGTTTATCTGACTGGTAGATTGCTTATAAAAGTATCTGTAACGTTTCATGTTACTAGTGCAAGTGCAGTAAGCATATGCATAATCAGTAGAGACGCCAAGATTCGATTGCTATCCCCGATTGAGAAAAGCGAAGATTGGTGCGTGTGTGTGCGTTTTAGTGCATGCGGGAAGGTTAGAAGGGGTTTGGGTTGGTGTGTACTATCAAACGATGGTATCGATATGTCAGTGAACATGGAATCTTCAATGTGGTTTTTTCAGATTGCTATTCCCGGGTTGAGAAAAGCGAAGATTGGTGCGTGTGTGGGCGTTTGTTGGGAAGGGTAGAAAGGGTTTGGATTGGTGTGTACTGCCGAACGATGGTATCAATATTCAAGTGAACACGTAATGTGGTATTTTCAGATAGCCATTCAATGTTGAGCGGCACATGGTCCCCAGATAAAAGAATTAGTTTGCCCTAAGCGAGAAAACAAAGAACGGAATTATACAGAATAAAATGTTGACAGGGGATCTGAGAATATAAATCCTTCAAATAACAGACAACACCAAATGCCCAATAGAATTAATACAGGAGATCTGAAACTACAATTTTTAATTCTTCATATCATAGAGAAAAAAAGCAAAAGTAAAGAACAAAAGTACAAACGTATCTTGCTTAACGATCTTGTACGGACGTGATTTATTAAAGCACTGATTAGTCGGTCAAGTCCCTGCCGATCGTTAAACACCATAAATATTGGACTTGTGTATTTATCAGATTTGGTTTAACCCTCCTGCACTAAACAAGCTGGTTATGGATAATAATTAACTGGAAGGAAGCTAAGATATTTCTTGCGAGATCCTTATTCGCTTTTCAGTAGATTAATCATGATATAAAATGGACAAGAATAGATCTTTGACAGCAACCGAACATGACAAATATGAATATATTGCAGGCTTGGTTTAATTAAACCTGTTCATGGGTAGTAATTGAAATACGTATGACTGCTCACGCCGCAAAGCCCCGTATTGTGCTTAGCTCTTAGCTCCTTACTGAGCGCAAAACAATATTTACACAAAACGACAATATAATTTTGATCATTTCCAAACGATTGTGTGTATATGGCTGTGAATAAGGAACAATTAAATAATGCGGTATTTTCAAATTAATGCCACGCATGTTCAGCGTCGTATGGTCCCCGCCCCAGCCCCCACCCCCAACAAATAAACAAAAGAATGATTTTTTCCTAAACAAGAAAGAAAAGGGCCGAAATTAACAGAATATAATTCAGACAGGAGATTGTAAAATAAAAATCTTGCATTTCACAGAGAATGCCGAAACGCGAAAAATAAAAAGGCAGGTAGTATATCCTCTGCTGACATTAGTCAATGCATATTGGCTGGAATATTAAAACCAACCAACTTTAAACTGGCTGACATCACCCATTTTAAAATAGTCAACGTTTCTTATTTGAATTTTAATGTATACTGAGTGCCAATGAAAACGCAACACTTTATTTTGGAAATATTTTTGAAGTGTGTAAAAGTTTAATAAATTTGCAAAAGTAGACGTGTTTTAAAATAAAAAAAAATGTATTTACGCCAAGCGAGTAATTGTCGACGGCGAACAATGCATTCGACTAGCGATTTCACGTTGAGACTTACCTCCTTGGATCATGCCCACAACCTCACATGTCGCTGATTGTCTGAAAGCCTTGGCATTTTCCCATTTGTATAGAGTAAAACTTGAAAACTGAAGATAGGATTTGCGTAGCCGTAAGTAAATGTTGACAAATGGACTTGTTTTGAGGTTATTCATGCATGTCTACATGCCAAAACTTTCGTGCGTTTTTACGAGGTAACTGTAGGAGAGAAAGTTTAAAACAAGCAGTGAACAATTAGTTTATCGAGTGGTTACTCATTGATTTTAAATAACATCTACCTTTGCTAATTTATTAAATTTTTACACACATCAAAAATATTTTTTTAAAAATAATGTGTTGCGTTTTCACTGGCACTCAGTATATAAGCGAAAGAATCATAATGATCACGTTTTCAAGAAACTCCAAAATGCCTAAATTTATTTTCCATATGTCAGTGTTAATTCGGAACTCTTTTCTTCCCCTTCTGCACGCACATCAACTGAACAATTACTTATATACAGCAATGCAATACGCAATATAGAGATATAAGGACTCTCAATCCTTTAATTATTTGTGATATGATCAGAAAACTGATTGAAGTCAGATCCGTTCATTAGACTTATTGGACAGAACGCATCAAGCTGTGTTTATCCAATTTGTAAGATTTTACAAGAACCTAGATGATTAATGACTTATGTTAAAAATAGCTAAGCGAATTAATAACAGTATAAACGAAAGTAAACATAAGTAGCAACCAATGGTGGATAGTAGTCACTTTGAAATAAAATGTGTGAGACAAACTACTAGTAAACTCATAAATAAATAAAGTTTATTTCGTGTCTTAAGAAGGTGCGTATATAATTTCTTTTGCTATATCTATATAATATACTTAAAGAAATTAGAAAGGCTACTTCTTTGAACACGAAATATATTTCGTGTTTAGTAAAGTTGCGTTTCTTATTTCTTTAAGTATAGTTCTATTTCTTAGTGCTACAAGTTCGCTCAGCAAAAAAAGAAACGTAACTCTGCAAATTTGAACTATTTTCAGTGTCAGATTGACGAGATATGTGAATTGTGGTTGGAATTTAAACTGAATGCGTTTGCATTTAAATACTTGCTGTTTTTGAAGGATTCAAAAATATGGATTTTTATAAGTTTGTCATAGTTATTCAGAGTGATAAAGAGTAATATTTATTTTTTGTTTTGCTGTGTATGTTCAAAGTGATAAAGTATCAGGTTTCCTTTTTATTTTGCTGAATATATTCTACTCAATGAAGTGTCAGGTTTCTTTTTCGTTTTGCTGAGTATATTCAACGTTATAAGTGTCAGGTTTCTTTTTCATTTCGCTGAGTATATTCAAAGAGATAAAAGTGTCAGTGTTTTCTGCTGACGATATTCAAAGTTATCAAGTGCCAGATTTCTTTTGTGTTGAGTGTATTGTTGAGTTGTGTTAAGACGAGAATATATTCAGCCTGTTCATTTCATAGAAAAAAAGAAAACAGTCTCTATTTTATAATTTAATGAAAATACTCAAAATATACTTTTAGCAATGTCAGCAAGCATATCTTCGCACTGTTGTTTAAAACTCACATTTTGAATTTTACAAAAATATAATTTAAATTTAAATTGGTTCACATAATAAAAAAGGTGATATTATATATAATATACTATTATATAAATAGAAAAAAGGAAACTTTGAATGCCACCGAGCGAGACTAATTTAAAAATATAGCAGGCTAGGTTTGATTGAGTCTGTTTTTGGTCAGTAAAATTAGCCAATTACTGACCATGCCGCCTAGTCCCAGGTTAAGGGCAACTCAATATTTACATCAGTAAACAATAAAATTTTGACTTACCCCAAACGATGGTATGCATATGTTGGTGAACATGGGTCTGAGAATACAAAAAAATGCAATCCAAAACAAAATGCTTAATTTTGGTTGTTTATAAATGATGCAAGATTCCATTATAATTTTTCATTGTATTCAACTTTCAGGAATCGCAGTCTTCCAGTGAATATACTGACACCCACAGAATACCAACTCGCAACATCAGTAAAAAACGTGGATGACCACCTTCAGCGGTAAACGTTTTAATCGCAAAAATGTTGTTGAATCAGATTTTTTATCGTGGTGGATCAGTTATAATACCGTGGGCTGGTGTGTCATTGTACAGAAGGACTGCAGCAGTTTAAATCCTAGTGAACTTGAATTTTTAGTCCACGTATTTAAGCACATTGGCACATGCAGTGTATACATCATGGTACACCGTGTCATCGTTTGGCGAACACCAGAGGTTTTCTTTAGGTGAACACCGTAAGAATAGTTTTATGGTGCGCTAGATATCTGGATCTTAGTCCAATTGAAAATCAGGAGACTGATTTTGGAAAGGGCGTGCGAAACAGAAGGGACCAACCACGCAATCTTTGCCAACTTGGAAATGCTCTTCTTCGGGAATGGGCGTAAGATTCACCAAAAGAGTAATTGAGAACTGTATGAGCTCAATTTGTCTTGCGGTTGTACGAGCGGTTGGTAGCCATACTCTTTATTCACAGATGAGAATTTGTATTCTGTGGGTGCCAGTACTCAAAATGATTGTGAGCAGTTAGTTGCCTTTCATTTTGGATTATGTTTTATTAATAAATCAGTTCGTATTTATTGCATGTTTTATTGAAAGATTTAGAGCAATTGCTCAATTATCGAGCCACTAATGCCACAGTAGGAAGTTCTTATAAGAAGGTGTTAAGTGTACTGGAAAAGCCGTGTTCTGAACACTCTGTCTTATACACAGTCAATTTATTGAAAGAGCAGAAATCATAGTCTTTCACATACTCAATTGCTAACAAAAGCCTTTTTCAGAAACAATAGTCTCCAACACAGTCAATTTATCAGGAAAATCTCGTTTAGAAAAGCTGTCTCCCACACAGTCATTTTATGAGGAAAACCTTTGTTAGGAAATTGCAGTTCCCGACACAGTCAGCTGGTTCGCCCGCAGTTAGAATAGCGCTGTTTGTGCAAAGTGGCGACCGTAAAGAAATCTCCCCGTACATATAGTCAGTACTGTTATCAGTAAAATAACCCGTTACCGATGTCATGCAGTGATGGTAACGTATAGCAGGGCTATCCGATCAACCTTTTGTTGGGTTGTCTCGGTTAGCGCAATTGGTTGCGTTGGCGAAATTGCAGGGCTAGGCGCTGTTGCTGTGACGGTGCGGGTTCGCTCCCAGGTAGAGGCAATATCATTTATAAGGAAAATGTCGTTTGGAAATGACGGTCTCCCACACAGTCAATTTATTAGGAAAAGCCAGTCTGTTAAAATGAATCTTCAACAAACGCAACGGCAGTCTCCGACAACTTCAACTTATAAGAATAAATCGCGTTCGGGAATTGCAGTCTCCCATAATAGTCATTTTATCAAGAAAAAGTAAAGTTCTCCCAAGCTTTTTCTAAGGAAACATTTTTTTTATTTTTACTTTATCTTCAGCACAAAACATACTGAAATTCTTCCGAAATTACGGAATGGAAAGTAAAGAAAATTTCATTGCATATTTCACTGTCTGATTGTAGTTGGCTTTATTGTCAATGATTGGTACAGAGAAATTTAGTTTAGCCTACTATGTTTGGATAACCAAGAAAATTACAGTGGAACGCATACGATTTATTCATTTATTCAAGAGGCTAGCACTTTTCTATAAGCTTGAGGTCAAACTTTTTTTGTTTATTTACAAATCTATTAATCATTTGCGACTGATCTTAACATACCGAATCGGTTTGTTCATCTTATTTGTTTGATTTCGTGTGCATTATAAAATTTTATTTAGGTCAAACAAAAAAAATCTCATATTGTATATATTTGTAAGTCTCATATTGTTGATAGTAACATATAAGTCATGTGGACATTTAAATTGATGTTTTGTGCTACTTCGTTTTTGTTTTTAAAATAAAAACAAACATTTTAGGGAATTTTTTCGTCTAGCTTTTTTTCTTTACTGGTCTTACTTTTTAACGTATGTAATACATTAATTACATTTATTATGGCAAAAGTTTATTGAACTGCATTTTGCAGTTAGTGAGATTGTTTATTTTATATCGACGAAAGTAGATTTGACGAAAGATAGGGATTTCAATAATCTCTTATTGAAATAGGAGAGAAGGGAACTTTGAAAGCCACCGAAGATGAACATATTGCAGGGCCCAAGATCATAAAACTAAGTTTTGAGATCAGTCTCAAATCTCAAGGATCTGATTGGCTGAAATGGCGACTGGTCGCCATTTCAGCCAATCAGATGCTTGAGATTTGAGACTGATCTACAGATTTAGTTTTATGATCTTGGGCACAGGCTCGGTTTGATTGAGCCTGTTCATTTTTTTTATTACTTTTTATTCTCTAAGTACATAGATAACACAATATGCAAAGAAATCATAATTCATATACAATTTATACAATTAGAACTAGTTTTCTACAATATTTGAGAAGATGCAATCTTTATCTATAGTCAATATATAAGTACTTAAAGATTTTCTTTAATAATATCTAACTTGTTAGTCATAATAACTTATATTCATTAATATTAAGGAAGGGCAGAGAGAAAGAGAAAAAAGATAGAGAAAAGATAGAAAAGAGAGAGAGAGAGAGAGAGAGAGAGAGAGGTGTCTTTCTGTGTTCCAGCATTGATTTTTAGTATAAAACAAGTTAATTTAAGTATTAAGATCGATAAGATTATTCCATTTGGCGTAGAAAACATGCAGTCTGTCTCTAAAGCTTGCAATATGTTGTTCAACCTTAATTCTTTGATCTAGGTAGGTAATGAAATGTTCAATTGTAGGGATAATGAAATGTTCAATTGTAGGTAGCCTGTTCATGGGCAGAAATTAAAATTCAAAACTATTCAAGAAAAACCGTTTATTCCAGTTATAGCCGGTGTAACCTCTGATAAAATGTTGACAGTTAGGTATATTAAATGTTGTCGATTAAGTATATACATACCGGCTTTGTCATTCGGGCCAAAGTTAGTTATATTGTACTGGCCTGAATTTAAGGCCGTGGACCAACATTTATACCGAATGCAGATACATTGCTCAATTTCTTAATAACAGTCATTTTAATAAGCTATGCAATATGCCACATAATTATTTGACTTATAATTAAGGTATTGTGCTAGAATGGTTTATATGGATTTTTTTGGAATTTTTTACGTATAAGCTATTATTACTTTATCGTATTTCGGCTAAGCAATGATTTTAGATTGTGAATTTACTAACTTTTCTGACGAATCATGTTTATTACAGTATTTAAAAAGTGTATCCGTCACACAATTACATTATCAGAAGTCTTTTCAGCAGGTTTCAATATAAAGCTATTGTAAATAGATGAAGAGGGAACTTTAAAAGCCATAGAACACGAAAAATATAAAAATATTGCAGGCTCAGTTTGATTGAGCCTGTTCATGGAAAGTAATGGAAATGCATATTACTGCCCACGCTGTCTAGCCCCGGTTTGAGCGCTTCTCAATAGTTACACCAATAAACAGTAGAATTTTTACCATCCCAAACGATGGTGTGCATATGGCAGCCTTGAAATTCTTTTTTCAAATGACGGGAGTATAAACGAGGTCAAAATGTTTATACAACTTGTTCCTATCGAAAATGGTGTGCAAGACTTAGTGTCAATCATTTCAAAGATTAGTTCTCAGCATTTACGTTTTTAAGTCCTGTGAAAAAAAGAAACTATTACGAAATGCCGAAAATGATCATGTTCTTGTCAACGAGTCATCTGAGAACAACACTGTGTAAGACTAGCAACTTAATAGAGAATCAAAGAATTTGTATAATTGTGGTAGGGCTTCCTGATCAAGTCTCTGTAAAGCAGATATAGAAAGAGAAGCTAAACGCGAAGACATAATATGTCATCCAGATTCTTTTAAATGTCGAGAAAAGCTCACATTACCAAAACATGTATTTTATAAAATAATTTTACCTTCCGTTTGTTTCTTTGTCTAACAGTGTCCCTATCGTTCCTTTCCATGTTGTTTCCCGGCGGCTTGGTTCCCCAAACTTTACATGAAACTTTTGTATATGAATAGTTTATAACGATAAGAGGAAACATATACTGGACCAGTATTAAATAAAGGTGGTAGTATTTCCCGAATTCTTTATACGGCCACATAGCTTCGCAAGACGGTTTGAAGGTGAAGAGGTCAGGGTCAAGGACAAGCTGAACAGAATGATAATGTCCTTCCGGGAAGCTTGACCCGATTCCCAAAATCCAAATGCACAAAAGGCAAATGATAGCATGTGATTTTGAAATACCGGCTTTTAACGGGTACATGACTGCGACGTATCTGTCTAATGAGATAATTGTTAAGGTCACTACACTTACACTGACTGATAACACCTTAACAGATGGCGCAACTTTACACATGAAATCTGGAAAATCCCATCGCTGGTGCAGAGCTGGTTGAAACTGAAATGGTATTGTGAACAAACCTATAATAACATCTGCAAACGCTAAATTGGCAATGAAGATATTTGTCACTGTTTGCATGTGTTTATCTTTGGCAATGACTATTATCACAAGGCAATTCCCAATAATAGCAATAACCGATATTGAACCGTACAGAAACGCCAAAAGACTAACCACAAAAACTGGCACTTCATAGATTTCGTTGTCGGGAAACACAGAATTATTAAGAGATAAATTGTTCAACTTTCTTTGTAGCTGGTCCAGTAGGTCCAAGATTTGTGATTTGTTTAATGATTCCATTTTTTCAAATAGCTTCCAGCGGTTTTTGTCAGGAATTCTTAAATGCTTTCTGAAATTTCGCACATTGTTGAATTATTATTTTAAAAAACTTATTCAACGAGTTCCCTTATTTTGTCCTTTTTAACGATAACATTTTTCCCCTGTTTACTCAGTTAGATGGAACGCAGCTCTCTTTTTCAGTTTCTTCCAATTTATTTCCATTGATGTCGCCTTCGAGAATAAAATCCATGTGTCTTCAGATAAACGCTACCATCAGGACGTCAATCTACAAGACAAAATCATAAATTGGTCACATCTCGGATATATATACAAACGATTTTTGCTGAAAACATAATAATGAATACAATGGAGATCTTTGGAAAAGGTCAGGACTGAAGGTTATAAAGCTGAGATCGGAAACCAGTCTCAAATCTCAAGCATCTGATTGGCTGAAATGGCGACTGGTCGCCATTTCAGCCAATCAGATGCTTGAGATTTCAGACTGGTTTCCATGCTCAGTTTTATAACCTTGGACACTGACTGAGTGAAAAAAACACGTTACTGCCGTAAAGCAATTACACTAAAGATTTTTCCTGCAAGCATAAATCATAAATTGGTCACATCTTGGATATGTTGTACAAAAGATATAAGTTAATAACAAAGGAGATCATTGTCAAAGGTCGGTCTGGGCGCAAAAAAAACCCACAAAGCGTTATTGACGTCAAACAGCCATACTTCAAGAGCTCATTGTCTGTTATAGACAACTCATGTCGCTTATGTCAGATCAATTTTGTGACAAAGGATCTGTTTTAACGTACGAGTAAGTAAATTCACGTAATGAATTATGGCTATCTTGAAGAAACCTCAGATTTTGCACTTACCAGATTTCAGAAAATGGATTTGCATTGAATTTCTTTGTAATTGAATTTTGAATTTGATATCCAAACTAGAAAGGAGTTTAATTGAAATTTGTCAGAATAACTAAAATAGTTCAGAAGAACCTCCAAATGAATGACAGCACACTTGGGTAAGTATAAACAATTATTTTAAATGTGAACAACATATTTTGGCGTCATCACAACCATTTTAGCATAAGATGAAACTTTGATTAAAAAACTACTTCAACGTTAAGTAACAAAAAAGTGCATCACTTTGTTAAATGTGACTCTGGCCAAAGTTTTGACTACATCACTACTATGTTGTCATAGGCAAACATTCTGAAATATTGATGAAAAAAATGTATTTGAACTGTGAATATCATAAATGGCCACATCCAGCAAACACAGTCTCCCCACGCAGTAGAGAGGAGAAGGGAGCATGGTTATACAACAATC
Organism: Corbicula japonica; assembly: GCA_038501625.1. Lineage (NCBI taxonomy): Eukaryota > Metazoa > Mollusca > Bivalvia > Venerida > Cyrenidae > Corbicula > Corbicula japonica. The sequence continues at coordinate 2,445,757 of JAZAYU010000072.1, forward strand.
AATCTCAAAAAAGAGGCAACAAACAATTAATAAAAATTAGAACCCTAAATTAAACAATTATTTTTTAAACAATATAAAGTCGATAAATTTAATTTTCGTTTTATGGCTCTAGTATATTTCATCTCTTATAAGCAGCCACATGCATTTGGCATCCGCTTGTATTAAGTAGTGTATTGAAAACAATCAAGACGGTTATGGCTTGAGAATTGATGAGAACTCTTGACAGTCGATTTAGAGACAATTTGTCAAAAATCATGTAGTCGACAAATATCATCTTACAGGGAAAAATGCTATAATAGAGGCGATTTACTAGAAGTGCTTCAATCAACATACTCTACTACCGGCCGGTCATTATTAAAGACTGACGTTTATACATTTCTTGCCACTGCAAATTTTTTACTGTACTGTTTATTCATTTTAATTATCTGACACGTGTAATCTGCAATCTATACTCATACCATGTATTGAAACACATAGAATTGACCGGTGAAAATTGTGCAGATAGCGTGAGCTTTCCGATCGACTGACACGGGTCATCAACGAAATAAAATACACTCTATCTTGGGTTTTCCTCTTTTAAAATGAACTTACTAGACATGCCCTGATCGGAAAAAGTCTATTGTTTTATGTATTATGTTCTCATGTTTATGTTTGTACATACTGAGAAAAACTGTAATAAACTTGGAAACTTTGAATTTCATATTCATTATACCGTATTCACTCTAATTAAAAACCCCTACACAAAACAGATGTATTAGCAAGCGTGGAAGTCATACATTTTGTTGTGAAATTCCTTTCAAATATTGATGGGTTTTAGCTTATTAACAAAGACAACTGTTACGTGTTTGTGCATATGAAAACGTGTTGGGGCAAGTTTGAGGTTGGTGCACACAAGAACCTGGTTTAACCCCCCTCTATTGGCAACCTGTTTTGTCACTGACCGTTCCAAAGCGGCAGCCACTTGGGCTGTTATTTTCGTTATTTCCATGTGGTGTCTATTTGGACTTTTGTTTTCATTTTATTAACCCATTTTCTCTTTTTTTCTCTTCTTTTTGTCTGTGTGGGGAGGCTGTGTCTTCCGATTGTGGCCATTTCTGATTTGCATATTTCACTTTGTATTTGCATTTTAAAATACTAGCCTGAAAAAACTGTTATAAACACGCTTTACAAGTTCCAAATATTAAATTACAAGTGATGCAGAAGAAATATTTAGACAAAAACGTGTTGCTATTAACGAGGTAATTTCGAGTGTCAATGAGAGCAATTTACGCGGGGATTCTCCAATTATACGACCTCTCGTCTCATAAGTGCACAAACGTTATAAGTATCTTCGAAATAAGGAGAAGTTATGCCGTTATTGCATATAGGTCACGTTCTGTTCTCGGCCTTGGAGAATACTCATATAAAGAAGTAAACAAAAACACATTTGACGTCCTTGATTGCCGAAAGCAATTATTGTTCGCTACTTTTAAATTAACAAGTAAATTAAATTTATTTAAATACTCTTTTTTAAAATCCGTAGTTATGTTTTGTCAATATAAACATCAATTAGAAGCTTAGATTTAAGGCGACACGAACGACAACTATTTATCACTGCACTATTGATCACGTTGATGATAATTAAAAACAAAATGATGAGGGCATGTAATCGGATATTAGAAAGAGTGGATATATCATAAAGACAAGGAACAAATCGATTGTTGTAAAACCTATTTGCGCAATTACTGTTAGAACTTTCATAAGTGTGTTAAAATATCTTTAGAACGTGAGGAATTTGACCTTTTAACCGTTAATAGTTTTATTAAAGCACATTATTATTTTTGTATTCTGAAAATGCCAATTATGAGCTTTCAACAAAATCAATTTATTTATTCGAGTTTAGTTAGTTATAGAGTCCCCAGGTCATGATCTACAGGCAATTTACATGAAAGGAATGATTTTGCTTACAGTTCTCTGATGTTTTCAAATGTGAGTAGCAGAAAGCAGTTTTGACAAAGAAAAAGAAATATGGAAAATGGATACAAATCAAATTAAGTGGCATTGATTTCGGCTTGGGAGACCGCTATATTTGTTTTACTTACGATGAATTTAAGAAAAATATAGGTGGCACGAAGACTACTTATTATAAAATGGTGTTTTTTTGCGTTTGAATTCATAATTACCATAAAATCACCATAAGCCACAAATGGGACAAAGATTCACAATAAACTTATGCATAATGTTGTTTAATATTGTAAATGTATCTACCTTTTGCAAAAACGTTTCTATAAGCATGCATTAACCACGTTAACTTGGTTATTATCATTTATTGAAATGTTAAAATAGATATGCGATGCATTAAAATAAGAGAATCGCTATGGTTTGCGTTCACAATAATTTATAATTGGGATTTAGCGTTACATTAATTCATAAAGCGTTTTTAGCTAATGTCCGCCAGTTCAGGAGTTTAGAGCACACAGCAGCTTTTAGTCAATTAAAAGGAGAACGAAAACGTTGTACTAAATTGTAGATCGGTGCAAACAAACTTTGAGATGAATGTTTTATCTGCACGTGGTATAAGAGAGGACTAAGTCTTTTTCTGTAAATAAACTGGAGGGCATAAATATTGTTTAAACTCTTCTTTAGCAAAAAATTACAATCTAAAATATAAAACATAACGCGCTGCAGATTAAGAAGTATTGTATATCAAAGCATAGACAAGGGAGATCTGTGATATTAAATCAGAATGGGGAGTTGGAATCTAGTTGGTAAGAGAAGTTATTATCAAGAATATTTTTAAAACAAAGACACCAACTGTTACTATCTTGAACACATCGTTAGTCATTTACTTTAGGGCCATCTTCAGTCGTCATTTCACATACTGAATTTGATGACAGTTTCTAGACCTAGGTATTTTGTCAGACTTTTTATAGATGCTTAATCATTTATCACACCGTTTTTGGTAAAAATCTATAACAAAATATTTTCAGAAGGTATATATCCGAATTGTTGGACAAAAGGCATAAATGTTCCGATTCACAAACAGGGTGACAAAAAGGATCCTTCAAATTATAGAGGCATTACATTAATCAGTACTATGGCAAAACATTTCTCTCTTGCGTTAAGAAATAGGCTCAATAAATGGTGCGAAAATGAAGGTATATTTAATGATTTACAATTTGGTTTTCGAACTAAAAGAAGTACCGCTGACTGCGTATTTATTCTTTATAGTATTATTCAAAAAGTATGCTGATAAGTTCTCTTTATATTGCACATTTATTGATTACGAAAAGGCCTTTGATACCATTATTCGTGACGCATTATGTTATAAACTGTTTGAAATAGGTATAAAAAAGGTGAAATATGCATATCAGGAATCGCCACATTCAGAAAAAACAGCCTCCCCACACAGTCAAGAAGAGGAGAGAGGAAGAGAGCATGGTTAATAAAATGATCAGTGTCAAAAAAGACATCACTAACAATAAACAAAAATGAAAACCCGAGGGGTTACCGCCTTGGAACGGTCAGTGGCAAATCAAATTGCCACTGGGGGTTTAAACCAGGTTATAAGTTGTAATATGGTGAATATGCTTATGTTAATCTATGAACACGTTTCTGCTTGTATTAAATTAAAGGTAAATGGAAACTTAAGTGACTTTTTTGAAAGATCGCTCGGATTGAAACAAGGGAACCACTCTCGTCGATCCTATTTATTCTTTTCGTAAATGATCTGCAAATTTGAATTTTAATACATTAACAGAAAAAGACTTGAACCAGCTAAATATTTATATGTTTCTTTTTGCAGATGATATGGTTCTTTTCACCAGTGATCCTGTTAGTCTTCAGTCACAATTAGACAGCTTGTATGTATACTCCCTTAAATGGGGATTGAAGATAAATATTAACAAAACAAAAATTTGTATATTTAAACGTAGATCGTTAAATGATCATCAATGGTATATTTATTTAAACAATGAACGACTCGAAATAGTCGGTTCGTTTTGTTACCTGGGAATTAAATTTACCAAGAATGGTTCAATGACTCAAGCCTTAAAAGATCTGTCTGATCAAGCCCTTAGGGCAATTACCGGTTTATACTCTGTATTTTCAAGACTTAAGTTTAATATAAAATCAAAAATTGTGTTGTTTGACCGTATGGTCTCACCTATTTTGTTATACTGTTCAGAAAGTGTTGATTCACCCCTTTGTAACCCTTGGGTTAAAAAAGTGAAAACGATTTTAGATGATATTGGTTATAGCTATTTATGGTTTACCGCGAATCCAAACATAAATTATTTTCCAATGCTTCAAAAAAGAATCAGAGACCAATTTCAACAAGACTGGCATTTATCAATCACAAGTACTACTAAATTAGATTATTATGTTAGATTTAAAAAGGAATTTAAATACGAAGACTATCAGGATTTTGTGGAAAATGACCAATACAGAAAAATATTAACATGCTTTCGTCTTTCATTCCATTTGCTTGCTATTGAAACTGGAAGATATATTGGTACACCGAGATAAAGTAGGATCTGTCAAAATTGTAGTAAAAATAACGTAGAGTCAGAATACCATTTTTTAATGATCTGTGACAAATAAAAACCTATTCGAGATACTTACCTCCAAAAATTTGCATGGCCCGACCTTAGAAAATTCACAAATATAATGTCACCAGAAAAGAAGAAAACCATTTTAGGAATTTGTAAATTTTTGAAAAAAGCATATGATATGAGGAACACTAATTAATAAATATTTTGTATACTGTTTTCCCATTATTGACTATAATTACTTGTAAAACGATACCATATCTATCTATTTGTTTATATGTGTGTTGCGCATGAATTATTTTTGTAAAAATTGTTTCACTGTGCATTAGCCAAAGACATGTGTTATGTCGATTTGCTAATAAAAGTTTGTTGTTGTTGTTGTTGTTGGTATTTGTGGATGACCTTAATGATTTTATTAAACAGACTTATTTGGGGTGTGTCACGGAAAAAGGAACATTCGGGTATTTGACGTCAATTCTTGAAATGACGTCATTACGTTGAGCAGACGACATTACTTATTATGCATTTCGCGGTAAAGATTGAATTATGTTGTCAAAATGTGTAATAAAATTGCCAATATGTTATGAAAAATATAGTTAATTGTAAGATCTGTCTAATAATAGTAACAACTAAACTGTCTAAAAATATGACCGAATATAACTTTTCCCGTGACGCGCCCCATTTATCAGTAATGATCATCGTTTGTTGTTTGCACCAATGCTTTGATCTGAATCGATTTGTCTACAAAGTACATTGAAGTTCCAGGTGATATATCAAATTGACGGTTGATCACTTTGCTTTTGAAATAACTTTTTTTTCAAACACTTTAGGCAATGATAAACGTTTGTTGTTTCTTTGTTGTTTTGCATATTGTTGTTTACTTTCTATAATAGTTTTTGCTTCTTTGCAAGATGAAATCTGATAGACTGTATTTAAATATCGGGTAATGAACATAATTTTTGGATGATCTCAACCGAATTATTCCTCTGACCGTTTTACAAGCAAAGATTGCAAGGTATTCACAACACAATTTAGCACATACTATTTTCTAATCTTGAAGTATTTCATTAAATTTTTGATAACGAAATTTTTCAATGCAGACGAAAATCATTATTTGGGGCGCGTCACGGGGAAAGGTACCTTCGGACAGTTGACGTCAATCCCTGAAATGACGTCATAAATTTGAGCAGACGACATTATTTTTATTATGCATTTCGCGATAAAAATACCATTTTATTGTCAAAATGTGTTACAAAATCACTTTTTACTTATCAGAAAATAATAGGTAATTGCAAGTTCTTTCTAAATATAGTAACAACTAAAATGTCACAAAATATGACCGAATGTACCTTTTCCCGTGGCGTGCCCCATTTAACAATCACAGTAGCTGTTTTTTTCAGAATCTAATCCATTGTACTGTCTCGTTAAATCAAAATGTTAATTAACTAATTTAATGATTTCGTTATTACCTATCAACTTTACAAACTGGTGAAGTTAAAATGTCTATAACATCATATATCTCTTTTAAAATTTTTAATTTTATGGAATTTTATTATGAATTTTGAACTTTTGTTATGAAAAAAACAACTCTTTTTCCAGTAAAGTAGATAATCATTTTGTATAACACATAGCCTTCTTACTAAGTAGCTAATAAATGTGTCCGTGCAACCACAGAAAAAAACATGTTACGCAAATTCTTGGCAGGTACGTGATACAAAACTTAAAAGAAGTATAACATGTGAAATTTCAACTGATAATTTAGTAAATTGATGTCGTTTGGCGTTGCCTTGTTTGACAAAAACGCAGATGTCCGTTCTCATGTTTTACGCGCGAAATTGTGTATCAACAACTGCTACGTAAGTCTGAGCTGACTATATAAAACTCCCGGGACTGGTTGTTCGAAATTTTGCAAGTTGGTTCATTGTTATGAGCAGCCACAAATGGGCCTGAAAGTATGCAGGTTAGTGTGTCAGAGATTACTGCAATCAATCACAAAGAAGACACTAATCTTTCTCAATATGATTTAAAATTAGCATTTAAAGAGTACATTCCATGTTATAAGGTCATAAAAGGTCTAACGTAAAACATCTCAATTTTTATGTTGTTGTTATTTCTTATTATGCTATCAAATTTAATTCAGTTTACTGCTGCCTAATTATTCTTTAACATATTCAGCAATTTTTATTTTGTTATGTCTACATGTTCCGTTAGGATGTTCTGTTTTTCATTGAGAGAAGTCGCTGCAAAAGAATTTTATTAAAGAATATGTATAGATTAAATATACATTAAATAAAATAACAGAGAATTTTCGAATAAAGAAAGCTATTTTTCAATAAAAGTATACGTATGAATAAAAGTTTTTTTTAACTGTTAACAAATTAGAACAAAATATGTATACATTTCAGTAAAATATATAAACTCTAACTTTTCTGTAATATCAGTTATAACAGGAATAACTAAAATAGGCGATAGTGGAAATCCTTGTTCATAATTCAAGAGGCACGTCGAAGAATTCAGAGATATTGTTGTAATTCGACGAAGGAGCGCAAGATTTAATTCTTTTATCAAGTTCTTTTTAATTATTCAAATCATTAAAGAACTGGTTTTTGCTTTAACTGGTGGCTTATCCGACAAGTAAGGAACATTACAATAAACACCATATACATCGACTGCATACAGGCATCTTGGTGCTTTGACACGCTAGCAAAGCATCCGAAGGGTTTTAAACATGTTAAACCCGCAGTAACTTTGCGCTGTTTAAATAATGTTAGGGTTATCAAGAAATTCAATGAAAACTTACTTCCTACTTTCACTTTCTACTTTCACTTTGGACCAGGAAGTAAGATTTCCTTGAATTTCTTGAAAACCCTAACATTATTTTGACGAATTGGCACTAAACATTGTAGACCAGCATATACTTATTTCAGGTATGAGCTTTGGTATATTGTTCATGAATTTCAGAGTTCTCATGCAAATGGTTTTTCTTTTGTTTTAGTATGTGCTTGGTAATGAGAACATGAATTAGACTAAATTGAGCTTGCAAACATTTACTACATCCAAAGCTAAATACATTTAATAACTAAAATCTAGGTGGCAATAAGTATTTCCCCCAAAATTCATTTTTTGAAATTTTAGCCTGTTTTTGCCATTTGCAATGTTTGCGATACCTTAAGTTTCTATTTGAAAAATTGGTAAGAGCTGGTTAAGAATGTTAATGACCGTTTATTCGCTGTGATGTAAAGTCAATATCAATAAATTTGACGAACATTATAATAACATTGCAATGCTCATATCTTTTGTACTAAATATGCGATGGTGGTATGGTAGTAACTTTTTATTGGAAATATATCTTACCTAAGTATTCTCATGAGATGAAGGCGAAATTTACGCCTATTCATTTCTCAAATGTAGAAAATTGACAATAACACAACTGTTACTGTTCTGCTATGTAGCGCAAGAAAATGAACAAATGGAATTTTAAACTTTAATTCCCTAGAGATTTCTAATAGCCATTTGTTGTTTAATGGTTTTTTAACTGTATTCCAAAATGATCGTTAGATTTCCTGGATTCATTATTTGAAGCTCTAAATACCTCAAAAACACATCATTTAACGGATTTCCTCAGGAACATTAACTTATATACAAATTAAGAAGGAAGTAAATCCATTGATTTTAAGACTCGATAGTCGCAATGTAAAATTAGACCCGAAGGTAAATAATCAGAATTCTATAGCACGTCCATTATGTTTTGCGTCATCATGAAGAGTAATTTGTAGTGTACAGTAAATGTAAACTAATCATGAATTATTAATGCTGTTGTCATTTTCAGTGTCATAGTTTCTTGTAAAGATTAGCACTCCCTATAATAAATTTCATGGCAAATGTATAATACGTGCAAAAACTGACCTTGACTCTGTCAATAATTGCCTACAGCACATTATCTTGCAAATCAGTAGGTTTTCTGCAGTGAAATCGCATTTTAGAACAAAACTGATTGCTCATTTGAATATAATGTCTCAAAGTTGTGTATGGACGTTTAAGCAATAAGAACGACTTGTAACATTGGTTGCAACAATGCCAACAATGAAAACAATGTCATTATTATTCATGAGCAATGGATTATATTACTTTAGAAGGCAACTTATCAGAGATAGTTTAGAATTTCTTTAATATGATATTTTACAGAGCTCTGCAGGCCTGGTGATTAACCCATCTACAGTTGATCTTTATGCTTACCTCTTTGGTTGAACGACGGTGGCAGGGGTTTAAGAGTTTATGAAGGTTTAAGGGGAATTTTTTTTCTTAAAATGACTTATAAGCTCGATTTGTTTCTTTTATTCCTGTCATCGTGTTCTTGTTGATTTAACTCCAGAAGCTGTGGTCTCGGTAAGATCATTGAGTGCCCGCCCTTTGGCTTTGCAATGCTATTAGCTTCTTTATGTTATGTTTGTGTGCTTTTGCATGCAACATTGTTGAGCTGATAGGTGGGTTGGAGTTACAAAATGTATTTCACCAAGACAACTTGTACTTGTTTTGTAATATGAGAACCTGTTGGGGCAAGTGTGAGGTTGGTGCACCCTAGAACCTGGTTTAAACCCCTAGTGGTAATTTGATTTGCCTCTGAACGTTCCAAGGCGGTAACTCCTCGGGTTCTCATTTTCGTTAATTGTTTGTGGTGTCTTTTTTAAACTGATCATTTTATTAACCATGCTCACTATCTTCTTCCTGACGTTGTGGGGAGGCTGTTTTTTTTCTGAATGTGGCAATTCCTGATATGCATATTTGACCTTTTTATATCTCTGTGATATGAATGATTTATATTTTCAGATCCCCTGTAAAAATTATATTCTATTAAGTTCCGCTCGTGTTCTTATTCATTTAGGACAAACCTATTCTTTTCTGAGGGGAGAGTGGCAATAAGTCGTTGAACATGGAATAGTTTTAATCTGAAAATGTCGCATTGTAGGTTCCATGTTCAGCGCAATTGTTTGGATTGTTCTGTGTCTTTCAAAGTTCACGTTTCATCTTTTTGAGAAATCGGTAGGTAAGGTTTTAAGTAAGCCTTGAAGTTTATTGTATACAAGAGTTAATATCGATATTAACTAATATTGATTAAATATCATCTTATCACAACCTCCATGTCACGAAAAATATGATCTTTGCTTTGTAATAATTTTCAATAAATTCTATAAAAGATTTTCGCGCATTTGTTTCATTGGGAGAGCATACACATTTGAAAATATATACGTTTTGTTGTTGGTGTAGTTTGCCTGGATGCATATAAAACGTTCATCATTACATTTAAATATGCCGGAAGAGAAAAGTGCTAGACCTTCTTTATTTAACATAGCTACCCTTTAGTGGATTTGCCACTTTTGTTACAGTGAGATTGCCCACTCCTATATTCCCCATGATTTTGCCTCTACAGAGCTTCAACACTGTGTTTGCATGTAGAAATATTTTATCAATTTATTTTTTTCGCGTAAATAATGAAATATTTCTCTTGATTTAAATATGTAGTCCGCATACATTAATCGAAGCAATATAATAGCTCCTTGATATTTGAACAATCCTTAATAAGCAGATTTGATAATTGCAAATATATGTAGTTATTGCGTTTCATTATTGCCAACTTTCTTAATTTCTTTCCAACGACGGAGTGATCGACGAGTCGCTTCCTCTTCCTCGCTTTCTGTCACCTTACCGGGCGTGATCCGGCAGATTTAATAACTCGTCCGATTCCCCCTCAATCAAGAAAGCTAGGAAGGCCTTTATCAACTCGTCGGCTCACTGATACGTGCACACCAGACGGGTCTTGGCTGTCATACAATTTATTTTACTTTGCCATTTTCTATACAAATCTGATCATTTGTTTCACTAGTGCAGAAACCAAGAATTGCCTTGTCGGCCTTTTTAGTCTGATTGTTTAAAGCTGTACATAATTATGTTCAACAAAACGAATTATAAGTCTTTCATTTTAAAATAAATATCATTTGTTTCTTATTTTCTTATTTTCGAATTATACTGTTTGACATCGTCAGGTACAGCGAAACTATGCAAAAGGTCAAATGCTAAAATGAACTGATCTACGGTTAGTTTATATTGATTTTAAAGAGAATGATAGTAGAAAAGAAATTAACCAAACTTGCAACAAATACAATGTCGGTAGACAAACATACAGTTCAGTAATAGTAAATTAAAGCACCTCAATCATAATTAAAAACAACAATAAGGAAAATGTGAAGATTATGTTTAAACCCAATATAAATGAATAAAATCAACCATGATTTTGATTTAAATATTGAAGTCATTCTCATTGCTAACAAAATCTCTGTTCTCTGTGTGTCACATTAATCATAAAAGTAAAACTTTAATATCACATTTTCCATCAAAAGTCTAAGGGATTTATGATTGCAGATATCTGATTGTAGATTCTATAAATATTTTCTTCCAAATGAATAAATGGATGTTTCAAAGTCGATATGCCCTAGTGAGTGATTAGAGATGATATCCGCGTTATCACCAATACGTTTATAACAGAAGACCGTTTTACCATAATTATTGCCCTTTGTTAATTTCAGTAATAAGACTCTGTGGCATCAACTTCTCATTTACGTTCTGACTAATTTTTTTCAAAGCTGCATATATAATCAAACAGGATGTGTAGAAGGTCACAATCCACAATTATTTAATCTATGGCAGTGGCACGCGAGCTTATGATATGGTTCAAGAAGCCATTAAAGACAACCAGTACAATTATGACAACACAACCAACCTTAGTATGACCTTTCTTCCTAAAATGTTGGTAAGATAAAATTATTTTGTTTTTACACTGATATACTCATTTTTGTAAATTGATAAAACCAAACAGTTTGTATTGGCGAACAACGAGTGTATCAGTGCTACATCTTCTTTCAAACTTTTTGTCTAGTGCCGGCTGAATGTGATAGTATTACAGAATGTCTATGTACCATGTATGACAAGGCTATCTGAGAACTACAGTCCAAGAAAAGAGTCCCCTCTCGCTGAAAACCACTATCAATAGTTTGTTCCAGATAGACACGGCATATTTGAAGTAATTGATTTAAACTTATGTCGAAAATTGATATGTGCATCAATTTATTCTTTATACCAAGGTTCTTTTTCACTTTTCGTATGATTGTTGTATGAAGTTTTTTTATCTAGGTTTTTAGTAACAATTACTTTACCTTTGACCTGTAGTGAGAATATAAGATCATGTATAAGTCTCGTATAACCTTTTAAATATCAACCCACGTTTTCTGAAACGATCTTGAGTTATAAAGTATTGAGTTTCTTTTTCTATGTTTGGTAACAATCAACTGACCTTTTACCTCTGATATATAATAAAGGTCTTGCATAATTCTTACACTGACATTTAAATGCAAACCAAGTTTGCAAAATGAACTTGAATTATCACTGAAAGTGATTAAATACCCCCACATGTGTGCTTGATACTTGAACTCGGAATGCTTCGAATCAATGGCATAATGTAACAAACACTAGAAACATGGACACATGTAGTAGTGACCTTGATCTTGACCCCACACACCTACTTTCAATCCCAAGCTGCCTTCAAAGAAGCAACCTAAACAGTAAGTTTCATCACAATATCTCATTCCTCACTAAAAGAATTTAGCATTAAAAGTTTTTCTATCTTTAGTAACAGTTTCCTCTACCACAGTGGCCCCACTTTCAATCCAAAGTGTCGTCTTCACAGTAGCCATATATGCAGAAAGTTTCATCACAATATCTCATTCCTTCTAAATTTATTGAGCAGAAAATTGTTTATTTATGTGAAGCCTTTATAAGAAATCAGAAACCATTTTTTATTTATAGTAACAGTGAGCTTCACCCCACCAGGCACATTTTCGATACAAAGTTTTGTCTTTTCAGACACTACCTATATAGCGATGTTCATCAATAATTTCATTCCAAACTAAAGTTATTGAGTATTTACAGTTTTTTTCTATTATTTTCTAAGTTTTTGTAGTCATAGCGACCTTGAACCAACATGCCTTCAGTCCAAAAAATCATCTTAACAGAAGCACCAACACACTAAATTTCATTCAGGAATCTCATTCAAGCTATAGCTACTGAGTGGAAATGAAGTTTTGAAGTTTAAATAACAGTGACCTTGACCTTGACCCCAAAGGCCCCAAAGTCAAACCTAACATTATCTTGTTATGTTAAATCTGTGTCTCAAAAAATATTTTAAATCTATGAAGTATTTCATGAGTTATTGTCCAGAACATTTTTTCTATTTTAAGTAACAGTGACCTTGACATTGACCCCACAGGCCCCAAAGTCGAACTTAACCTGTATCTTGTGATTGTTACATCTGTGTACCAAACAAGGATTAAATCTGTGAAGTATTCCATGAGTTATCATATTGAAACCATTTTTCTATTTTAAGTAACACTGACCTTGACATCGACCCCACCAGCCCCAAAGTCGAACTTGACATGTATCTTGCGATATTACATCTATGTACCAAATATTTTTAAAATATTTGATGCCTTTCAGGAGTTATCGTCCGGAAAACATTTTTCTATTTTTAGCAACAGTGACCTTGACACTGACCCCACCATCCCCAAAATCGAACATGACCTGTATCTTATGACTTTACAGCCGTGTACCAAAAATTATTTAAATCTGTCAAGCCTTTCATGAGTTATCATCCGGAAACGAAGAACACGACCGACCGAAAGACCGACAGACCGGCCGACCGACCGACAAGCTCACTCCTATACACCCCCTCAAACTTTGTTTGTGGGGGTATAACTAGACTACTTCCCGAGTTATTGAAGAATTAAGCATTTTCCTAACAGTCACATGTCATTTGACCTCTGGTGAAAAATAACAGGTTGTGAAAAATTCTCAAATTTCCAATAAATGTATGCGAAGTTTTTGCGAAAGATCTTATGTACTTCTCGAGTAATTGGAGTTGGTTTACTATTTTTGTTACAGTCACTTGGCCTTAGACATCTTTATTTGTTCCTTAAGCCTCGCAAAATAAATTTAGCACCGTAAAAGACTGAACGAATAGCATTTAGTATTCTATTGTTCTCAAAACCTTCAAAGTATCTATTTGTTAGCTCTGACAGACGGACGGACGGAGAACTAACGAATAGGCCCTTCCATTACACCGGTAGGGGAATAACTATTCACTCGATGAAATCATTAATAGCATTTAGTTATCAATTGTTCTAATAGGCTCCTAAGAATCGTGAGCTCAGACAGACGAACAGACAGACGGACCGTAGTTAACCTATAGTCCCTTCCGATACACCAGTAGGGGACTTATATCACCTGACGAATAAGATTGTTATGACCGCATATCTAACTATTAAAAATATCAAAACTCGATAAAACCGAATATCACGCTTAATATAGCATGTTTGTGGCTTTGTGATGAACACGTGAAATTTATTTATTCGTATTCGGTTAAAAATCTTTCTGCAAGACAGATTAAGTCTAAATGTTGATTCTATCTTTTAAATAAATTTTTTTAAGTAATCTTAGAAACGATGACTTTTTAATTTTAAAGAAACAAAAGGGAAATATAAGACAATACTTGCGCCATTGCTTATTTTAATCCTTTATTACCGTTTTCACTGTCATTGAAAACAAACGCAGTGCAATAAAACAGATGTAGAGTCCATTGTTTTTATTCAGTAAACTGTGTGAAGGCGAGGACGATATCGAATAGTAAACTAGAAGTTAACAGAAAGACACTAACTGTATTCCAGGCTTTCTCCAATACGAGCAAAGAGAGAAAACCTAAACATAACTGAACACCACAAGAATTTGCATCGATGAATTTTAAATATATTAGGGAATTGTCTGAATTTGACATAAAAATACCATAATTATATAAAAATGTCGCTGTCAAAAATATAATTCCTGAAAAAGTATTTCAATAACAAACTGTATCTCAATTTTCCATTGCATTTTATTTTTTCAAAATACAAATGTATATTTTATGGTACATTTGTGTATTAAAATGAAACTAACATTTATTACTCTTAAATGATATATGTCTAAGTGAAGAATTAAATTCGTTAATATTTCAGAAGAATTCTTGTAGAAAGAGAAACATTTCACAAACCTTTTTTGCAAGTACACATGAACTACTAAGAAAAAATCAATGTTTCTGTTCTGAGAAACGAGTACTGGTCAAGGCTACATATTTCCAACAACATTGCTACTTTGACACCTTTGAATTAACCTTGGTGCTTATATGTTAAAAGCAGTGATTGAGTTATTTGATTGAACCCGGTGGGGAGTTTTTGGTAGATATTTAAAAAGTGCAAGGCCATTGCACGTTTACGTTTTCCACGCACAGTTGATTGAATGTTTATTGAATCAAGAAAATTTCGAATCATGTAAAAGCCACGCAACGCGCAATTTAATTTCATTTTTGCTTCAAGCTAGGAAAATCGCTTCTGGAAACTTTGGAAATGGTAAACTTAACATATTTGGAGCGTCACGGGAAAAGGTACCTTCAGACAGTTGACGTCAATCATTGAAATAACGTCGTAAAGTTGAACAGACTACATAAATTATTATGCATCTCGCGGTAATAATATCATTTTATTGTCAAAATGAGTGAGAAAATCACTTCTTAGTTATGAGAAACTATAAAGATAGTTGTTATTTATTTCCAAAGATAGTAACAACTAAAATGTAACATAATATAACCGAATCTACCTTTTACAGTGACGCGTTCCATATGGTTAAACCCTTAAAAACAGAAGTCTTGACTATAGATGGTAAGAACACTTTCGAGAGGGAGATGAGTTACTGAATGATCTTGCAAGGGGCGGATAACCAGCAACATGAACGAATGCGAAAATGAGAATTATTTCCAAATGATTGTGCCTCTAGCTGGGAGCGAACCCGCACCGTCACGGCGACAGCGCCTAGCCCTGCAATTCCAGCGACGCAACCAACTGAGTTAGCCGGGACAACCTCCAAAAAGGTGTTGATCGAATAGCCTAGATATACGTAACAATCACCGTATGACATCAGTAACGGGTTATTTTAATGATAATGTAACTGACTATATGTACGGGGAGACGAAGGCTTAGTTGTAATGTTTGGTTTGGTTGAAGACATACTAAAATAAAGTAATAATTGAGTACTATCACAAATTCCTTCTAAATGTTTTGAGAATGTATTCCAGAAGTGGGTTACGAGGCACATGCAGTGTATTGAGGATGCTGGACGTTATTTTGAGTATGAGTGACGTTGCAGTATTGAGATTAGTGTTAGTAAAGTCGTTGACGTCGTTTTTGCATGGCGCTGGTTGCCGATGTGCTTTATGTTATTATGTTATTTATTAAAGATTTGCTATATGATGATCAAATTTGACATGATATTCTTTTATACATTCATTCATATGAATACTGACTTTGTTTGTTAATATATATCTACAAAATGTGTTATAAAGGCAAAAACTATAAAGTGACAAAACTGTTAGAACACCCCTCGTATTTGAGATGTAGTGGGAAACAAAGTACCTGTAGTAATACTGAATTCAGCTAGCCTTGGTGGTTTAATTAGTAAAGCAACCGCAATGAAAAACTGATATTCCTGTCTCAAATCATTTCCGATGCTACACATCTTCCAAAACAACCTTCCACGCTGTTTCTTCAATAAGATTTCAGCTATTAAGAATTTTTTTTGGCCCTCTTTGTAAGCAAGAGATTCTACTCACCAAATTAATAGTCTTATGGCTCATTGGCTCGTTTGGTGATATTTGTCTGAAATCTTTTAATCATTCTTCTTATTTTACTCAAAATGACTTGTATATATATGGTTCACCCCTCGTTATATAAATAAGAAATAAATACATTCTTTGAAAAATGTAGTTATGCAAATCTTTAAATAGAAAAAAGTTCAGCAATATAAAAGCACAGACTTATACAGGTCAATGGTTAAATCTATAACAATAATTGTAAAGAAGAGTTATCTTTATTCATATTTTAACATTTTAATTGATAAATCAGATTTTGCTTCTCAAGTCTGAAAATAACACAAAATTTTAATACATGCTTCTAATAACAAGAAACAACAGATAAAGGGAAACTACAGTAAAGAACACCATTAATAAAGGCTAATCAATATTAAAACTGCATTTTCCAAGTCTCCGAGGAGTTTCACTGTACAAAATTTTAATAGATTTAAGTTTAAAGTTGCCGGGGAATCCTTCTGAGAATTTCCCATTAAAAATATCGATTCGCAAGAATTCATAACTTTTTTAACTTCTGATAATAGTGTCTTTAAATGGCTATTTACTCAGTCCAAAGCATGGAAACTACATTTGCAAATTAAAATTTCAATAACCCAGTCCAGATTGTGTGGTCTTCAAGTTGAACAAGACTGGATGCTTTATAACTACGCCAAAACTATCGTTGCAATACTATATAACTGTATTTTGTCAAACACGAACATTTCAATGAAATAAGCATCTTCGGACTATTATTTAGATATCAATAAAATACACTAATTCGTAAATAAACAAAGATTTTGAGTAAAAACTGATATTTAAGACTTCTCATACAACAGAATGGTTTGAATGAAACAGTATTAAATTTCATTCAGAGCATTCTGATGAAAATCAGAATCTGTAAATTTTTATTTTGCTCCCAGGTAGAGGCAATATTATTTGAAATTCACAGTAGCGCTATTTGTGCAGTGTGGCGGCCGTAAGCGTCTCCCCGTACATAAAGTCAGTACTGTTATCAGTAAAATAACCCGTTACCGATGTTCTGCAGTGATGATAACGTATATCAGAGCTATCTGTTCAACCTTTTTGGCGGGTTGTCCCGGTCAGCTGAATTGGTTGCGTCGTCGGTATTGCGGGGCTAGGTGCTGTCGCCGTGACTGTGCGGTTTCGCTCCCAGGTTGAGGCAATATCATTTGAAATTTACAGTTGCGCTATTTGTGCAGTGTGGCGGCCGTTAAAAAGTCTCATCGTACATATAGTCAGTACTGTTATCAGTAAAATAACCCGTTACCGATGTCCTGCAGTAATGAAAACGTATATCAGGGCTTTCCGATCAACCTTTTTGGGGTTGTCCCGATTAGCTCAATGAATTGCGTTGTAGGTATTGCAGGGCTAGGCGCTGTCGTCGTGACGGTGCGGGTTCGCTCCTAGGTAGAGGCAATATCATTTTGCGTATAGGATCTAACATACTGTGAATGGATGCAAATGCTTTTACCTGTAAAATTCAATTGTTTTATCTTTGGAGTCCAGAGTTGGTGTTTTTTTTTCAATTTTTGCATTATATTATTTTGTTTATGTGTTTGTAATTATATGATTTTTTTACTTTGAAATTAACCTAACTTTCTAAGAAAAACTCCTTCAAAATTTGTGCATTACCAAATCGAATGTGCATGGTATCACTAAACTTGATAAGTGCAGAAATCCATATAGAATTAAGTTCCTTAATTTCGTTTAGACAAGCAATCAAGCGGCGCACCTTAATTATCGTCAAATCACCTGTCTCATGGGATTCTCTGAGTTTTGGCTCCCTCGCCCCTTCTGTTGGCAGCAGTGCGCGCTTGATTCTCGCAATAGGTGGACGCTTCTCTTTATCTCAGTGTTATATATCTCACTGTTATTACTTAAATGAACTGTGTGCTTTATTTATCCTAATCATGAGTGACACAGAACAGGATTCAGCAGAAATCAGTGACTTTAACTTCGATGAGTGGTCATCTAGGCTTGGTCTCAGCCGAAAAGTGACTCAGGTTCTGAGACAAGAGGAATTAACATCAAAAGATGTGTTAGCGTTACTGGAACTTAAGAACTTGAAGGAGCTTGGCTTTCCGCTTGGTACAACAAAACTGTTACTGCGTGAAATCGAACAATGGACAAAAAGCACCATCCACGTCGACACAAGTGCCGTTCATATGGCGAACGAAGTGACAAATGACGAACATTTGACAGGGGCAGGTAAGATCTTGGACAATTTATTATTAAACATAACCGCCCCCTCAGGTCACACATCGACGACATCCAACGATGCATTTAGCCATATGGATCCCCGAACCATATTAACATTGAAGGCAACGTCGGCAAAGGCCGTGCATATCACGCAGTTCCTAACCGAGAAAGCTAAACGCCGCCGGCAAAATAGACGTAAGGAGTTTGTGATTAGGTCCGGAAACGAAACATCAGAAGCACTCGTCCTCAAAACCGATGACGAGCATCCCTATTTGGGTATTTTCCTCGAGGAATGGGGTGCTGCAAATATGCGTCTGTTAAATCATCTTCTCGCATCCGGACAACTTAAGAGGGAAGAAATTGAGTTTTATCTTGCATATACTACCAAGATCTTTGAATTCGCCGAGATTTATGACTGGAATAGTGTACTGAACTTTGACTACCTCTATCGTGAGCAGCAGGCTGAACATAAGTTCAAATAGGGTACGTTTTCGCCTCATATGGAATTACAGATTCTCGTGCCAAAACGCGCTCGACAGATAGGGTCGAATGGAACGCCATCACAATCGTCACATAATGAAGAATGTAAAATCTTCAAAGCGAAAGGTAGCTGTCCGTTTGGAGTTTCATGTCGTTATCAACACAAACGACCCCCGCCGCCAAAGAATCAAGCTCAACCAGATTTGTCAAAAAAACATATAAGTGGCCGATCTGCAAGTTTACTTTATGAAGCTTGGGAGCATTCTCTTCCAATGGATTATGAATATCGTGAATTCATCTTAACTGGAATAAAAGATGGATTTTACATAGTCGATCCCGACTCCATTTCCAATTTTGTCGAGGTAAATAATTACCCGTCAGCAACATCAGAAAAAATGCGCGCGCCCGTGGAGGATCAGATCCTTACGGAATTAGAAAATGGCCGGTACCGGATCGTCAGTGAAAAACCCAATATTGTGTCAGCCTTAGGGGCCATCCCAAAGAAAGACAGTTCGAAAGTAAGATTAATTCATGATGCTAGTAGACCCCTGGGGCATGCTCTTAATGACTTCGCTACCACTAATCACTTCAAGTACCAATCACTTCTAGATGCAATGGACTTAGTGACACCAGGATCCTTTTTTGCCAAAGTAGACCTAGCTAATGCTTACCGTAGCGTGAAAATACACCCTTCTAATTATAAAGCCACTGGGCTTAAGTGGCGTTTTCGGGGGAATAAACATTTCACTTACATGATTGACGAACGACTTCCCTTTGGTGCCGCGCGGTCTGCAGAGATATTTAAACGCTTAACTCAAGCCGTTCGTGCTATCATGGCTTGCAAAGGATATAATAATATAGTTGTTTACTTAGACGACTTTTTCATCGTGGCTAAGACTTACCATGATTGCATGGCTACCTTGAACACCTTGTTACGCCTGTTACGCAATCTGGGTTTCCAAATAAATTCTAATAAGATAGAAGGGCCAAAACGTGAACTCGTATTCTTAGGAATTACCCTTAATTCGGTCAGCATGACGTTCTGTATTCCAAGGCCCAAGCTAATGGAGATTGAGTCTATTATGAAAAAATTTCTGGTGTCAAAGAAAGTGACTAAACGTGAAATACAAAGTTAAGCGGGTAAATTGAATTGGATTACACAGTGTATTTATGGCGGCCGGTTTCACATGCGGCGTTTAATTGACAAGTCGAATACACTGCGGAAGCCATGGCATCGGACGTTAGTTACTAATGATATGAAACAAGATTTGACTTGGTGGTTGCACTTCATGCATATTTTTAACGGCACTATGCCTATTGTAGATTGCAGACCGGCTACATCCATTACAATTGATGCGTGTAAAGTGGCTGCTGGAGCATTTTATCTTGGAGACTTTGTTTATACCCCGTGGTCCCAAAAGACCGCGGCTTTGCCAATTAATTACCTTGAAGTACTAGCGCTTGAACCTGCAATACGGAGGTGGGCTCCTGTTTTAGCCAACAAAAAAGGGTTTGTACATTGGGACAATATCGCGGCCTGTTCTATTATAAATAAGGGCAGCTCTAAAAATTCTATTGTTATGGATTCCTTGCGACGCGTCTTCTGGCTGTCAGCAGTTTTCAATTTCCGCCTCAAAGCCGTGTATTTCAGCGGAGAATCAAACATTTTAGCCGACAGTGTTAGTAGGTTGCATGAGCCGGGTGGTGTGCTGAGGATGATGTCTCTTATTAATAACATGCAATTTCTCTCATTGCAGAGAGCATTCGGACTTTAGAATCCGCCCTTGATAATGAGATCGCCTTTTATCACAGCCGGACGTTCTCTGAGAATACCAAAAGGACTTACAGAACCCACCGACAATCATACTTAGAATTCTGTCAGAATATGGGATATGCCTCAGTCCCTGCTTCATCTGTGACGATATGTCGGTATGCAGCATTTCTTGCCAAGAAGATAAAATGCAATTCGGTGAAACAATATCTCAACGTTATTCGTTTACTTCACAATGAATGGGGCCTGCCTAACCCACTGAAGGATAATTTCCAACTTTCGTGTATTATGAAAGGCATTCGACGCCATCTTGGTGAATCTGTGATTCGCAAAAAAACCTATAACGCCTGCTCTATTAAAAAACATTCTCATGCATTTGGATGTTACCTCTTTCTTTGATGCAACCGTGTGGGCAGTCTGTCTAACTATGTTTTATGGTCTGTTAAGACGCAGCAACGTTATTCTTCAATCATTGCCGGAGTTTGACTCTTCCAAACATTTACGCCGGCGCGATATATTATTCTTCCCCTGGGGTATCATGTTACACATTCGCTGGAGTAAAGTGATACAGTTTCAGTCCAGATTTTTTGACATCCCGTTACCCCGGATGAAGAATAATGTATTGTGCCCGGTTCAAGCTGTCTTTAACTATCAACAACTAACATTGGGCGCGGACATGGATAGTCCCGCCTTCACCTACCGCGAGAACAATAAACTGATTGTTTTAACCTCAGATAAGTTTATTGCCCGTGTTCGGCATTGTCTTTCCTTGTGCAACGTTAATCCAACAGACATTGCAACTCATTCTTTTAGGCGTGGTGGTGCAAGCTTTTGCTATTCTGTAGGACTTTCTCCTGACTGCATTAAACTTCTTGGTGACTTGCGTTCTACTTGTTACCAGTCTTATATTGAAAATTATATCCAATCACGTTTCAAAATTGTACAGCACATGCAAAAACATGTTTAATTCTACCTACTCTACTCCTACATGATGGGTATTACTCTTGGACGATAAACTTTACAAAAACAATTTTGTGAATCACCTGATATTATTTGATATGCTTGTGTGTGTATAATTTTCTATGCGCTCATATATTTGCGTATGATTGTGTAATTCTGGCGCGCTTACATGCACTTTTGAATTTAGATACATGTTTTGTATTAATTTGTATTTACTGTGGTATCATTTATTATTTGCGTGGGCTTCTATTCGCGCAGTTTTATATTTGTCAGATGTATTTTCGCGCATTCACCCTAGCGCGAAAATACGCGTATTTTTAAACCTGAGCGGAATATAATGATACCACAGTATTTCAGCGCGCTTTCTCTTTTAGTATTGGAGCGTAGTTATGAATAAAGCTCCCAGTTTCCCCCTCATTTGTCTTGGTTGTTTGTTTAAATAAATTTTAAAAGAAGTACTATAATTTCACTTAATATTGTGAAGGATGAAAGGAGTGGCAACACAGTTTCGATCTTGAAAAGTGTCAGAACTGTCTCCTAAGAAGACCCAATGTTTCTGAAAGCGGCCAAGAAACCTGATAAATTACCTCCATTAATATCGTTTGTAGTACTGAACACTTACTTACAAAGCAGATTTTGAGTGCAAATTATGTTCGAATGAATTTTAAAATAATGCTCTGATATATATTAAATATTAATGCAGATGGAAGAGAAAATTTGCCTCTTGGTGTAAAATGATAATGATAAGCCCAATTCTCTAAATTTTGATGACCGCTCATTCGTTGTGAAAATACAGTTTTGACAACTTGAGAACCATATGTTTTGAGAAATGGGTCTGAATTGCAGGCTCGGCTTGACTGATTCTGCTTACGAGCAGTAATGACAATGCATATTACTATCCACGCCGCCTAGCCAAGACTCCTAGGCAACGCAATATCTATATATATTCGCCTAAAACATTTAACACTTTATGGTTTCATACATTTAACATTTTTATGACAGCTTATAATTTTAATCGACCACTTTTTAAGCTGTTGTATGATAATAATGCCATCAAACTAGCTTCAAATAAGGAAAATTTGCAAAACATATTTTGTCTATTTTAGAACACATTTTGGAGGACTAATATGCGGGCGATCTTCTCGACCAAAACCAAATTTTGACCATGAACTAAGCATGTGTCTTCGAGAAATTGACGCTATTTATTAATGACGTCATACAATTATTCCGTTACCGCGTTGGAACGGTCAGTGGCTAACCCATTTGCCACTGGGGGGTTTGAACCAGGTTGTAGGGAGCAGAGACATCACACTTGCCCCAGCTGGTTCTCATATCAACAAACAAGTTCAAGTTGTCTTGGTGAAATAACTCCAATCCACCAATTAGCTAAACAATGGTGTATGCAAAAGCACACAAACATATAAAACATAAGAAGCAAATTGCATTGCAAAGCCAAAGGGTGGGTACTCAATGATCTTACCGATACCAGAGCCCCTGAGTCATGTCATCAAGAACACGATGACAGGGATAAAAGAAACAAATCGAGCGTCTAGGTTGTTTTAAGAAAACATTTCCCATAAACCTTCATAAACTCTTCAACCCCTGCCACCGTCGAGCAACCAGAGATAACCATAATGATCAACTGTAGATTGGTTGATTAACAGGCCTGCAGAGGCTGTAGAATATCATTATGGTAACCTTAACATCACCTATTACATATTTCCCGTGACGTGCCCCAATCACACGACACATATTATGAATTAGCTTCAGATTTAGACTTTATGGTAATGAACAAGATAAAGTTAAACAGTGTCTGTGTCTATTTAATGTTTTATTTCTGCAAAACATGTAAACCAAAAGAGAAGAGAGATAATGAAACAAGAATTACAACCTGAAATATTTTTTTTTCTGATAATTGCATTATATACCGACACATCATGCATATTATATCAAGAGTGTGTTACCTATATTTCGTGTTCAGAACTAAAATTTTACTTAAGGATTGAATCGATATTTGATGGTTTTCATTTGGGTATGGAAAACAGTTGGATTGTTTAAAGTGTGTGAAGATCGAAGGGGTTCACGCGTACTTTAAAGAATCCAACAGTTTTTCATACCCAAATGAAAACCATCAAATATCGATTCAATCCTTATATTTACACACATTAATACTCTCTTTTATACAGAAATTATTAGAAGAATTTGTGATATTGCGGCTTTTTCGAATGGCTGTTGTAACAGCAACATTGACGACAAAGTGAATGATGACACGCTTTTTCACAGCAACTCGTGGCAAAACGTGCGTGTTCGGCGATGTCACTCATCAAAACATTGTGCAACGTCCAAAAATTGTGAACGGTTCTACTTTAGCCACGCCTTTCAAATTATTACGTCACACTGTTTACCATTAGAAACTATGATTCGTTAGATGAATAAGACTTCATCGTAGAGGACGCAGTTGAAGTGTAAATATAGGTACATTGTAACAATATGTATCATACAAATTTTCCCATGAGCAGTCGTGAGTCAAAACTAAAATGTTTTTGTCACATGGAAACATTTGATTTCAATGCTTTCCTCGATATACATTTGATGTATGGTATTACGGAGTGTAATATGGATATTTGAAGTGATCCTCTAAAGATTAAGCATATAGTGTATTGTGCCGGGTTTTCTGGGCTTTACAAGTTATGTTTATGCCTCGGAAGGGAGGTAAATAGTAATCGTACGTCCTGTCCGTTAGGTAAGTCAGTCCGGTTCATTCTTTTCCGAGCTTCGTCTTCAAACCCGCTTGGGGATATCATTGAAACTTCACAGAAGTGTTTGTCATCAAGCCTAGTTATGCATATCGTCTGGAGTTTTCACTCGGATTAATTTTTGCAGAGTTATGGACACTTGGTCATTTTATTACTAAAACATCCCTTTAAAATATTTGTCCACGCTTCATATCCGAAACTGCTTGAGGAAGTTTTGTACAACTTTACCGGAATGTTTGTCATCAAGCTAAGTTGTGCAACTCGTCAGGAGCTTCCGCTTGAATTATTTGCGGCAGAATTATGGGCACTGTAATTGTTTACATTAACTTCTATATTAAAATATTGCACACAATTCGTCTTTTAAACAGCTTGAAGGATTTCATTGAAACTTCACAGGAATGTTTGTCAAACTTCACAGGAATGGATGTGCACGTCGGCACGCTTTTCTGATTGGATTATTTTATGCAGAGTTACGGGCCTAAGTCAGTTTTACTTCAACTTATATATTGGGATTTACTTTAAAGTTCACTTATATGTTCCTTACCGTCACTCACATCATTCCTTATGAACACTTCAATTGTATTTCCTAGACAATATCCCTTATAAACTTAGAATTTTCCTTTAATTTTTTAAAATTTTACTACAAATTGTTTATAACTTGAGGGAATAACTACACACAGCAAACAAACGATCCTTATCATCTTTCACATTATATTTTATAAGGTTCATCTCTATTACACATGTAAATTCAATTACATATGTATACCAATTTGATTTCAAAATTTAATTTTGGGCGAATAATTATGTCAGTTTAAGTGACAGCTCTTAATTTTAATTTTATTAGATACAGTAAGTTTTTGTCCCCTTGGAAGCTATGACAAAAGCGTCATATGATGTTTCGTTAGATCATAAACGTTCGAGTCTTCAAACTGTATTAAAACTGCCGATGTTGTAGTCATGTTATCTATACTTGTATTGTTTATCCTTAATTATCATCGCGCATTAATGATGTAGTCCTAACGGAAGTACCAAAGTAAACAAACGAATTCAATCTATTTTAGACAATTTTACACACATCTCAGTTCTACTATTTCAATTTAGTAAAAATTACTTCATGATTATTATATATTTTTCAGAACAATTCATTACAAACAAGTAAGAAACTTTTAACTATTGATAACAGTAATGTAACATTGCTATTCTGGTCAAAATATGCGTTTCAGTTAAATGTATAGACATACAGTGTATAAACGAAATAGAGTAATATGTATATATACAGAATACTCCGTCTCGTCTAGAAAAGCTTTTACGCTAAATACTGTTTAATTAGTGACGCGTCAGAAAAATATGCTGACATCCGTTTTCCATAAATTGAGAAGTTTACACATACATCAAGTTCCGTTTAACCGGTAATTATTCCGCACATTAATGTACTTTTTGAAATAGATTTAAATAGATGACAATGGTGCTTTGGATGCAACTGAAAGCGACAAATATGAAAATATTACCAATTCGGTTTGATTAAACCTGTTCCTGGGTAGTAATGGAAACGCGTTATACTGCCTAGTCCCGTTTTATGCTCAACACAACATAATTTATACACAATTTAACAATACAATTTTGATTCAGTCCAAAAAAGCCGGGAGCATATGGCGCTGATCATAGAACCTTCACTGCGGTTATTTCAGATGAATACCATTCCATGTTTAGCGGGATACGGTCCACAGGTAAAAAACATGGGTTTGTCCTAAACGAGAAAACAATAAGGGGGGCTGAACAGAATAGAATTTAGTTATGGGATCTGAAAATCACATAGAACTCTAAAGGCAATATTTTAAAAGAAGGAAATACGTTATTGGGTTGATCGAACATTATCCAAATCTATATAAAATATTTTCGAAGTCCCCGGTCATACGAATAAACGACTTAGCTTTTAAAGGAAACCTCACTAATTACTAAATATCAAGTGTTCACTTACACTTGTCTGATGTGTTGGACGGTCAACAACTTGATAAGTTTTAAAATGTGAACAAATAACAAAAAAGAACCCAATGGTTACCGCGTTGGAAAGGTCTGTAGCAAAGTGTTTTGCCAAATTGAATTTGGATTACACCAGTTCTAGAGTGTGTCAACCTCACTTTTCTTCTTCAGGTTTTCATATGAACAAACTTGAACAAGTTTCCTGGTTGAATGAACTCCAACCTATTCAATTACTTTTATCCTTCAGCGGGAAAAACACTGACCTCATTTAAATACGAGTTACAGTCAAGATTACGGGTAAGGGCCCCAAGATCATGAAAACTGAGATTGGATACTAGTTTTAAATACCAAGCATCTGATTGGCTGAAACGGAGACGTGTACTGAGAAAGTGTGACCAATAGTGTACGCAAATCATATATTCAGTTTTAATTGTATTACTGTATAAGTACTTATATTTGCGGGGGTTTAATTTTGGCTATATTGGCGGTCAGGGTCAGTTGCACCACTTTTAAACACCGCCAATTAAAATCACCGTCAATTCATCACACCGCAATTTTAATATTAAGAAAGTAGACAACTATGAGACACTAGTACATGTTCATATTATGTCGCAGTTTTCTCAGTTTGATATAAAAAGAATATAATTAGAATATGTCGTGAATCAAACAAAGCAATCTATTTTGTGGAAGCTGTGATAATGTTTTCTCGTTGGTATTATAACTGAATATTGAATGTAAATGTTTAACGCTGAGACAAGAAAAAACTTACGCAATGTCAACATTTTTACGATAAATAAGTGTTATGAAACAAGCAAAATCCGGAAAATAATCGCGGTCAGTCAACTTCCGGGGAACAGTATACTGCGAAAGTAGGAATACATGTTTTAAACTATACTTTTTCTACAAGAGTTTTATTTTGACGGTCTGTGTTAACGCCAATTTTAGACCCGCCATTTTTCATTAGGGGTTTTATTATTGCGGTCTGGTTGGTTTGCGCCAATGACGAAACCGCCAACTTAAAACACTTGAAAATACGCAAACATTTGATCCCGCAAATATTAAGCGCTATACAGTATATAAAAAGTTATTAAAAAGTTAAAAATTCGAAGAAAAAGCTTTTAATAGTTTTCGGGCAAATTAAAAAAATGTTTATGGTCTATGGTTCTTTTTCAGACTAACAATTCTTACTTTGACGTCAAAATATCCAAAGTGCTTATTCTTATTGTTTTGTTATTGAACAGAACAGAACAATACTTCATTAACTCAAACCATAAAATACAGGTACATGAGTATACAATTCATAGTAAATAACATATTCACACATGACATGGTTAACAAACAAATTTTTACGTCAAAAAAGGAGGTGATGTAGAAAAAGGGGGAAATGTTACGAAAATTACTGATATATATACATATAGGTTTATTGTCGTAAAAAATCAAGAAAATATTCTAATAGACTGCAATAAAAATTGTAGACATATATTATAGGAATGTGCTGCTTTAATGTTTTAGATTTCAGTAGGTTTATTTTTAGCAACTGGCTGTTGGGTTTTCCCAATGGTGTAAAATGACGTCATACCGTCTACCGTTATTACTTAAAAATCAATCTGATTGTGGGTAAGTGATTTCTGTTTGAGAATTGAAATTGAAAGATTGTTTTTTATATTGGTTAAAAAGACTTAATATTTTTGGAATAGACGAAAAGAAAACTTTGAAAGCACCGAATACGACAAGAAATATGATTATAATTTCAGACTGGTTGAGACTTTTTTTTAAGTTGATAATATGTTCACAATAACACGCTATGAAATAATGGTTTCAATCATTACGACGCAGATTTAACAAACTGAATGTTCACATGCTGCCCTCTCCCTGAACATGCTTGTGATCCTGGTAGTATGCATCGCTAGCGTGTACTTGGTTAACTTCTCTGTTAAATGGAAACGTGCAAAGCATTTGTCGACCTCCGACAGACGTCAACAAGTGAAGCAGTAATCCAAACAAATGTCTGAAAGGTTAACAGCATTTAATAATGGTGCGTGTTAGCGAACAACACATTAAGGTCAGACAGATTACTTAAATGTCTCATATCAGAGTCACAATTGCAAACGAAATATTAACTTGATACTTGGAGTTGTTTGTATTCAGTGGACTGTGTATTGTGTAAGACGCCTTATGGTGACTTCTCAACAATTGTACTGTGTGAATCGTTTTTAAGTTAGTGTGAGCCTTTTTTGAAATTGATTCTCTTATCAAAACATGTTCTCTTTACCCTCTACTTTTTGGTCGCGTGGGGAGACTGTTTTTCTGGTTGTTGCAATTCATGATATGCATATTTCATTTTTTCATTAACTGTCGTGTACTTCTTATTAATTTCTCGCTGCAATTGCATCTTTTCTGGCTTTGTTGTCATACCGTGTGTTTGAAGGTCTGCAATTGCTGATATGTGGATTTTTTTCTATACCAATGTTAGTGATAAAGAGTTTGGTTTTTGGTTTCTTTCCATGTCTGTGTTGTCCTAAAAAAGAAGGAAAGAACATGTGTGCGTACAGAAATAAACAAAATCTTTCTGAATTTGAGAAATCACATTTCTAAGAAGAATGGTAATTAGTTTAATGGACGTTTAACTTTCGCTTGATAATTAATAAATGGACATAGATAAGTGTATAATACACATTACCAATGTTCTAACTACAACGATCATATTTTTTAAATTTCTCAGCAAGGATTCGGGATATACACTGCAAACTTGAAATACAATAAGATACATTATTCTCACTCCTTCGTATAAAAATATTATTAAATTCTTCTCACGCTTTTAGAAACCATTGACATTTAATCAAGGTAGGGGTAAAACCAAAAGTCACAAAATTGTCAGTAGTGGGTATATTCTCCGGAAACGAAAATTCATGTCTCATTGTTTAAATATGGATTTGAAGTAATTTGGAAAGGAGGTATTTCAATGGAGGTTTAATTATAAAAGAAGTAACAATGGTGCATCATATTATGTTTCAAATTTGAAATCTGTACTCCAATTCTAAGAGGAGAAATAACAAAATGATCGATGTAGTTAGAACATTGGTTAAGTGTACAAATATCGGTGAACAAGTGATACTCTCGCCTGAACTTAGCATCTAGGTTTTTGTTTTACAATTCAACGGTACGGCGAATTGTTTTTAAAATGGTGAAACATACGTATCAGGAAAAGCTACACTCGATAAAATATATTCCCCACAAAGCCAAATAGCAGAGAGCAAGAGAAAATATTATTAATTTACAGTGCGATTTCAATGTTTATCATGATAAGAATAGGTTCGCTGTATTATAGTTAGGGTATGAAATGCACGAAACAAACACGATAATCATTCTTTCATAATACATTCAATCCGACATTTTGTTACATTTTCGTCGCAATGACATTTAGCAAATAATATATTGAGTGATTTAATTATGTGGGAGTCTATTCTCTGAAATCAAGTAAATGTCAACACGAAATAAGAACTGATCAGATTCATGGAATGAAAAATGATAAGATTTACGTATAATCCGAAAGTAATTCGATTCCTAATCGGTTGGGTATTTATATTTTACATCAACTTTTATTATTGCATCGATAATTTCACTAAACAGTATCAAAGGGATTTTTTTCCAAATTCATTCTTTGTGGGGTTTTTCGCTATCAAGAATAAATACTCCAATTTTGTGAAAAATGACATTGCCCCCAATGTTGTATAACAAAGTGTTACATCAAGGATACTAGTGCTAGAATTGTTGTTGAAACGTTTTTAAGCAAATGTTTTTTATCAAAGGGATTTAATAAAAATCAATTTGTTGTTTTTACTGGGTTTTTTTTAAATCTGAGAACATGTAATTCATCAATATATTAAAGCCCACGATTAAATCTAAAATGAATTGTTATCCGTCCATATAAAAGTCAAATCTTCTTTACCCTACGTTATGTCTATAAATTCCAAATACAGGATGGCTATAACACGTGACTTTTAGAACAAATGTTGTTTAAAATGTCTTTCGATGTTACAGAAAACGGCAGACGACTGATATTGAAGTTAAATATCGATGAAAATTCTCTTAAACATGAAAACGAAGTTCTTTATCTGATCAAAATCAGAAATTATTGAGGAATAAGCAAAAAAACTACTTGAAGCGAGTGATTTTCCGGTATAAATGAGTGCACGACATTCTTTAAGTCATGTGGTTTAGCCACCCTGAAAAACTGTTTCGTGCAATTATCGATGCAATATCTGTGACGGATCGTGATAATCAATTAAAAGTTACAAATGGAAACGAAGTAAACTCTTACGATGAAACGATTCTGCAAATGGCATGCGGCACCATTATACATGTAAAATATAAATCATGCATGGTTCAACCATGGCAATGCTATAATGGCAAGAAAAAAGTCAATTGATTGCGACCACTACGGATAAAACTTCGCTTTAAAGGAAGACCTAACGACTAAACGTGGAAACAGACACTAGAATGTCCCCTATCCATGATGCGGCAAATGAGGTCAGGAAAATAAACTAACGAGATCCGTAGAATGAGAAAATAACTGTAGAGAAACGTGTCTTAAATCATTTACACAGTTCAAATCATATTTCATCTGTTATGAAATTATATTTAACTGTAAATATTAACAGATTTCAACAGATGAAAAAACTATATTTCTATATTATGCCTTTCTCCTTTTTTCAAGCAAGTCCAAGTCAACAGAGTTATCAAACAATTATAAGGCTCTAGAGTCAAAACTATGTTGTTTTTTTATTAAGATCGAATTACTCCTTGAAAACATTTAATTTTTTTAAAAATAAAACAGCATTTAAATATATAAATTTCTTCAGTTTAAAAGAAAGACCGTAAATAATGCAATTAGGTATTAACCCGATTAAAGGGTTAATGTTTTGTAACAATATATTTGATGTAAATTCTGACAAGTATCAAATATTAGTTTCATTCAGTCTGTTAATGAGCAGTAATAGAAACGCATATTCATGTCATCGGCGCTTAGACAAAGTTGATCGCAGCTCAATATTTAAATAAGTAAACAGTACACATTTTTATTGATACCAAAGGATGTTGTGCCTTGGACTGTAAAGATGGAACCTTCTCTGTGATATTTTCAGAATAACAACGTTCTTTCATCAGCGGCCAATGTTCCGCAGATAAAAAATATTGTTTGCCCTTAACGAGAAAAACTATGGACGCAACTTATCATAATAGACATTTTGACAGGAAATTTGAGAATACAAATCCTGTGTATCAAAGGGAATGCCGGCAAAATAAAAAACAATCAGGAAGTACATCCTTGCGTTGACTGAACTGAACATACTTGTTGTTTGTAATATCCAGACATATTAGTCTGCAAAAGATTATCCTGGATTCCTATCATGGCAAAATAATCTAGAGGATAAAAATGTCGCTCAAAATTTACATAACAGCAAAACTTTAAACACGTTAAGCCACAATTTTACCGTCATATAAACCCGATATAGTTTACGATACATGTTATCCATTTCTTCATGTCTTTGATTGTTTCTTTATCCGCAATCTGTCGCTAATTGTTAATCTTTTGACTGAACAAAAATCAGATGCGTTCAAAGACGGTTACAAAAAGTTAATTGATTGACGTTTTCATCCCGTTACGTCTTTTAATATTTCATAGTCCGAAATCTGTTGCTGTTGTGGGTTTGTCCTGGTTTCCAGACATGCCATTTGTCAAGAAGTCGATGCGCTTGAATTTTGACAAGGTTAAGATATGGACATGATAACTAAACTGGATTGTCTCCCTTGTTGTATAAAACTCTGCATGAAATGTTTTGGTTTTTGTGTGTGTGTGGGGGGGGGGGGGGGGGGAGGGGGGGAGCAAGTATGAGGTATAAACATTGTTTATACAATCCAGTGGCAAATTGTTTTGCCACTGACCGTTCCAAGGTGGTAACCTCACAGATCTTTTGATGATTGTTTGTCTATGAAATTATTTTTGTGCATACCACGCTCTCATTTCCTCTCAGCCTTTCGTCTGTATGGAGAGGATGCGTTGTCTTAGTGACTAAGAGCGGTTTTTCCTGATTTGCTTGTTTTACATTTCTTTTTTCTTATACTAGTCCGTAGTGCGATCATAATGCTTTCTGTTTGTTATACTGTTTTGCCACTGACCGTTTCAAGACGGTAACCCCTCAGGTTCCCACTTTCTTTAATTCTTTGTCTTGTTTATCTGGTTTAACCCCCCCCCCCCCCCCCCCCAGTGGCAATGTGTTTTGCGACTATCCGTTCCAAGGCGATAACCCCTCAGTTTCCCTTTTTTATTGTTTGTGGTGTCTGTTTGAAATTGGTCTTTGAAAAACTTGCTCTCTCTTCCTCTCTTCTCCTTGGCTGTGTGGGGAGGCTGTGTCTTCTGAATGTGGAGATTCCTGATATGTGTATTTTACTTTTTTGAAAATAATCTTTTTACATACAACGTTCTCGTTTACTATCTGCTTTTCAGCCTTATTCGGTTGCCTACCTGTGGAGACTGTGTTTTCGGCCTTATTCGGTTGCCTACCTGTGGAGACTGTGTTTTCGGCCTTATTCGGTTGCCTACCTGTGGAGACTGTGTTTTCGGCCTTATTCGGTTGCCTACCTGTGGAGACTGTGTTTTCGAAGTGCGGCTATTCTTGATATGCACGTTTTACGTTTCTTTCTTGTAATATCTGTCATAAGAATACTATTGTTTTTGTGTGTTACCAGTACAGTATTGTAAATAACTACACTTTTTTCTGTAGCACATATTATGCTATAATTCAAGAACACAACGGTAGCATGCCTACAAGATAACTAGTTATTACCCCACTTTATTTTTGATTTGTTTTAATTTTTTGTTTTAGCCTGGGCGGAAGTCGGAGTTTTACAATCTGCTAAAATGTATCTCGTTTAATAACGCAGATTATTCTCCCATTTTTTCACCCCCAGTTCTCAAAAACATAAGTTGCATGTATATGCGACGTTTCAATTAGTTAAACCCTCTTTTTTTCAAGGAGCATTTACTTTGAGGTAACAATTATCATTTTGTTCAATTTATAGTGTGTTTTCTTGCCATTTAACAGCGTGTTTTTCCCGAGGAACCTTTTACATCGACGCGTTCTGAAACCTAGGCGATATAAATGATACTTAATTGATTGGTTAAATTGTAAGTCTAAATATGTACTTGAAATTAGAAAAGATAATTTGTGAAAGTTTAAAATGTCGTACAATACCATAAACGTATTATCAGAACATTTGCTTTAAGCCAACATTATCTTTGACCTGTTATCTCTTCAAGTCAGACATTTGTATTCTTTTGCAATCTTAAGTCATTGACAGTGGAAAATTGTTATAATTGAAGTTGTAGTTAAATAAGCATATTAACGGAAAATGTCGTTAATGACATCAATCATTTGTGGGTGTTTATTACTGCCTTTAGCGGCTCTCTACGGGTTTGATCTGGAAAATGCTAAGAAAAATTCACCTGACTTGGAGACTGTGTTCAGACGCCTAACAGAGATGGAGGAGATATATGAAAGGACTCTCTCAAAACAACAAGAAACTATCGAAGAATTACGGGATATAGTTTTACACCAGCAGCAAACGATAGATAAACATTCCACCGAGCTTGAAACATGTGTAAAATCAGAAAGTGAGGAGAAAATGGAAATGTCAAGAGCAGGTAATTATATTTATTGACAATCGTTTGTCGAATAAGTTTATTATTATATTATCAGTAAATTAACCCGTTACCGATGTCATCCAGTCATTGTTACGTATATCAGGGCTATCCGATCAACCTTTTTGGGGGGTTGTTTTTGGGGTTGTCCCGGTTAGCTCAATCGGTTGCGTCGCAGGAATTGCAGGGCTAAGCGCTGTCGCCGTGACGGTGCGGGTTCGATCCCAGCTAGAGGCACTATCATTTGAAATTCACAGTAGCGCTATTTGTGCAGTGTGGCGGCCGTAAAAAGTCTCCCCGTACATATAGTCAGTACTGTTATCAGTAAATTAACCCGTTACCGATGTCATGCAGTGATTGTTACGTATATCAGGGCTATCCGATCAACCTTTTTTGGGGGGTTGTCCCGGTTAGCTCAATCGGTTGCGTCGCAGGAATTGCAGGGCTAGGCGCTGTCGCCGTGACGGTGCGGGTTCGCTCCCAGCTAGAGGCACTATCATTTAACAAGTTTAAACGACTTGTTATGATTATCTTTTCACTTGTTCTCTTAGATTTGTGTCTGCAGTCTTCGACTTATTATCGTATCATAAAAAAGTGATAAGTTGTCTCAACAAACGTTCGTTCTTCTGCTAAATATATGTAAATATTTCTGATGTCGTCACTTTTTCTTTCTGATACTGCTAAAAATTCACATTCTTAAAAAATAGCATCCGGTACCTTAACATAACAAAAAATAAATTATTACTCTCGCGCTTTAATTCCTGAATACGCAGCAATATTAACTTGTCGGTATTTAGATAACTATCATACTGATTTTTATTTTAGGTCGCTCAGATATCACCCACAAACGACAAACCGACAGATCCCTGGTGGCATTCTCTGCAACTATTAATGCACTTAATATTGACCACATCGGCGTTCATCAGAACGTCGTGTTCTCTGACGTCATTACCAACGTTGGAAATGCTTACAATAACCATCACGGAATATTCGTTGCTCCCGTCGGCGGAATTTATATGTTCATTACAACCATGCTGTCCGGACAGAACCAGGAGTTCGCAGCGGCAATAGAAATCAATGGAAATGACATCGTTAGAATGTATGAAAGGGGAACTGACGGTCGCCATGGCTCTGCAACACAGACGGTTATTGTTCACCTGAATAAAGGTTGTATTAACTTAAACTTTAAAAATGGGTTATTGAAATTTTGCACGTGAAACTCATTTAAAGTGATGCTGCTTTAAGTATTTAGGTCTTTTCTGGCGTAGATTATTTAGATTTTTCGACTTCGACATAAATTTGGCTATTTATGTTACAGGAGACGATGTGGCCGTGCAAAGCCTGTCTGCTGATCACATCTACTGGGGCGACAAGTATTCTACTTTCTCCGGCGTCCTCTTACAAGAAACGGAAGACCCCGGGTTGATCGTCGGCTAATCGACAGTGTCTACTGATTTATCATCTTAATGTGAAATGAGTGAAGACAGAGTAAACGAAATACATATTGCATATTGACATTTTTCAGTCATTCTTACTGATCGTCCATACCCTCTATGAGTGTTTTATCTAATGCGGTACTATCGGTAGATGTACTAATGCGATATACAAGGCCATGAAAACTTACTGCATCATTAATGAAAAAAAATGAAATATGCATATCAGGATTTGCACCCAGAAAACATAGCCACCCCACGCAGCCAAAAAGTAGCGAGGAAAATAGTGTTGGTTTAAAAGATCAATTTCAAAAACTTTTCAGAAAAGTTACCGAAATCAATTAACGAAAAAGGAGACCCTTTGGCGTTACCGCTTTGGAACATTTTGCCACTGGGGGGTTTAAACCAGGTTCGGGGTGCACCAGCCTCAAACTTGCATTATTATACGAACAAAAATGTACATGTTGTATTGGTTAAACCAATCTAATCCACCAATCAGCTGACAGTGTTGCGTGCAAAAGCACAAAAACTTATCAAACATGTTAAGCTAATGGCATGTTATTTATTTCAAAGGAAACCTTTCTGTGCTTCCTAAAAGCGTCGAACACAGTTTTACCAGGGAAAAAACTAACCGGTTGTTACATTTATTACATTTGGTTAAAACAGGCGTTTTAACGCATACGTCTGTGGCGGTCTTGACCTATAAACACGAGTTTGAATGATTTGGAAATGTAAATCTAATTTAAAATGTTATGATGGAATATTTACTTTTAATCAAGTAGTATAAAAGGTTAACTACAAGTCATTACGCATGGTTCGTTTGCAAAGAGGTCGAGTTTCGCGGAAATACTATATATTATGTTTACATTTGTTAAATTTCAATTTTCATTGTCTTAATACTTGTTTATTCTGTTGGAGATATAATGAACCATATAGAAATAGAAAATTAAAGCAAAATTAATTTGGTGTTAGCCAATTATCTTCTTACGTTCCGTTTTGCAAAGGAAACTTTACTCCGTAGTTCTCGTACACTTTGAACTGGAAAAACATCACCTACAACATTTTGCAAGAGTATATATAGTGGAAGTTTTAGTATGTTGGAACATTACCATTACAAACAGCTTTTTATGATCTGTTAGATAATTTAAGTTAAGACTAATGTTGAAAATATATTTTTCATTTTTCTCTCTAGGAATGGCAATTAAAAATGTAAGATAGAGCTAGAATATCGCTACCTCATTTTTTCAAAGGGTTAGCAACTAAGAATAAATCATAAACCTTGCGCTAAATAAAAAATCCTAACATTTCATTTTACGAACTACTACAAAGTTATTCGAAAAAAGTGAAATGTGCATATCAGTAATCGCCACACTCAAATAACACAGCCTCCCCAAGCAGCGAATAAGAAGAGATGAAAAGAGAGCATGTTTGTTATACGAACGATCTTTCCTCACAAAAAATTACAAATACACTGTCATTTAATAGTCAATAGCCGTTCAGCCATTCAATTCAGTACTGTTCGATAGTATTTAAGTCTTCACCCATAATGACCACTGCAGACGACTGAACTAAACACTATCTGTCTGAAACATCAAATTATGTCCCGACTGGATTGTTGATCCCTTTGATAGGCGCAATGATTAGTCCATGATTGTTATTGTAAGCTTTGTCCAAGTTGCTAATGACGTCTGGGAATACCACAGCCTGCTTAGAACCGACATTTGTAAATTGTTGCCAAAACGCCATAGTGTATTCGGCTAGACGTTTGATGATATTGGCAAAATGATTCAAAATAAGTCTAGTGATCTTATGTAATTCTAGATTATTAAAAGCTTAGTTACAATTGGAAAAGTTGACAAAGTAATAATAATTTCATACAGAGGTTTGAGAATTGTGCATCTTGGTTTGTGTTCTTTTCTTGTGGATACGATATATTAATATTTAGTTTGAATACAAATTGCCTTGGAGAACTATGTTTATAGAAATAGATGAAAAGGGAACTTTGAAAGCCATCGAACAAGACAAATATGAAAATATTGCAGGCTTCATGGACAGTAATAGAAATGCATATTACTGCCCACGCCGCCTAGCGCCGGGTTAAGCGCAACTCAATATTTACACAAATAAACAGTACAGTTTTGACCATCCCAAACGATGATATGCATATGGCGGTGAACATGGAACCTTCAATGCGGTATTTTCAGATTAATACCATTCCATGTTCAGCGGCGTACGGTCCCCAGATAAAATAATGGGTGTGCTCTAAACGAGGAAACAATGGGCGAAACTAAACAGAATAGAATTTTGACAGAGGATCTTAGAATATATAGAAATAGAAATATAAATTTGCATGCAATACAACGGGATATTGTTCATTGCCTACACATATGGAGTGACAAAACACTTCTTAAAATACTTGTTAACAACTTCCAATACAAGTTCCATACTTTTGAGTAAATGAGCGAGCGCTAAAGTCGTGGCATTTCTGCTTTAACCTTACCACACTTCAAGTTTTTTGAATTTTTTGGCTTCCGTGTGTTGTGACCCGAAAGACACGACACTTATTTCTTCCAACAGATTATGCTCATTTTGAATATTGGCACTCTAAAACTTCTATTATCTTGTGTTCTTAAGATTGAATAAAAATCGGTGTTTAAAATCTCTTATAGATAAAGATGTAAGTTAAAATTTAATTTTCTTAACTGGAAAATGTTTCTTCGGAAAGATTGTAAACGTTGACGTAAGTCCTTGAATCTTAGCAGATGACATTGTTTATTGCGCATGTTGCGAAAACAAATAGCTTTTTTTTGACAAAATGTGTAACAATTAAAAGAAAATGATAGACAGGCGCAGGTTTTTTTCCAGATATGAACTGCAAAAATGTCGAAAATTACAATAGCAGACATTTACTTGTTGCGAGTAACTTATCGGTCCCAGCATTGTCTTATTTATGGGGCACTCCACGAGAAAAGGTACCTTCGGTCATATTTTGTAACATTTTAGTTGTAACTATATGTAAAACAATGAACTTACAACTATATTTTATTTTTTCATAAATAAATGGTGGTTTTGTTACACATTTTGACAATAAAATTGTATTTTTACCGCGAAATGCATAATAATTAATCCCATCCGTTCAACTTTATGACATTTTAAGGATTGTCGTCAACTGTCCGAAGGTACCTTTCCCGCGACGCGCCCAAATTAAACTAAATAATCAAAGTATGATAACGAAGGCCTACTGTTGGTCTACAAATGTGTGATACACCTACTTTGTAAACATATTCAAAGTTTAATGACCTTTGGTGCACTTTACACCAAACATACATACATCGATAATTACAAATATAATATTAAGATAAGAATTAGCACTGCTTCAAAAATCAACGCAATGGGATAAATCCACACTTGGCTTGTTTATTTATGACCCGTTGCTTGGTGCCATGAAAAGACGTTGATTTTTTTGGAAAAAAAATGATTAATTTCTGGAGATATCTCTTTTAAAATAAGCGCGGCACATTTTAATGACATCCGGATCTTTTAAAATTAATACATTTTTGAACTTTGAAAAATAATAAATGTTCTTTTATTGTTAAAATTATGTCATTTAAAGTTACAAGTGCGCAAACAAGTTTTTTTCTCTTCATACGTGTTTATATATCATAATACAAGTAAGCTAATATTATTTTAAGTTTCTCTAATTTAAAAGGGAAAACAGTGCTACGGATTTGAAATATTTTGGAGTTATTTACTGCCCGATCACTACTTTATTTGAAGTTCAATTTTATACTGATGGTGATTTATGACTTTTCTTGTGTTTCTACATTTGAGATTTGTATCAACGACTGACATAATATCTCCAGCGTGTTTTGTTTTGTTTTTTTTCTAAAAAAAAAACATTTAGCAATCAACGCAATTATTCTACACTCATAAGGTATAACTTTCGTAGACAATAAGAAAATGCAAAATCGAAAATCGAAAATGGAAATACCGCGGACACTATCTTAAAATAAAGTATCATCTATGACACTGCGTTAACTTTCTTCCTCTCTTCTTTTTCGCTGCGTGGGGGAGGCTATGTTTTGTGAGCGTAGCGATCCCTGATATGCATATTTCATTTTTTTTTTCGTGAATATCTTGACAAGACTTGGCAATAAATATTATAAATCGTTAATTGAAAGCCACTAAGACTCATCATTAATTGGACTAAGAAGGCAGATGAGCCCTTGTGGCTTACAATAGATAATATTTAACATTAAAAAAATAAATTGAAAATTCTGATTTTGTATGAGTTTAATTAAATCAAATTTCCATGCACAAAATGCATTATTAGCCGATAATTTGCCCATTCTCTGTTTCGCGCAGGAGCACTCCTGAAAATGACGTAAATCTACCTCCGTAGTACTCGCTAGTTGGAACAATGTTTTGGACGGCTACATCGTCTCCTACAAAATATAAATAGAAGACCATTGCCATGGATCATAAAACTTAATCTGGAGACCAGTCTCAATCTAAAGCATCTGATAAGCTGAAATGGCGACTGGTCGCCATTTCAACCAATCAGATGCTTGAGATTCGAGACTGTTTTCTATTCTCAGTTTTATAACCTCGGAACTATATTTATTAGTATTACAATATCAATTATGATATTATGTGGACATTGCGTGATCAATAGTTGGAACCATACGCCTCTTCTAATATACAGGCAATAAATCTGTACTGTAGGGTACGAGAATCATTTTTTTAACTTCAGCATCACTTGGAAAAACGTTAACGTGTTGCTTACAATTGTCAGCAAACAATAAATAAAAATTAAAATATAACGAAGGCAATTATACTATGTGTAAAATATTATGTTGTTGTTTGTCAAATGGACATTGTTAGTCCTCAACAATAATCCATAAGAATAATAAGTTCCTTTTTATGCGCATTATCATAAATCAAACAGCAACCAAAATTAATTTCTGAATACTGACAAAGGCTAGTGGTCTGTCCCTAATTAATCAACGTATTTCAGTAACAGAATATACCATCCATCTTCAAGCGCATCAAACTTTCACAAGACTTAACATAAACATACATGTAAAGTTCAAAATTTACTGTTTATCATGTTTATGAAGCCGAAACGTTAAAATTCCGTGCCTTGTTGCCAAAAGTTTACATCCTCTATTCTCTCAAACCCGTACACGAATAAATAAGTTTCGTAGTTGATTTCTAGTAAAGAAAATCCTGTTCTTGCTGATTTAATTACAAGTGGCCTAGTCTAAGTAATATCATTGAGTACCCACCATTTCAAATAAGATAATATCAGGAATAGTGACACGAAAAAACATCCTCTCTACAAAAAGCAAGAAGGACAAGAGAGCATGAGCATGAGTTTATTTAAGGAATGATTCTTATTTTGGAGCGGTTCATGCAGATTGGACGTGCACGCGAGAGCTGGCAAATCCATAAAGCGCGCTAGCGCTTTATGGTAAATTTGCCAGCTCTCGCGTGCATGAACCGCACCAAAATAAGAATCATTACTTATATTTACATTTTATTCATTTTTTTCTTTAAATAAACTTAAGTCGAACGCTTTCAAAAATTAGTATTAAGTGAAAAGGGGGAGTAATACGTGGGAATTTTCAATAGAAACAGCCATGACGTTACTGACGTCATTACGGGTCATGCGGTTCATGCAAAATGAACCGATTTTTTTAAACGAAGAAATCAATAGGAATGTAAATATAACCGGATCTAGGGTCCAAGATCATAAAACTAAGTGTTGAGATCAGTCTCAAATCTCAAGGATCTGATTGGCTGAAATGGCGACTGGTCGCCATTTCAGCCAATCAGATGCTTGAGATTTGAGACTTATCTCCAGATTTAGCTTTATGATCTTGGGCATAGGGCGCACCAACCTCACACTTGCCCTTAGGTTCTCATATGAACAAACAAGTGCAAGTAGTCTTAGCGAATTATCTCTAACCCACCGATCAACTTATCAATGTTCTATGCAAAAGCTCATAAACGTATAAAACATAAAAAAACGATTGACACTGTCATTCAAAATAGGTGAAAATCAATGACCTTACTGAAACCAGAGCACCTGGAGTTAAATCAGCAAGAAAAAGATGCAACCTTTATTCAGCTGAACAATGATCGTTTGTGTAGCAGAACCATGGCGACCATCAGTTCCTCTTTCAAACAGTCTAACAGTTTCGGCACTGTTTATTACAATTGCCGC
The DNA here is from genome assembly GCA_038501625.1 of Corbicula japonica. Lineage (NCBI taxonomy): Eukaryota > Metazoa > Mollusca > Bivalvia > Venerida > Cyrenidae > Corbicula > Corbicula japonica. The sequence goes on from JAZAYU010000072.1 coordinate 2,487,569, forward strand.
CATAAACTCCAGACTATGTCCCGACAGAATAGTTGTAGATAACATGTAAATCCCGCTAACAGGCGCAGTGAAAACTCCATGATGGTTATTGTAAGCGTGGCCCACATTGGTGATAACGTCCGGAAATACCAAGTTTTGATGTGCACCGACATTTGTGATGGAATCCGTATTTGTTGTTGCGGAAAATGCCACGATGTTCTCAGATTGGCGTCTGCTGGTACTGGTAGAACGACCTCAAATAATTCTATCCTACTTAAATGTTTATTAAATATAAAGGGAAGTGAAGTTTGAGCTGAACATAATATAGATTTTCTATAGTTCTAAAGCATTGCAGTGTAGTTTATGCATGCAGTTCTATCATTTTTTATTTTCAACCCGATTTACGATTATTGTTTAATAGAACATATTTAATGTCTTCATGCAAAAAAATAAAGAAAATTTGGTGGAAAGCTTGCACAGACAAAGAATAACTTCTTTTAAAGTGACACGATTTAAAAACAAGCAAATGCAAAAATCTTGGCAGTTCTTCTTTATCCTTACCTTCAACATGTTCGAAACCATGACGGTTATAAGAGCTCTTGTCAGCCATGTGTTGTTGCGCCTGAGATGCCACACTCAGTACCTCTAAACTGTGTTGTTGTTTCCGAACAGTGACACTTAGTCCTTCTACCATGTGTTCCTGGTTCTGAACAGTTGCACTTAGTTCTTCTAACACATGTTCCTGGTTCTGAACAGTCGCACTTAGTTTTTGTATCCTAGTTTGCTGATTCTTAACTGTGGCACTTAGTTCTTCTATCCTATTTTTCTGATTCTGAACAGTGGCACTTAGTTCTTCCATATTTTTGTGTTGACTGTTAATAGTTGCACGAAGTGTTTCTATCGTTTCTAGCTGCTGAGCATTTTGTTTCGCAGAAAGTTCTTCCATTTCTGCCAAACGTCGCAAAACGGTATCCAAGTCAGGCGTGCTCGTCCTGTAGGTGGCAACAGTCTGCCCAAATACCAACGCCGAAATCAATAGCAGTGCCATAGACATTTTCTTAAATAAAAGCGAATGTTTTCGGTTTTCAGATCGGATAAGAATAAATGTCAAGAGTCTAAAAGATAACGATTTCAAATACAATGTAGGTTACAAATACACTGAACTAAAAAAATTATCAACTCAAACTGTTTCCTTTATGAAACCAATAATTCATATTTGAAACGATGTAATGATCTTTGTGAGTAGAATATAGCATATTTGAAACGTATACTAGAAACAAACTTTGTGTCCTGTGTCTAAGTTTGCATTTAAATAGAAGTAGCAAAATCAAGGATACGCGAACCTTACTATTTATTGAAAATGTATATTGTGAACTGTTTTCCTAGCGTCGAGCGTGTCTATCTCTGATATGCAGGTTTCACTTTTTTGCAATTGTGAAAAAGTCGAACTAAATAAAATTGGCATCTTACTAACAATACAATTAACGCAACCGGACACTCCTCTGTAACTTTAACCTTACAGTCTAAAATATCGATAAAATATTTTAAAATGCTGACTATATACAGTTTAATTGATATATTTAGGTTTTATGTAATAAGTTCTAATATTATTTTTGTTTAAAATGCAGTTTTATATGTATGTGTCTTCCATTTACATCATTAAGCCAAATTACATTCCAGTGTCACAAATATTAGTTGGGTTATTGATCAAAACACAAACTACTATATGCAATCAATATACTTAAATAACAAAATCAAAACAATACCATGTTAAAACTAAAATGTCTTTTGATCGTTCAAAAATTTGTTTAACGTTAGTTTCCACTTTGAAAATGAATCTGCATTTCGTAAATATGGCATTTTTAAGTTAAACTGAGCATACAAGGAATGTTCTACATTTATTAATATTAAAATAAAATTAAATAAAATTACAAAATTCAAAATGACAAGTGTTTCAATCAACTGTTTAGCAGTAACGATCTATGTGACGAGAATATAGCAGTATAAGTACTATCCTTAATTAACATAGCTGTGTAGACTAACTGGAAACCAAGATAATTATGAATATAACATTGTTCAATTTATAAATAATTTATATATTCTATTAAAACCATAGCTCTTCACATTATAACAAATGGTATGCTCGGAAGAGGAGCTTATAGAATAAAAATCAGCTTTCCAGTTGAAGAAAGCTAAAAGAAACCCTCATTATTACACAACTTTTTCCTGTTTTTATCTACCGATTGTTTTAATATGAGAAATAAATCCACTATTAAAGAATAACCAAATTCGTAAGATATAAATATATAACTTTAATTTTACCTTGTATAATGCAAATACAATTAGCTTAATGGTTGGTCTTTACTTTTAGCTATCATATGTTACATCGTTCGGTAAAAATCAATTCTATATTTATAAAAACAAACTTGAGTATCCTCTGTTTTTCCAACGAAATTTTCTCATGGGTAAATAAGTTCGTTTGTTTCTTGTTACTAATCGCTCCAGCTCATTGAGAAATAGGATAGCGTATACTTTCAACAATGTTATTTGTAGTACAAAGGGGCCGTCACACTATGACGTTCTGGTCAACGTTCACTGAACGTTTCAATCGTTCATTTTTGAGCGTTCTAGAATGAGGCTGACAGATCTGGCGTGTTATTAACGTTAAGTCTAACGCATTACCTGCGTGTGTCTAACGCACTCGAAGCGTTTAACAACGAACAAGTAAGAAAACCCTAAAACCATTAGCATGTGTTCATTTGCAACTGGCGCACGAAGGACGATAAGTCAAGGTTACGCGAGCGTGCCGAGGCATGGACGTTCGGGTAACGCTCGAATGACGCTAAATGGACGCCAAAGGACGTTCGTTTCACTTTAGGCACTTGCTGTGTGCGCTAGGGGACCGTTCAGCGGTCGTTGACAAGTCGTCAGTGAGAGGCTCACGGCAAACCAAACGATTTGTAACAACCAAGTAACGATTGAGTAACGACTGATTAACGATAGCCGGACGCGTACAACGCTTGGCGAACGTTAGTAAAACGTTCCACGAAAGTTCTTAAACGTTCTTAAGCTTTTAAAATTAAACGTTGAAGAACGCTGGTCTCGGTGAAACTTTTTGTGCATGTTCAAATTTTTTTCCGGACCAGCGTTCTTCGCCGATTCCCGACGTTCACCGACGTTCACTAGCGTTCACACAACGCACTTCTGGCGCTATCCCAGCAACCATGGACGACTTACAACGTTTCCTCAAACGTCGTAGAACGCTGGCCAGAACGTCATGGTCTGACGGCCCCGGGAAGGGTGTAAAATAATATGTTTACTACTTTATATGCAGTTCATCAGTAACAACAACAAGCATGTTCAACTTTTAAATGATTAAAAGTTAGAATCTCATTGATTCCAATGTTTTCCAATCAGATGGCGATAAATTTAGTGTAGATTTATTGTAACAGTATGGGTGCGTTCATATACACTATATTTTATATGAAATGACAGCCAGCAATGCCCAAATTACGAGACGTTTCAAACAATACTTATATCGATATCATTGAATTTTGTCATAATATTTAATTACTCTTGAAAAATATTTAATGCTTTTTAAACATGTTTGCTTGGGTCTGCAGCTCCAAATTCGTAAACGAATTCTTAACGAATTAGATAACAACTATCTTTGTTTTCGCTATAATAAGTGAAATATTCATTCACTAACGGCCACATCTAGAAGACACAGCTCTCCGCCCAATCAAAATTAGAGGAAAAGAGTGCATGGTTTATAAAAAAGATCAAATAAGACACCACAAACAAAACAGAGAACCTGTGTGGGTACCGCCTAGGAACGGTCAGTGACAAAACAGTTTGCCACAGGTGGTTTAACCATGATCAAAATTCATATACTCTTAAACCCCTGTTGTCGAGCATAACGATCAACAGTAGATGGGTTAATCAGCAACCATGCTGAGCGCTGTAGAATATCAAGTTGGTTACCTTTTTTAATATACAGATGGTTTTACGAATAACGTGGAGATCTTGTCTTATACTTTCTTTGGTTTATAAATCAAATCTCCATAAAAACTGGCTGAGATATACCTTGATGCAGTTGAAATTTTAAATTACGCCTGCATTTTTAAATTAAATCTGGGTAACGGCGATAAAACAGGCAAAAGTTTTTTTATTATCGGTAGCGAAAAACCTGTTTTAAAGTGTTTTTTTCTGTTATGCAAAGATTACGTTAATTGAAATCTTTAACATTGTCATAACTTTTACAAAAGCGAACAAGATTTGATATATAAACCCCGCAAGATATTGCGCGAGCGACTCCACTGTCTTAAAATTGTAAATTTACAATATCTTAATTGAAATCATCATTTTTAACCATATATTTTAGCAGTTTTAAAACAGTTTGGTTAAATCAATGGAAAGATTTAGATCATTGCAGAAGTGCCTGCTCTATTAAGTCGGAGTTTTATATAATATGTATTTTGTTGACTACAGATGTAAAATTGTTATTATCTATATTAAATAAATCGTCAAAGTACCGTGTTGTGTTGTTCATGGCTGTAATAATGTTATCTTGAATTCACATTAGCGCTATTTGTGCAGTGTGGCGGCCGTAAAAAAGACTCCCCGTACATTTAGTCAGTATTGTTATCAGTAAAATAACCCGTTGCCGATGTCATGCAGTGATGGTTATCCGGGCCATCCGATCAACCCTTTTTTTTTGGGGGGGGGGGGGGGGTTGTCCCGGTTAGCTCAGTTGGTTGCGTCGCAGGAATTGCAGTGCTAGGCGCTGTCGCCGTGACGGTGCGGGTTCGGTCCCAGCTAGAGACACTATCATTTGATGACAAAAGAGTTATCATATAGTCTTCTTCACAGCAGTATAAATACGGATCAGCATCAACGGATGCCTTTTTATATGTTTTTTTTTAATAGAGGTGCCAAATCTAGCATGAATATTATCCAGTAAGAAAGAGAGCGACTCGATTATATCTTCGCATGTCCATAAAATATAATTACCATAAGAACCATCTGTAAAAAAAATCACATTACAAGCTATTAAGGTTTACTTTCTCTTTTTCTCTTGCAAAAGTATTTTCAATGAGACTGAGTTTGTCACGTACTTGCTTAACATGTACCGTGGTATCATTTAATTTTCGCGCAAAAGCCGCATACATAAATTCGCGCGGGAATAAATTGGCAATCGTAGTTTTCAGTTAAGACATATTTTTTCTGTGTAATTTGGCTACTATTTCAAGTAGCAAAACGTTTGCCACTAACCGTTCCAAAGCGGTAACCCCTCTGGTTAAATTAAACCCAGTGAACAGTTTACATGTGAAGTGTCTGATAAGTTTATATGTTCACATGTCCCTGCTGATTATATTTAGTGATTATATACAAAAAATATTTATATTATACTCCGCAATATAATTAAAACGTAGTTGTATTGTTTGTTACATTTAAATATATAACTGCTTTCATGCTGAAAAGTGTTTACGCTCTTCTTCTGATATCTAAAAGTAAATTATGCTTTGTATGTCTTTCTTCATTCTCGTAATTGTCAGACAATTGAATTTTCCTTGTTAAACCACTTCGATATCCAATCGAACAAGATGAATTGAAAATGAGATCCAGCGTCATTGCTAAGAATAAATCACAATAAAAGGAAGTTTTGTGAAGTTTTTAATAGGATTTCATAAGAGCGGAACCGCCATATTCTTCAGCGAGATGCAAAGTAATTGGAAATGTAGGGAAATAACGTCGGAAAGAGAAATATGTATTAATTTAGAATGATATATGCTTTTCATGAAATTGTTACATAACCAGTATTCTGGTCAACGTGGCCTCTTTTTCCATGACAAAGTACGAGGACACGAAAAATGTATTCTTTACGTTAAACGAGAAAAAATCGTAGAACAAATGTTAAAGCCTGACTTCAGAGGCATGTGTGTGATTAACAAGTTATTATAAAGTTGTTGTATTTTTTTGGCATCGCTGTCTTTTGACCTAGTAGATAGTTATTTTAAACATTAAACTGCCTTAAACTATAGGCTCAGTCATTTAACATGCAGTAGAAAAATGTATTAACTATTTTAATTAGTAGCTAGTTTTAACAGAGGCATCGAGCAGGGCGATTATGTATTAGAAACGACCTTTACTTTGAAGTGTAGATCTTATCTATAATGCTTTGTCGAAAAAAAATTAAAATGAGGCAAACTCGAGCATTCTTCATTTCCCGGGAAAATTGTCAAAATCTAAATACAGACACTCTCTTGTAACTTTTACAAAGAAAAGCAACTATTTAAAGTATTAGTAACGACAACTCTGCATACAGAAGACAAACAATCCCAATAGTTTCACGGTAGAGAATAAAATGAAGTACCAAAAAAATCAGTTGAAACTGTTAGTCACAAGGACACAAGATATTGAGGTCAGTATCATATTACTCATTTGGGCATTTCAAACGATGTTTTGTGTTGTTTAGTTGATGTGAATTTATGCGAATAGAAGTTTATGGATTTTTTTTAGATCTCGCTATTTTTTCCTTACTGTTCTAACGTGTTTTACCATATGCAAAATAAAGATACCTTAGTTGCATCCATTTGTGCAAAGTTTCATTGAACTGCATTTTGCCGTTATTCATGTTATTGAGATTTTGATAATTTTCTTTTTTATCGATGAACGTGAAAGGAGGAGTGTAGTGGACCCTTAAAATATTTTAAATTTACATAAGCGGTTCTGCGAACTTTGTTTGCTCAATGAACAAAACAATGGAACCAGCTAATAAGAAGTCCGCTGTACTCTGATCAAGGTCAGAATGTTCCCCTTTCAGAAAATGTTTAGAATGGTTGATGAACACGGAAGCTTTTCAATATGCTCGACACACTTACCCTTAGCACTATTCCTTACAATTAAGAAAAATGGGTCTAGTTCGAATGCTGATGAATTCTAATTTATAATCAAAGCCAATAATAGGTTATTTTTCTGACCTAAATTGAACTGTTTTGCCAATGAGATGTGTTTAAAATTGATTAGGTGACTGATCGTTCGTTCATGACTGAATAAAAACTAAGTGCAACTTTTTTCTCTACTTTTCTGTTTGTATGGCTGACTTTCATTGCCAAAGTAACGACCGGCGAGAAAATAAATAGCGTATTCTAAGTACTTTTGAATTTGAGTTTATTGCTGCATCAACTTTACGGAACTTCGATCCTATCCTTTTTCGAAATGTTTCCGTTCAACCCTGTCTTCAAAGACCACTCAGGAGCACCTCAATATTTACACCAATAAAAAGTACAATTTTGATCCATCATAAACGATGGTATGCATATGACGGTGAACATGGAACCTTCAATGCGGTATTTTCAGATTAATACCATTCCATGTTCAGCGGGCTATGGTCCCCAGAAAAAAGAATGGGTTTGCCCTAAAAGAGAAAACAATGGGCGGAACTAAACAAAATAGAATTTTGACAGGGGATCTGAGAGTATAAATCCTGCATATCACAGACAACGCCAAAGGCAAAATTTAAAAAAAGCAGGACGTATATCCTTGGGTTGATTGAACAATATCCGAATCTACATTGGCTGGGATATTGCAATCACCCATCTATAAACAGGCCGAAATATTTAAACAAAAGCAATTTTAGAAGTACTATTGACATAGTACATAAATATCATAAATAATACGCTTATCAGAAAAAATCCTTATACAAGACACCCAACACGTATTACCCACACGTAAAAAAAGGTAAGAAATTAATATGACCACAAACAACATTAAGGAAACATATCCTTCTTATAGAGTATTTATATAAATGAAAAAGTAACAACATCACAAACAAGATTTATTGCCGATGCCCAATTCTGAACCATAAATAAAATTCCAAACCCGGGGCTGGCGGCGTGGTAAGTAATACGGAATAACATTACTGTCCATGAGGCTCAATCAAACCTTGCCACAATAGCTAGAATCTGATGTACTGCTTAGATATAGTTGCACATGGTTGCACATGGAAAGCATGGAAAGTGTACATAATTATACAATATTCAATATTCTCAATATACAACCATTTCTGTTGTAAGTCCAGACAAATGTTGACATCCTGAATATGTCAATTTACTCTCTTGTGCAAATCTTTAGGCGCTCATTTGAAAATCAAATCATTATGATAGCGTACTATTTTATGGTGAGATATATGTTTAAGTTGTTAGAACAAATCATGTGAGAAAATAAATTGGATATTCAGACTATTAGGATATTATTTTCCAAAAAACTAATGTCACTCTAAATCCGTTTAGGTAATTTATTGGAAATACCAGAGTTTGATATATATCATTTTGTATCCCGTTCAACATTCTGATGATCGTATAGTAGATTTTATTTTTTAACAAAGTACATTGTTCATTTAAATACAGTTTTTATTCTCGTTCAAAATGCATCATTCTGGAAATTCTGTTTATACAGTTCAAAACGCGTAGTTCTTCAAATTCAAATTACTCATTTCAAAACCGCCTAAACCCATCTTAAGCCTTAAATAAAAGAATTCACACCAAAAAGGCTTTGCTTAAGCATTTTCAACAAAGATCTAGTAATCCGTGCGAATCCTAGAATTGAACTCAATTAACAGAAGAAATCTGTCTCATTTTAAGCAAAAAGTAGCGCAAAATCGTTGTGTCCTAAAAGTTATAAACTTAGATCAAGTTTCTTTGTCGGACTAGTTATGAGTACTTTCTGTTTGCAGAAAGCTCTAAATAGTTTTATGAGTTGTATACTTTAACTTCTTATCTCAATGAATATTACTTTAATATTCTCACATGAATACTTCCATGGACAAAAAACAACATACTATGAATACTTGCTTATACCTAGACAAAAGCTACCATTACCGTAAACCGAGAGTTTTGAAAGATTTTCAATGTTCATGAAAGTTTACAAGTTTCTTCCTGCAGCGTATTACTGAAATTTGCTGACACAACAATTTAGCCCAGGCTATAGTAGTACAATTTATTCAATCATCAATATCACAAATAAACTGGATATTCTCCACAGAAGTCTCTTTTTGGCTGCGTGGGGAGGCTGTGTTTTCTAAATGTGGTGATTCCTGAGAAGCATATTTCACTTTTTTCTAAATATGAGCTATTACTGGCTTGAAGAGAAAGGCCCTGAACAAAATAAAAGCATGATCTAAGCAACTGAAACATATTTAGTCTTGCCTTATTGTTTCAGACGAGTCATCGTAACGTAACAATACATAATCAACAACATCAGAAACACGATGCGAAAAAGATACAGTCATTATAAAAACATTAATCTGATATCGTTTCATTTTTTCTCCTAGTCACTTATGTCAGTATACAGAATTACTATGGTTAAATGTCCTTGTGTGTTTGTGCAATTTCCTGAGTGAATCGTATCGGTATACTACACCTTAATAGGGCTGAAGGTTATAAAGCTGAGATAGGAAACCAGTCTCAAATCTCAAGCATCTGATTGGCTGAAATGGCGACTGGTCGCCATTTCAGCCAATCAGATGCTTGAGATTTGAGACTGGTTTCCATGCTCAGTTTTATAACCTTGGACACAGTATATATGACAGTCTTTAACATGATTTACAATCATGACATACATTAACATTCCTGATACTTAAAGATCTGTAAGATTTAAGACCAAACTCATCGACCTGTTTGGTCTGGCTAGTGGGGGGGGCTCACTAACGCTCAAGCCCAGAGTTCCTGTGATCATTGAACTACGATAATAACAGGGAAAAGGAAAGTTTGAAATGCCATACATGATTGTTTTCACTAAATTGGTCACATATAATTTACCAAATATAGAAAATAACTCATATAAATAAAATATTAGCAATTGCATATTGTTACCTGATAATTATGGTTGCTGAATAATACATTCTGGCACTGGCAGCACAATAAAACAACAAGAGAAAAAGTTTGAAATATTACTCGTCTGACCAAGAACCGGCAAAAAACGGATTCTTGCTTAAAAAGAAGAAAGGGACTCCATGAGATAACACACAGGAAAGATACACTTTTTCGCACTGCAGTGACAAAATCGTTTTCGTTCCTATAACTTGACAAATCTTTTAATGCTGTCAACCTTCCCCAGACAGCTTCATTAAACCTGAGATTGGGGTTCTTTTTTAACTTCTTCTCACGCTATCACATACATTCATTTGCATGTGTAGACTGTACAATACATTATTTTCCTTAAAAACTATGTATTTCTTCTGTTATTTAAACGTATATTTCTGGATTTTTATCTAATGGTAATATTATTTTTCGCAATATAAATTTAAAACTCTTTAACTTTACGATCATCCAGCATAAATACAAACGAGCAATATGATCATCAAATAAATGATCAACACAAATGTTTCGTGTTGATGCCGACCTTGAAATGTAAATGAAAGTATTAGAAAGCCTTATAACTGTTTATCATCTTATGCTAGTGGGGGTTCGTGCATGATTCCTGAAAAGGTTAAATAAACTAAAACGTCTCTAGAGATTTATTTACGTTATAAATTATTTTTCTTTATCCGTACTATAATCCCCTATTTATTTATTAATAATTCATATACCGGTACTCACATAATTCCTTTTTTCTTCACTGAAATCCAAATATGTCAAAACGATACCGTTACGACACATGTTGTTTTCAATATTTAGTATCTGAATATAGAAAAAGAGTATCCTGATTACTCAACCAAGTCATGCAAAGGAAACAATGCTTTGACAAAAGGATAAATCTATATTCATACCAACCTTCAGTTAAAACAAATATAGATAAAAAAGTGAAATATGCATATCAGGAATGGCCACATCCAGCAGACACAGACTCCCCACACAGCCAACAGGTAGAAAGGAAAAAAGAGCATGGTTTTACAATAATCAGTTTCAAAATGGACGCCACAAACAAATAACGAAAGTGAGAACCCGAGGGGTTACCGCATTGGAACGGTCAGTGGCAAAATAATTTGCCACTGGGGGTTTAAACCAGGTTCTAGGGTGCCCCAACAGGTTCTCGTATCACAAAACAAGTACACGTTATCTTGGTGAAATAACTCCAACCCTCCCATCGGCTCAACAATGTTGCATGCAAAAGCACACAAACATATTAAACATAAGAAGCTAATAGCATTGCAAAGCCAAAAGGCGGATACTCAATGATCTTACCGAGACCAGAGATCCTGGAGTAAAATCAGCAAGAACACGATGACAGGGATAAAAAAACAAATCGAGCTTCTAGGTTCTTTTAAGAAAAGATTTCCCTACAAACCTTCTTAAACTCTTAAACCCCTGCCACCGTCGTGCAACCAAAGAGGTAAGCATAATGATCAACTGTAGACGGGTTAATCACCAGGCCTGCAGAGCGCTGTAAAATGTCATGTTGGTAACCTTTCTTTTTTAATTTACAGATGGTTTTTACGAATAACCGGGAGAAATTAACATTGCCATCTTCTTAGGGTTGTAAATTAAATCTCCATAAAAAACCCGGCTGTGAAATACCTTGTTGCAATAGTGATTTTAAACTGCACCTGTATTTATTAATTAGATCTGGGTATCGGCGATAAAACTTGCAAAAGGTTTTCCTTAATTCGTGATACCGATAACCCTGTTTTAAAATTTCTTTCTGTAATGCACAGATTACGTTCACTGAAATCATTCACATCGTTTCAAGCTCTTGAAGAGCGAACAAGCTGTGAATTATAAACCCCGTTAGATGTTGTACGAGGAACATCGCCGTCTAAAAACGGAAAATTTACTATATTAAAATAAAAATCATCTCTTTTATCATATATTTTAGTAATAACGTTACCATTATCAATGGACAGATTTTTAGATCAAGAAAGTTTGCTTGCTGTTCTGAATTGTTCGCTTTATAAAGCTGTAGTTCTTTTGGATAAATCTTATTAACCAGTGAAGGAAAATGGTTATTATCTATATTTAATAAATCATCAAGGTACCTCGAGGTGTTATTAAAAGCTGTAATAATATCATCTTGATGTTCGGTAGAAAGAGATAACATAAAGTCTATTTCATAACAGTATAAAAACAGATCAGCAACAAGAGGTGCACAATTAGTACCCATTGGAATGCCTATTACTTGTTTATAAATCGAGGTGCCGAATCTCAAATAAATGTTATCCAATAAAAATTTGAGCGCCTGGATAAGGTCTTGACTGGTCCATGAAGTATAATTATCATATCATCTGTAAAGAATGCCCTATGTTCATTACAAGCGATAAATGTTTTATTTTTTCTAGCAAACGTTTATTCAGTGAGACTGGTAAGCTTGTCTCTTATTAAATTATGAGGGAGAGAAGTATATAGAGTTGAAAAATCATAATTAGACAAACAGAACGCCTGAAAATTATTTGATTTAAGCTTCTTCAAAATGTCATTTGAATTTTTTATAGACCAAAATAATTTTTTTCCAGTGGTTTCAAAAACTTTTTCGCAATACCTAATAACATGTTCTTTTATAGCTGTAAGACAAGATAGATGTTAACTTTGACAAACAGAGATAAGAGTCTAGATTCTTTTTAGTAGAGCGATCTAATGCTCCAATATAATAAATCTGAGATTTGAAACCAGTCTCGACTTTAGTCAATCAGATGCTAGAGATTTGAGACGGATTTCCATTCTCAGTTTTATTACCTTGGGACAATGCCTAGACTCTGACATAGACATGCTTGAATCATATGTAAATTTCAATTATTTGTACTGATTAGTAAATGACGATGTCATTTATCTTGGAGCGGCTAAAACTATCTTTATGGGTTTGATGAAATCATTTAACTTTTGATCTCAGTAAAAAAGGTGAGTTAAAGCTGGGAAAATATAGAATTTATTTGTCTCAGCCCTACCGTAGTATATGTTTGGTAAAAAAAAAGTAGCAATAACTACAATAACTTATTTGTTAAAAACATTAAATGTTGCACAAACCAACGCGTTTAGTCAAAGGTGTGTAGTAGCATAGGCCAACTGGACTGTCACTGTGCTGTTTTCGATGGACGGACGACCAGCGGCATAACATTATACATTGAAAATTCTTTTGTTCACAATTATAGTTCTGTGAAAGTTTGGTTGAAATCCCTTGACAAATGTAGGAGTTGCACACAGAAAAGTATTTCTCTATATATTACATTATGTGGAAAAAAGCAAACGCCCATAATTCTGTCAAAAATGATCACAAAACCCGGAAAATACGCGCCAGGACGATTGGTGACAATCATTCTGTGAAAGTTTCGTTGAAATCACTTGAGAAATGTAATAGAAGTTGCGCACAGAAGACTTACATATGTGGAAAAACAAAGGGCCACAATAAGGTCAAAAATGACAAAATCACAAAACCCCGACATATGCGCCAGGGCACTTCATGACAATACTTCTGTGAAAGTTTAGTTAAAATCCGTTGAGAAATGTAGGAGGAGTTGCGCACAGAAGAAATTGTTTACGCCCGCCCGCCGATGAACCCCAATCTAATAACTAGGAATTTTTCTCCGGAAAACCTGGTTAAAAAGGATTTCTGCTGAGTTGTTTTAAGATTTTTAATACACTTAACAACTTTTCTAAGTATACACTATTTTCCTCCCGATATGTTTCATATTTGTAAGATTATTTGTTAACCATTCGATAGTATGCCTTTCATATGACAGTAAAGTCTTAATTACACTGTTAAGTTATCGACTTCCATACTGCACGTGCATTTCGTGCTTTCTACAGATTTCAGCTAATCTCTGATACTTGCCAATTTATTATGTACATGCCGATATCAGTTTACACAACAAAAGAACATTTATTATGAGACGAATGACTTTGGAAGAAAGAGGTCGAGCTTTCGGGATGATCCAAACAGGCTCATCAGTTAGAGAGGTAAATAAAAAACTTATTACATTTCAAAACGCGCAACATATTGTTCGTTTAGACATCCTGTGTGCAGCTACAATATGTAAAACCACCAATTATATTACTGAATGTAATATCGTTTTCAGTTTGCCCGTATTTTTTTCAGCGAAACCCAAGACATTGACGAAGCTTTTAAAAAAAGATTGAGTAAACAGGAAGTGCTAAGCATCTGGCATGGGCAAGTGGAGGTCCTGTGACAACAAGACGACAAGATGATGTTATCCAGCGGCTACACACTCAGCAGCGATTTCGACCAGCAACAAAGACAGCGATTCGGGTCATCGGCATTCACGGCAATCTGTTTTCTGTGGTTGCAAGTATTCTAAATGATTGTGAGCAGTCAGTTGTCTGTCATTTTGAATGTTTTATTTATAAATCAGTTAGTATTTATTGCATGTGTTATTGAAAGTTTAATAGCAATAGCTCAATTATGAAGCCAGTAATGCCCCAGTGCGAAGGTGTATACCTAGAATAGATGTTAAGGGTATATCCAGCAATCAATTTTTATTTCGTGAATAACCTGAAGTGTCGAAGAGCCTTCAAGGATCCATTTGAGAACATTACCAATGCATTATATTCAAAGACTGTGCCCACAAATCTGTTTTAAAGACTTTCGTACCCAGCAGCAAAACTCGGCGGGAACTTTTTCAACCAGGACACGAGGTAACTTTTAAGGCTCTATAAAGCACTTTGCAACATTAAGCGTACGATCAGGGAGCTGCCGTGTGGCGATGTACATCCTCGCCATTGGCCTGCTACAAACAACCTTATTGATAATTCTCAAACTACTTGCGAAGAGAGACAGCCTAAATATCCATGCACAATATGTAACAAAAGGAGTTACTTCTCTTTTAAGTCCGTGAGCTTTGATCTCTGTCAACAACGCATCCATCATCTCTGTCAACGACGTTATCAGCAAATTCAACAAGAACACAACCCTTCAGAAATCCATCAGGATCCTTTTCAGTGTTTTTGCTTTTATTTTATAAATGACTCTTCATTTTATTTATGTAAAGCAAGATCCGTACTTCCAACGTTGTCAGAACATACAACTAGGCTTACATCTGCAATGATTAGTGGTGGAAATCATATTCCGAATTATACAATTACCCGACTTGATTGCAATAAGAATGGAGGCAGAATGTGTACGTTCGTCCGTGATGACTTGAATTTTTAAAATAAGAACAGATTTGTTGAAAGATGTCTAAGAATATTATTTTTGAACCAGTATTTACCCAGAACAAGCCATTCTATGTTGATACAGTGTATAGACTTTCAAAACATTAATGTTTTTATACAGAATTGAAACCATTTCAACACCTCTTTCATGACTGGTTATATTTGATTTTTATATCTGCTTATTTCATAAGTGTTGTACAGTTTATAAATTTTATTATAACATCTTAAGGCTTTTAAACCTAATATTTTATGCTAGTGGTAGAACTATTTTATTTACACATAATGATTCAACTGTCGCCATTTCAGCCAATCAGATGCTTGAGATTTGAGACTGGTTTCCAATCTCAGCTTTATAACCTTCAGACTCGGTCGCGGTGTATGATCTTGAAAAATTGAATTGGTTACATGTTGAAAACACAGTCAAACAGTTGAGGCACAATCACATGTTTAAGATTTACCATTTAATATTTACACTTCAACTTCGTCCTCTACGATGAAGTCTTATTCATTTAAGGAATCATAATTTTCAATGGTAACCAGTGTGACGTAATAATTTAAAAGGCGTGGCTATAGTAGAACCGTTCACAATTTATTGGACGTTGCGCAATGTTTTGACGTGTGACGTCGCCCAGCACGCACGTTTTGTCACGAGTTGCTGCGAAAAAGCGTATCGTCTTTCACTTTGTCGTCATTGTTGCTGTTCCAACAGCCATTCAAAAAAGCCGTAATATCACGAATTCTTTTAATAATTTCTGTATTCAAGAGAGTATTCATGTGTGTAAATATAAGGATTAAATCTATATTTGATGTTTTTCATTTGGGTATGAAAAACAGTTGGATTGTTTAAAGTATGCGTGAAGCCCTTCGGGCTTCACACACTTTAAACAACCGAACTGTTTTCCATACCCAAATGAAAACCATCAAATATCGATTCAATCCTTAAAACAGTTCATCATATCTTACAGCTTACTCTCTTTGTTGTACCAATGTGTCAGATCTTTCAAACCTATTTTAATCAGTTTCAATATTAATCGATCCTGAAACAGACTTTATTGTATAATGAAATTAAAGATTAGAATGAGCTCCCAGAAAACATAAAATGCATTTTTAACTTTGTTCAGTTTAAAAAAAAATCTGTTATAAAGCATTAAATCACTAAATACAAAAGGCGGTGAGAAATGTATATACCGATGTATTACTGGTATCGTAACTACATACAGTCTGTGATATGAATGTTTTAAGTATAGTTTAAAAGAGCATACCTTTATGTTGCTTGTTTTACCAAAAACTTTATAAAAAAACTTTTTTTATTTCGTTTCTGTTTGCGTATTTTTATCAACTCGTATGGGCCCCATTGGAAATATGCTTTAACCTTAAATGGCTATTCATAGGTGCATAGTACTTACATCTCAGAAGTGTGCTCTCTTATGTGCCCTCAAGTGCCATTTTAAATGTTTCTTTAAAGGTGGTATCATTTGTTGTGGAAGAGTTGACGTGGTTTGGGTGTGTGAGATCCTAATTTCAGGAAAGTATATAGTTTTTTCTGACTTCAAAACTTCCTTAAGCTTGATGTAACATTTATACATCACATGAATGTTAAATGTCATGCAAAAGTCAAAATAAAAGAGAAATATGTAGCAATTTCTTACCTTGAAGACAGACTTTCTGTGGGAGTCCAAACTTCCTATACTTACACTGTTGTGAACAATAACTGCCACAGGAAGACAGTCCATTAACAAGGTCAACAATGTCTTAGAAGATAATTTATTGAACAAAGGTAGGAATGTAAAAAAAACAACATTCTCCAATTGACTGTACTTATGAATTTACATCCATATTTGTTTACAAATTTGTACAGTAGGACTTCCCAGAATGCAAAGTATGGTGAACAATATAATCCATTACTTTCAATGTTTCTGTTAGTAGTCCAACTATTGTAGGAATGTAAGAAATGTATTTCTACTAGTATTAGAAGTGTTTTGAAATGTTGAAGGCAAGTAATAACATATTAAAAGTTAATTGTGTACACAGTCTTTCTCATGCATTGTAAAAATATTTCTCACCGATGAAAGATTGGTAACCAAATGTTTGAAATCTGTGTTGTTCTAAACATGACAGTAATGACATCTTGAAGATGTTATGCTGAATAACTGACAATACTAGTGCTGTTTAGAAATTCACAATATTTTGAAACAGTTCTGTTTGTCAGACATTTGTTGAATACTTAAAAGTATTATAATTGCAATTTTATTAATACAGCCATTTTCCACGACATAAGATAATTACGTGTGTCTATGAATATTCATATGCATATGTGTACAATTCCTCTCGACCGCTGGCCATGGCGAGTAAATGATCCTTTGGGTTGAGTGAAGCGTCCAAATCACTCGACCGACCGGGCGATTACATTTCAGAAATGCACATCTGTTTTCTTTGCAAAATTAAATATTTTCACTTTGTTCACTAAATAATTTTCTGATGTAAACATGATAAAGGTAGCAGCAGCGATTTATTTTTTTAGGATCTTCACTGGGTTTCTAAAATTAGAACGAGGCTGCAAGTGCACATACTTTCCCCGTCATATCTCAAAATGTCGAAACAAATGAAATATTTTAAAAAATGTAAGGGTAATTGTACTTTCTGTAAGGGCAAATGCACTTTTTCATTCACTCGACCTACAGGGCGAGTAGGTCCAAAACAGCGTACACCTCTGATATCTAAACAATTCGTGCATTCCAATATATGTATAAACATATTTATTTATAATAACATTATATTTGTTTAATTATACTAGTTATGTTATTATTTGTCTATTGACACATTTCAAAAACACTTATTTCATTAAGTCATAAAATATTTCACGGTTAACAGAAAACTAATATTTCAACCTTTACCTGAAAAGGCAGATAATTAAATAATGACATTGAAAGTCCTATATTGTACACCATACCTTGCATTTAGAAAAATTGGTAAACAAACATGGATACCAAATTGGAGTGTGTAGTCATTTTGAGAAATGTTGTTTTTGTACATTTCTGCTATTGCTTAGTGGATAATATTCTAATTCATTGTTGTCCTTATTATGGACTGTCTTCAGTGGAAGTAATTGTTGACAAAAGTGGAAGTATAGGAAGTTTTGACTCCCACAGAAAGTCTGTTTTAAATGTAAGAATTTACTACAAATTTCACTTTTATTTTGCTTTTGCATGACATTACACACTCCAATGCTTAATTAATGATATGTGAAGCCACAAAAAGTTGACTAGTCCGAAAAACAAATTAACTTATATGAAATAATGATTTCCAACACCCAACCCACATCATCTCTTTGATATCTCCTTAATGTATTATATTTGTAAGAGCTATTATGATAAATACATAAATAAATAAATAAATAAATAAATAAATAAATAAATAAATAAATAAATAAATAAATAAAACATCACTTTGACACGTGTTCAAGATCGTCTAAAGTAGCTTCCATGCTTTGGCATGTCTGTCTGCTTTCATGGTTACAACAAATACTTATTAATGTGGAATGTACCTTTTATAGGCTAATATAAGCTAAGATATATTTTAAATTTTTATTTCTGCCATAGAATCATCTAGAATTAAGAACGAATTATTTTATTGTTATTTTAAATTACCAGTCCCGTGCAGTACGTATGTGTGTTCCGATTAGCTTTCAGGAAAGCTAATACATGCCGAATGGCACGGCGTCCTTTTTCGTATTTATTTATTTTAGTTATTTATTTTAGTTTTATTAAGAACTAATGTTCTCGTCTTAATTTCAGTCTAACTAATATGGATATTATGAAAAATAAAATTGTAGAAAATAAAACAATTCAGTGGGACGCTTTGCAACGAGCAATGTCATTGGCTCATTCGAAACGAAGTGTTTGAAAAAAAAACAATTGATGTCTATTTTCAACGGAGTAGATTTTTCTTCCAAATATAGCTCTCTTAACAAGTCAAGTTAGAATATCAAGCACAAAAAATGTCGATGGTAAGTTATATGGTAAGACTGGTATGTGTTTGTGGTCCGAATGATGTTGGAAGCGTTTATTTGGAGGAAAAAAATTGAAGGTATCTCGTCAACAAAGACGTCAGAAAATCAGCTGTCAAAATCAAAATAATTTTTCCATTTTGGTCTTTTTGATGTACTTTCGAGCATTCCTTAGAAAAAAGACCATTCTTTTTCAGTTGTAAGTTGGCGCAAATGTGCTAATGATTGATTAGTACAGTTCAACCACAGGCAAATGAAATTTTTCATTACCCCACCTCCCAAAAGGTTTACAGGTCAGGTACTATCAACTTATAATTTTTTTTTAACAATAACGAGACAAAAATTTGTTGGAAAAGTTGGAGTGCACCACTGGAGAACAGCCATAAGTGTTGGGGGCTCAATATTATATTTTTAGGTCAACTTGTTTTCAATTTTTTTTTAATTACGTCCCATCGAAAATTCAGCCCGGATAACAGGATGTTATAGCTCAGGATGGGTGGACGGTTGGTTCAGTGGTAACGCGCTGGTCTACCAATACCGAAGTCATGAGTTTGAAACCCTAAAGAGGCACCGAAATTAATGTTTAAAAATTTATCAAATTTTGTTGTTTTAACGAATTCTTGGAAATACAAAGCCACATTAAGTCCGCATAAAGTATGACTATTAATACTATTAATTACTAGTTATAAGTTATTTTAATTTATGTAAATTCTTAATATTTACTGTCTTGAACATGCACGAGTAAATTGTTATAATTACACTGCGTCATATTTTAATAGGACTTTTATGACTAACAAGCAGTCTGGAAATAATTGTGAAATTTGGCAATATAACATAAAATCCCCTGAAAAACGGATTTTAAGAGTAAGTGAACAGTTTCATGTCTTAAATTAATTATAAGAAGCGCATAATTAAAAATTGAAGATTTAACGGATTATTCAACAATCAATCAACTACTACAACACTTCTGCATTCAATCTCTATAACATGTGTTTGTCATTAAATGCGAAATTGTTCTTTACTGACCACTTACCTTTAGTAAGATATTGCCGACATAGGTGCAAAAGTTCTCTAATTTAATCTCTCCTGTCATTTACTCTCAACACAAAAAATACCAAACGTTCTTTGCTAAATTCATGTTGAATTTGAATGCACATTATTTAAATATGAATAATCATTTAAGCCTTTTGGACATGTTGTTTTTTTTCGTTGCGTAATTCGACTTTTATTTTCAAATAATTCAATATTTAGTTATCAATTGTAAATATCAAACATTTTGAACTAATTTCTTATAGACATTTCAGTTTAATTTCATTTCAAATTTTTCACCGTGACAACTCTGATCATTACGATTATAACCATGATATCTTACAAAGGTCCAGACAAAGCCTAGTTTGGTAATAAATTTGGAGCAAAGCTTTATGCAACTTTAAATGTCGTATATAATATATTCTTATTTAACAGTTTAAAGTTAAAATAAATGATATAGACACATTTTTATAAAAGTGTGCATGACTTTGTCTGACTTTGTTTGGAAAATATGGATCATCGATCTTGACATTGTATAATCTTTGGAGAACTATAACTGGCTTTGCCTCGGAGTTATAATCTTTCAATTAACAAACATCATTTTAAATTAAATAAGTAACTTTATTTAAATTACTCTTTTGTGAAGTTATAATAATTAATAAAATGGCTTAAATCGACTTGGCATAGATATTTTAAGGACATAGCTTGGCTTTGTAAGGTCTTTGTCAGATGACAACTGACTTTGTATGCAAATGTGACGCTTTATTTCAATACATAATATTTAAACAGATATACATTTAATTATAACATACTTTTATGCATTTATAATGTTATTTTGTATGACTTTGTATGACTTTGTACTGACTTTGTATGACTTTGTACTGACTTTGTATGACTTTGCCAGACTTTGTATGACTTTGCAGTGTTTAGTAGGACCGGAAAATTTCCCACCCAACTAAGTACTGGTTCACGGTTATATAACGGTTTGCCCCACTCTCGCTTCGCCCCATCACGATTCGCCCCACTCAAAAGAACGACTCGCCCCCCAAATAAAATAATAAATACCTAAATGACTGATATGATTGCAAATCATTGAATATTTAACATTTATAAAGCCTAAATAGTTAATTGTGTGTATAAGTGTATGTATTGATTTTTAAATTATTTTTTTTCTTGCTTCAGGACTGTTAAGTAGGGGATGCAGTGACAATTCTACAGTCAGTTTTTGGGGCAGTAGAATAAAGGGGTTTTCATTGGAAAATTGGGAAGAGGCATAGAAATAAGTATTTTCAGAATTTGTGATATTTGACAATCTTGCCGATATTTATGATCGCGAAAATATGTTATGATGGAGTTACTGTGACACTGTCAGGGTTGCCAGCAGACTTGAAATGTCAGGGAAATTTGATTTTATTTCAAGGTCAGGGAATTGTCAGGGAATTTTAAAAATTGGTTAGTGAAAAATAAAAAGTCAGTGAAAAGTCAGGGAAAAATAATTGAAAGAAAAAAAATTGTTCTATTATATTAAAGATTGCATTTACAAATTTTCTGTTATGAATTGTTTTTATAATTGTGCATATAAAATTGCTTGAAGACTGAAAGGCTCTGCAACCCTTGCCTCCAGAAATTATACTAACAAGGTGCTACACACTAAACCCATGTACTTCCATCCAAGATCCACCTCAAAGCAACACTCTGAACTTAGTAATTTCTGCTATATAGGCCTTACTGATGATAGTTTGTGTCTTTGCCCATATAATTTCATCTATGGTTGGATTTTAAAATAATTGGCAGAAGTGACTGTCATAATGTAAACATGTCATGTACAAAATTCGTGTTCCAACATTCAGTTCATAGCAACCTAGGTTTTTGTATAAAGGCAGATTTTTTTTAAAATATTGCAGCACCAACTACTGCTACATTTTTCAAGATACTGACTTGAAACTTTAAACAAGTGAGGTACTTGGTATCATGTATAGATGTGCCTGACATATTTTTTATGTGGCTCTGTCCATCATTTTTATGACAGGTTCATGATTTTTTTAATCTTGTGACACAAACTTCAAAAATTTCTTTAGATTAATTTGAAAATTTAAGCATACATTCTGCATCAACTAACCTATTTTTAGGCCCAGTGTATATGTGGCTGACATATTTTTCATTTGGATCTGACTATTAATTATTAATATCAATGGATTGGAACAGGGATCTTCAAAACCTACATGCATTTTTCTAAGTTTATCCAAGCACTGAACAGCTAAATTGTGTGTTTTGTTTCACTTGTATGGTGTAAACAGCATTTATGTATAAAAATATTTTACAACATGAAGGAAACATGTATGGGGATTCAGTCTGAGGGGTTGTTTTACTTGTGTAAAATGGTATGTTGTTTTCTGGCCCATTTTACAGATTATGTATATTTCTTTTACTCTGCATTTGATGATTATTCCAGTCATTAGTGAATAATGGATACTTTAGCTTCAGTTGTGATAATCTCTTGCTTTATACTATGTTCTTTATTCATTTAGTTTCTGTATGAAGAATAAGAATACATTACCAATTATCTTAGAAGTATTGGTAAAATCTTGTACATAGTTTGTTATTTCACTAAACATAAATCTATTATTGAACTTTATACTAGATGTATAAATGATGCTTTAATTGTTAAAAAATGTAATAATATATCGTTAAAATAATAAAAATGTACTTATGGGTGGATTGGGCAGCAGTAGGGGTGTTAGCGGCTGTTTACGTTCGGTATTATTGGTCAGTGAAAAACCTGATTTGGTCAGGGAAAAGTCAGGGAATTTGTTTCGTCCTTGGTGCTGGCAACCCTGACCGTTTCCGGTTTTGTACTCGTCAAAACTTACCAAAAATGTGGCTGTATATGTTTGGCAGTATGGTTCACAATGAACCACTTTATCAATTTCATCAATTTTCTGCGAGTTCTTTTCTGATACGACACATTTCTGTTCGTTTTTAACACACCAGCTTCGTGGCGAGTTAAGATGCCGCCATCTTATGCAATACCGGATGTGTCATATCTAAGCAACAAAGCGGTGCTCAATAAAAAAATACACTACTATTTTTTACGGGCGAAGTTCAAAACGATTTTCAACCACCGGCTAATTGATAGTCGTAAAAACTGAGGGCCGGTTGGGTTACAGGAAACAGACATTATTTTTTTTTTAGGCCTTAGCATATACACATTATTGTGTCGCCTGCGATAGCAGGTAGACACATAGGGATCCTATTGTCCGGCGGCGTCGGCGTCGTCCGGTAGTCCCCCAACTTTAACCTAAAACTTAATGTTGCCTATAACTTTGAAAGTACTTGTCCTATTCACTTCATACTTGGAATATATCATCAGCACGAACAATGTCATCTGTGACGACAAGAATGATAACTCCAGTTTCAATATTTTTTGAGTTATGCCCCTTTCAAATGCAACTTAAACCTGAAACTTAATGTTGCCTATAACTTTGAAAGTTCTTGTCCTATTCACTTCATACTTGGAATATATCATCAGCACGAACAATGCCATCTGTGACAATAAGAATGATAACTCCAGTTTCAATATTTTTTTAGTTATGCCCCTTTCAAATGCAACTTTAACCTGAAACTTAATGTTGCCTATAACTTTGGAAGTACTTGTCCTATTCACTTCATACTTGGAATATATCATCAGCACGAACAATGCCATCTGTGACGACAAGAATGATAACTCCAGTTTCAATATTTTTTTAGTTATGCCCCTTTCAAATGCAACTTTTACCTGAAACTTAATGTTGCCTATAATTTTGAAAGTACTTGTCCTATTCACTTCATACTTGGAATATATCATTAGCACGAACAATGCCATCTGTGGCGACAAAAATGATAACTCCAGTTTCAATATTTTTTTAGTTATGCCCCTTTCAAATGCAACTTTAACCTGAAACTTAATGTTGCCTATAACTTTTAAAGTACTTGTCCTTTTCACTTCATACTTGGAATATATCATCAGCACGAACAATGTCATCTGTGACGACAAGAATGATAACTCCAGTTTCAATATTTTTTGAGTTATGCCCCTTTCAAATGCAACTTTACCCTGAAACTTAATGTCGCCTATAACTTTGGAAGTTCTGTCCTATTCACTTCGTACTTGGAATATATCATCAGCATGAACAATGCCATCTGTGACGACAAGAGTGATAAGTCCAATTTAAATTTTTTTTGAGTTATGCCCCTTTCAAATGCAACTTTAACATGAAACATAGTGTTGCCTGTAAATTGGAAATTACTTCTTCAATTAATTCACCTAATACTTTGAATAACTCATCTGCATTTACAAACCAATTTTTCGAAAATGATAACTCAGGTTTCACCATTATTTTAGTTATTCCCCTTTTAAATGCAATTTAGTTGACACATGTGTTCTGTTGTGTAGTATTGAAATCAACTTCAATAAAATATTTTTATTATATATGATTAAACATAGGCCCACATTTCAACGTTTTCCATGCAGGCGACACATGTGTTCTGCGGAACACAACATTCTTGTTTATTTTAATTTTAAAATCTTTTACAAATAAATTTTCATAACAAAATTTTATTATTGGCGAAAAACAGAGATTAGAGCTTTGTCGTTCAATGTAAAATATTTTAATTGCCAGGTATTTAACTGGCGGTTAATCTCGTGAGATTAAAGTAAACAAGTGTTCACTTCTTTCATTAGTTAATCACTTTCCCGGGTGACGTGACATTGCAACATCACAACTACTGCGGCATTATATGGCTCTGTGTGAACTGTGCGTCATTGACAGTTAAAAGTGCTGTTGTTTTACATGTGCTGTGTTTAACATTGTTAATGGTTGTTGTTTTATTTACAGTGTTTCATTGATTTTAATATATGTCGTTGTTTTACATGTACAACGTTATTTTCTTATTGTTGATTTTTTGTCAGTATTATTTGTTTGCATTTAGTTTCTGCAAGGTTTACCAATTTCCATCATCATCATAATTATCACAATTATCATATTCTTTAACTATCGGTAATGAATTGTTCATCGAAACATTGTATAACCTTGTTTGTTTATATTACAATAATGAAACATGTTTTGAAATAATTTCTTTTCATTTCAGTTTAATATTGTCCCCTCATCTCCACTCAAATAGCATATGCCAATTATGTTTTTTGCCATTTTTTAAACATGTCACCAATTTCTTCCGGGATAACTGGCTAGTGAAAATAACGTGTCAATTAGTGACAATAAACAGTAACACGGTCGTGTTCAAATTTGTACCCTAATGTGTAATACATTAAACAATATTTTAGGAAAGTAAAATACAATTTTAGTAAATATAAAGTTAAATTTAAAAAAAATTAAGGTCGCTGCATGCACTGCATACAAGAGATCTAGATCGCTGTATTTGAACGTTCAACTGCAATAAAGGGAAATCGTGTCTCCGTTTCGCGAATAAAACACTTTCAAAATCGGCTTAAAAAGATTTTTAAAAAGAGAAAATCAAAAAATAAGATAAAACGCCTTTAAACTTTGTTTTGCCCTCTCTTCTAACACAAACTCTATAAAATAGGTTTAAAAAAAGTACGTCAATTCTGTGGACTTTGTGGCAATTGATAATGCATATTTCCTTTTTGTGTCGCCTGCGATAGCAGGTCGACACATAGGGATGCTATTGTCCGGCGGCGGCCTTGGTGCTGTCGTCCGGTAGTCCCCCAACTTTAATCTGAAACTTAATGTTGCGTATAACTTTGAAAGTACTTGACCTATTCACTTCATACTTGGAATATATCATCAGCATGAACAATGCCATCTGTGACAACAAGAATGATAACTCCAGTTTCAATATTTTTTGAGTTATGCCCCTTTCTAATGCAACTTAAATCTGAAACTTAATGTTGCCTATAACTTTGAAAGTACTTGTCCTATTCACTTCATACTTCGAATATATCATCAGCATGAACAGTGCCATCTGTGATGACAAGAATGATAACTCCAGTTTCAATATTTTTTGAGTTATGCCCCTTTGAAATGCAACTTTAATCTGAAACTTAATGTTGCCTATAACTTTGAAAGTACTTGTCCTATTCACTTCATACTTGGAATATATCATCAGCATGAACAATGCCATCTGTGACAACAAGAATGATAACTCCAGTTTCAATATTTTTTGAGTTATGCCCCTTTCAAATGCAACTTTAATCTGAAACTTAATGTTGCCTATAACTTTGAAAGTACTTGTCCTATTCACTTCATACTAGGAATATATCATCAGCATGAACAATGCCATCTGTGATGATAAGAATGATAACTCCAGTTTCAATATTTTTTGAGTTATGCCCCTTTCAAATGCAACTTTAATCTGAAACTTAATGTTGCCTATAACTTTGAAAGTACTTGTCCTATTCACTTTGTACTTGGAATATATCATCAGCATGAACAATGCCATCTGTGACGACAAGAATTATTACTCCAGTTTCAATATTATTTTAGTTATGCCCCTTTCAAATGCAACTTTAACCGGAAACTTAATGTTGCCTATAACTTTGATTGTACTTGTTCTATTCACTTCATACTAGGAATATATCATCAGCATGAACAATGCCATCTGTGACATTAAGAATGATAACTCCGGTTTCAATATTTTTTGAGTTATGCCCCTTTCAAATGCAACTTTAACCTGAAACTTAATATTGCCTTAACTTTGAAAGTACTTGTCTTATTTAATTCATACTTGGAATATGTCATCAGCATGAACAATGCCATCTGTGACGACAAGAATGATAATTCCAGTTTCAGTATTTTGGAGTTATGCCCCTTTCAAATGCAACTTTAACATGAAACTTAATGTTGCCTATAACTTTGAAAGTTCTTGTCCTATTCACTTCATACTTGGAATACATTATCAGCATGATCAACAACATTGGTAACAAAAAGAATCATAACTCCTGTTTGATTATACTTTGAGTTATGCCCCTTCCAAATGCAACTTGAACATGAAACTTAATGTTGACTTTAACTTTGAAAATTCACTTGATATTCGAAATAAATCATCTTCATGAAAAGCGTCATTATGAAGAACAAGAATGATAACTCCTGCTGGACTATTTTATGAGTTGTGTCCCTTTAATATACAACTTTAACATGAAACTTAATGTTGCCTATAACTTTTAAAGTACTGTTCCTATTCACTCATCGAATATATCATCTTCATGAACAACAACATCGGTTACAACAAGAATCATAACTCCTGTTTGAATTTTTTTTTAAATGCAAATTTCACATGAAACTTAATGTTGCGTATAATTTGAAAGTACTTGCCCTATTCATTGAATACTTGGATTGTATCATCAACATGAACAGTGCCATCGACAACTACAAAAATTATAACTCCTGTTTGAATATTTTATGAGTTATGTCCCTTTCAAATGCAACTTTCACATGAAACTTAGTGTTGCCTGTAAAATGGAAAGTACTTGTTCATTTCACTTAATACCTTGAAAAACTCATCTGCGTGCACAAACCAATTTTTGAAGATGATAACTCGGGGTTTCACCATTATTATAGTTATTCCCCTTTTAAATGTAATTTAGATGACACATGTGTTCTGTGGTCTAGTATTGAAATCAACTTAAATAAAATATTTTTATTATATATGATTAAAAATAGGTCCACACAGCGTTTTTTTTCCTTCTTTAACTACCTCCGCAAAACGGTACCATTCCCAAAGCTGACCGGAGTCTTCCCAATTTAATGTACCGGACATTCCCAATCCCCAAAGCTATATTTCCAACAAGAAAAAGTGCCGTTTCCCTATTGACCAAAGAGTTTTTTGCAAGAAATGTCGTTCCGCGTAAAAAAACGTACCGTTCAAATGGGGAGTAACTCTTATCAACGCTCCGGTTAGACTCTTACTCAGTTGTTATCATGAAATAAAATAGACATGTGACGTCATTGATCCGGTCCGTGTTTTATACACGTCCTTTTTTCAGACTGGCTTACGGTAAATAATTGCAAGTTGACTGATTCTTACGTATAAAATTGAAGCGCAATAACCAGTCTCCAGAAACTGAAAGTAGTTAACAAACTTCACAACAACGTTTAGAATGAGCAATTATTTAAAGGAAGCCGTTAAATACGAACACTGGCACTCTTTTGTTGCAAGATTTTGGGTATATATCGACCTATCCCATGCCATTGGCGACGAGTCCCGAGTCTGAGCGATTTGAACCAATGAATGAAGGTACCGATATCGAGCAACCTCCCATACTTTCCCCCCGAAAATCGGACTGAAACTAAACTTGAATCCAACCTTTCGACGTATTTGGATACCAAACTGAGTACCACTCGGGAGCTATCCTTGAGCTAGATGTAGCTCAAAGACACATTGCCTCAACCTGACAATGACTCCAGCCCCCACTCCTTCCATTATAATTTCAAATGCAGATTCATTTCACATTAATTGCAACCTCAATGAAACTTTTCCTGCCAATGGAAATTATTTTTCCATAGACAGGCAGTCATTGGATTGGCTGTAACTTAGTTCTGGCTTAACAGTTACATCACTTAAGGGTTTCCTGTTAAAAAACCAGAGCTTATGATGCTTGGTGAAGCTGAATAAAATCCCTAGTGTTTATTTACATGAATAAAGAAAAAATCCCAAATTGGCTGATTTGCGACTGATTTTTTCCCAATTTCAAGATTTTACGACGCGAAAATTTCCCAATTGTAGAGGAAGGGGAACCTTCTCCCTTTGGGGAAAAAAAACGCTGCCACATTTCAACTTTTTCCATGCAGGCAACACATGTGTTCCGCGGAACACAACATTCTAGTTATACGAGTGATGCCGGTCTAAAATATGTATATTTAAGATCACTTATGTTTTTTATGTTGTTCACTCGACTTAATGTATCTCCATACTTATAATAATGATAATATTTAACTTGGGGCGAATGATTATTGAGTGGGGCGAGTCGTTATTAAATGTGGGGCGAGTTGTTATTAAAATTGGGCGAATCGAGAGTGGGGCGAACCATTATATTACCCTGGTTCACTCCCAGGAAGGAGGATTTCAGTGCATGTATCGGCACGTTAAAGAACCAGAGGTCTCTTCAGAAAGAGCTAGGGTATCGCACCCAAATTCTCTGTATCTAAAAATCTATCAATATGTATCTGCAACTGTCAGATGTACTTGTATTTATGCATAAATACTCCGTGGTTGGTGGTGTTGATGTGTGCGTAAATACTCGATGGTGGCGGTGTTGATGTAAAGGCCTAATGGCGAGGATATAAAAAATGATAGTGGTGGTATGCAGCGGTTCTCCTTTGAAGGAGGTTAACATATAAAGATAAGATGTCAGATGATAAAAAGATATAAAGATGATGAGGCCCAGCTTTGAAACCATATAGCTCAGAAAATTAAGCCCATCTCAGATTTGTAATCAAATAAAGAATATGTTATGGCCTGTCATACCAGTAAATGTTATTTTTTATTCAAAGCTGTCAACAGGTACCAATATACCATAGGGGTTCTTACTAATTGGCACCTAAGGTTCACATTTAACAATAACACCGCTTTTATAACAAAGAATAGTTGTTGAAAATATATTATTATACCATTAATTTTTGGAAAACACAAAGACAAGAAAAATATAGGGTGTGTTTATTGTTCATGCTTGTGGCAACTGTGAAATGTCTCCGGATACCAAACAATCAGTGCTATTATCAATTACCATCTTTGAAGGCCATTGGGCTATATACATGCTCACATAATTCAAATACTGAGTAGTGCTCAACCAGACGGTATGGGGTACGGACAGTAATATGGATTTCCATATTAAACTGCTCATGAACAGGCTCAATTAAACAGTGCCTACAATATTTTGATACTTTTTTGCATACTGGATAAGTATTTCCTTGTGATTTACCAGAGAAAGAAACTTCGAGCTACATGAGTAAGTAGCATCTTCAAGTTCAAGTATAGGACATAATAATATTATTAATAATAATGTCAAGTTAGTGTTGTCTTTTAGAAAATAAGGTTTGCATTAACATCAATATTTCAGTCAATCAGTATAAGGAAACAAATTAAGTTTGTATACATATTCACTTTTTGTATGTTTCAGAGTTCAAATGTAGAAAATTTATCACCACAAACAATACGGCATATAGCAAAAGAGGTTGCAGATCTTACAAAAGACCCTCCAGAAGGTATCAAATTGATTCCAAATGATGAGGACATTACTGATATACAGGCAACGATAGAAGGACCAGGTAATGAAGCTGTCAATTTGCACATGTTTAATGCTACCAGAGATGTTTTTCACTTTTAGGGAAAGGGTGTCGGATTCTTAGAATGAGTAATTTTCATCTTGATTTACCAAAGGAAAGGGGGTGGGAATTCAGATGTGCACAAAACTTTTTCAGGAGGTAATTTACAGATGAATTATTAAATATTGAATTACAGAATTGTCAAATTTTTTGGCATACACAGTAGATCCAGATCAGCATGCACATCTGTGCAGTCTGATAAGGTTCTGCTCTGTTTTCTTTTTGATTTGTTAGTATTTTATCGCAAATGGCTACATTGGCGATCGCCAGCGTGAGCCCTGTTAGTTTATTTCTGACCAAGAAAAGAACAGTGTAGATCCTGATCAGACTGATCTGGATGTACACTGGTTGCTTATATGATAAAACTTAAAAGGCCTAAGATTCATAAAGGACAGTGTTAGATAAGGCTGCTTGTAAAAATAAAAATACATATATAATAATTATATCATAGCTTTGCTATAGCACACATAAAGCATTTGTCTTTTAACAGGTTGACCAGTTTTTTTTTTCAGTTTGATAAAGGATTGGGGAGTGTATTTGGGCCCTTTTAATTAAAAGGAGCAACAACAATGGGCTGCATGGATGATTCTTGTCTTAGAAAATTGAGAGCTGCTGTAAAAAGCCATTTGTGACCATTGTTCATGTACATATATCAATCAATCCATACAATCCATAGAATCGACAAGATACTGACTTTGAAGCAAGATAAAGAGGGTACTATTAAAACTGGGGTTAAACCATGCTGATTTTACTTTACAGATATTATTATGCATCCACAAAAAATCTGTTATTTAGAGTATAAAATGTGTACTTAAGAGTTATTGAAATAACATATTTTGTGTCAAAATGAAGACACTTAATGAGTATTATTTCTCCTTTACAGCTGGAACACCATATGCTGGAGGCTTGTTCAGAATGAAATTAGTGTTGGGTAAAAACTTTCCATCAGAGCCTCCTAAAGGCTTCTTTTTGACTAAAATCTTCCATCCAAATGTGGCCAGCAATGGTGAAATCTGTGTAAATACTTTGAAAAAAGACTGGACAGCTGACACTGGAATTAAACATCTTCTCTTGGTAAGTGACATGTGTGTGTGTTAGTGGGTATGGCAAGCAATCTTGAAAAAGAAGGGTATTTTGGGGTCGTACAGCAAACCGTACTCGAAGAATTATTGATAAATCTGATTATGTGATGGAGTAAGATTTTGAAATCTTTCATTGAGAAAGAACTTTGAAGTGATGTCAAAACATTACTTAAATTACATTCCATTTAGCTTGAAAACATTAAGAAAATCTATTTTCACTTAAAAAAATTTGATAATTTATCATTCCCATTATCATATGAATTGAAAAATATCTTTTTACATGTATGCTGGTGAAAATGAAAAAAATCTAGTTATGTTGGGCAACTTTTGACATTGAAACCTCGAAAGGCCCTTGGTATGCAACAATTTACTGACAATAGTCTCTTGGTATGTCCCAGTTACTTGAAATTACTGTTTGTTTGACAGTTCTGTGCTATTTCTCAACATGTTTGATTCTCATTTCAGACCATTAAATGTTTATTAATTGTACCTAACCCTGAATCTGCTTTGAATGAGGAGGCAGGAAAATTACTGCTGGAACAATATGATGATTACACAAAAAGAGCAAAAATCTTTACAGAAATCCATGCAAAACCACCAAAGTAAGTACCGATGAGAGTGAGAGAAACAAACAACTTATTTAACTTAAATCTCTTCTATATAGGATATTGCTTATTTGATATCCCAATTCAAACCAGACACAAATGTTCATGCTGATCTGCATCTTCAGATGTTGCACATTCATTAAAATGAATATGTATAGAGTGAATGGTTAATCACTTTCAATGATAACTCCACTCGCTACATATTATTACCTTTCATGTTAATCATGTTCTGCTATTCAAAACAAATGTAAAATTGCAGTTATACCTACCGTATGGCTGCTTTCAACTGATAAGGGAATTAATTTTCCCCTTAACTATTTCCTCCATCGACACACCTTTATTGTGTGGGCGAACAGTTTAGGTCCAGATCAGCCAGCACTTCCTCACCGTCTGATCAGGATCTAAACATTTGTGCCATCTAATCAGGATCTAAACTGTTTGCTTATTGGTTTGTTAGAATATTTATGACCAAAATGTGACCAGTGCAGATCTATCCTAATCAGACAGCACAGATGGGCCAGCTGATCTGGATCTTCACTGGTCGCACATGGGTAAAAATGCGTATATATGGAGGAAAGGGTTAATTTGAACCATTTATTTACCTCTTTTTTGCCATTTAAACACTCATGTAATGTATCCTTGTATATTTACAGGTTTTCAGAAACAGTATCACATGACTCTATCTCAGAAGGGCCATTAGCGAAAAAGCACGCGGGTGACAAAAAATTAATCAACAAAAAGAAAATAGACAAAAAGAAAGTGTTGAAAAGACTATGATCTGACTGCAAATCAGCATATCATTTTATCACCCAGCATGTGGAAATCTGTGTCATTTTATTCATTTATGTATGTTTAGCACAGGAAAATAAGTTGTTTACAAAGTTTCTTCATACAAGGCTATTTTAAATTAATTTCTAGAGTTTCCTTCATTTTCAACACTGTTTTTTTTTTTGGAACTCCCAATCCTCCACTGTCCCGCCCTCGCAAAAAATATTTGCAAAAAATTTAAACTTGTCTCCTTATTTTCTTTCATTTCGATTTGGCAGTTAGTCCTGTTTGTGGTGCTATTGATATTGTTGTACAATAAGCTTTACATCACATCTTCCCCACCCTACCCCCATACAGATTTGAAGATAAAATTAATTTGTTACAGCCATACTAGTATTTGGTGTGAAAATTAGTTCCCATTTAAACATTTAAATCTGGTCTTAAAAACCTGTCTCTATCAGAGATTTTAATATTGTTTCAAAAGTTATTCAGTATTTTAATAAGATTGCATTTTACAAGTCGCACACTTCTCAGTTCAATGTTTCTTTTTGTGTGGGATTTTATGTGTTTTAAAGTTATCTGTAGTTTTCATGGTCTTCAGGATTTTTACTCTCATGACCATTAGGTTGGTTTGCCTGTTTACAATAAAGATTCATAAAACCATTTTAAAAGTATTTTTAAACAAAGTAAATATTCTCAGAAATGCAGTACTGCTGTTTGTGCCAGATTAAAAAATCCAGGATATTTTCGATAAGTTTAAGAGATTATACCACTTCTGATAGAAATTATAATGCTAGTTAGGCAGCATTGCTCAGTGAATATTCATTTATAAATGTTTGATGACATTTAAATGTTTAGGAAAACCTGCATCCAATTGACCTAATCTTTTCTGCTGGACAGAGCTACAGTCTTGATAACAACTGTTTCATTTGTTCAAGGAAATTAAAAAAATGTTTAACAATTTTTAAATTAAATTTTAAACACAATTTTTAATAAAAAATTTGGCCCTTACAATATATAAGATAGAATAATTTTGCCTGTCAGAAAAAAAAGAAGCAGCTGTGCTCAGTTTTGACACTTGAATTTCCCTTAAATAATATTTCTTAAAACATCAGGGTTTTGTAATTTTGCCAAAATCTTAAGTTCAAGGAGTTGTGCCCCTTGTTGTAGTTGACCATTCTATAGTTTCCAAGAGGCACTTGTTAACTTTTTTGTTATTCTGCCAAGGTCGACTTAAATGTAAACAACCATCCATTGTTTAGACATAAAATTTATATACTGTTGATAAACTTTTAAGACAGAAGATTGTTATGTCCTTTTCTGACATTAGGTTTGTATTAAGGCAGCTTTAAAATT
Organism: Corbicula japonica; assembly: GCA_038501625.1. Classification (NCBI taxonomy): domain Eukaryota; kingdom Metazoa; phylum Mollusca; class Bivalvia; order Venerida; family Cyrenidae; genus Corbicula; species Corbicula japonica. The sequence continues at coordinate 2,521,832 of JAZAYU010000072.1, forward strand.
TGTGTAGTTTTGCCCTATTGGCTGAAATTAAATAATTTTGATTATTTATTTAAGTTGTATAGTCTGATTTTGTACAAAAAATATGTGTAACTTGATTATTTATGGCGTACCGGTAATTTAAAGATAAATATATATTATACATTATTTATTTTGTACAGAAGCAGTATTTATATTTGTTTTGTCGAATAGCGGCAATTTTTGGGTTATCCTTGATTTCATATATAGAATGACGATAAGCTGCCTTATTTTTTACTTTATTTTAATTTAAAGCCTGTATTTGACAAACAAAGAAACAAACATTCTTTACCCTTCAAAACATGGTAACTTTTAGGGAACTAAAACAGTTACTGAATATTAGAAATATAGAAAATTTTGAACTTGTAAATATTAATGAAACAAATTAATTAAGTCTTTTTTTATTTTCTGTGGAGGGATATTTTTCTTTACTGGTAAATCGTTTTTCGAATTGAATTCATGTTCATTTAAATAAAAACGTCAGCATCATTTAACCCTTTACTATATTGGATACTGCTTGTATTTCTTTGAACAAACTTTGTAGAACCCGATTAGCCTGTTAATCCATGTGATCTGATCAGAATCTGCATTGCTTGTTTGTCAAATATTAACTGATGAATATAAAAAAAAAAACAGTGTAGATCCTGATCAGACTGCAAGGATGTACCGACTACAGGCTGATCTGTTTCTACACTGCCTGCCCATGTGATAAAAGCTATATCTATGGTTGTAAAAGGTTAAAACAGCTGGACAGAGAATAACAAAGTTTTTTCTTATAAACTTTTTAATAGAAGACTTGACTTCATAAATAACAAATATATATAAAAATGTATGGATTTTAAAAAAGAATAACAGCTTTTTAGTGTAGGGTTTTAAGAAGAATTTCATGACATTTGAGCCATAAAATACTCAGCAAATATCGGCAGATCATTGAGAGTTTGGTTAAAATGCTTTGTGGAAACAAGTTCTGAAAAGATGTATGTGTTGAATGTGTGTGAATCTTGTACATTGACTGATGTCTAGTTGGTCAGGTTAAATGTGCAGTCATAGAATACAGGCTCATCTTTTAGCATTTTGTTGTGTCAACCAAGTCATATTTTCAAGATTAATAAATAGAAAATACATTATCTTCAGTCTTATTTATCACGGGAACAGAGCTGATCCCTTGAAAATAGTTTGACCCTGCCGAAAACTTTTAGATAGGGTGGACTGGGAGAATTTTTTTGTCAGCAGTTTCACATGAAGGGGGCTATAGGTTTACAGTGTAAACTCTACGCTATATATTGTTGCGTGACAAGGGCATTTACATGATTGTGTCTTAAACAAAAATGGTGGTGTGTGGTTGCTATGGCAACAAAATAGAGAAGCAATATCTAACATCGTCACGCGGTTGGTTCAATTATTAATCCGATGAACGTAGGTTTGTGACAATGAACGTACATTTGAACTTGGCATATTTAGAAAATGTATAAAAACTTTAGTTCATGCAAATTGCAATGTTGATAGAAGGCAGTGCAATTGTTAATATCATAAACCTAGGTCTCATCGCCTGTCATACACAGACTGTATTGAGGGAAATGTAACAATTGTTCGGCGACAATTGCCATTCCTTTAGAAGACACCCATTATGCACATAACCTTATTCTTAAATAGCGTCTGAGAATTGTATGAGCAGCTCTGAGATTCTATCGGATTGAACTTAATGCCTAGTTGTAAATATTGCATAAGTAGCAATCAAACCCTTTATTTTTACGCCCCTACAAAGTGGGAGACATACATAGTTGCACTCGTCTGTAAGTACGTACATCCTCCAAACCTTGTAGAATCAACTCTTCATTTACTATATGTATGTCAGATTTCTTGATACATGCAGAGAATCAGACAGAATGTGAAGATGGTATTATAGAAAGGCCTTGACCGATAAATAACTTGACAACGATTTGGCATACAGTCCTCACATTTGGTAGAGAGGTTGGTCATTATCTAAGACACCTATTGATGTTGAGATCAAGGGTCAAAGTGCCATTCAAAACTAGACAACTCCTTCATCTACACTCCTCAGATTCGATAGAGAGGTTGGTCATCGCCTGTAATTGACCCCATTTTTTTAGGTCAGTGGGTCAAGGGCACAGTGTCGATTAACACTTAAACATTATCTGACCAATAACTAGACAACGATTTTATCTACACACGTTCGGGTTTGGTAGGGAGGTTGTTCACCTGAAAATGGCCGCTTTTGATTTGGAGGTCACGTCCTTCGACATTAAAACCTTGCCCGACTATTAACTTGACAAGAATTTCATGTGCAGTCCTTAGATTTTGTAAGTAGGGCATTGCCCTATTTATTTTCAGGTCAGAAGGTTAAGGTCAGAGTACGTGGTCTTCTACACTAAAATCTTGTTTTACCAATAACTATAGAACTATCTGACCAACGGTCCTTAAATTTAGTACTGAGTTTTTTCATCAGATGTACATGACCCCTATTTATTTTCAGGTCAGTAGGTCAAGTTCATAGTGACCTTCAACATTAATACATTATCTGACCAGTGATTACACTGTTTCATCTATGGTCCTCAAATTTGGTACAGAGGTGTGTCATCACAGGAACTCTTCATTTTGAGGTTAGTAAGCTAAAGGATAATGTCACAGTGACCTTCAATACAGAAACCTTTATCACATGTAAATCGCTCCTATTGATTTTGAGGTCAGTAGGTCAAGGTCGCAGGTAACAGCTCTTGGTTATTTCAGTAATAAAATTTCGTATGATCAACTCCTCACTTACTACCACAAGGATTTATTTCAAATTGCTTAAATGATTAGATGTGTAGATGGTCGTACAGGAAAGTTTTTTCTCCAACCATTGTTACCAGAGTTGTGACCCCTTCGTTAATTATAGTACTACAGTATTGCGGCATACACTTCTCTTTATGGTGGATTTCTCGTCATACAAAATGTATATAACAAAAACAAAACTTGCATGTGATCAACGTTAACATAATGGTAAATGCTGATAATTGTTTACATCGTTATTAGTGTTATTTTACATCCATATAGTTGTGTACTCTAAAATGGAGAATGTGCATAATTAACAATATTCTGAGAGGTTCAAAAGAAAAAATGGGTTAAGTATATAATTATTTGGTAATTCTATGGTAGTGTATCTGGCTTGCAACTAAAACAGTGATATTTCAATTGAAAAAATTATACAAGATCATTAATAATCAATATGCGTCTACTATTTGCCTCTAACAAGTATACTTGCAAAAGTTAACAACAACTGACTTATTACCACTATTAACAAGTTCAATTAACTTAAACATACTGGGTCTTCGGTAGAAATATTTCTTAATACACTTTGATCTGATATCACTGAAACAACAACAAATTAAAACAAAATGATATTCATCTTCAACTTCCTGTGTGTTACATAACAGACATATTCGTGCATTCCTCGGCAGTCTGTTTTTGCCGTATCGTCCTGTTTCAATACGTAAACTGTGCGCTGATACACGTATTTTGGTAAGACATTTACGATTCGTGTTATTAAATAAAATATTCAGACATTCAAAATGTGCTATGTAAATGCGAATATAAAATGTTTAATTTTGTACTGTTAGTGATATCAGCACGCCACTTTTGAAGAAAACTGTCAATGAGTCGTTGCTTAAAAACTGTTATAAAATACTTTAACGTTGTAAATATCTGGGTTTAGCAAAACTTCTAAAAAACCGTTTTCGCACAACAATGCTTTAATATTAGATGCCCAAGTTTTGCAGAATGTGAAGATGGTCACAAAGTCACTGTGTTTCATTTAAATAATTAAATTTTTGGGCATCAACACCGCATTGGCTCTATGTTGGATTTCTTTCTAAGAGTAAGAGTTTATGAAGGTTTATGGGGAAATATTTTTGTAAAAGAACCTAGAAGCTCGATTCGTTTCTTCTATCCCTGTCATCGTGTTCTTGCTGATTTTACTCCAGGAGCTCTGGTCTCGGTAAGATCATTGAGTACCTACTCTTTGGCTTTGCAATGCTATTAGCTTCTTATGTTTTATATGTTTGTTTGCTTTTTCATGCAGCATTGTTGAGCCGATGGGAGGGTTGGAGTTATTTCACCAAGACAACTTGTACTTGTTTTGTGATACGAGAACCTTTTGGGGCAAGTGTGAGGTTGGTGCACCCTAGAACCTGGTTTAAACCCCCAGTGGAAATTTGTTTTGCCACTGACCGTTCCAAGGCGGTATCCCCAAAGGTTCTCTTCTTCGTTAATTGTTTGTGGCGTCCTATTTGAATTGACATACTTAATATATAAAACATGCTCTCTCTCTTCCTCTCTTCTTTTTCGCTGCGTGGGGAGGCTGTGTTTTTTTAGTGTGGCGATTCCTGATATGCATATATTACTTTTTCAAAAAATGCACAGATAATCAGACAAGATAATATGTAGAAAAAAATGTAAAGACAATCATTTGTATCAGAGTTAAGATTTTTTTATATTTGTTGTTGTCGTCTTTTTTTTAATAATGTAGTTGTTTTCAGTGCAATAAAATATTGTGTTGCCAACACCATTGCCTTACATACAATTAATTCTTGATACTAAACTTCTCACTGAGTATGAAGGCTGAATTACATTTTAAACAATTATTGGTACAAATCAGCAGAAGTGGGTGGGGGCATCAGAGTCCTGAGAACGCAGTCTAGTTTCAATAAGTTTTGGCAACGTAGCAGTTTTGGAACTGTTTACTCAACCTTTACCGCTTTTTAAGAGACTTCTGCAGTACCAAATAGAATGGGAAGGTAGAAAACTAAAATTGTTGGAAAATTTCCGTGTACCTTAGACGACATTTTGCCCATGTGATAAAGGTACCTCGTTTTAACAGTCTAAGATGTATGAATGTTTTTTTTTAAGTCTAATTAATTTAACATTCATAAACGTTCAATTTCTATTTACAATGAAATACAAAATCCAAAAAAACATAAAATATCATTTCAATTTTCAACATGAATAAAATGATACTGACAACATCATCATAGTAGTTCCACTTTTATGTGGTTTCACTTTAAAGAAATTTCTACATGAAGAGAAAAAATAAACATTTTATTCTTTTGTCACACAGCAGGAAACTCGCGGTCAAACACAATTTTACAAATATATCTTATTTATAAATTGGTTCGAAAAACGGACACAAGCTGTTGTTGACATTATCGTTTTGCTCTTGCTTTAATTCAGATAATGTTCTGTGATGTTTAGATTTTGCAAATTAATAAAAATAGAATATGAGGAAGATTTTAGATCTATTTCTCTAAATTTACTGTTCTAACATTGATTAAAGGGAGGTTGCAAACAGTGCGAAAACTGGCTAAACTTTAGAAATAACATTAGAAAAATACTTATGGGTCGCTAGATTCTAGTGAAGAAAATGGATTATTATAAAATTATGCAGTCTGTTGAAAATCAGTGCCCAAGGTTATAAAGCTGAGCATGGAAACCAGTCTCAAATCTTAAGCATCTGATTGGCTGAAATGGCGACCAGTCGCCATTTAAGCCAATCAGATGCTTAAGATTTGAGACTGGTTTCCAATCTCAGCTTTATAACCCTCAGTCCTGATTGCATCAGATCTCTAAAATTAATGGACAGTTTATCTAAAACCCATATTTGAACTAAGCATATGCTAATCTACAACATTTTTGAAGTATATAAGACATTTATAAATGATATACAAATTAAAAAATAAACACATTACATTATAAAATAGTAGTAATAAAATATTAGCAGGATGTGAGGTTGTTATTTTTGTTTTTCCGTGTAATTTACTTCCTTTGTAAAGAACAGAGACCTATATATTATAGGTCTTTGTAAAGAACACATATTATTACGTAAATTTGTGTTTTCGACAATTTCTTTGTTCCATTTGACAAATTAAGCTTTTGGAAGGGAATGATTTTTTTAAACTTTTTAAAATCTCATTTTATTTTACAGTTTCAGCGATTTCCGCCAAGCGAATGAGATCAAGTCACGTGACCAAGGAAGAGTACAGTATGACCATAATATAGATCTCGAACGTCTGTATCCAATTAGATGTGAAGGGCCGTCCCATGAATAGACAGGAAACATATTATAACAAATTTATTGTAGAAAAAACAATATAAAATTGAAAGTATCACAGTGCAATAAAATAGGCAATTTTGTTTTGGTTTCTTTACTAACGTCTTTAGAAACTATTATAACTTAAGAAAGACACGTACAGTCGACCAACACCTGGGGTAGAGTTTGTTTTGGTTTCTTTAGTTAAGTCTAGAAACAATTATAACTTAAGAAAGACACGAATCACAGTCGGCCAGCACCGGGTGTAAAGTTTGTTTTGGTTTCTTTATTTAAGTCTTCAGAAACTATTAGAACTTGAGAAAGACATGTATCCTAGTCGACCAGCACCGGGTAAACAGTTTGTTTTTGTTTCTAAAGAAAACTCATTAGAAATTATAACTTAAGAAAGACATGTATCGCAGTCGACAAGCACCGGGTAAACAGTTTGTTTTGGTTTCTTTTCAAACTATTATAACCTAAGAAAGACATGTATCACAGCCGACCAGCACCAGGTATCAAGTTAGTTTTGGTTCTTAAAAGCATGTATCACAGTCGACCAGAACACCGGGTAAACAGTTTTGATGCAATACAAAGACCACCAAAGAAGTCCAAGTATACGCTTTCATCCCTTATATCCGATACCGTCCTCGGGTATGAATCTAAAATGTAAAAAGTTTTAGGTATGAATCTAAAATGTAATGTTTTTGTGTTATGTTATGTTGTAATGACTCTAGTTTCGCTATTTCATTATCATGTAATGCTACCCATGAAGGAATTAAAATTAATTTTCGTTAAGAGTAAAATAAAGTAATCTGCTAATGAAACATCTATTTCATATATGATTTACTCAGTGAAATATTGTTTCTTTAAATGATTATAGTCACATATACACCTGTGGCGCAGATGATACTCTTGGTTGGTTCTTGCTGGTCAAAACTTGTAAAGAACATTCCCCAAAAGACGAGCGATGGTTCTTTTTTTGGCGGGTGCCCGTGACGTTATATATGATGCTTTTGGACAATAAACATAATGTCGCTTTCACATTTCAGAGTTTATGCTCGAAATTTATAAACTGTTTCATAAAAAAGATAGTGGCTCAGTTTGAGGTAGGGTTCGAACCGCTACGGCGACATCGTCTTGCCAGAATAATCTTAGCAGGCTAGGCTTACAACCGCTATAGCAGGAACAATCCGAAAAATATCATGCGCGGATAACGCTGCTAGAAAGGTTTTGTTCCAAGATGTTTGGATATCTTAATGTTAACTCTTTGCTCCTTAATACGACTTTCTTTGCTGTATATGTGAAGGAAATCAGTTACTAAGTAGAAAATACTTACGATGTTGTTTACCAATTTCCTCCAGAATCGGACACATCCTATAGATAAAAAATATTTTCTATATATATTTTGGTCTTTAAGTTGCAAACTTTTCATATAACCAACACAAAATGCATTACAGTTACATTTTTAGTTTAGAATACGTTGGTAAAATATCTTTTTTTCAGGCTGTCGCTTCATCAATTTCTGAAAAGTAATTCTATGAATCAGAAATATTTTATAATCCCAAGTCACAAATAAATGTTATGTTGTAAATGTTTTTGTCTAAATTGGCGAATCGTTGCGCTTACCACAGGCTGTACCACCACCCCTTTGGAAGAGTCTATTTTTTCCGATACGATGAAGACACTTCCATTCTGCGCATGCGATGAGTGATTTCCGGTATGTGTTGTCTGGTCTGGGTCAGCTTTGTTTTGAACGGTTCTCGTCGCGTACGTTGGAGGTGGCAGTTTCCTGTCACGATCTGGTTTGATTGGACCGCTGAATTTGCTAAGCTGCAGAACCAGGTACTGTTTGTCTTTCTCATCCTGGGCGATAACATGAGAATTACATTTTTTATGGTGATAACAGAACAACTGTAAGCCAAGCAACACTAACGCACAATTTTTTTATGCTTGTAACACTTACAAAACTGATTAGGTTGCCAATTTAATTGTCAGTTCAAAAGATATTTTTCGCAAATTAATTAACTTTCAGTTTAAAAATATGTTACTAGGAAGTAGTATTCATAAAAAACTTTTAGATAAACGATCATTTAAGCAGAAACATGCCAATGCAGATGTGGTAAATATGTACCTGCATAAGTTGCGCTTTCATAGATTTGATCATCGTTTTGTTAGAAGATCTCAGAGCAGAACAATAGTACAGAGCCAGTCTGCAATTATAGAACAAGAGACATTGGCAAAGAAACAAAACCAAGATCGCGTTTGGCAATTCTTTATTTTTCATGCTGATAATAAAGTACTTCAATTTTGGTAATTCTCCATTTTTGACAGTGTCTTATATTGATAGGAAAAGTAGCGTTGTGTTGTTTTAGTTGTTGCTTCTCCTTCTGCTATTGTTGCAGCTTTAAATTCATGTAGGGCTTTGCAACCTTTATTAGCTGAACTTATTTCATTCCAAAATTTATTTGTTTCTTAAATAAAATTCTCCCATCATGAAATAAGTGAGTGGTTCCCAGACTGGTTGTAGAATGAAAATCTTAATCAATCAATGTACGCTGGTCTTGTCTGCCACGTTACGTGGTTCCCGACATTTGGTTGGATACTGAGATTTCTCGGGACTCGTCCACTTGCCATTGGTCACATTTCAGTAGGTGGGGTAAAATAGGACCGCGCCAATTAATTTAATTATAACATTACTCACAGAAGAACCAAGATAACTCCAGTTATGAAAGCGGATGAGGTGATGATTGTCCAAAGGGTCCGGAACCAGTCTGCCGACAGATCGATCTGGATGTCCACGATCTCCGTAGGCTTTTTGTAGATCCGGAACGGACCACACATTGGAGAGGGGCGCAGTCTGGCAATATAATGATTTGTAGCGTGTTTGTTTCTTTTTAGGAAAACAAGCAATAATTAAAATCAGCCATCATGCAAATAAACGTAAAGAATGGCTTGAAAAGATTTCATAAGGAGTGACTTCAGATAAAGCTTTGAATATTTCTCCACCCTAACCCCCTCCCCAAGACACACCATTCGTTTAGCAGTTTTAAGTTGACTAGTAATATTAGTTGTAGTAGTATGCAAATTGCAACATGTTCTTACCACACTCGAGTCAAGTTTAAAAATGACGGGACAATTAGGACAATATTAGAGGCTGGGGCGCCGGAAGAGCTCCCCCAGTCTAAATCTGCGTGTGCATACTGCGTGTATGGATTATACTTACTCGACAATGACATAACCCATGGGTATAGCCACTAAGAAGAAGGCCACGAGTAGTACAATCATGAAGAAAGCATTAGACCGTGCCGCCTGGTAAGGCTTCTTAGGAGGATCCGTGTTGTAAAGGGCGGATAACTGCAATAAGTATATTGGGTATATATTGTAAAGCTGTTTTTGTTGGTTTTGTGTCGCCCTTTCGAAGATAAAGCTATACTTAGGGATCGCTTTGTCCGTCCGTCCGTCTGTCGGTCCAACTTAACGTTGGCTATAACTTTGCCATGTCTTAATATTTTTTCCATGAAACTTGCAAATCATATTGCTTTTGACAACACGCTAGTGATGATGTCAAATTCTTTAGGTCAAGGTCACATGAGATGGAGTTATGCTCCTTTATTTACTTGGATTTAACTTCGCCATTTCTCAATTTTTCTCCACGAAACTTTCAAATTAATTATTTTGCTCATGACAAGACGCTCGTGATGATGACAAATTCTTTAGGTCAAGGTCACATTTGATGGAGTTATGCCCCTTTTTGTACGTGCATTTTTATTCCAACATAGCACCAGAGACCGACACAAGTGTTCAACTGAACACCCATCTAGTTATGATTTTCTTTTACTACACTCAACTTTATCTGAATTGAACATGTTTATGAAAGTTAATCCGTTCTTCTACGGAAAATTGACCGAATAACAAGCGTGGCATATCCTAATTGGACTGCACGAATACCCAGACAGATCTAGATCTATTTTGGTCACGGATATGCAGGCAGATCTGGGTCTACACTGATTTTGGATGTGGAGAAAGTACAGATCTGAATCTACACTTGTAGCGGATGTGAAGACAGATTTATATCTACAATTACGGTCACGGACGTGCAGACACATCTGATGAAAATGGATGACATAAATAGGCCATAAAATCAAATTTTACAGTTTATACATGTGGGGAATAAAGAAAAATGAAACGGTTACATAAATAGAATTAGCTATTGGTTGATATTTTCTGGAAACCTAGAACTTGTTTTTCTTTCCTGTTCGATATGTTCTGTATAGTGCCACAGCTTTGTTGCATCCTCAGATGGTACTATGCCAGCTGTGCGCTTCAAGCTCAAGCTTCAAGCTCATGTTTGCAAAAACATGATCATGAGGAATATAGTAACGTACCATTTTCAGATAGAACAGTAAGACTAGTCTCCCCACACAAAGGGCTGGCAGAAGTGGTACAAAGAAAAACCCCAACCTGAAACAAAACAAAATTAAAATAGAGGTTTTATTTAAACATTTAGGTGATGCGTTATTGTATTAACATTTATACTGCGGTATCATTCAATTTCACGGGAACAAAATTTCGCAAAAAAATCCCAAATGAGATATTCGCGTGGACTTAAGCCTGCTTGCGATGCTATATATCTGGTGTTCCGTGTTGACGATATTTAAGGAAAATTTACAAACTATTTTATTTGAAATATCGGCTTTAAAGTAGACGCACCAGCAGAGTGCTTGTCCATACACAAGGTCAAGGACGCTAATGGCGATATCAAACTCTGCAGGTCCAATCTTCTTTGCCAGCCCGTTGCAATTACATTTTGACGCAACCAATCTAAAAAGGAAAAGAAGTTGATATGTCATTCAGAATGGTAAGTTACAATGATTCAGCATTATGAATATTTATAATTTTATATTTTCGAATTCTAAGTTGAAAGGTCGTTAGATCGGGCACCATTCCAATGGCCGTGCTTCATGTCGAAGAATCAATGAGAATCGTCAAAGACAGATAAATCACATCAACAAGTTTTACTAGAGTTAAGGGATATTAAACATAACTTATTATATTGCTAGTATACGATTAAAACAATAGCAGATTCGGACGTTCAAGCTCTTGGCCTACATTAGAAGCGCACAGTTGGCTTGGACGTTTGGGATCCTCACTACGAGCAAGAACATGCTACGATTATAGTTCTGTACAAAACATCTGCATTATTGCGTTAAATTAGCACACTGCGATAATAACCAAATTCTGAATGTATGATGAAACTGCAGAGGATCATACCCACTTTAACCTAATGAAAGACACCACCAAATGCTTAACGGAATAATAAGACTGTTTATCTACTTTCTAGGTAGTTCGTGGCAAAAAAGTGTGTTGACCTGCTTTCTAGGTAGTTCATGGCAATAAAAAAGTGTGTTGACCTACTTTCTCGATAGTTCATGGCAATAAAAAAGACTGTTGACCTACTTTCTAGGTAGTTCATGGCAAAAATGTGTTGACCTACTTTCTAGGTAGTTCATGGCAAAAATGTGTTGACCTACTTTCTAGGTAGTTCATGGCAAAAATGTGTTGACCTACTTTATAGGTAGTTCATGGCAAAAATGTGTTGACCTACTTTCTAGGTAGTTCATGGCAAAAATGTGTTGACCTACTTTATAGGTAGTTCATGGCAATAAAAAAGACTGTTGACCTACTTTCTAGGTAGTTCATGGCAATGAACAGTGTGTTGACCTACTTTCTATGTAGTTCATGGCTCTTAAAAGACTGTTGACATACTTTCTAGGTAGTTCATGGCAATAAAAAGGAATGTTGACCTATTTTTAGGTAATGCATGGCAATAAACAAGACTGTTGACCTACTTTCTAGGTAGTTCATAAAGCAAGATGATGACAATGTCCAGCGCAAACTCTGTAACAAAGAACTTGTAGATCTGTTGCCCAAAATATGTCTCCCAGCACTGAAAATATGGAAGAACCAGCGATCACATTCTATTCTGTACATATGTTTCATTTCTATTAGAAATTTCAAATTTGTTATCCACAAACGGTCTTTCTCTAGCAACTTGTGTTATTTACCCTATAGTGCACCAGGAAAGCATGATAAATTCCAAATGTTCAATGGAATCAAGTTCATTTTTAACTGTATTTATCTAAAAAAACTTAGATATTGTTAACTTAAGTATATTTACCCTCAAGTGCACCATGAAAGCATTAAAAATTCCAAATGTTCAAAGGAATCAACTTTATTTTTAACTGTATTTATCTAAAAGACTAAAATATTGGTTACATTTTCGGAGATAGCATAACTCTTCAAACTGTATACATAATTAAAACAAAAGATGATAGTAACCTGAATAGCCGGACACTTGCCCGTGCCCACGTAGCATTCGTCGTGACTTGAACAAGTCACTTCTACGTAGATGGTAAGTGTGATCACCATTAGGGCAGCCAGACGGACAAACACGATCCTGTTTGTAGAAATGTGTTGAACTACTAGTATGCGGAACGATACTTCAATGATATATTGTCATACATCCGGACAAACAATATTGTAATGGTAGAAAACTCTGCTAATGTTTCTTTTAAGATTGTATGGTACAAATGTGTTTAACTATGCAATATTTTACTTAAGGGTACATAGTTTAATATCAGAACAAACGCGATCCTGTTGGTAAAAATGTGTTAAACATATTTTAAAAGTGTGCTGTAACAAGAAAGAGAACTAATAACTTCCAGGAAGTTGCTTGTTTTATTGTTGAATGAATACCTTAGTATGGTGATTTTTATGACAACGGATGGTTTGTAGTTCTCCAATTTGACCAGTAGCATAAAGACCATAGGACAGATGGCGTTCAGGCCCGCTATTTCGATGGACGGGAGGTATTGTACTAGCAGTCGTATCATCATGTGATATTCATCCGCCATATCACTCGTTATAAACTGAAACAAAAGCAAAACTACACTAGAGCTCAAGGAAAACCACAGGTAGATTTGAAGTGCATTACACTTATATTGATAAGGTAGCTGATTTATGTCATTTCGACAAAACGAAAAAAAAAACAATGGCACAAATCAGCCACCATATATCGATATCTGTTTTATTTGTGAATTTTCGATGTCCTAGCCAGGTGTATGTAATCTCACTATAGGCAAAAAGTTATTTGATCTCAAATTCTAATCATACCTCGCTTTATTGTGATAAACGCGTCTTATCTCAAATTTTAATTCCAGCAAAAATGAATATTTCATTTTTGACCGCAAAATATGGACCTAACAACTACCGCAGTTTGAAATCTCTCTCAATGTTATTGGATGTTAACGATGATCGATCAAGAAGTTTCTAGACCATGTGTGTAGTCCTCTCATCTGGTTGCAAATAGGGGACTGCATATTGAAAAAGCCGAAAAAAACACGAAAGCTAAAATTTTAATAAGGACTGAGAATATTTGCGATCCGAAGACAAAGCTTTGATTCCCGACCGATGATGAAAACTATTCAGTGTCGGATGCATTATTTCCCGGAAAATGGTTCGTTTGAGGCTGTCTTAGGGTAGCAACATTATAATATCAAACTGTCTGGCACATTTCACTTGCAATTAAATATTGCTGTTCAAAATGTGGTTCGAAAACTCTATGAAACCCCTCTGGAACCGGGCCTGCATTTCAAAAACAGTTCAATAATGCGTGATTCTTACAGCTGAAGAGAAACTTTGAGCATAGTAGATAGCAGCAGCGGCGGCGCCGAGCATGCCTATGATGAAAATATTGATGATGATCCGTAAAACCCACAGGAAGAACCTGGCAACACGGGAACTCCGGCGTTTATGTAGCTCGTGGTTTTGGTCTTGCAAAGCTCCCTGAAAAGCGAAATAAAGAAAGTAATTTAAAAGGTTATTTATTTTACAAATGGTCTTAAAGTCTGGAATGACAAAAATTGTTAACAGGTGGTTTTCAGAGAGACCTAGTTTCGAAGAAGAACTGTCCGTCTGTCTGTGTGCAAAATAACGCTAAACAGCGCAGTTCGGCCGAGAACGTTGAATGTTTAAGTCAGTTTCATAATAGGAAGGAGATGAAAGCAAGTTGACAGCTGTTTTGAAAAAGAATAAACAATTTGTGTTGTATTTTATTTCTTGTTAGTAGTTGATTATAAGTCGAGGTAATCCAAGATTACGGTAGACTTGCTCGCATGGTGATTAATATGTTTTCAAAATCAATTTCGGATATACTAGGAAAACGACGGACAGGCGGTCGAACGGAAATACACTTGTATAGGTAACTTAATGTGTACTTCTAAATGATGGCATCATTTGAAAAGCAGACTTACATAAAGTTGTTGATACATGCTCTTTTGTTGAATCTGAACCGCCTGGTCCTCGCATACTCGAAAGTCCCACGCGCAAAGTACCATGTTAAACGACGCCGATGATGACTGTGACCCAAACTGTGTACTAACAAGTGTGTCCGTGTATTTTGTAAATGTACTGGAAGAAAACAACAACAATAGTACGTTGCTACATTCTGGCAAAAGGAAGAGCTTTGGAATCCGCCAAATGTGATTTAAACATATTTTATTGCCCCCAAAAATATAGCAATTGGGTTGGGCTAAATGTATGGTTGGAAAGCTAAATGTGACACTTATAATATCAAAAGAAGACTTTGAAGTCTAATGTTCAATAATGGACACTTAACGTGAAAAAGTCACACCAAAATCACATGCATACTTAGTCTATTAATTCCAATGAATTGTAAATTGTAAGCAAGCCTCGAAATAACAGCGCCAATTTACTAGATGTACTAGTGGTAACATAAACTTCTTATTCTAGCATAACCATAGTTTTCGTTTGTTTTAAATAATATTATGTACTGTTGATTTAATTTTGCTTTGTTGCTATCATTCTTAATTTTGTCGCATTGTTCGTAGCTGGTCTTGACGTTCATTTATTGACCGTTTACAACTGGCACCACCATACGCTCCGGTAGAAGAATTTGCCTCGTTTTGAAAACGCGTATAGACAAAAACCGAAAACCCATTCTGAAACGGAGCATTGAGTAAGAGTCCATTAAAAACTTACTGGTGAACCATCACAAACAGGCTAACGACAAGTATGATCAAAGTTGTTAAACAGTACGCGAAAGGTATGTTGTACTTTCCGCCGGGTATAGACACCTCCATGTTGCTATAGTAACCGTAGAAAAACGATGTCTTCTCCATCCATCCCTGACAATAGAACGAAGCCAACCTTACTATATATGTTCATTATCTGTTAATCATATACATTAAAGTTTTAAGCTGGGACCTTGTGACGCCGCATAGCAGCATCGCCACATAAACGCGAAGTTTTAGTTTATGCGATGATTTTCAACGCATAAACATGGCGACCACGTTTGTGCGGCGACGCTCAACGCATAAAGCAGAAATTCGATTTATGGGGTGCATCTTTGTCTTTTTGATCTGGATCTACACTGAATGCACATTCGATAAAACCCGTATATATGGAGTAAAAAGGGTTAACACACATTGACGGAAGAAATGTATGCTGCATTTCAGTAAATCCCCGGACAATTACACCTGGTGGTCCATTTATAGTCTTTTCACCCTGTAAATAAACCTGGCGGTCCATTTATATTCTTAACTACCTGCAAATCGACGTTTCTTAACATGCCACGCCGCAAATCTATTAACTTCCTCATCTACGTTTTATCTAATTTTGATAATTATCGAACGTAAATATGTAAATATATTAAAATAGCTCTTTATGCATTTACAGACGCACTCAAACGCCTTTTGACTGTATTTTATTGATTATTTTTATTACAACAGTTCGCTTAAGGTGGAATAAATGTGTGTACATTGTAATAGATAACAGGTTTATTCCAGTTCAATGATGCCAGCATTAAACTCCAAGTCAACTGGTTCCGAAAACACAAAACAAGGCTGAGACCAGTCTCATTTCTGAGCAATCTAATTGCTTGAAATTCAGAACTGTTTAAGAACTGAAGTGGGAAACTTGAGATCTAAGACTGGTTCCGTTCTCAGTTTTATGACATTGGAGCGTGGAATAGAAACAATACGCAAGATTTGCGTTTCATGGTTGTGTAAAAAAAACACTTTAAATTCCAACCGCAATGTTGTTGGTAGCGACAGTCATAAAAAACATACTTACCGTTCCTTGTATAATGTCCAAGAAAAGCTGAAAGCCGGAAGTGCCATTCACTTCATAGCGATGTGTACAGTTTTCTGAGAGCGCCACCGCTGCGGAGATGGCTGCGTTGTCATATCCGGTCGTCTGCTTAGAGAAGCCCGCGCTGTCAAACGTCACTTGGAAGAAGACGACAACGATAAACATGGCGAGAAATATGAAGGCGTTCAAGAAAAGAAGGAACTTGAGAAAAACGAAGTAGGAGACCACACCTGTACCTTGATGCCCTGAAAACAACACAAAACACTCATTTTGCAGACAGACGATGGACAGAAAGCGGAAAAGAGTATTCCGTTTCGGTCGTTTAAAATACAGGAAGGTGGTCGTGGAATATGAGTTCCATTTCTTTATTTTATAACAACAGTTACAGAACAATACGTAGGCAAGACACGCTAAATTTCCGATCATTCTTTTTAATATTCTGTATTTTACTGGGCTTGTTATTTGTTTCTATATGTGAGTCTATAAAGTATAGATGCTCTTATACTTCGAAATAGAAGCACACTTTTACATTTTAAGTCCATCCGTAAATTAATAGGCGCACCTATAATCGACATATAGGTGCACATATAACAGACTTTTGATCCATAGATGATACACCATAGATGACGTCCGAACGGGCTGCACTAGCGCAAATACTTCTATTTAAGTCGGAATGTACCTTTATAAAAATTTTCTAGAAAATAGTGGAATTCGGTATCACATGAAAGTGATAGGATTTATAACTGTCAAAACCAATGTCCATTTCGTATCAGGAATATCATGAACTTTCATTTGATACCAAATTCCACTTTTTTCTATAAAGTATTTTTAAAGGTACATTCCATCTTAACGTGATTTAAATACGTTACCCTCTATTTTCTTTAGAGAGTGCCTCCACAGTTCAAGACGCTCTTTCAGCTCTCTCCACCACAGCTTAAAACTGTTCCACCTCTACAATACATCAAAGTCAACACAAGTACAGGTGGAAGAAACAATGCTACAAATTCCCCATGTTTAAAGACGTACTTTATCAGAATAAATAAACCGTCCATACCTTTCAAAGATAGACGCAATTTTACAGGCCTGTAATGAAACGTTACTTGCCCCATCCCAACCATAAAAAAGGATAAGCTTAGGGAAATTATTATCTTCCTTCAAAAAATGCTCTTTAAAAGATATTGATTGAACAAGTTTACCATTTGCTGCCGAAATTTCCATCCGTTCCATCCCCTCGTCGGATTTAAATTGCCCAGAAGGCGCTTGTCCCTAAAATAAAGGTTTCAAAGTAATGCATACAGTATTGTACTAACTGGTACCAAGGTAATCCTGCCGTGCCTCGGTTTGCATAACACATACTTATTTCAGATATTCAGAAATAATAAATATGTTACCAGTCCTAGTTTCTTTTCGGCTAAATGTCTGGCCCCACGTCCTGCCCCGCCCTGTCCAGCAATTCTCCGTCCGTCCGTCTGTTTGTCTATCAGTCTGCTCACATTGCATTCTACTCACAAGCATACGAAAAACTTGATTATAAACAACTAGGTACAGTCAAACCTGTCTACAAAGACCACTCAGGGGAAAACCCATATGTGGTCCTTAAAGGCAGGTGGACTTTGATCACAGGTAAATTTGTTCTATAACTCAGTCAGTGGGACAATTAAATTGTGGTCTTTATCCACAGGTGGTCATTGTTTATAGGTGGTCTTTTGCACAGGTTTGACTGTAAATTATATAAATATTTGATAGGTTTCTTTTATCATGTTAATTATTATCGGCTGGGACATACATTAATAAGCACTAAACGGAACTGCATTAAGTTAATGTAGATCCGTTTAGTGCTATTATTTAGTGCATTTGCAATATGTTAATGTCATAAACATTTTGCAAATGCAAACCCGACAGTGAAGCAACCTACGATCGCTTGTTACTTACGATCTATGCCCAAGATCATAAAACTAAAACTGGTCGCCAGTCTCAAATCTCAATCATCTGATTGGCTGAAATGGCGACCTGTCGAAACTCAGTTTTATGGGGCCCAAGATAAACTACATTACTTTCCCAAGGTTCGCAATACGGAGGTTATACTGACAACAAAATAACGATTGTATTAGATTTAAGTATGGTAAAAAGGGTCCGCAAGGTTATCAGCATCAGTAGGCTGGCATTGATACCCCTAGCAAATTGACATGTGCCTTATCAATAAAGATTTATTAATTAGTTTTTCATTGAAATATTCAATAGGCCCACTTTTGTAAAGTATTGTTTTCTAAAAAGTTAAGAGTTAAATAAATTTAACTCAAAAGTGTGCAGATATCTCAACAATTAAAAAATTATCGTTTGCTTATATCGTAGGTTTTGAGAGCAAAATAGTCGTAACTGTCCTCTTTATTTATTTAGTTACAACTGTTTTGCACTCAACTTATAAATAATGTTATTTGTCAGAATGTATAATGTCATTTAATACCAATTTGCTACATAATATGTATGTTTGTGTTTCAAAAACAAACTGTATAAATTTACATTGGAGATATGAGCCAACGATCAAAATCTGGAACTGGAGACCTGTCTGAGAATTTAAAGTTTCTAGTGGTCTCTTTTAAGACAATGTTCAATATCAGCCAGTCCGCTGCTTGTGACGATTTGCGATGGTGCTTATTTCACAACGTTAGGAGTTTTACCAGAGCACCGTTTGGATGGTTTGGTCTTTTAAGGATTGTTTGTTTTGTCACAAGGAAATATCAGAAAATCGTAGTCAGGTAATCAGGTTGGCAAGGGAACGACTTTCTCTTCTTCTTGTGAATCAACAAATGTTGGTATCGGGATGATCAACGTTTTACACAAACGGTGCGCAGATAAAAATTAAAAAGTTGTGAAATTGGAAAGTAACGCGTTTCAGGCTGGTTATTTCAGTTTCCTGCATGTCTTGCGTACAGTCTCGGATATCTATCCTTTGATTTGTTAGGTTATTATGTTATCAATATACACACTTTTCGTTCATCTGCAAGTCTTTATGAGATCCTTGATCGGAGAATATTGTAGATTGGCCAAAAAAACAATACGTCAGTTTTGAGCTTCATTTGAAGCATCGACACAGGACGCGATGTACAGACTATCCAGTATATTGTATACATATTGTATACACGTCACATTATCAAACACCCTTGAATAAGTTATTATACTCGAGGAATGAAGAAACACAGGGTGACATTATTTGCTATATCTTGCGAACGCGTTCATCAAAAACTATGTGCCATAGTCTGGTTACCTGCCCCTGTCATTACATTATTAGGTAATAATGGCGGCGCCCTGTCTAAACAGAATCATACCATATGGGTAAAAATATATTTGTTGGATCAAACTTTTCTAACGTTAGTATCTTTCTTTTGTTTGAATATATTGATACCGACCTTTAAGTTATGCTGGTCCATGCTATGTAAAGTGAAAATCGGTAATCATTAAATTGTATGGTTTTCGGGAAAAATTGTTGTGCTATAGTAAATCTACGGTGGGAGACATATTATTTTGTAATATCATCCAAATAGTCCATAATCTAACATTTTAATATAAATTTACCACTTACACAGGACGCCGCCATTTTCAGCCCATGCCAGACATACTGTATCATAGCACGTCCGGTACCAGACTAGATCTGCCAAGGTTGACTACGTCTCAGTATCGAAGTTCGCGTTATGGGATTGCGTAACGAGGTCTCTCGGTTTGAAAAACTAGAATCATCACGTTTTCTTATCCCTTAAGTATATGTACATTATGCGTCAAAAACCTTGGGTATGTAGAAAAAAGTAACTTCAGTACTATGTCGTTAAGGAACACAATAAGAGATCAGGCTGCCAACTTCACGAATATTTTAAAATGACCAAGGGTGGTATACTTACACGCTATTTTAGAATTTTTCAATTTTATATCTTAGGGTGTAGTCATTTTAGAAACTGCATCTTTCTGGCAAATTAGAATACATGTATATCGTCATCTTATTGCAAAAACGGTATATGTACCATTAAAGTAAGAAGTTTTACCGTTTTTTTGCGCTGAGATGACAATATGAACCCACCTTTTTACAGAATGAGGTAACAGTCTGTTCATGAAGCTTTTTTGTAATTAAGCTTATCTCATAGGGAGAGGGGTGTCTGAAGGTTATTTAGGTAGACGTTTAAATAAATATGTTCTGTGTATATTGGATTTTAAATAATTGATCACATATAAAAGTGATATTGTCTGACAACAGCATGCACGTCCAAAAATTTGAATGTTTGCGGTTTTTTAACTAATGTTTTAACAATTCATTAGATAGAGTCCTGAAAATATTATATTCCAATAAGAGAAGATTAACAATAAGAACATTTAGTTCGGAATCAGTGTTTAGAGGAGCAAGTTTATGGTAATAACATTATATTGTCGAACTTTCTGGTCGAATTCCCTTTAAATTTGAATATTGCTGTCCAAAATGGGACTTGAGCAACCCTACTGACCCCCATGGCATCCGCCCATTAAGTTGCAGTTGCTCTTGCCTATAGACAACACGACTTACAGCCAAATGGAACATAGTTATAAACTTCTATCTGTAGTATTTGTATGAAACAACTGTGGTAATTCGCCGTTAAACAAACCTTTTTCTCTCCCACAAGTACGGCGTCCATGCATGGATCTTGTTGAAAACTCTTTTCTCCACATAGCTTGCATAATCACCAGTCCCAGGCTCAAACGATCGTCGCCTTCTTCTCCTTACGGTTGAATCCTTTGTATTTCCGGTTCCGGCATAGCCTCCATTTGTCTTTAGGATCTGATTCCCATTGTTTTGGCTGTTCTGGTACCCTGAAAAAGTCTTATTTCCCCAGTCAGTGTCATCCAGATCTGTCACGTGGAGCTGGTGCCCGTCGTTTATTGGCGCAACACGCGTCATTCGAATACGACGTTTCTTTACCAAACACCTGTCAATCGTCTATGACGTTTCTTGTTCGAACACTTGTTATTTATTTTAATTTTTCCAGTTTTTTTTGTGTCGTTTTCTATTTTATTTTCTATCAAATTCACTGTGTTGAAGTCGCGAAATATTAGATATAATTTCTTTTTAACAATACGTCATTCTTAAAATGTCTGTAACATTTTGTTATCTTTGAACGCTTTCCAAAAGAAATAATTCTAATCAATTAACCAATTTACGTCTCAGGAAATTTGACTTCTTTTACTGACGCCTGCTTTTCCGTTCCCATTATGTTTCAATCACAAAGTAAACATCCTAGTAACTGAGATTGTGTTTGTTATCTACTCAGTGCTTCAGAATTTATTGTTCTACCGAACTGAAGTAATTTATTGTTATTATGACCTGCATTCAAGTTGCATTAAACATACGTGAGGAGATTAAGATAAAACCGATTGAGAGAAAACAGTTCAATAAAATTTAACATGAAGTATTTTGTTTTAGATATGCAAATTAATAAAACAAAGATACGACGGAATTTACGTACATGCAAGGATTAGAACCAAAAAACGTGATCATTTAGAAATTTTTGAATAAATGCTAGTGCTCTTCTATTTTATTTTAATCAAAAGTCTTATTTGTAACGAAATCATTGATTTCAATTCGTCATTAAGCTAAATTATCCGTTTACGGAGACCTATGTTTTCTTCATTTGTAACTTATGTTATTACACGTATCTTATTTGACATTTTTAATGGGGCACGTCAATAGAAAAGGTATCTTCTTACATTTTTTTTTACTATTTTACATTTCAAGTGTTTATATATCTGGAAGAACTCACAACAATTATCTAGTATTACCTTGTGATTAAAAGGGGATTTTTTACTCATTCTCACTACAGAATATTATAATATTATTTTTACCGCAAAATGCATAATAACCAAGTCTTCTGCTCAAATTTATGACGAAATATCAAAGAATAATGTCAATTTCCCGAATACACACTTTCCAGTCGCGTGTACCATTTTATGATATAATGTTATGTCGTTTGATGATGTTATAAGGCGGTGTATTAAGGCATCTTCTGCTAAGTTCCGTTGCCATCAAAGCAATGTTATGCCTAGGGAGACAACTCATGTGAACTGACAGATTTTACATTCCTATATTCAGCAATAAACGTGGGGTGTTGTGATGTCTCCTGCTATCCAAGCGTTGCGTAGCTATTGGAGACAATTCCTTTGATCTTAAGATTTATTCATGCAACCAATACTGGTGGTGTGTTGTAATGTCTTATGTTCGTTTTTCTTGTTATCCAAGCATTGCTTAGCAATGGGAAGGAATTATCTCAACTTAACAATATTAAAATCGACGAAACTAATACACGATGTGGTGTGGTATGTTGCTAAGGGAGACAACTCTTTTGATCTTACAGATTTTACTTCACGCAACTAATACAAGCGGCGTGATGAGATGCTAAGGGAGAAAACTCTTCTGAACTTAAACATTTTACACTCGTAAAACCAATTCACGAGGCTTCTGCTCAGTTCTGTTGATCGGCAATAGGAGGCAACTATTCTCAACTAAGGCTTACAGATTTTACATTGCAACAATACACTATTTTGTTGTTGTTGTTTTTCTTTACCCCCGGGGTCTGACCAGTCATTGATATTATTACCATTGTTATTAATTTCAATTATACATCTTGTAATTGTTTTCTGTCAAATGTTATCTTTACGTCTTAATTACCAGACGCTTATGTCAATATATCATCAAGTTTTATTGTCGTTAAAATAATTTGTCTGAACAGTTAACGTTCATGATTATACCAATATAATTTTGATGTTGTTTTTGTAGTCTTTCTGTTGCTGTCTTTGTAGTTGTTGTTGATAATGATGATTATGACAACTGAAATATTTAGATGTTTCTGATTCTGCTGCTATTGTTGTTGTCATTTTCATCGTCGTCTTCGATGTTGATGACTGTAAATGTTGTTTATAATTATTTCTCTGACTCGGCTATTGTGGTTGTTGCTGCTGCTACTTCTGCTACTAATGGTTTTCATCGCATCTTCAAAATTCTGTACGAATTCCATTTAACTATGTCGTAAGTTCAAAAGCTTTGGAACTAGGAACAGTTTTACTATGATAAATTTTCCTTTAGTTTGTCTGCGACGGCAAGTCCAGAATTGTGTACAAGGAATGGGGGTGAATCTTGTCTACAAAAAGCCGATTAAAACTCAGCTTCAAGCTTCAAGCATTTAGTAAAGTCTCAGTCTAATCATAAATCGCGATCAAACTATAATATATTAATAGATTACCACTTGTAAATTGATTAAACTGATGTCAGAAAGGATAGAAAGTGAGTAATACTATTTTAAAATAGACACCACGAATTACTCCGCCTGAAGTGCTTGCACTTGCGTGATACTTCACAAATCTTCAGGCAGAGATATGATTTGCATGAATTGCTTTACTGAAATCAAGATTTAAATTTGTATCTGAATAATATAATTATGTGGATATTTAACGATGTACATGTTGTACAAGTTAATAAGATATTGTTCGTCCGTCCGTCTGTCGGTCTATCTGTCTGGTTAAATCATTACCCTTTCCCCTGACTTTTTTCACACTTACTTTTAAACTATGTTTTCACCGTTAAATATTCGACCAAAATAATAAGCAAATCAACCTTTTCAAAGCCAATCCAGAAATCAATTATTGAGATTAAACTTAAAAGCTGACTATTCACAGTTTTGGATGGAAGTTTTTAATGTCACAGTTTTGGATAATATTTATTGTAGCCTTCTAGTTATAATGCCTATAAATGACTGAAAACGAGCGGGGCTGAAGGTTATAAAGCTGAGATTGGAAACCAGTCTCAAATCTCAAGCATCTGATTGGCTGAAATGGCGACTGTTAGGACCTGTGAGTGACAGGCGTTAGCTTTAACAACCTTTTTCTTTAATTATATTCACTCGTATGCTGTTGTGTTCATCACATTTACCTTGTTTACTGGTCTTCTTTAGTTCATTTTAAAAATTGATATTTGATAAAAAAAAACTTCATATGTCAATCCTGATACGTGAACAGGCACCTCAAATTTGAAAAGAAGATAGATTAAATGATGACTGATAGAGATGCCTGATAGAGATGCATACCTTCTCAAGCGAGGAGAAAGGCTTTATTGATAAGACATGGTATTTAAACTTCAGGTTTAAACCATGCAGAAATGCTTGTAATGTTGTAGGTGTTTTACCACGATTTGGGATAGTCTTAAGGGTTATTTGATACTGATAATTTAGGGTATATAAATGTTAAAATGCAAGTTTGTTAAAAGGTGGATAAATATTTACGTACTTAGACAAAAGAGTTCAAAATTGACCAGGTGTATACTGGCTTAATAGTCTCGTGTCTTAATATTTTATGTGAAAGAATGTTTACAATGAAATATTGCTACGTTAATGAGACATTATCGTAAAAATGTGGACTTCTATAATTTGTGTCGCTTTATGAGCTGATAATTTGTATGAAATGCTCTGAAATTAGTGGCGATACATGAAATAACGCTGTGCATAATCGGATAACGCATTTATTTAAGTGCAATAAACGCGAATTTCAAAGAAAAGGATTTATTTCATATTTCGTTAAACTGCTACCTGTATATTGGATAGGGAGTAACCCGGAAACTACAGAAAAATAAAATACGCATAAAACACTACACCAATAAGTGGAATATATCTGTACCTATTCATTCTGTGATTTCTGTTAATGGAGAAACATCGGCCGAGAGCTATGTTATCCGAACATTAGGCTAGTATCTGTTGACATTTAATCAGTCGGAAGTGATACTTGACTTTTGCTTACAAGTAGCGGCATTTTTAATCAATTGTGTTTAATATTTAGATAATTTAGAACTTAACACACTAAATATGCCACAGCTACTTTTGTTCAACCGGAGCTGGAACGTTGGAAGTGACGATTTTGTGTTTGTTGGAATTATAGACTGCGTTTTGCGGCTAGCCTGGTAAGTTTAACATTTAACTTTAAAACCTTCAATCTACTAATAAACGTAACAGGCTATCTTCGTCTGTTTTCCATCTTAATGTTTTGCAGAGACCTACTGTTTATTATCGACATGTGTTGACTCGGATCAAATCGCGCGGATGCACGGTCTGATTAGAGTCTACCCTGCTCACTAGAAGGCAAATTCACCCTTATTTTCTTCTTCAAAACCTTCCTGATCAAGATCTGCGCTGGAGGTAATAAAACTGAGCATGGCGACCTGTTTCAAATCTCAATCATCTGATTGATGATTTCAGCCAATTAGATGCTTGAGATTTGAGACTGGTTCCCATTCTCAGTTTTATAACCCTGGGACTACATGTATCGTGTTGAGATCAGGGCTGAAGGTTATAAAACTGAGTTTGGAAACCATTCTCAAATCTCAAGCATCTGATTGGCTGAAATGGCGACTGGTCGCATTGAGACTGGTTTCCAAGCTCAGTTTTATAACCTTGGGCACTGAATTTAAGCTGAGATAATCTGTGAAGTCTGTCTAATAAGAGAGGATGATTTATATCACTTTCTGACTCAAAATGAAACACGAAAGGCTTGACCTGGAAATTTTTCTTAGTTAGTTACTTTTTTCGTTCGCTTGCACTTTTGTTTCTGTGTTTATTAGTTCTGAGACGGTGCTCAGTTTCCATCTAGAATCCTTTCTCCCTCCCCCTCCCCCTCTCTCTCATCTCTTATTATACGGTACCTGAAATGATAATGCGATTTACTCTTGCCACGCTCCTCCTTTTCTTGCCTCCCCGCTCCCCCTTCACTTCTCCATCCCTCACCCACCTGCCTCACCCTCTCTCCTATCGCAGGCACATTAATTTTCATTCGTGTTCAATCTGCTTATCAATTTTCATTTGAGTACAAGTAGGAAGTAAGGCTAGTTCATGTTTAAATACACCTTTTTACTGAATTAAATGTTTTCCGCATACCTTAATCACAACTGAACGCAAGCGATATAATTCACCTTGAATACGTGAGGTTATCATTAAAGATGAATCTTACCAGATAAGCAACACTCGATTTTTCCGCGTTACTGTCGCAACCAAAACAAATCTCGTTTCTTGCGGCGGACAGCTGCAAGTATTTGTTATCTGTGTAATATTATACATTTTCCAATAATATTGCATTTGTGCCTTAAAATGCGCCCCAGGTAAATTTTTCACAAGTCTACAATCTGTAAAGATTTTTCGGCGTTAGCTGTCTAAGGTCACTTTTGACCTAGTTTTTCGACCAATGAAATGTTGTAAATAATACTCGTATTCTCTTATTATGCAGAGGGAAAATGAAATAAACTATTTCGATTGGTAGCTATTTACACCAGAGAGGCATCTAGCAGGGTGGAGAGGTATCTAGTGGGATTTTTATTATTATGCAACGGAAAAATCAAATAGATTAATTCGATTGGTTGTTAGTGGGTGTTGTATTGGAGGAAAAGCATATTTACGATTTAAGTAACCAGTTAAGTCAATATTGATGGCTCAAATACAATATTATATGGAATATTCTTGGGTGTCAGATAAACACTTGCATACAATACACAGTGTAAAACGAAAGAGAAGTGTAGATATTCCTAGTTCTTACTGGTTCCTTTCTAGTTCCTTTGATACTGATTGTTAATTTCAAGTACGAAATACAAGTTTACTGTAATGTAGTGGCTAACACTCTCGCCTCTCAAGCGGAGGCCCAGGGTTCAATACTCAGGACGGACACTTTTTTAAAGTTAATATACTTAAAAGTTGGTAGATTCCGCTCTTGTAACAGGCTGTTATTATTTATATTTATTAAATTTCAAGGACATTTATTTATCTTGAATTCTCACTCTACACGAGGTATTTTATTGAAACTGAATATTTTGCTTCAGTATCTTTAATCGACTTGTTATCACTGTATGAAATTGTTGCAACAGCTTCAACAATTTTTTTGAAAGACACTTTCAATAAATTTATGAGTTGTCATGATTCGGTCGCTTAAATCTCTAAATCATACTAAGAAGGCAGGGAGGGTTCGTCGACAGCTATAACAAATAAAATAAAATAACTAAACTGTGTCTGCTTTGCCTCTCTGTATTTCTTTCTTTCTTATATACATGTATATATAAATCTTTTCCATCAACGCCGTTTATCTTTTTTAAAGATATTTCTTGTTTAATTCAAATACTTCAACCGCATGACTGGTTCGAGTAATTTAACTACAGATATGTTTGTAATATTTTGTAATATTATATCTTGAATTTAATCGTGTGTTGACAAACACAGTATCAAATGGGTTTTCGACATTGACCTTAGTAATGTTAGTCTTACATAATTTCATTTACAGTAAAAATATTAAAATATGGGACAAATTGCGAAAAAAGTACGTTCGGACTGTAGACGGCAATTCTTGAGCAGCCGCGCTCACCTTCAGTGGCGGATCCAGAGGGGGTTCAGTGGTATTGGTTGAACCCCCCCCCCCCCTTTTTGGATACCATTAATTAATATTTTAATTGATTTTGGTCAGAAAATTGGAAATTAACATGTAACTAACATAAAACCGCACAAAAGAACCCCCTTTCTGGAACTCTTGGATCCGAACCTGGGTGTTGTTTCATGAAGATGTCTCAAGATGAGACAGAAATATGTCTTACTTTATCTGCTTATAAGTTATAACTGTACATCTGGTAATTGCCCAAAAATAGTATTTTCTAGTCCAGGGTGCCATTTCATGAAGATGTCTTATGAAAAGACAAAAAGATGTCTCGCACATAAATTGTCATAAAATCGTCATACGAAAAAAGAAACGATAAGACTGTGTCGTAAGTGTTTGATGAAACGGCACCTTATCTGCATCCGACCTGCATCTTAGCGGATTTTAAACCGTATTTCTTCAATGGAGAGTGTGAATATGGGAACGTATGCATTTTAAAAATGTCCGTCTGTTCTTATGTCATAAGTAAGTACATGTACAATCTGGTGCTGTATATTTCGTGATAACGCAACGCTTATGGCTATAACATTGCAATTACTGTTTAACCAAATGATGATGATGATGTTGTTGTTGATGATGAGTAAGAGGGGGTCGTTTTGTCTTAAACATATAGACGGCGTCGAAATTTCTTACAGAACAATTGGACCGACGGAAGAATGGAAAAGTGGATTAATTAGTCTGTAAACTTTTTACCATCAACCGACACTTTTCACAGATCAATTCTGTAATTAAGTTTGCAGTAAAAAAGGTTGATTTGGTGAAATTGTGTTTGTTTTTGGGTCGGTAGACCCAGCGTATCGGTTTTCTGACAGTCTTAACTGGTCTTATTATAGTTACAAACTGCAAGCCTTAGAACCACTGAAAAGTAGTTCTAATTTTCAAAATTCCTGACAACATGAATGCCTTAACTTTCGGTACTATCAATGCTTTGATTTGTGTGTGTACTTTCAGGTTGATTGTCGTTTTGGTGATGTACATTATTTACAATGACGATATTTCCGGGGAA
Organism: Corbicula japonica; assembly: GCA_038501625.1. NCBI lineage: Eukaryota > Metazoa > Mollusca > Bivalvia > Venerida > Cyrenidae > Corbicula > Corbicula japonica. The sequence continues at coordinate 2,550,568 of JAZAYU010000072.1, forward strand.
TGCAAAGGAACATACCTTCATGTCTACTTTATCGGACTTTTTGTTTTTCTGGTTATTACCGCCATAATGGCTGTCATTATCACCCATATAAGTATGCAGGGAACCATAGCAGACAGTCCTAAGCGACAAAGACTTCCGGTGGCACTTTATGTGCGTCTCGCTTTTGCTGTACCGGAAGTGACGTGGAACGCACTCGGAACTTATTGGGCGTTCGTTACAGCTTCAGATTGTCATAAAACTCTTGTAAATATTGCAAAAGGGACGGTAATTTTTGGTTGGATATTACTAGGAATATGTCTACTCACAAGTGTTATAGTTTGTAATTTGTATACGGGTAAAGAAAAGAAACGTTCAAAATTGGGACTACGGAGTTTCAGACGTGGATCGAGACGTGCATTCTCACATACTCACAAACAATGGGAGAAGAGGTAAGTTACATGGTGCCTATCCATATTGACAGAATTTTTGCAAAATCGGTATACCGGCGGTTTCTTTGCTTTCGGCAACGGCTGTTCTTTGCTTAATACCATAAGTACTTGGTTTCAGCAAAAAACACCTCTAGATGGTGATGTAGAAAATTTTGATATATAACTTTATTATAGAAAGGGTGCGCAGCCGCCATGTATCTACGGATATCGTAAGTTGACTGGTTTTATGGGTACCGCGCACTGTACCGCACCGCGCCGAACCTACGAAAGCAAAGCCGGACAAGTTCGACTTCAATCGTATATTTAGCATCCGCTATAGACGGACAAATCCGGAAATGCTCTCCGTATGATATGATCAGTATGGTGCGAGCACACATAAAACTAGTCAACCTACCCGATTTTATATTGATTGTGAATTAATATTGAATGCCTGTAACATCTAAATGCAAATTAAGCTAGTGTCATTCTGTTAAAACTATAAACTTCCAATATGAATTTGAACTTGTATTGAGAGAGGGTTTTTTTTATAATCAAAACGTTCTTTAGAAATATTGACATTTTATTATTATTATTATTGACAAATATCTTTTCAGTAGGCGTTGCGTGAGAATTTTTTCCATATATAATTCATACAAACATTTCCCCGTGATTTTTAAAGTATCGCTTCAAATTGAATGATTAAGCAGATAAAGCTTCCTTGGGTTGATTTAAAACATGCTTACAAAGAGTTTATCCTCGCGCAAATCCTATTTAAACGTTTTTTATTTTTAATACATCTTCGATATACCAGTAGTGTTAAGAATAATTAACGACAGCATGAAAATCATGATTAAGCAACATAATAAACAATTAATCCTTCGATACACTAACTGTTGTTCAATTGATGTTTCTTTAATGAAGCATTTGATGGTTTCCAGGTGCAAATGTATGTTTATGTGCGCGAGCGGAGATGATAGAAGTACCAGCGTCTTCTCCACATTGGCAGAACTTAGCGCCGATTACTTTAAGGTGGGTAGATAGTATAAACATGTGTCCGAGGATTTACCTACAAATCTGTAGAAAATATTGTGTGTACAAACAAAAGTTCTCATAAAAAGCCACAGGCATTGTATTTACGGTATTGATGCCATGTTGTATACCTGTGTCATGGTGGATAGAGTCCGCAAAATCATTTAGACGTTCGATTATAATTGTCAAAATTTGGAACATATTCTTATGAAAAATGAGTGTACAAATGGAATGTAGAAAAAGATGCCAAGATCGTAACAGCCGTATTCTTAGAATTTCAGAGCCAGATAACAGTCTTTCTTATCTAGTTTATGCTTAAGAGGTAAAGAATAAGCATATCATATCTGCGTTCAATGCTAGTATGAACTCCGATACTATCCAGCAAATATTTGGTATTCCTATGCGGAACATTTTCCAGATATGTAACGCAAACTAACACATGATGACACGTGTTCATGTTTAGAAATAATGATCGTTTTATATAGTGAGTCGTTTCGTAGCGAGAAAGGTTTATTATTATTATCGGTTTCGGTATATACGAATATCCTGTTATTAAATGACTAAAATTAAAACGGAAGAAGAAGAGTTTATTATTCAACCATAATCTAATTGCATTGCATTATTAACAGCAAAACAAATGGGTAATAAATAACTGGTACAGCACGATGAAACATGGTACAGTATAATAATTTACAAGGTAATATTCAAACATCTAAATGTTTTTACTTGTTACTTATTAAATTCATTTTATTTAAGACAGCAATTAATATTCTTTTATTTACTTTAAAGGCAGAATGTTTTGTTATGCAGGAGAAATACGATTAATAGGGAAAAAACACATAGCAAGCCACTTATAAGCGTCTCATAGCAAGTCAACAAAATCTGTTGTGATTGTTATCACGCTTTTCGTGTGATAAAAACAATATGTTCTTATGTATACCTATATTTGTCAGGGTGTAGATCTAGTTCCGACAGATGTGATCGCTGGGTTGATTCTTCTAAGCCGGAAACAAGAACGTAAGCGCCAACAGCTGAAAATATATACTCCCGACGACCATGATGAAAAACGGTATAGTTTAGTGTTAGTAGATACACGCATGCTAGTTTGATTGGGTTCTGCATGCTTTACTTGTTCTTGGCCCAAGATCAGGTTGGAGACCAGTCTCAAATCTCAAGTATCTGATTGGCTGAAATGGTGACCAGTCGCCATTTCAGCCAATCAGATGCTGGAGATTTGAAACTGGTCTTCAGTATTCGTATATGATCATGGGCTTTTATTTCTTTTCTCTTTTGTTCATATAATACTGAAAATACCTCTAAATAATTCCTTAATAGTACCTAATTCACATTTTTCACCGTGTATCAGCCTTTGTGCTTTTTTAAACTATTTATAAATTGCAAGCCTGCAAAAACTGCACCGATATTTAAGCTCTGTGTTAATACAGCTAAAATTGATCAACATGTTCAAGCCTAGGCTAGCTAGAAGTGTAAAAAGAGTTGTGATTGGACTGGGCGGAGAAAATGTTTTTCGATTTTAATCGATTAATCAGCTTTCTTTATAACTAATCGTCGATTTAATTCCATTTATTTACCTACTTCAGTCAGAACAATTTTCGGTAGTTATATCTACACAAATTACTATTATAATACAACAAGAGCCACCTTTCAAAAAAAAAGAAAGAAAAAAAGAACAGTAGCCTGAAAGAATATTAGAAAAGTCAGGTAGTTTTCCCTTAGTATTCTAGCTAACAGTTATCCCTGAACTGCTCTCAATAGTCTAATGATTGGTCTGTGTGATTTCCACTGTAAAATTATTAAAACCTTGAGTTCACTCAATAATTTAACGAAAGAAGTCTAAAATTTTGTTAAGGGTAATTCGTGCTACCCTCATTTGTATATTTTATTGATATGATCTGATTGACTATTTCCACATACACTACGATAGTAACTAAGTAATTAAAACATACAAGCATTGTACAATAGCTGTTTCATTTCGAACTTAAAATAAATAATATTTTAAACAGGAAATTTTAGAGGTTAAATTTGATCAAGATGAATTTGCGCATGCCAAGTAAATGTACTGGCTACATGTATATGTACTACTAGAACAGAAACATTTTCTTTTTAAAGTACCAGTCTGAGACAGTTTAGTGAAATTGACAACAGCCTAGAGCAAATCAACATACGTATTTTTGTAGGATGTATAGACATTTTGTTACTATTAGACCGTGAATCAATTTGGTCTATTTTTCTGAATTTCAATTTGGATTTCGTGAACGATTTAACCAGATTCTAAATAGTAATTAGTGTTTTATTGTCAGCAAATAAATCGACTTTTAGCGGAATTCGACGATACAGCCATATTATTGGCATAATAAGAAATAACAAAGGAAGAAGTAAAGAACCTTTTTTTCATTTGCATTTTACCAGATAATATGTTATTGGCATTGAATGTGTGTTTTCTCTTTTATAAAATGAACAACTCCAATGCTGTCTTTGATAAAAATGATATACAAGTAGTTCTTGTTTATACAATAATATTTAAATGCCGACAAGGTCAAAAGCCTTTCATATATCAATAAATACTGCACCAACAAGTTTATTTCCACCAGCCATGCATCAATCAAGGTTATCAGTGCTGTATTTCAGGATTGATGCTTCCTGAATCCTAACTAGGTTTTTGGGTCGCCAGACCCTGAATGATCAGTTTTTTGACTCTTGACAGTCTCAACTGGTCTAATAATAGTAACAAAGTACAGGCCTAAGAACCGCCGAAATGTAGTTCTAATTTTTAAAAGTCAAGGCAGCAGATATTCCGATCTCTCAGTACTTTCAATGCTTTACTATTTCTGTGGAAACGATTGTTGTTGCTTGACGATCTTAGATATTGTGTGTAGAATTGAAATCAGACGGAAGTAGGTAGGGTTACCACTGTTGCGATTTTTAAATATTGAAAAAAATACACGTTTTTTTATTATCTCAAGAAAAATCCCCAAGTCGAATACTAAGAGGTTATTAACCGGTGTTCAAGGGCCGGGAGGTGATATCGGCCCGGAAGAGCAATATTGGCCCGAGAGCTTTAGCTCGAGGGCCTATGTTGCTCGGCCGGGCCGATATCACCTCCCGGCCCTTGAACACCGGTTTATAACCATTTTATTACATGTGGCGGGCTGATATCAATGTTTGCCATTTTCCTGCTCTGTTAATTGATCATTATATTTACTGAGCACTCGTCTATTCATTAATTTACTACGTCACGATAAATGCTTTCGCTACGTCATATAGAGTTTTGTGACGTAATTAAAGATTGTTTACATTTTGAAACTGTAACAGAGCAAGTTGATGTCAGTTGATTTTTTAGTTTTATTTTGTTTAAAGTGATTACATCTATGTCTTCGAACGATTTGATAAAATTGTGCAAGATATGGGATTGTGAAAATGTGATTTCTGGAAGTGTTTTACAGCGGTATGGGTATGTAAAGGCTGTTATTTGTGAGTGTTTCATTCTCATAACGCTGCTGCGAGCTTCAATTCAACAAATACATAATAGGAATATCTTGTTTCAACGAATATTGGGCATAAAGCCTGAAGGAAATATGAAGGAACATAATTCTGAAATTGCAGTGCGTTTTGTTCTTGGTTGTCCCCAGGTATGTACTATTTCTCCATGTTTCTCTTGTCATTTTTATCGCTCTTAGAATATGTCTCATGTTAGCATGCATGTTCTTTTTTAAATATGCTACTCGTTGCATCGAGGTCCGAAAAACTTGAATAAGACCCGATCGATTCAATCGTCGCCATCTTGAAATGTAAAAGTTTAATCCTGTATCAATGGTTACCACGTGCCATAATTCGTGATACGGGATTTCGGCCCGCGATATCAGGTTTTCGGCCCGCGATATCGGGTTTTCTGCCCGCCCTTTATCATGCAAAGTACCCGGGCATTTTGGTCATTATTTGTTACTATTTATAGTAACACATGTAATAATGTTATTTATAATTGATGTACATGTAAATGGTATAGAAAGAAGATGTCACATAGCTTAATAATTCTAGAAAAATCCCATTATTTTCGGTTTCCTTATTCGTGAAATGCCTCTTTAATGATCCGAAATGAATAAAATTCATGTTCAATTCAGTACAGTATTTCTTTTCAATACAGATCGTAAAATGAAGTTGAATTAATTCTGCTTAATGCACGTTCGTATTGATGGCACGTCGTATTTGTATTTTTTGTTTTCACCAATTAGGCTAGCGTAGTTTACATATAACAGCACCCCATCCACATATAACCATTCATGTTTCTGTTCATAACTAGTTAACCGTGAACGTCATGTGTAACATTTTTATACTTTACGGGGAAAGTTTATGAATGTACATAAAAAAGTATAATAAAAAAATGTTAAGGTCGGTATCCGGTATTTTGTATGTAAAATATTTACCATAATATGCTTGTCGTTGAAAAAGAGAATTTAGGGACTTCTTCGCCATCTTCCGAATGTTGGTGCTATTCAAATGTGTAGGTTCCTCAACGGTCACTTCCGCCATTCAAATCCATATTTAAAAGCTTGACGATCGTTTTAGTGCTAACCATAGTTCGATTGCCCCCCACCCACGTATGTACAGTACTGTACAGTTGTCGCATGTAATATGTGAACATATAATAAACGTTTCTTTGCCCTTCGGGAATATGAATAATTACTGAAAGGAAAGGCACATCTTTCTCATTCTTAATGCAACCATAGAAGGGAATAGAAAGGGTTACAAAAGTCAATCAGTATAATTCTATTTACTAAATTGAAGAAGACCGATTCCAGAACGATTCGCATGCGTGGTAATGTCAGAATCAACGTTTTTGGAACAATTAAAGCATCGCAAAGAAATCATATGCCTAGAATATATTGATTAGATGGCGGTACTCGGTAAATTATACTTATTAGACATTAATTATAGGTTACATAATAAATGAAACAACGTGGTAACATAAGATACAAGTAATTGCAAACGGGAAATATAATCGGTTATCATTAGCTAAGAAAAAAATATACTACAGGGGCTGATGAAGAGGGCTTTTATTGCTGGAAACCCTTTTTTACGTAGAAATAGTTAACTTTCAATGAAGACTTTTGTTAGAAAGTTGGAAATGATCATGCTTCTATCCGAAGACTTCCCCCAAACGACACCCCACCCTATCTTGAAATCATGCATTCTACCCTGTCCTCTTTACATATCGATAAGAGTTTTACTTTCCCCATTTTTTTTCTTGCAAATGCAATGCTTCCCCCTTTTTCTAATGGGTTTTACAAATATAACATGTAAATAAGACCCATTATAAATAAACTTATTGAGTTTTGGGCAGATCTTACATTTGCAAACCAGGCCTCAAGGTTATAAAACTGAGCATGGAAACCAGTCTCAAATCTCTAGCATCTGACTGGCTGAAATGACGACCAGTCGCAATATCAGCCAATCAGATCCTTGAGATATGAGACTGGTTTCCAAACTCAGTTTTATAACCTTTAGCCAGGTTTAAATTTCGATTGACACCCAATGATATATTTTATAGCCGTTCGGAGGACGTTGTAGATGCTCCAGACCTTATTTCTGAGTTCATGCCGACCCCTAAAGACTGGATGACCTTGGATTTGATGAGTCATTACCTCAAGTTTGCCATCGGGAGCTACGGATGGCCCTTCTATATAACACTGATCAACCCGGTGATTGGAGCCTGCTCCCTCTGTACTCAGTGTAGGTGAGTACACGCCGAGTTCTTTATTTCGAGAAGGTTTAATTTTCGCATACTGTAATTGCATGAATTTTCGTGGTAGAAGGTAAAATGGTATTGACGTAGGTACTCAAGAATACCGTTTAAGTTATGGACTGAACTCGTGGTTCTCTGCAAAGCAAGTGGGGCCTCAATCATAGATAAAAAGTGTGTAGATATTTCACCGATTTGCATTTATACTTTACTTTCTTTTCTTGATATCAGTGCTAATTTGCATTACATTCAACATAATCTTTGAAAAGGGTTCATTTAAAACCACCTTTTTCAAGGCTTTTCAGCATCTTGATATATTGTACCGTACAATGCGATTTTGTTTTTCTCTCTTAAAACATATCGATGTTTCTCAAATATAGCACTCATTTTATATAAACATACCAATGTGACATTCCGTCATACATTTAACTTGATCATAAAACATAATTATTGCTATAAAGAATTATTTGGAGCATGGCTGTCAAAAATATTGCCTGAAAAATTATCAAGTCCGTCTCTTGATAAAAAAAAGTCGAGGGACGTAGATTTATAAAAAAAGTCCGAGTAGCTTAACCACCGTGAAATGATAAATTGTTTCATTTCAGTCGATATCAACTTACGCTTCAAACACTCATCAAATAATCATATTTCATCAGTAAAATGTATAATTAAAATTGTTGTAAACTAGGGTAACAGGCAAAAAAAACACCCTATAATGTCATAGTCATCGCATCCGAAACGGATTATGGTTTTAAAATTTACCGTATATGCCCTAAACATTGGGACACCCTTCTTTTACACGAAAATATAAAATCTGTGTCATTTTATACGTTCCATGATAATGTTATGTCATGCTTTTAGACATTACTGGCGCATGCATACAATTCAAGATACAAAAAAAATATTGGGACACGTTTAAACAACTATTTTTAGCGTTCCTTAATAATTTTTAATTGTCCGAAGACCGAAGACTTAGGGTGATTACGGTTCTGAATAATGGTATATATTTTCAATTTCAATGTAACTTGATACGCTCACATGCACTGCTTGGCTCGTGTCATTGAAACAATGTGCCTCCTCTTATGTCGCAATTGTAGTATCTACATCTTTGCGCACATCAAATCTAAATTTCCCAACTACACACAATCTCAGATTTTAAAATAGGTTTGGGTATTTTGGATGCCGAAAATATACTTTAAGTCTATATGTCTTACTGTTTTAGATGTCACAATGTTTGTCTCATATGTCGTAATATTATAATATAATTTTATTTTAAAATACAGCTATTCGTCCGTCTGTTTGTCAGTTTTTTTTATTCTGTCTGTTTAAACGTCAGTCTGTTTGCCGATTCGTCTGCAGGTCTGGAAACAAGACAATGAGTCTTGCGCCGCGCTGTTTTATATACGGTTCTAGAAACTATTCCTAATTTCTAAAGGCTCCACCTGCCATTGTCATCGAATATTGTCTCTCTGGTTGTTAGTTTTACAGATTTTTTCTTAAGAAATAAAGAAACGCAGGTTTATTTTTGAAGATGATTCAAGCTTTCCCCTGGAGACATCGTTACGCAATCCACCAATTATGCGATATTCGATTACCGTACCACGTGCACTGAATGTGACCTAAATTAATCTTTGACAGATTTTCACTGTTTTTGATAAAGGTATTGCGCGTTTCGCCATTTGTTTGCCATAGACAAAAAAAAAAAGAAAAATATAAAAATCGATCAAACGGCACAATGCAGTTCCATCAAACTTTGCATAAACCAATGTTATTTATATATGTTTATTTTACATGTAAAAGTGTATTTGACCTTCACTTTCCTGGTCGCGAAAATGGATGACATAAAATAAAAATGTTGATTTCTCTCTTCACAATTGAAAGTTCTTTTAAAGGACCTTAGATATTGTTGTCAGAATCATTTCACGCATGTTGGCATTTGAATTGTTGTTTTTGCTGCTTCCTTTTTTGTGATAAATTACAAATAGAATTTTAGGGATTTGTTAGGTCTAACTATTTTTCTCTATTGTTCTAACTTTCTTAATGTATGCAAAATAATCATGCACTTATTGCATTTATTTGTGCAAAGTTTGATGGAAGTGGATCTCGTTTGAGAGATTTTTAATTTTTTTCTTTTTTGTCTATGGCAAAGCACTGGCGAAAGGCGTAATACCTTAAGGTTCGCAAGATATTGCAGGCAGTCTTTATCCCTTCAGTTTCTTTAATTAAGTAAAACTGTATTTTAAAAAAAAACTGCATTGTATAAATAAAACAAATATTCAACATAATTTATTTCATGATAGTTTCAATCAAATAATATTCTATTTCAAAAGGCTTTGTTTGTTTCGATTCATTCTTTGTAATTATGTATTTATGCGCAAGAACAGGATCTTGACCGCAAATCGTTGTAAAAATGTAAATAAACGGTAATTAAACAAAAAAGGTCATTGTTCTTTCATAATTATCATACATAATGTAAAACATGTGTTTGTGATCTCACCAGATGAAAGAAAGTACGTGCTCAATTTAACTGAATGTTTGTTTGGCACTAAAAAAACTGAAATATTTGCATAAATCAATGTTTAGAAACGAATTCGAGCTTTTGACAGCATGCATACAACAAAATGGTTTTGATTCCCTACAAACAAATCACAAATGGTCAGACAGCAACATTTTTTGTTGTTTGTTTGTTGTTGCTGTTTTTTGTTGTTCTGTTTATCTGTTATTGTCCCGCCCTAATTGAACCCCCTTTCCGGAAATATTGCATCCGACCCTGTCACACACCTGAAACTTGAAGCAAGCATACTGTAGTAAGACTTACATTGCTTTAGATTCGTAAGATCAGAGACAAAATCATAAAAAATGAGACCGGGGACCGGTTTCAAATCCCTGACTTGTGATTGGTCAATTTGAAGACAGAGCTCAATTCCAACCAATCAGATGTTTCATAGCGGAAGCTGGTTTCAGGTTCAACACAATGTTTTATTACAGGTGCTTCTCGTGTCGAGACGACCAAGGTTCTGTGTTCATGGACAACTGTTGTATGTGCAATACCGCCGCCTTCAAGAAAACGACGGGAATCAGACATGATGATATTGTTTATGCTTGCTTTCAAAACGAAGTAAGTTATACGCTTCTTCTTCTTCTTCTTCTTTGTCTTCTTCTTCGTCTTTTCTTCTTCTTCTTCTTCCAATAAAGGTCAGACTCAGAAGTCTTCTTAGACTGTAGCGTTGACCTAGTTACAAAGTTTTATGTTAGATAATCGGATATTCTTTACGTTGTAGAGTATCGCATATAGCAGAAGACATCCGAATATATGATGACACGAATAGCAAAACTAAAGTGCGATATTGAACTTTTTAGTTTGGGACTTTTTAATGTGGAAGAATATCCCGAACTACGAGGTGGTACCTGCTGAAATTGAAGTCTTTAAACAAAGCTCTCAATTTCCAAGCCTTGAGAATAAAACTTGCTACAACAGATAACTTCCATGAGTTTATTGTTGAAAGAATTAAATTATAATGGCTTATTAACTTCAAGTAATTTCATTTTAGATTTTTGTAATACCTATTTATTCATGGAAATTACGTAAAAGTAATGGTACGATCAAACGCTGTATTTTCTTCTGGGTCCATAGTGTTATTTTTCTGTGAAACTGAATTATATTTAATAGCCTAAGTCAGCCATTCCTCGAGTTAAGTCAAACCATTCTGGAGTCAGTATAAATATCATTGAAAAGGATTTAACAATACAAGCCTCATGATCACGGAAACATTTGTGGATTTTATTGTTACATTGTAATAAATGTTGTGCGTTGCGCCGCACTCGTTGCTACCGAAATTAAACATCTTGTGTTTGCCCGATTCTTGCAGATTTACGAGTTACCATTTTATGTTGTGATAGACAGAGAGAAGAAATCGGTTGTGCTAGCTATCAGGGGTACACTCTCTTTACAGGTATAGTATCTGACTTTTTCCTTACTTTAAAACCGGTTCTCTCTACCTGGTCTTAAGGAAACCCAGTTTTCTCTACATGGTCTTAAGGAAAACCAGTTCTCTCTACCTGGTCTTTAGGAAAACCAGTTCTCTCTACCTGGTCTTTAGGAAAACCGCTTTTCTCTACTTGGTCTTAAGGAAACCTAGTTCTCTCTACCTGGTCTTAACGAAACCTAGTTCTCTCTACCTGGTCTTAAGGAAACCTAGTTCTCTCTACCTGGTCTTTAGGAAAACCAGTTCTCTCTGCCTGGTCTTAAGGAAACCCAGTTCTCTCTACCTGGTCTTAACGAAACCTAGTTCTCTCTACCTGCTCTTAAGGAAACCCAGTTCTCTCTACCTGGTCTTAAGGAAAACCAGTTCTCTCTTACTGGTCTTAAGGAAAACCAGTTCTCTCTTCCGAGTGTTAAGGATGGTTTCAAAATTATCAAGCTGAGAATAGAGAATAGTTCCTGATCTCAAACGCCCGATTGTTCAGTTCTTAGTATTTTTAGACTTTTCACAAATATCTTCATATCAGGTCCTGTGATAACATAACTATTATCATGCTCAACTCAATTCTTTGCTTAAACTTGTAATGTCAAGAACATTTACAGCCTTCATTAATGAGAAGTAATTGTTTGTTCTACAGCTGTTATTGTGATATATTATGCCACCTTTTCAGTTTAAAATGTTTTACTTCATATCATGATATGCAATAAAAAGCCATCGTATTTTCATCCTTAAATTGAGTTGAGAATGAAAAAAGTTTTAAAATCCCGAGGCCTTGTACCCGAGCTCCGAGTCTGGCTTACAACCTCAGTTTTTGACGCACAAAACCAGGTTTACCTGACAGAAACAAAATTAAAAAAGAAACCTAGTGTTGGAAGTTTGTCAGTTTCTTGGCACGTTCTGGCTAGAAACAAGGAAAGAGTAGTTATATTGTGCTTTGTGATGTCATATTTGACAAATGATGACAGATTCGTCGAATTATTTTTGTTTTGAAAGACAACAAACTTTTAATAAGTGATGTGTTTTGAAAATGAGAAAAAAAGCTTACGGATGATTCGACGTGTAATTTCGTCTAGAATAATTTTTATGTTCCAGAGCTAATCTCAAGAAAAAATAATTTCATCCATTCAAAAGGTTTCATAAATTCGATAATTGCACAATTTTTATCTGTTTCAGGATGTAATAACAGATCTGGTTGTAGAACGAGGTGACCTTGACATAACTGATATTCAAAGCGCATGCGCACATAATGGTATTCTTCAAAGCGCCCTCTACATAAAAAAGACTTTAGAAGAAAAGAAGATTCTTGAAGATGCTTTTTCACGAGCAGAGGTTTATAACTTTTAATCATCAAAACTGATATAAATTATTGAGATACACTTTAAGAGCAGAACAACACCTGCATTTTTATTGCGCGCACGTTTAAAGCAATACAGCGCATATGTTGCAAGTTTATCAACAATTTGTACAATTTATTTTCTCTAAATTCACAAGTGTTATGTTCTTAACAAAAATAAACAGCAGTTGTTAAAAATTGGCAACAAAAGTTGTCAAAAAATTGGGGGAAGTTTCTGATCCTATTTAATAGTTATGCCAATTAAGATCAAATGTTTGACGGATGTACAGTTAACAATTTCAAATTGTTAAGAGTTAAAAAAAACTATTTTAGATTGCAAAATGCGGCCCGTACTCACGATTAGCAGATTTAGCAGATTTAGCATTTTTATCACAACTGAGATATATGTTGCTGCTGTTAAAACATGTTTATGCACAAGAATGGCTGCTAAAGCATCTATTTGGAGATGTTATATATTAAAAACGGAAATATACATATGTAAATAAGTGCCATTATCATGATCATGCATAGACATATCTAAGTAATACTTACAGGTTTTTTTTAGTATATGCGAATTAAATTACTTCTCCGATCATTGCCTGTGAGTGCTATGGAATCCAATCGAAAAATAATTACGGTAATAAATGTTTTATAGCTAAAAAAATATCATAGAGAAGTGCGTGCGCACTAATACTATAATTTCGAGTTTCGTCAGTTCTATCACAGCTTTCTAGATTCATCTCTGTCTCTATGGAAGCTACAGTATAAACTATGTTATTTTTTTTTAAGTTTTAAAATCAATTAATCAGTTATTTTAATGAACAACTGTACATATGGCATTTTGTTTATTAGGGTGCTGATTTTGTGATAACCGGACACAGTCTGGGTGCCGGGGCTGCTGCCATTCTCGCCATTCTACTCAAATCTTCTTATCCCGGACTTAAATGTTATGCATTCTCGCCACCCGGAGAACTGGTCAGGTAGGTAATATTTATTAATGGAAATTGGCGAGTGATAACACTGTATAAAAGTGAAACTTTTCCAACAAGACAATTTGCCATTTTCCTGAAGCCAAAATGCATTAAAGCATTCCTGAAATATCTGTAAGAACTCTCGATCTTTTGTTTTATATTTGATAGGATACTGGCAGTTACCGCATAAGTTGTTACGCAGCTGTGAAGCTTTAACTGTTATTGTTTCGTAGATAAATCTATGATTGTACGATTACTCTCCCTTTCATAAAATCAGTATTGTACGATTACTCTCCCTTTTCATAAGATCCGTGTTGTACGATTACTCTCCCTTTTCATAAGATCCGTATTGTACGATTACTCTCCCTTTTCATAAGATCCGTATTGTACGATTACTTTCTTTTTTATAAGATCCGTATTGTACGATTACTCTCCCTTTTATAACATCCGTCACCAGCTCATTCTTCAAATTTTATTACTCCTTCAGGGGCGTAGCTAGCCCCCTTTTCATGTGGATTTATAATTTTTCTTGGTGTTCTTCCACTAAATCGCACTGTAAGTGTCTTCTTCGGGTGCACGGTTCGAACTGGAAAATCAGGCCCCCAAGATTATAAAACTGAGAATGAAAACAGTCTTTAATCTCAAGCATCTGATTGGCTGAAATGGCGACCATTTCAGTCAATCAGATGCTTCAGATTTTAGCCTGGTTTTAAATCTCAGATTTGTAGTCTTCAGGAAATGTCCGAGGGAACTGATTGAGAGGGCCAAATAATTGGCACCGCTCTGAATGATTCTGAAACTAAATGATACATTTCTTGACTATCATGTATTATTAGTAATCCTATAAAAATATTAATTTAAAGGCCAACATTATAAGTTTCCTTATCGTTTGCAGTCCGGAAGTGAGTAAATACGCCGAGGACTTCGTGTGTTCCGTGGTTCTGGGTGATGACATTATTTCCAGACAGGGCATGCTTATGATGGACGATCTCAAAGTAAACATAATCAAAGCTATTCATGAAACACGGCTGCCAAAGGTTGGTTTTTATAATCTTCTGAATGCTTGATGGTGTTGTTGTTTTTTAAAAACTCAGGTTTTAGTAGTTTTGTAATGTTTATATCAGTTTATTGGTAAATCAATATTGGATCGTAAAAGTGACCATTTTTGGTGAAGGAATTTTACATTTTAAGTAGATAGTACCCTCGCGCACTGTCACTGTGATTTTCACTGCATGTTAGTTTTTGATATGCATTTCTATGAAATTTTCATAAATTAATTTTGTAATTTAGAAAATGTGATTGTCCATTCAATAAGTACTGTGAAATTTAATGTCTTTTTTTTAATCTGTTAAACTAACAAATAAAATTTAATGCATTATGCGCTTCAAAATTTTCGAACCTCTGTTATGTTTCAGTACCAGATATTTACGACCGGATGTTGGCGGATGTGTTGTGGCCGTACCGGTATCCTGGACGAGGGCATTCAGTATGGTCACTCTGACAGTAACGGTCAAGCTGATCCTCAGGACATTCCGGATGGTCCTCGAAGTGCACATAGCAATAAACAAAAATATACCATCAACCGATCAAGCTTAGAGGTAATAACCGGTTTTTTGTACTTTCATTTTGGAATACTTTGTTGTTGTTGTCTTTTTTAATTGGTTTAATAGAGGAATATCGTCATGCATTTACTCCATTATGTTTCTGTTGAATTCTTTCACCAAGAATGATTTTTTTTAAGGTAGAACACGCCCCATTTTTCGCTTTTCCTCACGAACTTTTGCGTACACAGAGTACACCATATGCCTGACTTAGAGATGTTTTTAAATTTTTTAGCATTCTATGCCGCTTCAAAGTGTCATTACCAGAACTTCTCCGTCTATACAGTACGTCACAATTTAAAAAAAATAATTCGAGAGCTGTATGCAAGACTGTCGCAACAGTGGGTTGTTACGATTCGAAACCAGTCTCAAACCTCAAGCATCTGATTGGCTGAAATGGCGACTGGTCGCCATTTCAGCCAATCATATATTTGAGATTTGAGACTGGTTTCCATGCTCAGTTTTATAACCTTGGGCACAGCTTTATTGCATTCTAGTTACGACAATCTTGCGTGCAACGCTCTGTATTAGTGCTTATTGTTGCGATAGTTGTGCTATCCATATAAGTTATGTAATTATCTTATTAAGTTGTTTTTAAAAATGCGTGATAGCCAACATTTTGAAATAACCTTTCAATGTCTTTTTGCATTTTTGCAGGTGTCATTGACAGAATGTATGGCTCACAGTCAGCATATAAAATCTACATATACACCATTACATCTTCCCGGTCAAATATTACACATCGAAAAGAGGTACGGGGTTTCCACTTAAACCAAGTTGTTATTGTTAACCTCATAGATGATAAGATTATTTCACTAAAATATCGGCTATCACTTTTCGGTGTGAATACCAATATTCTCCAGTTGTTCGAATATACATGTTTGTGTTCACTAGTGAAAATTTATTGATAATTCCATGAAACAATACATGTTTCCTTTTATTTTATGCTTCCACTTTTTTATATTTCGAACAAACTTATACCTTGAAAATATATTATTTCGTTGGTTATATTTAAATGGTCAGCATGGGGGTCCAAGAGGGAGTTCAGTGGGATTACTCGAATCCCCTTTTGGGATAGCAATATTTAATTTTCATAGGGATGTTGGCAAAGAACGGGGAAACATCTTCTAACTACCCTAAGACTGCCCCAAACGAACATCTCTGGAAATTTTGCACACGACTCTGCAATCAACTCGTACAAAGATTCATTTAAAATATATTACGTGTACTAAAATTTATTTATTTATTTTAACTTTGAAGAATACACATTTAAAGTAATGTTAGGACGTCAAAGATTTCGTAATAAGTAGAGCAGATGGCCTTCTGAAAATGGAAACTCACTGTTAACTACATTCCAAGGGCTCTTTGTGAGTGACTTTATCAAACATCTTGTCAAAGTGAAGAAATACTCTTAAACATTTCCGATCGAAGATGTCAAACTTTGAAACGGCTCTCGACTTTTTTTATTAGAAGTTTAATGCGTTTTCTTTTCAGCACATCAAGCGGCGATGAAGAATTTGTTCCCGGCTGGAAACGTCCACAGAATTTTACAGAGATTATAGTTAGTCCAGATATGCTTGCGCACCATTTTCCCGACGCCTTGTTGGACGCCATTGACGAACTGCGGGAGAAACACGTCACCATTAAACGGTTATCACGTGTCCACAGTAACGACGTAGACTTAGAGACAAATGACACGCGTATAGATGTCAATGTCGAGTGCTAAAAGGTTATCACGTGTCCATAGTAGCGCTGAAGACGTAGAGATAAATAACACGCGTATACGTAGGTGTCGAGTGCAAATCGAATAGCACTTGTCCACCGTAGCGCTTTAGACACGCGTAGACATGTCGAGTGTTTAAAGGGATAAGAAGATCGCTAAGTTGCCTTTTTCAAAGTCTGTGCGCAAATAGTGCCCAAGATCATAAAACTAAGTTTTGAGATCAGTCTCAAATCTCAAGGATCTGATTGGCTGAAATGGCGACCAGTCGCCATTTCAGCCAATCAGATGCTTGAGATTTGAGACTGATCTCCAGATTAAGTTTTATGATCTTGGGCCCATGTTAGGGTATAATAGAATATCAAATAGCATGTATCCTTCCATTGGAAAAAAAAACAACGAAGCTAGTTTTAATTTGAATTAAAAGATTTATGTTTATTGTAATACCCTGACATCTTACCAACAAAATTAACTGTGTGAGATAATAATAGTAAACACAACATAAAATAATAAAGCCTTATCCTCATGAATTATGGATAAATTGAATGATAAAGACATTTATTAAAGTTACACCTGGTGCTATGCTTTTGATTGAAGTATTTGCACTATTTGCAAGCAAAACGGATAGGGAACAGTGTAATAATGTAAATTCGAATTCTTATCTGATAAAAGAAGTCATTGATATCGAATTTAGCATTTTATGTTTATTTACAGATATGAATGACTTTTTCTTTATAATTAGCTTAATGTACTAACATTTGTGTATATTTTTTCACTTTAAAGTTAGCTTTTTGATATACACACAGTGTCTAAGCGTACAGTTAACCGAAACGGAAGTTGCTGATCTGTACGCTGATGATCACATAGTTGCTTACAGAAAAACCAGCGACATCGAATTATTTATTGGTAAATAAACCAAATTTAATGTGCATTTGGAAAAAAATATTTCTGTGGTAAGTACAACGTTAATTGTTAGTCCTGCTGTGATTATATAGACTTAAATGAAGGGTTAGTATTGTTATAATCCATCATCATTCCCAACCCGATCAGTGAAAATATGAGCAAAACATTGAACAAAACGGGACGTTTTGGGTTCAAATTTCTTTGTGTAAATAGATTTTGGACCGTATTTGTGTTGGTATGGGAGAAAAGTCATTTATTCAACTTGTGTACTTCGTTGACCGGAGTTTGAATGACATAGCAACGAGAAAATGATACTTTCTTTATGTCACTGTAAATGATAAGACTGTACGCATAGTTGCAACTGTACGCGATCGTTAGTTGTTAACAGATGCCTAACATCTGTACGCATAGTTGTCAAACAGATCATTAACAATTTATGGTTCAAGTTAATGTTTTCTGATTTTATCGACAGGTTATCATTTTAGCTTCAGTTAACCATAATAATTCTTGCACGAGAACCTGAAAAATGCATATTTTTTTTAAACAAATTTGCTCATTCTTTTAATAATACAATTGTATAAACAAATAACTGATCTTGGCTTCTGTTTCAAGGTCAGATTTGTTTTTAAATCTCTTGCTAGCTCTTCGTGAAAGGAGGCGTGAAAAAAACGACTATAGTCCAACCGAGCTATATCAGTGGTAAGACCGTGTAAGATATGTAGAGGCCTGCTGTAAGGTTTTCATTTCTTCTCTGAAGTGCGAACAGTAGAAACATAATATAGCTGGACAAATACGCGTTAGTACTTCAACCATAGTTTCAAAAGATTTCATAGAATGCTCCAATCAGAGTAATCACGTAATCTGAAATCTACCAATGAAAGTCGGCCAAAATGAAATCCAACTCGAAATTTTAACGACCTTAGACATGAAATTCTTAGCAATTGCAGACGTAATTGTAGACTAATTTGACTCAGTCACGTAGTGGTGGATTTCAAAATCTGAAACCACTTTCCTGTCAAAGACCAGATTGTTAAAGTCTTTATGATATTGGATAATATTTGTGCATAATGTATATTTTTGCCAACACCGGCAGGGATTTAAGCAGGTTTATACTAGGTTTTATTTAATGTCACAATCAGGGGATTTAGGATTTCTAGCAATTATCGGTGTCTTATTTGGAAAGTGTACCAATTCGTTCATATGGTTCAACAGTAGA
The DNA here is from genome assembly GCA_038501625.1 of Corbicula japonica. Lineage (NCBI taxonomy): Eukaryota > Metazoa > Mollusca > Bivalvia > Venerida > Cyrenidae > Corbicula > Corbicula japonica. Next base: position 2,569,489 of record JAZAYU010000072.1, read on the forward strand.
TCAGAGTAAAAAACCAATGAATTTATAGCTCAAAACTTGCTTGTCAGTTCTAAAATGTGATCATATAAGGTTTTATTTTTGGTAAATAATACATTATATTTGGTTGATTCCTTTGATTGATTCCTTTAACAAGTTCTTGCTTCATTTATGCTTTTCAGTTGATCAGTATATGATGCACTTATGATCGCAACTGTTCGTACAGCCTGTCATTGAAGTACTGCAACTTTGCGTACAGTCTTTTCACTTTTGGTTGCTGCACAGAAAGACCATTTTCTCGGTGCTAATTCGTTCAAGCACCGTTCAACGTATTTTGTGAGCGTTGGAAATGATTTTTCCTTCACGGGAAGTCAAATATATACATTTCCAATATATACATTTTAAAATATGAGGTCACAAATGCAGATTTTCTCCACTCGTTTTCCTTATTTTGTACTGATCAAGTGTGAAAAGATTACAGATTGCAACTTAACCAGCCGTTAGTTCAAGACTTCAAGATCACAGAAAGACTATTAATCAACGATGTACTTATTACAAAAATAATTTCTGCCAAAAGCACGTTTAATTTGAATATATTTTACAAATAAAAAGCCGATGTCGCATGTTTTTCTGTAAGCAACTATGTGATCATCGGCGTACAGATCAGCAACTTCCGTTTCGGTTTACTGTACGCTTAGACACTGTGATACAATTTATGAATGATATACAATTTATGACTGGAATAGTTTTGTCAGATCCGTGACCTTCAGATCTACCTCGGTTTCAAAGTATACTTTTAAACTGTTCATCTGTTCATTTGTAACAGGAATCGAGACAGTCAAACTATTTCGATTCTTGGACTGAAGGTTATAAAACTGAGTTTGGAAACCAGTCTCAAATCTCAAGCGTCTGATTGGCTGAAATGGCGACCAGTCGCCATTTCAGCCAATCAGATGCTTGAGATTTGAGACTGGTTTCCATGCTCAGTTTTATAACCTTGGGCACTGTTCGTAAATGCGTGGTTTCAACCATTTCAGAATCTACTTTTGATATTATTTTTCACATATTTTGATATATTGTTAAGAATTACATGTTGTACAATTATATAATATAATGCTTAATATTACATTTGGTGAATTATTTTGAGTACAAGTCAGTGGTATCTTCACAATAAATCTGTATAAATTTCACAATTGGACGCCATTGAGGAATGAATCCCTGAGTCGGACTTGCCGTAGCATAGCGAAGACAGTCGGAGTTGGCCGATTGAAAACAACAACAACAACAACAACAACAACACAAATAAATGGAGTCTTACAACATGCCACTTAAGTCTGTTTGGTATGAGAGACCGCCGGTCAACAATTCGACTCTTTTACTTCACATATGAGATACAACTAAAGCAAATAGTTTTTCATTTGTGAATGTGTTCTTGTGCACATTTCAACACTGCCGGACAGCGTTGTATCTATCAACGAATTGTTGTTATTGTCTAATATTATTTGTAGTTTATATTTTATGTTCAGTGTTGAAATCCATGGTTGTGTTAATAATAAATGTTTGTATTTATGTTTATGCCAAAGGACATTCCGCAATTAAAATATTGAAGCATGTGTGTTTCATTGCTCTACGTGTACAAAAACTCAAATATGGTCTCATACTGGCGGACGGTCCATTGCTGCGTAACATGCGTCCCGTAATACGAAATCCGTTTACAATCGACGTGATATTGTCAGAAATTACATATAACTAAATAGACTCAGCATTGCGACTCCCCGACAGTTACTCCAGTGTTTACCCAAGTACATGCCACTTTGTTATTTCGCTTGACACAACGTTCGCAACAAAGAATTTTCTTAAACGCTTCTTTGAAATCCTTATTTTTCAGTCCGTAGATTAACCAGTTTATACAACTGTTAAAAAGTCCTAGAATCAGGAACCAACGTCTGACGTAGTACATGGTCTGATCACAGTCCTTATGTACGGTGAGCACCAATGTTATCATTGCGTACGGGAACCAGAACAAGGCAAAAAGTCCGAGAACTGCCGCCATTGTTACGGTTTTAGACATCTCGCGAGATTTGAAGAGATTTGTGCTTGTGCCTGTTTGTCTGCCATGTTCTCTGACGTTCTTTACGGCAATTGCTACAACACAGATGTAGAAGATGACATTTAAAACTAACCCTAAGAATAAATTCATATTCAAACACACTTTACACCATCCACCCCATACAATAACCGCGTTACATTTTCCTGATCCCTTCGAATCTTCAAAATTATTGCAGCCAAAGATCGGGGATAGTGTCAGCGTAATGACATACACCCAGCCACAGAACATGGCTATTGCGAGCTTCCGCTTTGTGAAGTGAGCATGCCTAAGCGGAAACGCCACAGCAGAAAATCTTTCCACGGATATAAAAAGTAGCCCCATAATAGAACCTCCTAATGTCATAGCGAACACTGAAAGCTTTGTCAAGCAGAAGTATTTATAATGGTCAAATCCGTACGTATTTCCAAGCGTCTCAAGAGGAAGTAGAGTAGCCCCAACAAGTAGATCGTTCACCGCTAGGTGGCCTATCAGGATGTGAATTTTGGTCCTCAGTCGCCGGAAACGGAAAATACTTATCAAAATCAGCGAGTTCCCAAAGACTGTCGGCACAAACATGACGATGTCCACAACATTCCAGATAATATTGTAATAACTTTTACCAAGACCATAGAATAACATATTATCACAACTTTCATTTATAAACATGACTGCTTTTAGACTTGATTTAAAATATTTAATGAAAGTAAAAAACGACGCTTCTGAAACGAGTGTGACCAACTAAGAATGTGGCGATAATAAAAAAAATCACAGTTTAAATAAAGAAATCTTGAGACTCTCGGCGTGTAATGTACATGGATAAGGCATTTAAAAAAACTGTCATCTGTCTTAGATAGCGGAATACAGTGACACGGTGACTGTCACGTATAGAGTGAAATCCAAATAAAAGTTATCGGACTTATGAGTGACTTCATAGATTATGGAAATAATGGGGTTTGGACTTCTTAGTTGCAGTAAAATTCAGTTTTCAATCCCGGCTAACAGACATCTTAGGCGTTTGGCCAATGTCGCTTGCATGGCTGATATTTTAGAGTTTTGGCAGAGTTACTGTCAGTGACTTAATTATAAGTCTAAATTAACGAAGAAAAAGACGAAGACACTCTGTCGTACTCAAAAAGTCACAAACAATCTCAAAGGGTAAATGCAATAACTTATTTCGGCAAATAAGAACATAAAAAGTTAAAACTCTGAAGGCAATGGAGTTGTTTGGTGTACAAAATGACCAACTCCTATCCCAGTGTTGGTCTGCCTCTGAGTCCAGGGATCGCTGGTTCGATTCCCCGCTTTTACAGCTGAAAGTTACTAACAACTTTTAGAATGGGACTTTAAATCGAGGGCTAGTGTAGTGGTGCTTTACACCGGGAATTTGAAACAGCCAGGGAACATTCTGTATTTTGGGTGATCTCTGAATCTTGCACTTTCTCAAAAACTTATTGTTAATTATTCTGTACTGCTGGCTTTCCTCACATTGTTTTTCGGTAGCAAGGATACACACAGACGCACGCACTCATATACACAACAGTGTTGATACTCTGTTTTGTTTTTCCTAAAAACAACATGCATTTACATAGGCCAAAAGATTTCAAATATTTCTTGTTGTTTTTTATAACGATTGATTATCGTCTTAGAAATCTTTAATTGCCAGCAAAAATCATTTATAAATCAATAATTATACGATATACAAACATGCAATAGGGCCAAAGGGAGATAACTGCGTTAGAGTTTAGCTTACTTTTTGTAGCGATTACTTCCCCTTGAGGTTATGTTCGACTTAAAACATAGAAATAAGCCCTTTTAAAACAAAATCATTCAAAGAGTACCGTGTTTTCCTGAACAATCATTTCTTAGCCTCACTAATATGTTCTTGGGACTATTTAGTTATCTTAAGATAGGTATAAAAACAGAAGTAACAAATTTTAAATTGTCATAAGCGGTTATAGTCTCCGTAAACGAAGATGCATGTTTCCTTATTTAAATTTGGATTCCAATATCAATTTGAACAATTTTTTGCGATTCTGCAATAATGTTATTGCTTAAGCTATTATACAGCGAATGTTTCCGCAGTTTTAGCCAATCTTTACAAAATCTACGGTCGATTTTGTGACGTTTGGTTTTACCGAAACCTCGATTAAATGTCCTTGGTTTACGAAGGCGTGCAAGGATTTTACAGGTAATATCATTAAAAGAGGCACAATGATTTTTTTATGTTTCAAATTTAAAGAGTGCACTTCAATTCTATGCGGAGAAATTAAAATTTTAGAATCGGTTTAGAATCGGTTTACATTGGTTAAGTGTGTATGCATGCCAAAATCAAGGGAGGTCACCGCTTGCATACTATCAATAATTCAGTTCCATTTGCTTCCCTTGTAATTGACCCATTATTGGTTCTGCTCATCGATACAGTCTAGATTGTTCGCTATTTCAGTTAATATATCCACAGAAGACACGCCTATGTCTATGAACAATAGGTAGAAAAAGTATGGCGGTATATATTTCTGACATAAGACTTGTACTATCGTGTTCCACACATAATCATGTTGATAAATGGCTAACTTGTTAAAGTTCGTGGAAATATTTACACTCAGATCAACATCTTAACACAAATAATCATCCTAATAGTTCCTCGAACTACCAGAATTAGCGTATCAACATGTTAATTTACTAAACTAGATATAAGGTTCTGGACAGATTCGTAGACTGAAAATGTGGGCATTGCATTGCGGTTCATGGAAAATACATAAAATTGCCCAATCTTCCCGATTCTAGAAGGTATTTAAATAACTGGCATCTTTAATTTTATCTAGTTAGCAACTTTTTAAGTGACTAAATACTGACAAACATGAAACATAGCTAGTAAGAAAAAAGCCACAATAATTTTATAATAGTTAACCACTTATTATTAACTAATTACGTGGCAACACAAAATCTTATCCAGTCAACCACTTATTCATTAAGGCCTATTAACTTATAACGTGCAGCACCAATCATATCTAGAAAAACACTTATTCATTAAGTAATTACGTGGCAACGTAAATCTTGTCTAGTTAACCACTTATTCATTAACTTATTCATTAACTAATAACGAGGCAACATGAATCTTGTCTAGTTAACCACTTACTCATTAACTTATAAGGTGGCAACATGAATCTTGTCTAGTTAACAACTTATTCATTAACTTATAAGGTGGCAACATGAATCTTGACTAGTTAACCACTTACTCATTTACTTATAAGGTGGCAACATGAATCTTGACTAGGTAACCACTTACTCATTAACTTATAAGGTTGCAACATGAATCTTGACTAGTTAACCACTTACTCATTAACTTATAAGATGGCAACATGAATCTTGTCTAGTTAACCACTTATTCATTAACTTATAAGGTGGCAACATGAATCTTGACTAGTTAACCACTTACTCATTAATTTATAATGTGGCAACATGAATCTTGTCAAGTTAACCACTAACTCATTAACTTATAAGGTGGCAACATGAATCTTGACTAGTTAACCACTTGATCTTTAACTTATAAGGTGGAAAAATGAATCTTGACTAGTTAACCACTTACTCTTTAACTTATAAGGTGGCAACATGAATCTTGGCTAGTTAACCACTTTTTCATTAACTTATAAGGTTGCAACATGGATCTTGAATATTTAACCACTTACACATTAACTTATACGGTGGCCACATGAATCCTATTAAGTTAACCACTAATTGAATTATTCATTAACTCATTTTGTCGCAACACAAATCTTATCTTATTTATCACTTATTTATTACCTTATTTCGTGGCAACGCGAGTCTGTGCTAGTTAACTATTTATTCAGTAACTTGTTATGTGGCAATGCAAATCGTATCTAGTTAACCACTTGTTCATTTTTTTAACTTTTAACGTGCCAATTCGAATCTTATCTAATTAGCCACTTATTCATTTACTTACTACGTGGCAGCGAAAATCTTATCTAGTTAGCCACTTATTCATTAACTTATTAGTGAGAACAGGAGTCCTATTGAATCACTTATTCATTAACTTATTAAGAGGCAACCGGAATCTTATATAGTTATACAAAAATAGGTTAACTGGTGGCAGTTCTTGGCAAAATCCACCAGTCTTACTGTAAAATTGAAAGACAGTTTACTAGTTAGCTTGTAAATTATCGACATAATTATTTGGGTAACACGAAACTGTCTGCGAGCCTCAATTGGTTATGGCAGAAATAGTCCACCATGTAATAGAAATATATGCCCTGAATATAAATTTAATGGGAACGGTTTAACAACTGGTCTTTAATAAAATTAAATTTGTAGGAAATTGTGTATTCAACAAGGATGTTCCGGTGTAAAAAAGGAAGTAGGTCACATGACCGACCGACATTTGATTGTCGGCTCTCAAACAGGACTTCTTTAGCTGATACTTCTCGCTTCTACTTCTAATATGGGTATAACATTTTTCAAAACATCCTCTGCAGAACTGTTTGGGTCAAACCGTATAAAAGCACACATGAATAACATTTAATGCTTCAACTTTTAATTGACCGTTTTGTTCACACTTACTGCATATAAAATATGTCAAGTTTAATATTGTTTAATTAATTTACATAAAGAAAACTTTGTGTTTTTATTAGTTTAACATACATTTGCATTATGTGCCATCATACATGAATATGTCATGAATACATATTAACCTTTCCGTCATGGTACGCCTTTAATCGCATGTGCGGCAAGTGTATTTCCTGATGAGCCTGCATTTCCGCACAGTCTGGTCTGATCTACCGGTGTAAATCCTGGTCAGAGAGAACGGATATGCAGGCTGAACTGAATCTAAACTATAGCACATGGAATAAAAGTCATGACCATGAAGTAAATGGTTAAAATAAAACTGATATGGCAGTGCAGTATCAGGAATAGACAACTTAGACATTGATATAACAAAATATTTTGTCATAACTCTCTTATAATGTCTAGTATAGTCCTATGTTTACTCCCCTTCAATATTTATTTCACAATGAGCGATAAATAATTAACATATGAACTATTTTAATCATCCAAATCCGATAACATCAAAACCATTCACTGACATCGAATCCCATTATAACTTGGCCGTCACATTAAGGCTCGATTTGAGTTTCTAAGACCAATGGCATTATGCCATCATTACGCTGCCATTACGTTGAATACACTCATTTGCCATTACACCAACACCCATTTCATTTTTCTAAACGAAATGCCATTAAACCATTGCCATTAAATCGAATACACGACTCAGCCATTACAGTGTTTAATTTTTTCTCAACCATTTGCTACTAAAACGCGGCTATCATTGAACATACACATTAGCCATTTAATACATTGACAATTCTTTTTCTCAACCAGTTGCTATTAAAACGATGCAATTTCATTGAATACACTCCTTGGCCATTACAGTACCATTTTAATTTTTCATTGAATACACTCCTTGGCCATTACAGTGCCTTTTTAATTTTTTCTCAACCAGTTGCTATTAAAACGCGGCCATTTCATTGAAATACACATCGGCAATTACACTGACTCTCATTTCATTTTTAGCAACCAAAACTTGTTATAACGCGGCCAAATTTCAATTTTACTAAATGAAATTTCAAATATATATAATTTTAATGCGACCTTTTTACTGGCGTACATTTAAATTTATCTTCTTTCTTCAGTTTTACCTGCCACATTATGATCTATATCAGTTTAGTTTGATCACTGTCTACAGCGCCGGTTTCAGAATGTTCGTCGGCGTCAACAGAATCGTCACTCTCACTAGGCTGTGAATCATGTTTGCTCTTCTTCTCTATCAAATGCTCGTTATCTTTATTTCCTATTTCATGGTCTTCATCAACAGCACTATCTAATGTTTTGCTATTTAAACTCTCCTTTAGTTTTACCACGAGAATATCATCGATTTCTGAAAGCAGGTCCTTCGCTTTTGTATCTCCATTCAGTTTAACATCATCTAATTCATTTTTAGAATTAGTTGTTTCTTTTTCGGTACTTTTGTCTTTTTCTTCAGTAGAAGTTTGTAATTCTTTACTAGAATTTGTTTCGGGAATTGATTTCACTACGGTATTATGTTTCATTTCAATGCTTGATTTCACTGCACTATCGGATTTGGTTTTGACAAGGGTTGATTTTAAACCTGTATCTGTTTTTGTTTCCCGGATTGATTTAACGCTCGTGTCAGACTTTGTTTCTAATGAACTTAGATTAACATATTCATGTGGTTTCTCAGACACTGCTTTGATTTCGTCTCTCTGTTTGGAATGTATTACACCTGGATCACTTTTTGATGGTCCTAGATTTAAATACGTCCGTGATTCGTTCCGTTTGGTAGAACTTTTACTCTCCGATTTGTTTATTTCGTTTGAATCACTCACAATACCAAGAACACGTTCATTTATATATATTCTAGACTCTGAATCTTCCGAGTCATCATCTTCCATGTTTTCTGAAACATTGTCAGTTTCGAGAGATTTTAAAATTGGGAATTCCAGGATGCCAACTTGGACGGGCTCTTCATATCCCTGTTCTAACAACTCAACAGAAAACTCCTTAGAAGAAGTATTATCTACTTTCATATCGTCACCAGGAATGTCCAGAGCAGTATTGCTACCCGATAATGATACACTTTCAACTTCTATATATACCACATCCCCATTGGCTTTACTTTTAGACTTGTTTAGTGGCTCTTTAAATGGTTCTTTTCTATAATCGTTCACTGTTGTCCTTGGCGGAGGAATTAGTTTCGTACATTCACCTTTTAATTCAGTCATTTCCACTTCTTGTGGGTCAGCTCCTCCTTCCGCTCCGCCTTCTGGGTTGGGTGATATCTCAGAGCTCCGTCTGTTTTGGCTGTGATAACCTTCGTCTTTGATATCCGCTTCCTCGTCGTCACTTCCGCTTCCGCCATAACACTTTGGTAAGATACACCGGAAGCAGATCAGTTTACATACGGGGATTCTCATGCAGCCTGCAAAACAATGGCGGCAACATTCCCGACTTTTTGTCTGTGGATTCGGCGGAGTGGTAAGACTGGAGTAGCGAGGTTGTTGTGAAGCTCGAACCTGGAAAATGGTACAAGAACAATCATGCTTTAAACGAGAATGCATTGTAATAACTTAGAAGAAGCTACATGCAGAGATCAGTATATCATATTACTTTAGCTAGTTTTATCATCAGTTCCAAACTTATATAGACCAAAATACTGGTACTTATAATTCTCCTCAATGCTTATTGCTAGCAGCTACTACTGCAGTATTATGTTACTGGGTGACAGTACATTTCACATCTACGGAAGTTGACGGAAATTGTCAAAATGTAACGAATGCTGGAACGTACTATCATCCCCGGTACTTTGAAAGTACACATGTCGCAGTATGTATAAGAACTGAAATAGTATCAATGTGTTTCGGTATAAAAATATATTTAACACATAGTTTGAGCTTTCGAGCACCAGAAAGATGAAGTAACCATAAGCTTCGATCCGGCTCAGTATTTTCTTACGTTTGACAATACGTACTATCATGCTAAAACTAAGCGATGTAATAACTTAAGAGAAGATCTGTATTGCGTTAGTGTGGGTCGAGAAATTCACAAACCACAATTATAAAACATTTATGAAATAAATGGAAAAGCAATTTACTCTAAATTGTTTGAAATTGCAGATAATTTAAAACAACATATCTTTGATCTTTTATGTTTATTTTGCAGTGTAGTATAATAAACTGTATGATAGACAAAAACATAATGATGGATGCTAATATATGATGATCAGTTCTGAACAGCCTAATGATGAGTAATTCTGATGGTAAACTACCACTTCCAAGGTCCTCTGGTTCAATTCGTCCGCGAATGACGATTTTAACGAACATTGTATCAGAACCCCTCAACATGACTGATGCGATTTATAGCTTAAGGATGTACGCTACATTGCAAAAAGTGTCAATGTTTACAGTCAAAGATCAATAGAATCTAAGCAAATTTTCATGTAAAAGGATCATATGACGTCATAAAGTTGAGCAGACGACATGACTTTTTTGCAATTTCGTGGTAAAAACAACATTATATTGTCAAACTGTGTAACAAAATCACTTTTTATTTATGAGAAAATAAAATATTTGAATTAAAACCCTTGTTAGCATGTATTTCCCACACATGTTTCTTGACCTAAGTAGGTATGACGTCACTTAGACAACTTAAGAAATAGCCTACTACAACTAAATCAATATCGGAAGATATATTTTTAATAACATTAAAGCAGCACTTTCTTATGATTTCCAGTTTACTGTTTATGTTAGCTCCTAAGGAAGTGAGGGTACGTACTCGTCCGCAATAAATCTAGCTTGAAAAAGAAAGTACAAATCCCATAGCTTACCGGAAGGTGAACAATATCGTTGTCTTTCGATTTTCTTTTCACACGTTTCTTCCGGATGCGAACTATGGGCGCTTTGGGTTCTGCAAACGACATTTTCAAGGCGGAGACTTTTCAAGGCGAAGAGAATTCGGTGAACTGGATATAAGTGATGTAATGCCTTATGACGCAATAGATTATGACGCAAGCATCCGGTACCGAAGACCTTTTGCGCTGGATATCGATCCCTTGCAGTGATTTAGACAGTAGAACCCTGGAAGCGACGGATTAAGCTGCCGGGTCCTTGCTATATTGGCTACAGTTCTGATTTAGGCAACCGGTATCCACTAGATTTAGTATACTGAAATAAAAAAAATACAATAATAAAATAACACTGCTAATGACGTTTCTATTTAGGGTAAACAAAATGTGGATAGGATTCATTGTATTTTAAGTTAAAAAACGAATTTTAATCCCATTTTAATCAATTAGTTTAATACATTGACTTCACATGTCACAGGGTTGTTTTCAGGGGAGGATCCAGAAACTGGTGTTTTGAGGGGGCGGAATTTACTTAGTAGAGGTACTACTTAGGGGGCGCTTGATGGCTGCACCCTTCCCCCATGCCGGACGCACCCTCCACCCCCATTCTCCCATCTAAATGAGCTAGGGTGAAATTTGCTAACTGATAAGTAATCACTGTAGAACCCAATAAAACACAAGATGGCGTTGGTCTATACTAGCCTAGTAAAGTGTTTTCAGTCGTAATTGATTAACATTTAAAATAACTCCTACTTGTAAAATGAAAAACTAAATGTATATTGTATCCGAAACCACATGTTCAACCGGTTGAATACACACTGATTATGACTGTGAATGATAAAAATGATTTTTCCCAGTTAATCTTCACAATCACGTGGCTGATTCTCCAAGAAACAGCGGTAATGAGTTTTCAATATTCCCTCGGAACATTTCAAAGGAATGCAACACGAAAGAAAAACTGAGTCACAAAAATTGGAAGTGATAATTAGGTTCCCACATGCCGGAAAGTGCATTATGCACGTGATTCTGAGCACTATGTGATACGATATTAATGGCCCGTAAACATGGAATGTTTAGAACAGATAACATTCCTCAGTTCCAGGTGACGTTTTTCCACCGACAGCTACTGCATTTAAACAAGTGGGTTGTGATTCTCCAACTAAATACAACTAACCTTAAAGGTGTATGGTCAAAATGGCACGAAAATATTATAATGTGTTTTCAAATACCAAAAATATTATAAACTGTAAAAAATATGTAAACAAAGTAAATCAACGTTCGAGTGAGTATATTAAGTGCAGGGAATTTGCGGACCAGTAACAGGAAGTCACGCCTGATTGGTAGAAAATGAAAATTAAATATTTTAAAAAGAACATTATTTTGATAAAATATAATGATTTTGTAGTAATTTGAATACAAATAGTATGAAATTGATAATGAAAAAAAAGTGCAATTCAACTTTAAAAATAGCTATCATTTTTGACAGAATGTAAACAAAAGTTCCGCAGAGACTGGGGTGATACACTTCTGGCTAAAATGCCGAAAAAGTTTATCGGTCATGCTATGGTAGAATTGGTATTTGATGATGTCTCTAGGTTGGTTCTCTTGAGAACTGTAAGATTTTAAGGGCTTGACCCAATAGTAAATTCAGAATTTGATGAAAAGTTATAATGGAAGTCTATGGAAATTGAATTAGTGGTGTATAACATATACATTCACCTCTGTTATAGGCTGGGACTACTTTCAAATACTTTTACTTTAACTCAAACAAATAGTTCATAAACTACATTTTAAATAGCTTGGGTTTCTTCGGTTTTAAAGAAAGATAGTGAAGATTTCTGTCATTTGTTATATCACAAGCTTCAAATTCATAGTTTTGACTGTATAAAACGAAGCTTTTTAGTTTGGTAAAAAGTCTTGACATTGAGCCTTTCGCAGAGGTGTAAAAAAAGTAAAGTGAGTGTAAGGTACGACAATGAGAATGAGATTTGTACTAACGCAGCCTTAATTCACTTGCAACAGATCCGAAAATGTACTCATTACTCCGTTGAAATTCGCTTCTGTTCAGTCATGTACGTATATGCACGATATAGAACTACACTTAATTATAACCATAACTGAGATTATAATTATAAGTATTCCACCTTGAACTGTGAATAGGCAGCTTTAACCTTAAAGTTGGTTAATCAAAAGCCATTGATAAAAATTCAGAAACTACCAAACTTTAAATAGAGCCTTGGTTTTGTTAAAAGATTGAATTAATTAATGATTAATTTCTACCATTTTTCTGGATAATCCTCTGAAATGCGACCAAAATACAAAGTCTGTACGGCCTAGGGGCGGTTGGCTGTGAGCACCGTTATGCAAATAGACGTGTCTCAGTGTATGCCAGGTGGTGTTTTTTTGCGTCAACTTGATTAAAAATTTATGACTTGGTTGCGCAATCAAGTTAGAAATCACCAAGAAAAATTAGCTTCAAGCTAAAGTAATTTGATTCTATTGTAATCATCAGTAAATCAAAATTAATAATTAAACAATTTGAAAGTTTTTTATTATTTCAACCATATTCATTTTGTGGAAATAAAAAGACTGATGAAACACCTTTAAAGTATATATCAACAGTGTGTTTTCCTTAAGTTAAAAATGAATAGTCATAATTAAGCGGTAACTTTTCAAACATTACCAAAATTAAAGAAAACACTACTATGGTCTAAACCAACTTTTGAATTTTAGTAAAATAATGAACAGCATCTGAGATGCGACCCAAACAAGTTTATACGGTGCTCCTGTTTTCTTTATATGTTGATGTAATGTGTCTGATCATTCCTTCTGGTCTGGATCTACAGTAGTCGCTTCTTGGTCATACAAAACCTAATTAATCTAAAAGCGAGCATGTTGGTGCTGATCAGTGCCCAAGGTTATAAAGCTGAGCATGGAAACCAGTCTCAAATCTCAAGCATCTGATTGGCTGAAATGGCAACCAGTTGCCATTTCAGCCAATCAGATGCTTGAGATTTGAGACTGGTTTCCATGCTCAGCTTTATAACCTTCAGCCCAGACGGCAATAACAGCCATATCCTATGGAGGAAAATGTTAATGTAAGAGTGTAAAAATCCAGTAACTTCATTTATTATACTGCAAAGAAATTTGCTTGAATTTGATTGGATAATTTGCCGTTGATGTATATCCGTATTTACGGATCGGCCGTAGATATGAACGCACGTGCCTTAATTTCCCTCTCTGACCTCCCACCTTTTGTTGTCTTCCGCCATTTTGTTTTGAATTCCCGTAAAAATGCATAATTTGAAACCGATCTTGTAAATTATAAAGTGGTATGCTTAGGGATTATTAAAATGGTTACAGAAAATATTTGTGTTATGTTTTTAACGTTGAAAACGATCAGATTATTCTCAAATTTGGTAAATAAATATCAAACCGATAGTCCATTCAATTTCTATAGAAGTGACGTCATACAGGTAAATTAATGACGTCAGACATGTAATTATTCAGGTTCTCAGAAGGGAATTGAGCCGTTCGGCATTAAATAAGCGAAATAAATGAAAAAAAGTCGATGTTTTCTAATTATTTTTGTCTGAAAAAGTCTTTGCAGTATAATAAAACAATTATTTGGTTCCTTGAAAGGGTATGTGAGGATATATTGCCGGTCTGGGTGTCATATTATCCCTCGCCTGCGGCTCGGGTAATATGACACCCAGACCGGCAATATATCCTCACATTCCCTGTCAAGAAACCAAATAACTATATAGTACATACTATCATCAAAACGAAGCAGGATGCTGATGCTGCGAAAAAATATCTTTTCTGCAATATACTTACCACCGAATATATCCACAAAGAAAAATCCACTGATAAATACTGTCACACTTAAATTAATACTGCCACTCTTATATAAATATTGTCACACTTAGAAACCTAAGAACTGATTTAGTAAACCAACATTGTCCCTGTGTAAATTATCTGGAACTGTGTGTTTCTAAACTTATTTTGCAGTTTATTTATCAAGGTTAAAAACAATGCGTCGATAATAGTGATTATAACACGTCCTTTTTCAATTCATTATGATGATAACAACGTAGCTTGCGGTTATTAATTGCATGCATAAAATACGCGCATCAATATATTGCATAATGAGTTGGCTAGATACAAGAGTTAATTAGCGGAAATAACGTGTCGTGTTACGGTAATCAACACCTAGATTCTGTTTTGAGGCCTGATAATGCATACAACAGCGTGCAGACGACATCTGTTGGTCCTGTCCCATTTGATAAGCATGACGAATCTTGGAAATTAGGCCATCAGTAAATTTTTAAACGATTATTTTCAATTACTTCCTACAGGTAATTGTAAAGTGTTTATTGATAACCATTTTGCAACATTAATTAGTAGTTGTTATTATATTCCTTCGGGAAAAATAATAAAATAAACCGTCAGTACTGATTTATAGAAATACGTTTTCAAAAAATTAGAAAAATACTGACATGCCATTTGGATAAAACAAAAACCTATATATTTTATATATAGCCTATAGGCCTTTGGATAAAAATATTTCAACAACTAATTTCAAATACGAGTTTATGTTCAATACTTAATATAACCCTTTACACGAACACCCAACACTCCGGCAAGAAATTTGCTTGCCACCACCACCCTCATCACACCCCCACCCCCGCCCCTATACCCCCAATAAAAGGAAGAGAGAAAAAAATTCACGCTCAATCAGCGGACGAGTCCCCCGCAAAGATCGAAAATGCTACGTCATTCTATTCGACCAATATTGCATTTGTTTTAATAAAATGCTGTTATTTTTAACGTCAAGTACGATAATAAAAAATCTCTGAAACTGATTTATGGCTCATTCAATCCTGATATTTTGTTGGTATTTTATACAAAACCATACAATTACACACCTGTACTAAGGTCAGTGTCGTTTTACACAGGCAAGTAGCCTACTCCATCCCCATTCTCACAAATAATCCGAATTTATATCATTTCCTAATACAGTTCACAACTCATTTCAATCGTGACCAATCAAGTACAAACCAGAGGATATATTCCAAAACTCCACGAATATCGCGCACTAATCCGGTCTTAGTATATGTGAATGAAATCCGGAACTACTTTAATAAATATGACTGTTCACCTGCTAAACTGTGAACTACTTTTAGAACAAGATAGGAATGCAATTTTTTATCATACAATGATTACGCGAGAAAAAACAACAACACCACCGCCGTGACCAACTGTTTATTGATGTTACTGGTCTCGATTAGCATACGGTTTATTTATAGAACATATTCTGGAAATTCCCGATGTCCAGGCTTTACAAAACCGTATCCGCGCGCTAGCTTGGAATCAATGAAGACCAGAAACTGCGTGGGTTGGGTTGTAAAATATTGATCAAAGCCCATCTGCGATCATATTACGAATAGAAGCTGACATGTCGATATTCTCCGAGTAATTTGAGTAATTTAAGTAAACAGCAGCTGGCCAGGTTCCATTAATGGTGTAGACTGCACCCATTATTTTAGAAAACTAGGCTTATACACGATTTTAAGCTTTTAACCATCAAGAAAACTGATAGTTTAATATCAGGCAGTTAGAATTAAGTATAGTAGTCCTATTATTTATCTATATCCGCGTTTTTCAGTATCGTGGAATTTAATATTTTAATTTTAAATAAAAAGACTATTATTGGAATGCTAACCTTAAATAATAGCTCAAATCGCAGGTTTTGAACATAATTTATACACCTGTTAAAAATCTTTAATAAGTTTGATAATATACTCACAGGATAGAGAAACGCAGGTTAAAACTTGATATTCCCGTTCACGCTTTTCCCGGGACATAACGTTACGCAATCCAGTTAAATGCGACATTTGAAACAGTACCACGTGCACCTGTCACCTAGCGAGATCTTTGACCGATATTTTTTATTTTTTTTTTTTTGATAAACTGGTTTGCAAGATAATGCAAATAATGTCACCCTGCATTTCCTTTTTCAAGTTTCTTGAGTAAATTTTTATATACCAGTTAACGTGGTTTAACTGCAGATTCGTTTTCTAGTTGTTTTTTTTAACCCAATTCAAACTAATAATAAAACTGACACATTCTGATTATATTGGCGGCAATAAAATGCATGTTTTGTGTTATTTAAATTCTTATATTATAGGTGTGAAGGTACGATCTCAGACTCTTACTGCAGGTATCATTTTATAAAACCCACAATATGTTCAGTCTGCCATTTTAATCTGACCGATTTATTTACTAGATCCGGCAAATGTAACGGAAAACTGCAACACGGATTTACCAGGCCAGGCCCAAAGCTGGCAACATCATTCTTTGCTGAAGATTATAAAACTGAGAAACCAGTCTCAAATCTCAAGCATCTGATTGGCTGAAATGGCGAACAATCGTCATTTCAGCCAATCAGATCCTTGAGATTTGAGACTGCTCTACATTCTCAGTTTTATAATCTTCAGCACAGATAGATGTGGCCAATCTTGATAATTCATTTGTCATTTGTCAATGACAGTACGCGTTCGTATACCTAAATGCTCATTTTACGACTATTTAACCACTACACCAAGTACCTGTCATAAACCCACCTTTTCTACGAGTCAAGAGTGTTCCATTAATATTTTTAGGTGTGATTTTTCATTAATTTACTTACAGAATAGCGATTACTGTAGATTCTGAGCAGACCGCAGGGTATAAGTGTAGACCCAGGTTGTGCACTGGTCGGTCGCAACTGTTTGTAGCATTAGAAAGATAAATCTTTACCGAATTATCATAATAACAGATAAAAAACAAGATTACCTGTGGTAATATTTTAGATGTCAAAAATTATATCCAGTGTAATAAATATGTTCAAGTTCACAAAAGCCAGTTAAAAGTTTTCTTGAGACAAGTTCACAAAAGTCAGTTAACAGATTTCTACAGATGTTATATAAAACATATAATTCCAAATCGTTTACACTGTAGTACAAGTAATGCAAAACGACCTGCAAACGTCGGCAGGAGGGATGCATATATTAATAACAATTACTGCCGAGTGTGTCTTCACATACAAATGAGACCCATATTTTATCTACTTGTCAACACAGATGCACATTGATGTACATCTTTAACCACTTGTGTCCACTCTGACACCTGGGTAACTAACAAGTCAAGACAGTTAAAGGAGCTTGATTGTTTTGTAAGCTGTAAGCAGGGTTCGTGACGTCCATTAACCATTATTTTGCTAATATTTTCTTTCCACCCAGTATAACGAACAATCTTATGATCAAGTTCAATTTTTGACTCAACATATTTTTTTTTCAAATTCTAAGTTAAATTGTGTTACTTACTCAGGATACTTAAAACAAATGAAATAAAATCTCCCTATTATCATGGAAATATTTTTAATAAAACTAAGTCCCGCTGAGATATTCTAAACAAATAAATGTTTGAGATCAAATTCAGACTTTTGAGTTTTAACTCAAACATATTTCTGGAAAATTTACTCAAAATAAGCAGATAATGAAATTTTAACCCTTTCCTCCATAGATACACCTTAATTGCGTGGGCGAACAGTTTAGATCCAGATCAGCCGTGCCGTCTGATCAGAATCTAAACTGTTCGCTTTTTGATTCATTAGGTTATTTCTGACCAAAATGCGACCAGTGCAGATCCTGATCAGACGGAACGGATGTGCCGGCTGATCTGGATCTACACTGGTCGCTCATGCGTAAAAATGCGTATTTATGGAGAAAAGGGTTAAACTGGATTTTAAACATCAAATATAATATGAGCTAATTCTTAAAACCTTAATCAATTAAGTTAGTAGTGTTTCTTCAGACATTTAAAACACTTTGAGTTTAAAATCCAACTTAATATTTTCAAAATTTTGGGACCAGGTATCAACATGAATTCAAGTTCGCAGATGATACGAAAAATGCAACAACTTGCTAGACGCTGTGTTTGAATTTTCAGATATCCAAATAACATTTTTTCTTACAATCAGCGTGTAGATCTAAGCATACCGAAGCATGTCAAGAAATAAGGCTTAAGCAAATGTATATTTATCATTTTGGCAACTACGTGGAGATGTAACATGTTTCTTTCTCGCCTAACATTACAGCATGTAGATGAGAGCGTCTGACCTTAATGTTTTAGGCCTGCTAGTTCGCTGCCTTGCCTTATAAG
Organism: Corbicula japonica; assembly: GCA_038501625.1. Classification (NCBI taxonomy): domain Eukaryota; kingdom Metazoa; phylum Mollusca; class Bivalvia; order Venerida; family Cyrenidae; genus Corbicula; species Corbicula japonica. The sequence goes on from JAZAYU010000072.1 coordinate 2,588,193, forward strand.
CCCTTATACCCACCGCCCACACCACCACCAAACACCCGATATATTACGTGTATTTAAAGTGATAACGCTAAATCGTTTACCTGAGACCGGACACCAGTCTCCAGGCTCTGACAGCTGATTGATCCTAACTTAGCTCAGCCTCCGATCTGACCAATCAGAAGCAGGTGTATGGTGTTAGCACTAAGCCCCCCTCTGGAGCCGCCCATGTGAAAACAGTTAGAACAAATAAACCGAATAGCAGCTGATTAATCTACGTTCCTGCATTTCGCTTTTCAAATATTTTAATTATCCGAATAGTAGTTGATCCAATTACGCTCCTACATTTACTTTTCAACGATTTTAATTATCTTAATAGTAATTGATCAAACTACACCCTTACGTTTACTTTTCAACTATTGTAACAATCAGAATAACTACGCTCCTGCATTTCTTTCAACGATTTTAATTATTCGAAAAACAGTTGATCAAACTACGCCCCTGCATTTACTTTTCAAGGGTTTAAAGTCGCTGTCATGTTGACACTATTACTGTCGTCTAACCCGTATGAGAAATGACTGTCACCTCAAGTAGCGTGTGAATTGACAAATGACTGTTTTCCGACCCATTGAAAATTAACATTTAAAAAGATGCTTGCGTACCCAAATAAATGTCAAAGCACGATAAAATAACATGCAGTAGTCAAATAGGAACATTATTTTTTAATTTAACACGTGACTTGAAATTGTAAAGTAAATACTTGAAAATACTGCATGTAAATGTAGATATTGAGGCCCGGCAAGGGTAAGTGGTTCCCTTTTTATTGGAAAGATCCCTTTTCAGTGAAAAGAAAGACTCTTGTCAGGGTCTTCATCGAATCTCTTTTGGAAATTTAACAAACATTCTCTGCTTTTAATTTCCCTAAAATTTTTAATTCGGTTAAAAAAAGCATAGCTGACAAAAATGATATATAATTAGACTAAATATGACATCTTTATAATTAACGAGACGTCGTTATTGACGTTTTAATTGGATTAAGTGTCACGACAATTGCAGACATTTCAAGACTGTCGGCGTAAATCTTGTATGTATGCTTTCATTTTTTAAGTCAATAATATTATTTTTAGCAAGGTTTTCGGTGAATAGTGCTCACAATAATTCACTAAATATTCTTATTACTTGCTATCAGTAACGGAAGCAAGATTTCCAGACAGGAGGGTTTCTCTGGGTTGAAGGAAATCAACTTGGCTAACCCATTACTCCGTGGGATATGGCTGTTATCCCATGGGTGAATAGTGTAGATCCAGATCAGCCGGCACATTAGTACCATCTGATCAGGTTATAAGGTTATTCCTGGCCGAGAAGCGACTAGTGTAGAAAGATCCGGATCAGATGGCACATTTGTCCAACTGATCTGGATCTACACTGGTCGCACATGCGATAAAACCCATATATATGGTGTAAAGAATTTAGAACATTCTGCCAGTTGTAGAACCAGATCAGCCTCAGGTTCCGGTTAATCTGTGTTAAAATGATACTAAGACCCAGGGTTTAGTATGATAAGTGACTACACTGCGCTATTTAAACATTAAAATGATGCAAAACACCCACGATTATGTAAGATAAATTCAAAGAGATAAGCCAACTGAATTTCTCTTAGAAGTTTAGAGTTAGTTCGTGAGAAAACCGTTTAATATTTTATTTAACAAGACGCATTTTCCTATGTTATCATCGATTTTATATTTGTATTGATTTATGTCCTAACGCCTTATGGTCTTAATACATATAGGTAAAAGACGATGGAAAAGTTATGAGTGTTAATAGGTGAGAAATAGTATAAATAACATACAATATTAATAACAAGGTTATCAGTAACACGTACATACCTGAATGTTACTCTATTTTAAGCCCTACTGAATTAATGTGCACAGGTTGTTGTTCAGTTTAAATATTTTCCTTGAGCAATCCCAGCCGGGAAGTAAAATCCATACATATACACTGTTGAATCATAGACGTTTTCGTTTGTTTTCCAATAAGATAATACTAACATAAACAATCCACACTTCAGGTTATGTTTTCCATAACAGAAACCCAGTTTTCCACGATTATTGGTTGATCCGTTTAAATATTTGATGAGGATTCCCTAAGAAAATCCGAAGAACTCGAAGTTGAATAATTATTATAGACTGTGCCTTAACTCGCCATATGTCAATACTTTTCTCAATATATCGTTTAAGAATGTTAAGGTATGTTAATTTAGTAATGAAATAGTGTAACATAAAACTCATTCAACTAAAACTTCTTTCTATACGTGAATAAACTACAGGCAAAATGTATAACGCTTAAACGTGCAAAATAAAATCCTTTGAAATGATGCAAAATTGCTTGTCATGTACCGTATGCATTCTAATTAGTTATTACAACCGTCAAATTACCTGGTTATTTCGAAAATATCCGCTATTTTAAACAGGTTTTCAAGTAGTGATGCAGTATATGGATGCAGAATTAAAATGCACGGAACAAACAAGTTTAAAATTTAAAATAAAAGGGGTGTCGCAATCAACGACACTGGGTCATTACTGTGGGTATGGTACAGGGGAAACGGTATGAACATTTGGTATGGAAAATGAATGGTCCCCGGTTAATTTGATACCGTGAGAAAGGATGTAGATCTGTCCCCGGATTATGTGATACCGCGTTAAAGAAAATTGATGTCCCGGAAAACTGGAGCCCGGCTGTTACCAATGTACTCGCACACAGGTCTCGCCCATTGGCTTTAGGAATAATCGTGTGACTGTGCTTCTAGCCTAGATGGCTAACTCATGATAAATGATAATGCCTCTACCTGACAGCGAACGCGCACCGTCACGGGGACAGCGCCTAACCCTGCTATTCCGACGACGCAACCAATTGAGCTAATCGAGACACGCCTCCCCACTCAATAAAAATGTTGATCGTATAGCCCAGGTATACCTTATCATCACTGCACGACATCGGTAACGAGTTATTTTAATGATAACAGTACTGATTATATGTACGGGGAGACTTTTTACGCCCGCCACACTGCACAAATAGCGCTACTGTGAATTTCAAATGATACTGTCTCTACATGGGAGCAAAGGCAATAGTTGTATATGGCTGCCACGCTTTGAAAAAGATTCGGGTCCCCGGATACCGTAGAGAAGTTATGTTTATTGTTTATTAGCTACACCGTTGTATAGTTCCAGTAGGCGGGGGTAATAACAGCTTGTGGGGAACGGGACTAGAACCTGATATTGCGGATACAGACAGTTTCTGGGCTTACAGTCAGAAATCAAAGCATTGAAAGTACTGAGGGTAGACATTATTGCTGTCAGGACTTTTTGAAAATAAGAACTACTTTTCGGCGGTTCTTAGGTTTGCAGTTTGTTACTATTTGAGACTGTCAAGTGTCAGAAAACTGCCGACCCAAAAAGATGCCTTTTGTGCATGGAGAGAGGTTTCTGTTTGATCAGTATAACACGAATGAAAAGCTGTACAACAGTATAACACAATTTCCAGGAGACTGATGCGGTTGTAGTTAGCTTTATAAAAGAAAACATTTGGGTAATTGCTGGTTTCCCCATTTACTTGAGCTAAAGCTTTGGGGTTTCAATGATACTTTAACAGAATACGTTGTTAAACATGACGCTTTAATGTTAATAATTTTTTTATACATTTTAGATAACATGTGTAATAAGTTTTATACTAACCAAAATCAGTGTAAATCCAAATATTTCGAAGGTAGAATAATCCAATATATGTTATTGCGTGTAGCTCTTTCTCACAAAACAACAACCGACCATCCTTAAAACATATATCTATGTAAATCACAATAGAGGCACAATTTGTTTCAATTGATTCAGTCGTATTGTACACCAGTCATCTCAAGTTAACTATCTCACGAAAGTCTTTATTAACCACTCTTAACTGCACTTGAATTTCCTTAAGATAGATCATATATCGTGTTTTAAAAAGATAACTTTGCAGACTAAATAAAATATCTAGTCTTTATGCGCGTAGGCATATATTTTAAATTGTAAATAAAACAAAGTTTATGAAGCGCAAAATTGTGGTGGTGCATACTTGTTATTTCAGGATGTAATCAAGTATGCAATCGGTAAGGTTAAGGTATGAGGATACCCTTGTTGTGAAATTAAATTGATAAAAATCCGCGCCGGTCGAGAGAGGGAGTCCTTAATAAAATAAATTAATTTCCTTCCAACAATTGTATTGCCCTTGTGTCTGAAACTATTTCCCTGCCATTCTAACAGGGTGAGAAAGATGTGCAGCCAGACTGGGACTCGAACTCTGCAACACTCGCTCACAGGTCGAGTGCTCCACCAGCTGAGATATCGGGGACCCTTACACGTCCTCCCAAATAACGATTCATGCATCCGGCAAATGAACTGATGAGTGTACATACATTTTCTGAATGTGTGTCATGACAATGAGCGCAGATCATGTCTGGTTAAGGTTGATTATGTCTGGAAGAAATGCCTGTTTCAATATCACAACTCGGGGCGTATGTGCGGTTGTTGAGGTCTAGTTAACACAAATTAATTAATGTCTCCTTTAATGCCACGACATAGAGCGCAACTGGTGATGTTGATGTCTAGCCAGTAACCAACACATGTGTCCTAAAATTGTTGGGGATCTATGGCAAGTTACTGATAATTCGACAGTCACGTGGCAGACATGCATATTTAAATATGGTTTATCCGCAAAACGTTTTACAAGTTTGATATCGCCATGTTCTCTTCATTAGTATTTCTCCCCGTGCTGCAAAAATATTTATGTACCCCCCCCCCCCCGCCCCCCATCTGTCGCATGATCATTCTTGGTTATATATGGCATCACGTGACTGTCTACTTAACCATAATTAGTTATAATGTTGTTTTGTTTAGAAACGCATATTTAAACATGTCTTGTAGTACATCTGTTGTTCTCGAGGTCGTTTATGAACAATAGCATTAATATCATGACACTGGACGTATCTGATATTCTGGTAACAAATATAAATAAATTTCTGTCCCAATGTCATGAAACGGAGCGTATATGAGGTTGATCAGGTCTAGAAAATGAATATTAATGCTTGTCTTTTGAACATGGGGCGTATCTTTGGTCTTAGGGGTCTAGAAAACACTACAAAAGGAATCCGTATACATAAATTAAATTGAAGAATAAAATGATGGCATTTAGTTTCCAATTCAATTTAATAAAAGTTAAACCTCACCTTAAATTTAAATTACGCATTAGCACGTTTATTTTTCCACGGCTATATACACATTCCTTAATCGTAAACGATAAATCTGAATGAAATCTAAATTGCTTGTATGCATGGTTCATGCTGAGATCCGTTCTATTTTATCTTATCTCTGAAATAAACATCAATCAAAAAGTACACATTCGAAATCAGCTTCGGGGAAATAGTTATCAGTATAAACAAAACGCAAATAATGTTAACGTTTCGAACATTTTTTCTCAATTTAAACGAATTTATGTTAACGTTTTGATTTTTTTCAGTTTAACGTATTTTACTTTGAGTTTAATGGACTGTTAAGTATTTGTTTTAAACTTTAAATTCTATTCTTTTTATTAGTTACATGTATGCTATATGGTATTGTCAAGGTATTTGTGGCCTCAAGACCATGATCTATATGTCACGTATGTAAATTTATTTTAAGAATTTAAGAATGATTAATTTTATACAATATCATTAAATATCAGTTTTCAAATAGTGAATCCAAGTTATCTTTTGACGTTCATTTCATAAATTGATTTTAGAGATATCCGCCATGTCACTTAGCACTTCTGTTCCATCATCAGTTCGCGAAAAACACACACACACACCCGTTCGCGAAAAAAAAACACCAGTTCACAAAAAACGCCATGATTATTGATGAAACACCAAATTATCCTCCGCTGTTTCTATCGGCTTACTGTTTCAAAAGCTCTGAAAAGAATAAACGGCAAAAGGTTCCCCAGGCAACACAACGGAGCTCTACAGCGATTTAACAAAAAAAATAAAACCATTAGTTTTTGCCGCTCTACGCCGAAACACATGACAAATGTGCGACGAATTGGGTACGACTGGGGACTGTACAGCTATAAAAGAAACAAAACACAATAATACCACCGTATATTAATCGCTGGTTACTTACAATGAAAATACACCATATGATGTGAACAAGTTATTTTGATATAACCACTGTCATCCAGGCCATAAATTGTGACAAAATATGCGTGTTGACAACAACTTATTTATCAATTATGACTCAACAAAAATAAAACGAAACCTTGACACTTAAATAAATGGTACTTTAAAATATCTTTGTATGGGAAATAATGAAAATAATAAATAGCGTAGAAGAGAGTTCATAAGCGTACTCCTTATCGTTAACAGCCCTGCTTGATTCCCCTTTTGGGCGGTAATATTTAATTTTCGTGGTGAGTTTGACCAGAAAGTTGGAAATTACCATGTAACTTCTTAAAGACTGCCCCAAATGAACCCCCTTCTCGAACATTTTGCAAATGACCCTGTAGCAAAGGGGATTTGAATTACTTAATTTTTCCAGTTTGTCTGTCTGAGTAAAAAATAACAATTTTATTTAAAGTACATTTGTATTTAGGGATATGATCGAAAACCGAATATCCGAATATTCGCAAAACGACCGAATATTCGGATACGAAAATGATATTCATATACGAAAATTATATTTAATTAAATATTGCATCTAGTTTTCACAATCCATGACCCTTCATGCCAAAAATATATTTGTCTTCTTAGTAAACCTATCTGTTTTTATCTTGATAGATGCCCTCCGACGGTTCATGAATGTAATTCGTTCCCGTGAGGGTTTCGTACAACTGTTCGACCTAAATATGTAAATCTTGCGCAGACGCATTCAATCATAGATATGTGATAAAACGTCAGAAATAACCAGACCCGGAATGAGATTTCGTGGTGCTTCCGATAAACCAGAATTAGATTTAATTATAGAAATTTAGTTTGTGTGTGTTTTGTGTTTTTCAGATTTTGTACTCTGCGGCCTCCACTAATTCTTAATCAAAGTGCCAAAAAACCTGCACCGTAATCAATAAAGAAAATAAACGGAGTTGGTGTTCATGGTGCAAGTATGTTTATCAAGTAGTTATTAAACTGAAAATCGAGACCAGTCTAAGATCTCTGCAATCTGATTGGATGAAATCGTGTACAGTCTGAGAACTGACCAATGGTGAGCTTGAGATCTGAGACTGGTTTTCAAACTCAGTTTTATACATTAACAAGCATTTCTGTCAGATGTGAATAAGAGGAGATGTATAATCATTATTGAAGCATTGGGCAAAAAATGTTCATGTGATAGATGAACCCCGAAACTGTCTACGACAAACCTCCGATATCTGATGCGTATACATAGGTCCAAGGTCAGAAAACAACGATTGGAGACCAGTCCCAAAGCTCAAGCATCTGACCAGTCGCCATTTAGCCAAACAGATGCTTGAGATTTTAGACTGGTCTCCAGATTTAGTTCTATGATCTTGGACGGAGTAAGCGGACTGCACCAACATGCGAATTCTCAGTAGCATGTCCCATGTCTGTAGCCAAGCAAGGTAAATCGGAACACATCGTGGCATGACATATAATTTATCTGATTGTTATCAGTACCCCAAACTGATCTCTTCTAAGTATGAACCAGATAGCGGACTTAAAATTCAGATTTGAAAATCCTATCATTTAAGGATTATGCAAGTTTATAGCGCTCTTTAGCTTTTCGGAAACAGGGTAGAGATAACACAGGTCCCAAGGGGGTTAATATTATCGAAAAGAAAATTTTAAAAAGATTGTGCATTTCTTTCCAACTAAATAATGTGAAAAATAAATTTATTGAAACAGTATTCTAAGAACTTAAAAAGTTATATCGTTCAAGGTTCAAACAAAAGTTAATTAAGTTGTTTAATTATGTTTAGACCGCAAAAAGTAGGATTTCTAATTATCTTACGGCGGCTGGGGGGGGGGGGGGGCATTGTAGACCAGTCAGTTGTTTGAGCTTCGAGACTGGTCCCCATAAACCCTTGAACATTTGTCACACATTTTCTTTCAAATAACAAGTTATAATCTGCATCGTTGCTTACCTTTTATAACTCCTAAATCCACGTAGTTAGGTACTTTTGGCACATAAATTGATAACAAAGTACTTCCCATTCACAAAACAACAGTATGTCCCTGTTGCAGGAACTCGGTGTTTATGTGGTATCTGCCACTCAGCTTCTTTTAATAGAATCATCAATCTATGTTTTACTATTACCGTAGAGATTCAAATTCACGTGCCTCTGATCAGCTGGCAGCCGCCATCTTGTATGAGAACCATAATTGAATACATGTAGTAGAATATTATCACAATATAGTGTTCACAACTTTCGTCTTATTTTGTATTTTTTATAAATACCATGAAGGGCCCTTAGCAGCCAACTGCATTCAGCAAACTACTGTCTTAAACAACCAGTTTGAATATGTTCTAAATTGGCATTTTGTTCAAATTTTTACCTGTCTTAAACGGCCATCTGTGTTAAGCAGCCATTTTTTGTTTCTCCCTTGGGTTGCTACTTGATACAGGTTTGATTGTAAGTGATAACTTTCCTTTATGCCTTATCAATGACATAGTGCTAGGTAGACAGAACCTCGAAGGCAACTGTTTGGTGTTTTTATAAACACTTCTACAGCCAATACGGATCGCTTATTTGTATACAGTCAAACCTGTGCTTAAGACCACCTGTGAATTAAGATCACATTTTACTAGTCCCGTTTACTGATTTTAAGTATTAATTCACCTGTCAAGTAAGACTACCTGTCTTTAAAAACCACCATCGGATAACCCCTGATGGTCTTTGAAGACAATTTTGACAGTATGTGATTTTCGTATTATTCACACTTCAGAACCTAGAAGCTCGATTTGTTTCTTTTATCCCTGTCATCGTGTTCTTGCTGATTTTACTCCACGAGCTCTGGTCTCGGTAAGATCATTGAGTACCCGCCCTTTGGCTTTGCAATGCTATTAAATTCTTATGTTTTATATGTTTGTGTGCTTTTGCATGCAACATGGTTGAGCCAATAAGTGGGTTGGAGTTGTTTCACCAAGACAAATTGTATTTGTTTTGTGATATGAGAACCTGTTGGGGCAAGTGTGAGGTTGGTGCACCCTAGAACCTGGTTTAAACCCCCAGTGGCAATTTCATTTGCCACTGACCGTTCCAAGGCGGTAACCCCTCGGGTTCTCATTTTTGTTAATTGTTAGTGGTGTCTCTTTTGAAACTGATCATTTTATTAACCATGCTCTCTCCCTCTCTTCTTCTTGACTGTGTGGGGAGGCTGTTTTTTTCTGAATGTTTTTTTCTGAATGTGGCGATTCCTGATATGCATATTTCACCTTTTCATAGCTTGCACAAAAATGTTAATATAGATCTAGATCACTGGCCATTGTAACATGATGAAATGGAATGCGTACAATCTGGTTAAGAATTGTGACGGTACAGAGCGCTATGTTGTTCATTGTGTCAGTATGTCGTCCGAGATCTTTGTCCGGAGCAAAACTATGCAACCGCATAGGATTTCTCACCCAAGCTTTTACATAAATCTCCATCGTCGCCTTTAAGAACCATGACCTTTGCCTAAAATCATAAAACTTAATCTGGCGACCAAATCTCAAGCGTCTGATTAGCTGAAATAGAGACTTGAGATATAAGACTGGTCTCCAATCATAGTTTTATGATCTTGGGCCCATAACTCAAAGGTCAATGTCACACTTGGCCTTAAAAGTCATTTTTATATAAAATCATTTGTCCGGAGCACAGCTTTGCAACCATTAGGAACTTTAGCCAAACTTTGCACAAATGTGGACCTTAATGCGTCTTTTGTCGCCTTTAAGAACCATGAACTTATCTCAAAGGTCAATGTCACTTTTTAGTCTGTTAACGTCATTATTTGTTTAAAAATCCTTTGTCCGAAGCAAACATTTGCAACCGTAAAACTAAAGAACCGTGCCTTCATATTATTGTTTGATTCTGCAACCTTGTATTGCACATTTAACAACACAACTACGGTATTTGTTAGCGAATCGCGGGATTATGATTAAACGATAGACCAGAATGAAAATACCTCATCTAGTTATTATTTTAACTACCTGCTTCCGTAAATCTGTAAATATTCGCTGCATGATTTGCACATTGATCAAAGTGTTTCAAATCCTTCGTCGTAATCCTGATTTTGAGCTCATCGCACTTAGTTCCTTCTTTGAATCAAAATCAGTTTTGAATAGTTCGTAGACTAACTGCTAGATAATAACTTTGTTTTGTCTGAATATCACTAAAGTCAGGTCCAAAAAAATGCAGCGTAACGGTTTCTTAGGAAATTACTTTAATCCCATTGGTATACTGTCTCATTATAAAAGTCGAGCACGGCTACTAAACTGAACAGGACTTATAAGGCCCTGCGATCAGCAACTTAGATTGTAGACCAGACTACTAATTTTAGCTTTTCGTTGATTACTTCGGAGACTAGCTACATCTCAACTAATCAGTTGATTATTATTTTAGACTGGTTTTGGGTCAAGAAAGTCGTAAAAAACGAGAACTGACAGAACAGAACAGAACAAGGCGCAACTACTGTTATGCTTATTTAACATTACGGCGCCTAATATACGTTCGTGTTTGTTTCTTTACCAACTTGTTGTGTTTATGATTTTTAAATAAATTATTTCATGATCAATATAATATCAATTTAGTTGCCGATTCTAAAAATAAAATTTAATAACATCGTACATCTTGACCAGACAAGGGAGTCGACCTGTATGAATTATTGCTTGCATTTGACGGTGATATGTGATATGACATTGATTTTAGCCTAAATTAGTTTGTAAAGCATGCAGCTCCTGTAGAATGATTTACATATTAAATAATTACGATTTCTTTGTAGTTATATTCAGATGTATAATTAACTTAGCGACTGAACTGTGAACGGTAGAGAAGGGAGGTAATTAGACATAAAACACACCAACTCACTAACAAAACATAACGAGTAACCTCTCTTTGCATGAAATAACACCCGTGATAAAGTTAAAACCTTTATTTTTTATAACGTAAGTCATCACTGGACAAAAAAAAACATCATAAAATCATAAAACGATTGACATAAATGATTAAGACTGTTTAAAGCATTTGTGAGTCAACGCACTGACACAACGTAAGGAAGTACTTTTCTAAGCAAGTATATATGTGCCCAAGATCATAAAACTAAATCTGGAGACCAGTCTCAAATTTCAAGCATCTTATTGGCTGAAATGGCGTCTGGTCGCCATTTCAGCTAATCAGACGCATGAGATTTGAGACTGGTCTCCGACCTTAGTTTTATTACCTTGGGCCCTGATAAAACTTATTTGTTTTTGTTCAAGTATTTACAAAGTCAATCCACACAAGATAAGTCAAAGCATAATCATAAAACGACATAACTCAAAAGTGGAATTAAGACTGTTTCAAGCATTTCTACATATCATGCAAAGATACTGAAGCACCTCGGTGCTGAAATATGCACTAGCTCATAAAACCCGGTCCCAACTTTATAAAACTAAGATTGGAGACCAGTCTCTAATCTAAAGCATCCGATTAGCTTAAATGGCGACCTGTCACCATTTCACCCAATCAGATGCTTGAGATTTTAGACCGGTCTACAGATTTAGTTTTATGATCTTGGGCACAGCTATACCTTACCTATGTGAACGAAACTGCATTGTAAATAATTAATTATATTTAAACTTTATAAGGAAATATAAAGGATACGGTTATATCACGTTTCACAAATTATGTAACAGAAACCGACGGTATAAAATCTGAATAAAAAGTTGGTAATAAAAACAGAAACTGACTTATTAAGTTTTACTCAACCTTAAAGCTTATCTAACAAAAAATACAACATTGCTTTCAAATCATTTCTGAAACCCATATAGCATTGAATTAACAGCACGTGTCATATTAAAACGAGGATGACCCAATGAATTGCGAATTACATTTTTTAAATTAAAAATATGAAAAATGTTCGTTTTAAAATGTTAATTCAATGCATAAATAATATAACATGGTAAAAATTAATGCCTGATTATAGAACAACAAAACATCTTCAGTCATATCAAAGCTTAAAAATTGTGAGTGAATCAATCTTGTTCAATATTCATGTAAAAATGATTTAAAGAGTAAAAATTGCTTATATGAAATGCAAACATTTAGCAAAGTCATAAGTTTTGGCATGGGAAATGCAGGACATAATCCAATGAATACACCCATATTGTATCACATTAGATTCAAATTATGTCATGCGTTAATAGCCTAAAGAATCAGAAACATTATTTAACGATTGCATGATAAATCAAACAGGGAAAGAACGTTTTTTTTTCTAATTTGTTTAATGCCCTGATTTGGATTTCATTTTTTCATTTGCAATGTACTTATTCGTATGTTACATAAAAATCATTTTTTTAATATGTTATCATCGGCTTCAATAATGCATCAATTTTCATCACAACTGTTCCCAAATTTCTTCACATTTATGTATGCATAAAATCCATTCATAGTAAAATAAAAACTTAAAAACTTGAAAGTTTAAAGTGTCATAGTGCCAACAACATACAATTATCGCTAAATAAAAGTAATGTTTTCGTTTACTCCCAATATTGGTGATCAGTCTAAGATCTCGGGGACCTGATTGGTTAATATAAAGCTTAGTCTTAAAACAGACCAATGGCAAACTTGAGATCTTAGACTGGCTCCTAATCAGTTTTTTTTTCATTCTTGGCGTCATACATTTTAGGCACGTCACGGGAAAATGTGTTGTTCGGTTATATCTTTCGACATTGCCGAATACATTAAAAACAATCATAAGGGATAGTGTAAAGAAATCATAGAGTGTTCACTCTTTTATCAGGTTTCGACCTATAGCCTTTATCAGAATATATATAGATAAAATAAATTTAAATGTTTAATCTGTATGTATTTTGAGAAAAAGGCCATTGGCCGAAACGTTATATTTCGAACACCCTTTGACTTTTTTGCGCCCGCTTACCGAAGAAGCCTTTCCCCGTATCGCGCCCCATTTAATACAAAATGTAAGTTTAACAATCAAAAGACATACACAGACATACACATGCTGTTAACTTGTCTGAAACAAATATACAATAAAATGACACAATTTCTGAACAGGTGTGTGCTATTTGTAACAATGTGCGTAGTATACACGTTCAGAATACGACGTGTCTTCGAGTCAGTTAATTTTTCATTCCTGGCACATTTTACTAGCTGACTACTGTATCAAAATAAGGAAAATGCAGAGATTTCAATAGCTTATATTGAAAATCTGGGGTCATTAGGGCCCCTTCTGAGAATTTTCAATGGGTCATAATCAGCATGTTCTGAATCGTATGTTGTATTCTGTGAAAATTTATACTACATATATAACTGCTTTAAATTATTTTAAATTTATTTTCAATGATCAAAAAATTAATTTATATTTAAAATACAACAGACACGTTCACTTTTTTGCAAAATTCAACCACTTTTCCTGAATTATCCTGCATTACAATGACTCCAAGCTCAAACTTAGGTGGAAGTTAAAAGTGGGAAAAAATCAAAATGAAAGAGTCTGCATCTATTGAAATCCCTTCAGGTGCCAGTAAAACAGATAGATGTAAAAAAAATTCATGGAAATCTTTGTTAACACGAAGACAGACAGGAGCGGCCGCGGCAAACGTGAAATTCATCTGGATCTTGCATATCTGTTTTCTTGCACGCCAACGGCCATATCTCTCTCCAGGAGACCATTTACACTCAAAACTGACCAACGTCCACCGTAATAAAATCAATACAAGCACCACGAATTCAATTAGCACAGCAATCACCTTTATGACAAGCCTCACTTGATTATTTATGAAGGAATGGTCAGTAATGAATTATATACATATAATGAGTATTGCACAATACATAACACTATTATTCGGACTTGCTGTTCAATATTTATATTGCTTGTACTAGAAACATTATTTTCACATAATACTCTCGGCGTTATTCATAAAACAGATTGGCTTATTTTGTTTTCATTATAGACTTGTGTTAAATTCAATATGGGCTTTCTAATTCCTAATTCGTCTACATGTACCTTCCTCAATTACTAATAGTTTCTTATTTATGTGTATAAACTTAGTTTCTTATATTAAGGCCAGAGAAAATAAATTATTAGATTCTCATCCGGATTTTGGGAAAAAAAGGGCGGGTGGGCACTTTTTAATTTTTATTTTTTTTATTAACGAAATACCTGAGAACAGAAGTAAAAACTAACTTATAATTTTGAGACAAAGGCATTTATAGTTACCAGAACCTTTGGTGTAGAATATTCGTCCATCTTTTCAATTTCTTCAAAAAAAGTCAGGATAACAACTTACCAAAGAAGAAGGTTGGTGCCTATTCTTGCTTGAAAAGCCATACCAGTCTTTTATAGTGACACTATCACCTTCGATAAGCTTTGAAATTATGACCATTTTATATATCCGGGATGTTCTAAAACCAGACCTGTCCGGAACAGAATATGTTCCAAATTTTTTGCCAATAATTTTTTTTGGGGCGGGTGGTTTTGGATCGGGGATGAGAATCTAAAATATTTTTTCTATGGCCTAAAAATTGGAAAATGTTAAATTCTTTTGAGATGCTATATTAATCTAAAGAAAATTACCCATTTACTCATGGGAGACCAGTGTTGATCTAAATCAGCCAGCAAATCCATGCCATCTCATCTGGGTCTACAATGTTCGCTTCTTGGTCTGTAATGACCTTAATGGATCAGAAGGCATGTATGTGCAAGCTGATCTGAATCTACACTAGTCGCCCATGGGATAGCAACAATATCCCAGTGAGTAAAGGTTACGAATCCAACTGAGCAGCTTTTTGAATACCAGTCCAGAGCCAAAGATCATGTTACCGAAAATACTTCAGACCAGTCTAATATCACTAGCTTTTGATTGGTCAGTGTGTAGACTTGTCTCTATTTCCACCAATGAGCTGATTCAGCGCGCACACTGGCCCAGCCTCTACTTTATGATCTTGTTGTCCGTTCTGTTGGCTATTCAATAACCAATTGTTAACAATTTGTTCATCAGCACCAATAAGTACGTTATGAGAACTGGATTAATATATTGTTTTGATCATTTTCAAACTAGAATCCATCCATTCTAGTTAATCCTTTCTCGTTTTAACATTGTTTTTTGATCAAATTAGTCATAACATCACAGACGCTTGTTTTTCACACGGCACCAATCACACAGTGGTAACCATTTCCTGCACATGGAGAATCTCATCTACAATGCTTTTTCTACTGGCGTTTAAATCTCTTGAGCCATTTAACAACGCTTTTTCGGCTTTAGGCACGGTACCAGTCAAGTCTGATCTACTATTTCTTTTCTCGTTTAGCACCGCGAGACTTGCACTATGTCGCACTATAGGCGCTGTATTCCCTGACAATTTCTCATAACCTAATCCCGTCTTTAGGTTACCCACACTTCCAGATTTGTTCCTGACTATCGGGGCGCCTATTTTGAGATCTGTCCATACCGGCTTCTGAGGTTCTGACGTCACAGGTTCCTGCGAATCCGTGACATCATGATCGTCCTTATTTACAGAATCGTATTTTTCTTCCTGAGACCATGGCGTCCAAAAGACTTTACAGCCAACCCCACATGCGCTTGCGATCCTTTCCCAACCGTGCATTGTTCCCCTTGACCTGAAATGATAAAACGGGACCTGTGCTAAGCGTTCTCTATTTTACCATGGATATTTTAATATGATTAAGAAAACTACAGTTCTTTAACCTGATCGTCTTAGTTAACCCGGCCGCGAACTGTTTTATCCATACCTATGGTTATCGGTCGGCATCCCCGAGTTATCGTCAGTAACTACGGTTTTCGGATCGATATCGGTCGATAACTATAGATTTCAGATTATTTGTGCAAACTTCTTGCTATAGACAACGCGGTCGTTTTATACGGTCTATATTTCTATATACATACATGTAGGGCATACCATAAAGTCGCAATATATTTCATTAAT
This sequence comes from Corbicula japonica, assembly GCA_038501625.1. Taxonomy (NCBI): domain Eukaryota; kingdom Metazoa; phylum Mollusca; class Bivalvia; order Venerida; family Cyrenidae; genus Corbicula; species Corbicula japonica. The sequence goes on from JAZAYU010000072.1 coordinate 2,604,324, forward strand.
ATTTAATGATGACACTTGATAAGCGGATATATTGAAGATAAAATTATCAGATTCACTATTCGACTTATTAATCTATCTTCCTGACTTCGTTGTCACTTATCTCGGCGGTATAATAAGATGCTAATTATACATCCATTTCATCGTCTCAGCATACACAGATGTGCATAATTTAAGAGGTCGCAAACATTGCAAATGGCGAAAACATGCTTAAATTTCAAAAAATGAATTTTGAGGGAAATACTTATTGCCACCTAGATTTTAGTAAATAAATGTATTTAGCTATGGATGTAGTAAATGTTTGCAAGCTCAATTTAGTCTAATTCATGTTCTAATTACCAAGCACATACTAAAACAAAAGAAAAACCATTTGCATGAGAACTCTGAAATTCATGGACAATATACCAAAGCAACTAATACCTGAAATAAGTATATGCTGGTCTACAATGTTTAGAGCCAATCCATCAAAATAATGTTAGGGTTTTGAAGAAATTCAATGAAAACTTACTTCCTACTTTCACTTTCTACTTTCACTTTGAACCAGGAAGTAAGATTTCCTTGAATTTCTTCAAAACCCTAACATTATTTTGACGAATTGGCACTAAACATTGTAGACCAGCACATACTTATTTCAGGTATGAGTTGCTTTGGTATATTGTTCATGAATTTCAGAGTTCTCACGCAAATGGTTTTTCTTTTGTTTTAGTATGTGCTTGGTAATTAGAACATGAATTAGACTAAATTGAGCTTGCAAACATTTACTACATCCATAGCTAAATACATTTATTTACTAAAATGTAGGTGGCAATAAGTATTTCCCCCAAAATTCATTTTTTGAAATTGTAGCATGTTACTACATCCATAGCTAAATACATTTATTTACTAAAATCTAGGTGGCAATAAGTATTTCCCCCAAAATTCATTTTTTGAAATTTTAGCCTATTTTCGCCATTCGAATGTTTGCGATCATACCTTAACTTATAATGTAATCTTTATGCACTGAAATAAGTAGGCTTATTACATACATATATGTAAAATTGTAAATGAATATGAAACTAGCTCACCTGAGAAAAAGTTAGCTTTAATATGAATGGTTAATGTTCAAAATTGTTATTCATAATTAACTTTATATAATTGATGCAACGTTAGATAAATATCAAATGTTAATTAGCTGTTTTCAATAAGTTTGTTTTAATACAGGATTGCACTTAAGCAATGAAGAAAATGATGCTGAATTCACAGCTAGTGGATACCATAAAAAGCCACATAAATTAACCACAACACACCTTTTGTCACACGTGCGACCAGTGTATAAACACATCAGCTTGCACATCCGCCCTGTCTGAGCAAATCCTACACTGTTGTCTACTCAGTTATCCAGTTCAGTAAATGGTTATTCTGTTTAACAGCCGTATTTAAAAGGAACTGACCGGCTAAACTGAATTCAATGGGTATAGGTTTCAGTCACAATATTTTAAATAGTTATGAAGAGATTGCAATTTTCTCATACTACATTATTTTTAACAGAGCATAAATTGCCACAAACGGTTATCTTTCGTTTAATTGAAAATGATTTTAAATGGTTAATTCTTTTGTTGTTCTCATTGTAAGCATTGTCTGATCAATGATATAATATGATTTTGGCCTCCACGATCCAGAAGGGGTTGTGTGGGGTTGCTCGAACCCCCTTTATGGGCAGAAACATTCAATTTTCATGCTTAGTTTGGCGAGAAAATTATCATGATGTAGCTAACCAAGAACTGCCTTACACGAACCCCTTTTCTGAAAATCTTACATGCGGTCCTGGGTCTACATTTTAATAAAAACGCGCCCGACGCTATCTCTCCAAAATATTATTTTTTACCTTCATACTTAGTCTTAATTCTTCTTACCTTATCTTAATCCAAATGAAAACAGATTTCCGCAGCACAGATTCTATCAAGTTTTGTTAAGACACCTACCACTGAGCACGCAGATGTTCTGTCACCTTCTAATGCTACTTTGACACATTCTTGCAGCTTAATAAGAAGTGCGAATAACAATAAGAGTGACATTTATTATTCAGTAAGTATATTGCTGGTGATCTAATAACTTGTAAACAAGCCGGCCAATTAGACCGGACACTCGCTAATTGAGCTGCGGAATGTAGACAAAATACTGGTACAACTATTTACCGATGATAATCGAGTTTCCTTGTGATGGTAGATCATTTACAATAAAATACTTATAATTATCAACGGAATTGGTACAGGATATTTGGTTTTACTAGCGTAAAAAGTGTCGAAATATAATTCACCGAGTGAGGTCCGGAATTCCGTAGTTCACTTTGTTTATATTATTTGAAAAATTCAATGACAAAGTGGCCAAAATGTTTATGAAGTTACATTGGTTGTTGTGCCATAACATCCAAATTCGAACCTGTTTTTGAAACGTTCTTATTCGAAATATTATGTGTGTACCGACAAAAAAACACAAACACACTGATCAGATGATATGACTCAGTCTGAAAACAATGAAATACCCCTTTTGTTGTAAGGTTGTGTGGTTGATTAATATCTTACGATTTCCCGGGTATATTTTACTCGTAAATACCAAAACTGAAAATCTCATTGCAGGCTATATTATAAGTTTCGGTACACACTCGGTGATGTAGAAACCCATGTTTCATTTACTCAGTTATATGAATAAAAAATAAATTACTGATATTAATGTTCTGATTTCAATTCACTTCCGCCCGCGACTCTGTTGTGAAAACTAACCTGTTCGAGACCCTTAGTTGGCTAATATACACGGTACTGTTTCTTAAATTGCGATTAACTTACACTTTATTCTCTATTGTTTAAAAGGATATAACAATAGACAACACATGTTACTAGTACATGAACTAGATGTACTGCTAGGCAAATACAAATGCTCTTTGTTATAATTTTACTGAACAGATGGTCGTTCAGTAAAAAAAATACATGACGACATGGTATTCAGTTTCAGGTAAATACTAAATATATCAACATCTTCATGGTCTTTTAGAAACCATATCTGGTCACTGGAGGGCGTCGGGGACCCGAGGAAGTTAAAACTGCTTTAAAAACTCGTTTCGTCTGCAGCTAGATGCTTCTTAAACCCGAGTTGTATTCGCCACATTTATGTAATTGTTCAATTACTGTTCAAATCAGCATCCGTGATTGTTAATTACTGATATAGCACGTGTAAGGCTCATTTTAAATACAATTTTCAACAAATCGGTAGTTATTTTCGTTTAGAACCCGATGTTTCTTGAAACCCCGATAGGTGTTCTCCACATTTCATGTATTTTTTTTAAATAACTGTTCACACCATGGTTATTGTTGTATCAAGCTAATTAATTTCTTACAGCTGTAGATTTTTCATGTTTCGCTTTATCATGGTATCAATAAAGGTAAGGTGAGATGGTTCTTGAACATAGCCCTAGGGCAGTAGTCACACGCCATTGTAAGTAAAAGTGGCATTCTTAAGTTGCCTTGAATATACTTGTGATATTTCAAATTCTTTGAATATGTTATTAACCCCTGGATTACATTGTGTTTATACAATCATTATCTATTTTTCATTGTACTTAAAGATGGGTGAACCCTTTGGTTGTCCTTTTGCTAGGGTTCATGTTATAATGTCACCTGAACGGAAAAAGCTAATGGTATCATCATTTTTCTTACCGAAGTTCTATTTTGGATTTTGGATTTTGACCACCGTTTTTTAAACGTTCGAATACATTCCAGAGTGATTGAAAAGGTGTGCATTCATAATACCCTATTGACAAAATTCACTAGTTATCTATACATCTAAAGTCTAAATATATGATCATGGGTGTTTAAAGTTCCTTAAATGTTATCATCAATAAAATCAACATGTAAAGATTATGTTAAATACTATAAGAAGTGACCAACATCTACGACACAATTGACCGATCTCCTCAGATTTTTTGTCAAGTACAACAAAACAAAGAAAATTAAATCTTACCTTATAAAGTTTTAAAGATAGTTCTAAGTTCTTTCCTTTTCTTCTTCGTTCTTCCTTTCCTTTCAAGTCAAAATACTGTCGTGGGTAAAACCAATTTCTTTGTTAAAATCCCCCCAAAACTTTACAAAATATCCGTTACTAAAGATAGACCGTCCTTTGTCATTGTATAGCGAAGTATGTCAAACTTGTTTACAAGTAGCCTATTCAGTAAACTGCACTTTGTCCCTTGTGCAAAAATAAAGGGAGATAAATCATCGATACGGTTGATGGAGCTTACGTCACTCCTGAGTCACGGTGATATCTTCCTTATAAAGCTTTTATTGAGTCATATAAGGATAATCCTTTGGTTTAATGGCTTAATAACAGCAATAGGTCCCGAAAATGAGATTTATATGCAGATGCTTATATGCACCGACATACCCGGTGCTTTTAACGTACTTACCCACTAAATAGGTGACGGGCTTAAACTTAGCTTAAAGTTACAGATAAATGAAGGTGCAGCGGGGTTTATTGGGGTTTCATGTACCCGTATATATATAAGTCTGCCTGGGACAGTATTATATTATCAATGTATAAGATTGTTGTTTAATTTAGAAATGTGATTAAAACACCATGGACCTTTATATGTGCATAATGTATATAGTAATGGAACGATAACTCGTAGATCTTATACTTTGTAAGACAGAAGCTGTTGCGTCCCTTGACACAAGCACATTAAGCAGGGACGGCTCTTGTGGAGGTTCAGTAGCATTGCTCATAACCTATTTTAGGAGCAGCGATATTCAATGTTCATAGGGATTGTGACCAGAAAGTTGGAAATTATGATGTACCAACCATAAGACAGAACCAAACGAATACTCTTTTCTGGAAATCTTTCGTTTGACCCTGATTTTCATGTTACTTCATTAAAATTTAACAAATTTCCAGTTTAAAAGATCTGCGGCTGGGAAATTCACATAAACCCTGTCTGAACTATTTGCACTTATGGGATTCGTGAGACAACTGAGCGTCTGACACAGGCACAGGTCCGGGTCCAGAGGCGGTTCAGTGGGGTTGCTCGAACGCCCCTTTGGGTTAGCTTTATTTAAATTGCATGATTGTTTTCAGAATTTTTCGCGAGGGGCATGTCCTAGCATACTACTACTAGCTAAGCCTCTGATTTTCATGGAGACTTTGGTCAGAAAGTTGGAAATTATCATGTATCTCCCCCATAAGGTTGCTTCAAACGCACCCTCCATGCTCGATATCCTGCATCCGACCCTGAAACATATAATTTATTCTTGTGGAAATGGACCGTTCCATTCAGCTTCATCAAAGGTTGGACTCACAATAAGATAGAAAAGTTCATCCAAGGAGGAGAAATCCGATTGTTCTGCACTTTTGATGGAGTCTTTGTTCTTCTGCCTTCCATATCACTTTGCATCTTTTCTAGGATATAGCTGATGTAGGTCAGAGGACAGAAAATAGAAAAGCCTGTCGCGGATTGGACAATGATTTTTAAAAAGACTGTTTGATAGGTGATTTGTGGCACTTTAATGAAGTTGGTACTTTCCTTTTTTGGGGTTGAAGATTTGTATACATTCTGGGGTTGTTTAATTTCGGTTTAAAATGCTGAGCGAATGAGTTGGTGAAGACCCTGATTTCTGGTCATTTTTGATTTGCCCAAGAGTGACACTTTGCAAATCTGTTGTAGTTTTGTATGTATTTGAAATCATCTATTGCCTCTCAGAGGCCCTGATGTGAAAATAAAGAAGTTGAAAGTTGATAAGAAATGAAGAAAAACGCTGGATAGTTTTACGTTTATATGTTTATTCGTTATAAAGAACTCTAAAGGGGATAGATACATAATGTTCATGCAAGAAGTCAGGTAGTTAATCTATACAATCAAACAATCATTACGTAATTTTATTTGGAATTAAGATTTCGTAGAACAGCTAAGTAAAGAGGAATGATCATGTCAACTTCATTTTAAACCTAACATAGTTTAATCATACTTAAAAGTTCTAATTCAACACTAGATGGGTGTTCAGCTGAACACTTGTGTCGCCCTCTGGTGCTATGTCGGAATAAAAATGCAAGTACAAAAAGGGGCATAACTCTATCAAAGAATTTGGCATCATCATGAGCGTGTTGTCGTAAGCAATATAATTTGAAAGTTTGATGTAAAAATATTAAGAAATGACAAAGTTATAGCCAATGTTAAGTTTTCGTGTAAAATTCCAAGTACAAAAAGGGGCATAACTCCATCAAATGTGACATTGACCGTAAGAATTTGGCATCATCTCGAGCGTGTTGTCATAAGCAATATAATTTGAAAGTTTGATAAAGAAATATTAAGAAATGGCAAAGTTATAGCCAACGTTAAGTTTTCGTGACGGACCGACGGACGGATGGACGGACTCCATCAAGGAATTAGGAACTATCATGGGCGTGTTGTCATAAGCAATATATTGGAAAGTTTGATGTAGAAATATTAAGAAATGACAAAGTTATAGCCAACGTTAAGTTTTCGTGTAATAATCCAAGTACAAAAAGGGGCGTAACTCCATCAAATGTGACATTGACCTTGAGAATTTGGCATCATCTCGAGCGTGTTGTCATAAGCAATATAATTTTCAAGTTTGATAAAGAAATATTAAGAAATGGCAAAGTTATAGCCAACGTTAAGTTTTCATGACGGACGGACGGACGGACGGACGGACAGATGGACAAAGCGATCCCTATGTATCGCCATTTCTTCGAAAGGGCGACACAAAAATTACTCCTTATTACAACTTAACCCGAATATTAACATTTACCAAATGTGTAAATGAATGAAACCTACAACTACATTTAGTTACATTTAAAGTCTTTAAAAAAATTCAAAGAATCAATAAAACAGTTTTTACAAATCTACACATTGCTATGTGATGTAGGACCTATAAATAGTCACCCATATAAACTAAAGTAAACATGACATATCATATTTTAACAGGTTGACAATCATACCTGGTACCATTTGATAAGGGATTAGCTTACATGCTTCTAGGTTATCTATCATTAATAAGATGTGATACCTTGAAACCGGCGCACTGCTGTTTTTTCACTTCTGTGTGAATAACAAAACTGCTTTGTTTATGCCATTTTAAAATCAGTGCTTATTTTTTTATACATTGCATATCTAGACATAAATTTGAGATCATTGTGTCATTAGAAGCATTTCAATTCCTTAACATGTCCCTTTGAGGCCATACTAGGGACCATCTACCAAGTTTCAGCTTAAAATTGGCAAATCTAAAACTCAATACAGTAATGAATATTCTAACACCCTTTATTCTGTGCGCGTTTAATGTCAAAGCGGCTAAAATTGAGAATTTATTTCTAGAAACATAAAATCCCAAATAATTCGTTAAGAATAATTGCAAACAATCTCAATTATGTTAAAATATAAAAAAAATCGATAGCTTACATTTTCATAATGTTGCCTAACGGGTATTCAATGCGGCATTTGGAAAAGAGATTTTCTAAGCGTTTTCGCTTGTTCTTAAATCATTAGCATGGTATTTTCTCGTTGTATTCGGTCATTGAATACATGTATGCATTATTTGAAAATGTTGTTTAAAACAATGACTTATGGCATTTTAAGGCTAAATTTGCTAAAGTAGATCCTAGTCATAAATTAACAGCATGACAACACCTCTAGTTTTGCATTACCAATGCTCCTTTCTTGAATGGTGTAATGAAGCCTAAAAAATATAAACATACATATATGTTTTTATAATGTGAACAAGAAAACAAATAACTAAAATCTTACCTGCAATTCACTGATGGTTCAAGGTTTGTTTGTTCGTTCGTTATAGAGAAAGCTTTTGGCTTAATTTATTTGGGGAGAGCCGTTTTTAGTTTCTGAGCCAAACTACGAACATACAATCATTGACCATTAATAGATTGCAGGTGCAAATCCTTTCAAGACAACATTCAAGCTATATATTTACAGCGGCTTAACATCACTAGTTATTATCAGTGCGGATGTGAACAAAAACTAGATGGACAATTTATAGCCAACGTTAAGTTTTCGTGGGAAAAAATCCAATTACAAAGGGACACAAGTTCGTCAAATGTGACCTTGACTTAAGGATATCGGCATCATCACGACACCGTTTTTCATAAGCAATTTGAAAGTTTGATGAACAAATATTAAGAACAGCCAAATTGCAGCCAGCGTAACATTTTCGTGACGTACGCACAATGCGGCCCCTTTATATCACCATTTCTGCAAAAGGGCGACACTAAACTGCTTGTATGGACTTTGTAGAAACGCTTTCAATCTGAGCAACTCATGCAAAAATGTTATAAACATAAACTGAACCCGGAGTCTTAATGAATTTTAAAGTAAAATGCCACATCTGGTGACAACCTCTGATCTTCTAATTTAACAATCTCAACTTAAAACATCATGTTTATTTTTTGATGGGGGTATAAAGAAAACTCGTATACATTAGATACCTGATTATGAATAATAGAATCAGAGTGTTCAATGTTTGTATGTTTTATTCGTTAAAGAGAAAGCGACAGTGACACTCTCTACATTTGGCTCGATATATTGGGGGAAAACTTTAGTCTCCGAGCCAAACTATCTAACAAACAATCATTGACCACTTAATTGCAGGTAAAACCCTTTCAAGAGAAGACGAAACAATATTTACAGCAGGTATAACATCATTAATTATTAGTGCGGATATGAAGAAGAAAGCTTTGAATTTGAGCACTCTTAGAAAAAATGTTAATAACAAAAACCAAAACGAAATTAGAAGACTGATGAACTTTCAGTAAAATCTCACATCTGGTAACAACCTCTGAACTTTCAAATCAACAATCGGACATAAAACTGAACATCCTGTTTAATTTGCTAGATTATAAAGCACACTCATATACAGATATCTGATTATGAATAACAGAAATATAATAGTACCTGACTATACAATATTAAACAAATTAACTTTGTCATAATTTAACAGCATGCCAACACTCCATTGTTTGTATAACAATGTTCCTGCATTAAACAGTGAAAAAAAGCATACATGAATATTTTAATATTATGAAAAGTAACACATATAATTCTTGCAAACCTGAATCAGAGAGTTCGACGTTTGTCTGTGTATTCGTTATAGAGAAAGCGCTAGTGGTCCTCTCTTCTAATGGCTCTACTTGGGGAAAAGCTTTAGTCTCCGAGCCAAACTACAAACAATTATTGATCACTGGATTGCAGGTAAAATCCCTTTCAAGAAAAGACTGAATCTATTTACAGCGGGCATAACATCATTAGTTATCACTGCGGATGTGAAGAAGAAAAACTGCCTGTGTGGAGTTGGTAGAAAAGCTTTCAAATGAGCATCTCCTACTAAGATGTTATTAACAAAATAAACCGAAACCGTAAGACATTATGAATTTTAAGTAAAATTCTATATAAGCTTGTCTCTGACAAAATGTCTCTGATTACATTGTTAAAATTGTTAGCTGCTTAGTCCCCTTCTTCCCCAATTTTCATCGAAAGTTTTATAATTTAAATTTGAACGATACCTGTTTCATTATTACAATATATGTTTTTCTTAATCAGATGTTAGCAAATTCAGTTATACACATAGAAAGAATTAAATATTTGTCGTTAAGGGAAGGCAATACATTTTATTGTGGCATATGGGTCATTTTGTCAGAGACTGGCTGATGTTGTTACTGTTATATTATCTACTAATTAAGTAACATTACTCTAATACAACAATAAACAATAAATGTTGAATGTATTTCTTCCCTTTACTGTGCATGTTGTTTTTCTATCATGATATTTTCTGCAGTTTTGACACTTACTTGAAAACTTCTGCTTGTCTAAGCTCTTTTATGACGTGTTCTACCAAAAAGTTGTTTTTGGCAGGTGAATGTTTGGGAATTTCTTGTGTCCTTTTTTCCAATGTAATTAATTTATCGATGATGTTCGCATTTTTTTCATACGTTTCTTTATGGTTGACCCAGTTCATATATGTCATTTAATCGGTGTTTAATTTGTTTTCCACGGATTATATTAACAATAAACATTAGTGTATAAATAACGTATTTTCTAATGCTTCGGGTAAAACAACTCTGATTTAGCTTTCATGTGTTGTTGATAAAATAAAGCAGAAAACAATATGCCAGACATAATATCCAGATCAACAACTTGGAGATTAAAACAATTATATGACATTTATGTACAGGACAACACCCAATATTTATCACTTCTTATCCTTTTCAGTAATTATTAGGGATGACATAAGAAGTTGTGCTGATAAAATGACTTTACTCTAACGTGCACTGCATAATTTTAATTTGCATTTTAATGTGAAAATGTGATTAGAATTTTATTCTTAACATTTATTCATAAAGAATGAGGTATTATCTATTAATTAAGTAACACTTATACAACAAGGAACAATAAATTGTACTAATTTCATTTACTTAATATCTTTTTTGTATGCATTGTGTCTAGTATTCTGATATTGTACTCTTTAATAGCAATCGTTAGCTGGAACTCAACAGTAAACATGTAACACAAAATTGTTAGAATATAACAGTAATCTATTAAAAAACACAATTCCTAAATACATACCTTATTATGAATAAAAGAAATATCATTATACATTATTATAAATATTATAAGCATTTGTCAAAATTTAACACTCTGAAAATTATCATGGTGGTTTTTCCTATTTAAAAAGAAAACTCACATTCACATTACCAATTACGGATAAAAGAAATATCATTTCACATTATGAATTTATCGCACAATATTATACGAATAAGGTCTGTCAAAATCAACAAAATAACACCCCTTTGTTTGTATAACAATTCTCCTGCATTTAATGATTTGGGTGTGATGAAGTGTCAAACCTACATAGATATTTTATATGATGAACTTGAAAATAAACAACAAAAATCTAACCTGCAATTCATATATAGTTCAACTTTTTTGTTTGTTCCCCTTATTCAGAAAGCGTTTGGAAAAAGCCTTTAGTTTCAAAGCCAAACTACGAACATACAAACAATCATTGACCACTAATGTATTGCAGGTACAAACCGATTCAAGAGAACATTAAAGCTATTTATTTACAGCGGCTTAACATCATTAGTTATAATCAGTGAGGATGTGAACAAGAACTAGATGGGTGTTCAGTTGAGCACGTGTGTCACTCTCTGATACTTTTTCAAGATAAAATGGAGGCTCTGTCAAATGTGGTCTTGACCTAAAGATATTGGCAACCTAATGACCTTGAAGAAATCGTTAAAAAAAAGTAATAGCCAGTCAAAATTTCGTGAAAAAAAAGGTACAAAGGGACATAAGTCCGTCAAACGGGACCTAGACTTAGCAGATGTTTGCATCATCACGACCCCGTTTTTCATAGGCGTTTTTCATAAGCGATATACATTGAAATAATAAGACGAAGAAATATTTAGAAATGGCAAAGTTAGAGTCAACGTAAAATTTTCGTGACGGACGAACAAAGCGGTCCCTTTATGTTGACCCTTTCTGCGAAAGTGCGACACAAATTGCTCGTTTGGACTATGTAGAAACACTACTTTCAAAGTGAGCTCTTACAAAGATGTTATAAAAGTAAACTGAAACAGGAAGTCTTAATGAATTTTCAAGTAAAATCTCACATCTGGTAACAACCTCAGATCTTCCAAATCAAAAATCATAACTTAAAACTTAGCATCATATTTAATGTTTTTTCTTAGTTATAAAGAAACCACATTTACACATACCTTTTTACGAATGAATTAAATGTGATAATACATTTAATTTATTAATTTGTTTGCACAAATTAACATTGTTATAAATTAACTCTTTGACAACACCCCAATGTTTGTACAACAATACTCCTGCACTGAATGATGTGGGTGTGATGTAGCTTAAAACAAATATACAAAAATACATGAATATATTAAAATATGATAATGAAAAGTACAAATATTTTTCTTGCAATCAGAGAGTGCAAATTTTGTATTTTAACATAGAAAAGGTCACTTTCGCTTTCTCTATAACGAATTTCGTTATAGATCATCTAGATACAACATCAAACAGTGGAAAACCTATGCTAGCAATTTGGCGTTTTCCTAGGCAAACTTTTCATTCATATTTGAATGAGTATTATATACAACACTCTATTGATTTAACATTTTTGAATGCGTTTTATAATCAGCACTTCATTGATTAAACATTTTTTAATGCGTTTTATATACAAAACTTCATTGGTTAAACAGTTTTGAATGCGTATTATATACAACATTTCATTGGTTAAACATTTTTGAATGAGTAATATATACAACACTTCATTGGTTAAACATTTTTGAATGCGTTTTATAATCAGCACTTCATTGGTTTAACAATTTTTAATGCGTTTTATATACAACACTTCATTGGTTAAACAGTTTTGAATACGCATTTTATACAACATTTCATTGGTTAAACATTTTTGAATGATTAATATATACAACACTTCATTGGTTAAACATTTTTGAATGCGTATTATACAACATTTCATTGGTGAAACATTTTTGAATGCCTATTATATACAAAAATTCATGTGTTAACTTTTTTGAATGCGTATTATATACAACATTTTTATGGTCAAACAACTGTGTCAAAGGCAAGCTTAGACAGCTATTGCCGACGACAAAAACTTATCGGAATCTAAGCACGTTCTTGTATGAAAGAACGTGTCAACTACACTAATCACTCTAAGTCTTCGGATAGTTAAAATAATTATGTTTCGTGTCTAATAATTTAAGAACGAAAAAAATACTGTTTCTCAAAGTGTCATTAAGCATAAGGCTACTTACAAATACCAATCCTAATAGTGTTCCAAAATATAGGGAGGCGAAAATTCTTTTAAAATATTATGCATAAATGTTATTAAATTCCTTATATTCCGGTATACAAAATGACAGAATGGATAAAATAAAATAAAATTGAAAAAAAAGAACTCTATTAAAATTTGGTAAGAATTATTTTTTTCTGAAAGTGCAGGTTCACAAAGGCCTATTTCCAAGAATTTTAATTTTGTTGAATATCTCAACGTTTCATTAATTTGGATACACAATAGTTACACTTTAGATATTACATGTAAATAGTTTTATACCATTCACTGTTAACGCCATTGCATAAGAGGACGATTAAATTGCATAAAATGTGAAAATGAAAAAAAATCGACATTTTGACAATTTTCAGTCCAGATTTAAGCTTGATACATATGAAACACACATGAATCATTTAAGGTCAGAGACCACTAAAATCATTTTCCATAAACTGACGTTGTAAGGTCTAACCGATTTGTTGATTTGTTTCAATGATGTTTTGAAAGGGAAATGTATATCTGCAAAGAACAATCCAAGATGCATTCTGTGACAGCAGTCAAAAAATGTGCTCACCAACTATTTATTTTGCAAGCAGCAACTGAATCGAGTCAACCCAGGGAAACTATAAGAAAACTCCCACCTTAAATTAGAACCAAAATATCATAAACACTGGGCTTTCAAATTCAAAATTAAGTTGTTTTTTTCAATTTATAAATTAGAACTATTAATGCATTTTAAGTATTATTTTAAACGTTTATAATATCGACCAATCAGAAAACAGCTTGCATAAAATTATATTCTTTATCGTCCCAAGAAAAAAAATTAGCAAATAACAACCCTGCTTTCAGCATTTAGTGGCCTCTGACCTTAAATGATGGAGGTTTCAATAACTGCAATCTTTCTAATACAAGACAAGACAAGTTAAATCCGAATATATTGAAATTATTTCCTGTTCAAAAAAGCTAACCAAACAACGTTCTTAAGAACTTAAAAGTCACAGTTTGACACGGATTGTCTTCGTTAGAAGTACACGTGACGAAATAAACGTTCTTTAAATTCATTTTATTTTTGTGAAATAATAAAAACAATAATTTGTTTGTGTATCTACTCTTCTCTTTCAAGCATAAGCTGGAAGATGATTGTATTGCATATGGAGTGTGAAATGTTTAGACAACATTGGCACATAAATGTACATATATTTGCCTCTATGCACGCGTAAAAATCATAACGCGGTGAAATTAGAATCTACCACTAAAGTCTTCAAGAACTATTTGCAAACATGGATAATGCCTTATAACATGCAAAACTCATCATTGGTAACAGCAGAGATTTAACGTATTAACAACTTTTTTAATTTCACCTTCGTTCACAAAAGAAATAAAGGTTATATAACGCTACTCCACTAAGGCATCGGAATATGTATATAAGAAAAGCCACATACAGCATCTGTTGTTGAATTGAATTGGTGAAACAATACTTTCCCTTGTTCACAAAGCATGAGTGTGCGTGTCGACTAAAACACTATCTTCGGTATGAGATGGTAAGAGAATTTCTTAAACAGCGTGTCGACTAAAAAACTATCTTCGGTATGAGATGGTAAGAGAATTTCTTAAACATTTCTTTTCACTGTTTATGCATGAAAACCGAAAGAATCAGCCATTTTCTCAATTTTAGAACAAATGTCATTGATTTCCTCGTCAGAAAAGAGGAGTTTCTCCAGTTGTTCCTCAGTAACTTTGCTGCCAAGTTTGGTCAAAACGAATTCCATTTTTTCAAGAAAACCATGACGGTAGAAGAGAACAACATCAGCCATTTTCTCAAGTTTAGAACAAATGCCATTTTCTTCCTCGTCAGAACAGGAGAGGAACTTTTTCAGCCATTTCTCACCAAAAGGTCCCAAACTAGGTGGTATGTTCCTGAGTTCAAGGTATTTTTTAAATGCTTGTATGATTGCTTCCCTAATCTTATCGTTATCGCCTTCTGTCATTTCATGAAAACCTCGATACCATTCTACAAGCATGTTTTTAACCGAGTTGATAGCGGCACTTTTTCCATTATCATTGGACAATGTGGCCAAACAAGCAACTTCTTCCGGTGTCAGCTCGATTTCTATTGGCTCTCTATCATACGGATCACTATCATCCGGATCAAAGTACTCTTTCAGACATTTTTCACTGTTTTTTGAAACAGTTTCAATGCATTTTATTGCAATTCTGTAATCTTCTTCTCTGAATTCACAGAGTAGATTAGCATTTGGTATGAAGTAATGAGAAAGTTTTCTTTCTTCCATTTTCTCTCGGAAAAATTGGAGAACTTTGCCTAAAATGTTAGGAATGTTTTCTGACAGATCTTCCGTCTGAGTTTCAAACAGCCAAAATAGAAGCGTTTTAACACGAAAAGTTTTAATTTTCATGTCAGTACTTTTCTTCCTCAGGCCTTTCTTCCTCACTTTTCTTCCTTAAACATATTGGTAAATGTTCCTTTCAAGTATGCTTTCATTATCAAATAGACATGTCGTTGATCGCTTGAAAAACTTCGAACGAGTATGTTCTCTGCTTGATTAAAAGATAAACAAAAATCTTTTTGTTTGTCTGGATTCTGTGGTGACACTCTGGCTACTACAAACACATCTGATTCACGAACTTCTTTTTTTTACTTCATTTCGTGGCCAATTTCGACCTTCTACTCTCTTTTCCCATGATTGCATATGACAGACTCCCCCATTAATTCGAACAGCGAAAATCTGTGTGTTTTGTTCCTGAACACTTAGCACGAACGCTACTTGATATTTTTTTTCCTTCTTTCGGCGGCGGATTAGAGGTTAAAAATTCCCCCCAGTCCTCAGGTTTTATTTGTTTTATTGCCTCATCCAGTGCTTCTGCATAGAAAGAAAGTCTGCTCTTATCTGACCCACTCCCACTGGGCTGTAGAAGTATTCTCAGAGCTTTTGCTAATCGTCGAATCGTTTGCACGTCTTGCTTAGATGGTTTAACGTTCTTGAACTTACCGTTGTCATCGGATTTCTGTAAGTGCGTTTCGCTAACGCTTGTTGTATGTCCCTCTTGTTTAGGAAAAGATAAATCTATGTAATAATTTGTGGAAATACCGACCTTGGATTGTATAATAACTGAAGTTTCAATATGATCTGGTGTTTCGTATTCCGCTGCAGTTTGAATAGCGTAAAAGCTCTTTAAAAAGGAGAATAACTCTGGTTTAACTTCTCGAAGTTTGTTAGCTGAAATGAATTCATCATCAACATTCTCAAAAAGTCCTAAGTCTTTGGTGGTGTCTGTCGCACGAATCCACACATAGCCTGGAAAGCCTGCTTCATGTAACTCTTCTTGGGAAACTTCAAACTTTTCAGTAACAAACAATACGTCAACATCTCCTCCGTCCTTAGAAGTAGTGAGTTTAGTGTGTTCTACAGTACTTCCTGCGAGGTAAGCTCTTTCTTTGGACCCAAGCGCTTCAAGAAGAGTATTACTTATTTCAAGATAATTTATATAGACCGTGTCATTCAAAGTTAGTTTATTTTTATCAACCAGTTTTTTTATAAGTAATTGAAATTCCTCACTTTGATCAGCCATTTTTTGAATATGTGATTGACTTCGATCAAACTTTTTTTTAATACGTGATTGAAATTCCTAACTTTGATCATTCATTTTCTGTGTACTTGATTCAAATTCCTCAATTTCATCAAATAGTTTTTAGTACATGATTGAAATTCCTCACTTTGACCATTCAGTTTTTAGTTACAAATAATTTAATGCTTCTTCATGTTTATTTTATTCTTGCAACTTGAAGCGTTGTGTTTCACATGCCGAATTCATCTTCGGCGTCTGAGGCAGCCACATTTAGAAAACTAATTAGCCATCATAGTTCTGGAATAAAATCAATTAGAGCTATCACTAAAGGTGATGAATATCTTAGCCAGTGTACCTGAAACTGAAAAAAACTTATTGCTATTGAGTGTTATTTCCGAGGAATGTGTTTTTTTCAGTTTTGATACAGTTAAATACATTTTAGAATAGCTCAAAATTTCGAGATGGGATGTTGTAGTACTAACTTGTTTGACATAGGACTCTTGATATTGCACAAGACAGGTCATCCCATTATGATGAATATTAGTGCACAAATATCTGAAACTATGATAACTGATTTAAAAGGTATGGAAATGCTGCCCAACAGAGGACATGCCAATTGACATAGTGACTACTATATACTCCGATCACCTTTGTATGATATAAAAACTAAAAGGGTAGACAATTATGGATAATGATATGAAACTGGAAGTAAATTGAAAACATAGTGATAATTTTTTATTGTAATTGGAACATAGATAATCAGGTAATAAGTCAATTACTAACTTTGGATAGATTATAAAGGACTTTGAAATCAACCGAACACGAGCAAAATAAAATATTGCTGTTTGACTGAGTCTGTTCATGGGCAGTAATGGGAATGCATATTACTTTCCACGCCGCCTAGCCTTGTGTAGAGCGCTACTCAATATTTACACAATATGTATTATCGCGCTCAACGGCTTTTTGAGGACGGTAATTGATAACATGTAAGGGGCGAGTTCCCTGTTCATTCAATCATTTATAAATTACTCCTTTGAAGGCTATAGAGCATTATATCTGTAAATATTGAGTTGAGCACAACCCGGTGCTAGACGACGTGGTCAGTATTATGCATTTCCATTACAGCCAATAAACAGGCTCAATCAAACAGAGCCTACGATATTTGGTGTTCTGTGGCTTTCAAGTTTTCCTTTTTATCAACCTCAAAGGAGTCAAGTTAATTTTGAAACTTTTGATGTCGAGGTATGTTTTTGAATACCAACGTGTTGAACATGACAGAATCATGTCATGAGCGCTCTTATTTTAACATTGTTAATGTTGAGACCATCGAGTTAAATTTAAATTAGATCAAGGCGGACAGACTGGATGTGTGAGAAATGTTTAATTAGGATAAAGATAAGAGGTAAAATATTTTCAAAACTTACGGTAAAATATTACATTAAATAGTGCATTATGACTCATTTTATCTCGACAATTCAATATTTATTAATTTAATTATAAATAGTGATGGCAACGAATATCAAATTGGCATTCGAATATTCGAAAGTGCAAGTATTCGAATATCCGAAAACATATGGTGAAATAATACATGAAATAATGCACTATGACATGAATTAACCCAATAAATCTCGACAATTCAATATTATTTAATTTAATTTAATTATAAATAGGGATGGCAACGATTTTGCGTTCGAATTTTTCGGATGTGCAATTATTCGAATATTTGATAGGTATGTATACTGAGCCAAAATGAATCTTGACAAAATAACATTGGAAATTGATTTTACATTAATGACGCCATTTAATAGGAATATCTGGGGGAGAGTGACCACTTAATATTTGTTTATCTTGGAAGTTGTTATTTTAGTTTAAAAAGAAAAGAAATTAAAAAATGTTATTTCGTTGTGGCAAATTATAGTTGGAGTGTGTTCTTTCTTTAATTAAAAAAGAGGTTTCGTATATACAAAAATGGATAATTGAGTAACTGTATCTTATTTTTTCAGCGGACTTTGCGTTTGTGTTTTTTCTTCCGTACATGCCAAACACTTCAAGAAATCTTTTTAAGACTTCAATGTAACAAAATATTGTCTCATCATTATTAATGAAATAGGAGATAACATTGACCTTTGTGAAAAAAATTAACACAATCTTCCCGCTTTATCAAATGTCCAGATATGTGCAAATACAACAAATTAATTAAAATATAGCATCAGTGATCACATTTCTTTGAGGTATATGTGTCGTATGACTCAGACAATCAGTACTTTAAGTTTCATGTTAACATACTCATGATATAACGTTTTCATCAGGTCAAGCGAAATTTCTGACAATCTATTCGCTAATACTGTCCACTTGCAGCTTTATAACATCGGTGTATTTAACGTTATTGGGTTGCGTTTAACGCCACCCAATGTGATTACATGTGAATTTCGATCACATGATCAATTTACCTTCAGTGGATTAGTGTCCTTGAATAACGTTTCCAGTATATGTAGGTTCAATGAACTTTACCATTTCATTTGAAATGTTGCAAAGAAGTTATGTAAAATGGTTTTAGGGAAAATACTTCTTGTTTATTGTGCTATTTGAAAAAGGGCCCTTAGATGTGAAGCATGTCAAAAATACCATGAAACCTGCCCCAGCGCCATCTTAAATAGTCAAGTTGGGGGTTTAACAAAAATACGGCTCTAAGTGCAAACTTTAGGCGAAACTTTAAAGCGTTTTAAAGCGTTTAAATTTAATTAGATTTGATGCAGTGCTCTGACTCATTTTCATAAAATTGCTCTATAGTAATATTATTCGAAAAGAACAAAAAAATCATCCATTAATCATGATGCAACTTTTTTGCACACGGTACGTTTTCAAACAAGTTTTAGTTTCCAAAAAACTAGTCGGTCATTAGCATGACATTCTAACAAAAAGACGGCTCTGAAGTGTAAACTTTAGGCGAAACTTTAAAGCGTTTAAAGCGTTTAAATTTAATTAGACTTGATGCAGTGCTCTATTTTTAATAAAATTGCTTTATAGTCATATTATTTTTATTTTTGCATATTTTTTATTTCCTTCTAGTCAATAAATATTGTTTTGAATCATAGTGCAAATAACAACTATTTCATAGTTAAAGTATTTTTTATTTTCCATTTGTTTCATTTCTTTCTTGTCAAATAAAAGTTTCAAATCAAAGGTTTACTTATTAATTATTTTTCCTGGCACAACATGACTTCAGTCTTGGATATTTACTTCCGCCCGAATACCCGTGGTAGATAGAAACTTGATAAAGCAGAAGCCGGGCATGCAAACGTTTGCTATGCCATCCGAAAGTTCCTTCACACTCCTCCGATAGGAAACTCCACACAATCTATAGATGATGTGACATTATGACAATCACCCCAAACGCCACCCATCAGTACTTTCATTGCTTTTATTACATATAGGTCAGCCTTATTTTGTTTTCTTAAAACGTTCATTTTTGTGACTACGTAATTTTTATTAAAATGATATCTCTTCACGACCAAACACAGAATGTACTTTATTCAACTTATGTCAGTAAATGAGTTTGACAGTCATTAGATCTGTCTTTTTTAGCTTCATCCAATGGTAAACATTTCAAATTTAATTTAAAAAATATACATCCGCATTGTTATGCAAAACTCTTAATGAAACGCCTATCGGTACTATTCTCCAGAAACTTCGTTAATGGGGGCCTACCGATATACTGAGTTACCTCCCATTGAGAGTGGTTTCCCTTGCTGATTGGGTAGTTCCGGTTTAGAAGCGATAATAAAGCGTAACGTTAAAAGTGTAAATAAAAAGTCGCGAAGTGCCTTTGAAGTTAAAATGCATTGTCGAATTAACAAAAAAAGTGAAACAGACATATAAAGAATAACCATCATCTTTGTAAATTGATTTTAAGTTAATAACTAAATGCAAATTTACCTATTCACGTTACTTTACGTTTCCTTTTTTTCTTTTGGCTGGCATGGAAATTATAGCTTTTTAAAACTTTCACTTAAGTATTCAGCCAATCACCGTTAAGTCATCCAAACAATGCGTATTAAGAAAAGGGCCTGGTGTTTTATGACCATGTTACGTAATCTTATTAGCAAGACTGAGTTTTACCAGCTGGAGGTGTGATAAAGGCCTTTTGAAGTTCAGTTGTAGATTTGTAAGAGATTGAAAACGTTGCTTTTGGGGGAAAATTGTTGTTTTAGGAAACCGACTAGAGTTTGAATATTCTAATTAACTGTCACATTAATGTCTGAGACCCGAGACATTGATTATATGATATTGGCAACTTAAAGCGCTCCGAACTGAATTAAATAAAACTCCAGAAGTTTTAACCAAACATATATTTATTTATTGATGTAAAATTAATTCTAAAACAAAATGAACTAAAAATTTTCAAAAATAAAGAGATAAACGTGAAAACATCATGAAACAATGTTTGAATATGTTCTTAATTTTATAAGAATAGGAAAGAACTTTTTGGAAAAAAAGAGCAGTATATTGAAAAATACGTCAATACGAACATGGCACTAATCTATTAACCGAATGGTGTGCATTCAATTTGTAGGATAAGGTTCAGTTATTTAAAAAATTAAATTTCTGGCAAAAATGTTGCATCGGCATGAAAGAACATTTATAAAAGTGAACGGACGTTTCATTGTCAGACGTCGAACTTTATTTTATATCTTGTGTAATAAATTTTACTACCGTTTTTTAAGGTTTTCTAACGTTTCTTTTTCTCAACTCTGCAATTTTTAAGCATAAGAAATGCGTAATTTTTACTCTTTATTAGTTACCGAATTGGTCGAAAACAACTATGTTTAACAAAAACCTCTCCGACGTATTAAAATGGTTAGAAGAGAAAATTTAAATATTATGCGCTGCACTATAAAGACTATCTATTTTCCCATTCAATGATAATAATCAAACGTTTTTTATGCACTATGCTGATCTCTAACCAACCAGACCCTATTAAAACGTATTTGAAAGGGCCACGGATGATTACTGCAGGTCTGTTTTAATTGTCAATTTCAGACCGGAACTACCCAGTGACAGGTGCGCGTTACAAAGGGAGGTAAATTAAGACAGAATATTGAGATAACTCTGTATATCAGTAGGACCCCATTGAGGTTAACAAATAACTCAAACTGTCAAACGCTGTTGATTGGGGCCAGTAGATAGATTTTGGCACGTCTTATTATAACACTATGTGTTTCTGTTAACTGAACATCATATTTAGTGGTAAATAAAAATGTTCTGACAAAAATAAATTTATGTGTTTGTCTATTTAATATTCGAATACAAGGAAAGTATCCGAATGTCCCCAGATATTCGAATATTCGAATGTTCGAATGTTCGAATATTCGTTGCCATCTCTTAAATTAAAAAATGTATTCTTTTAGGACATAATATTATATCAACCTAATAATTTTTTAATGTAAAACTCTTGTTTCAAAGAAATAGAATATAATAATGTTAAGATTATACATTCATAATCTTTCTATAAAGTTAATATGTTTGAAACATGAATTCTTCAATTTGAATTATCGATTAAATTTAATATGTATTAAAATTGTAACAGAACTTCGTTTCTACATGGAGCACATTAAATTTGTTTTTAGCTCGACTTTTCGAAGAATATGCAGAGAACAAAGCAGTATTTGATCAGGTTGAAAGGTTATCCTCCGAAGTACGAAAAGTGGAAATGAGAGTTTACATAGCCTAGTTTCAACTATCTCCCTTGATACTAATATGCTAATTTCAAACCATGCAGAATGTCAGATATTGTTGGTGGCAGTATGTAGGCAAACTTGAATTATCCTTTAAAACGGGGTTACGAATGTTATGTACTGTATATATCTCTTGCATGGCCTACCAGCGCAGCTGCCGCATTTGTATAACCTTAGGTTTATCAATACATTTAAGTAGGAAATAAAAAAAAACATGACGATTCAAAACCTTTTCTGTTCCTCAAATTTCTCATACATCGAACGGAAGTTGTCTGATAAAAAACAATAAAGCAGAACAATGGACTTTTGTGTAGGAAGATATTTCCAATGTCTTAAATTAATAACAAGGTATAGACAATTTACAAAACAGTAATTCGCCAGATGGTTTCGTAAATAACTACAGAATCCTTCATTAAGACCAGCAGGAAATTAAGACCACCTCTTTATAAAAAGACTTCAATTTTTTCCCTTTCCCTTTTCACAATTGTGCAATATTTTACACCCCAAAATTGAGACCACCTCAATAAAAGACCATTTTCATCCAGTCCCAGAGGTGGTCTTAATAGCGACAACCTCCGAAACATCACGTCTTGTTTAATCCCAACTAATTGTGCGCAGCGATGGACGGCTTTAGGACAGACATTGATAAAAAGACAGTGTGTAAAATGGGTCTGTGCTTGTAGTGGAATTTTTGAGACCTAGTTCTGTTAACACTATTAATGAAACAAGTTGTTTATAATTAAATGCGGACGATATTTACGTGGTAGGTGACTGCAGCAACAATCTTGTTTTGGAAAACAAAACTAGCTTTTTCAAAGTGCATTTAACGGTACCTATATATTTAGAGGGCAGATGAAAAGTGCTTTTAGCAAATTTTACGAGCCCATTTTATCAACACTTCAGTGACAGACTTTAAACATATTTTGGTATTTCCAGAGAAAGAATCGCGAAACTTCATAAAGTAAAGAAACGTCTGATGCTTAAGTGACTAGAAAAAGGTAGAGAAATGATTATAGTCTAAATTATTATCATAACTTGTCGGATTGTAGCGTAAAATTGTGAATATGTAGCTTACCTCGCATTTCTCGTAGTTGTCATATTCTAACTATATGTGACGAACAACGTAAAACACCCTACTCTATTTCCCTTCTCATCTATCACCGAATAATACTAAAATGATTATCTTTTAAATAATAAAACTTAAAACTAGAACACTAATGCATTAGATATAAGCAACTCAAAACTGTAACCGTAACATATTGTTCCCATGCCATAGACTCTTTCTCCGTCGTTAGCAGAAAATAAACTTGTCTGATGAAGTACAGACATGCGCAGTGAAACAGTCAACCCACGACTTAACTTGTTATCTCGTTACACTGACAAAAATACATCTTGTGAAAGCAGAGATGATAAAACGCAGGAAACTGATTGTAAAGCGACCCTGTGCATAGTTTAATTTCGTCCTGCAGCATTCCATGTACCAATCTCTCATTTATTAATAATTATTACATTTGTCTGATTTTAAAGTGTAGCATTTCATGTACATTTCTTCAATCATTAAATCAGAATTTCAAACTTTATATATTGTGTTTTATCTAGGGATGTCAACGGATACCGAATTTAAGATCCGGATAACAGATTGAATATTATTAGGCATATTTTACAATAAAATTGATTTGGCTCTTCATTAATTTTCGTAAATGTCATTGAATAAACGCGAGTATCTTACCAGCGGATATATCGATGTATATGTTCACTTCAGACGCGAGTGAGGTATGGTGTATTGGTATACATGCCGGATTACCGAAGTGAAGGTCTTCGGTTCGAATCCTTACAAACAGTACATTACGAAAACACACTTTATTAACAAAATGTTTTGGAATTTACTTGTCAGGGTTAATTTGAAATCGTTTTACTACATCTGCATTCAGGAAACCTTTTAAATAGTGTTATTCTACTAATATTTATGACAGTATGCAATCGTATAGACAAAAATGCCTTTTAGGCCTACTGTAGCGCATACAAGCTAAATATGCAGTTATTAAAATACTTCACAGCTATTATACAAACAAAAAACGGTGTGCATGAGTTGTAAGAGAATGACAATTTTAAAATGAAAAAGTGGTTGTTCCCGTATTCGAACTGACATGCATGAGTTTACGTTTGTATTCCCTAATTGAAACAAATTTTCCCATTGTGCTAAGCGGGCTTTAAAAAACAAACATTTAAAACTGGTTATTTACATGTATAACAATTTAAAAGTAGATCGTAATGTGTACGAACTTTTCCGGCTATAGGGTCAAATGCAAGAGTGCCAGATCAATATCGTTGGACAATAAAAAAGAATTATTTGGCATTTTTTACCTATATATAGAATGTTAATTCAAGAAATAGGGAATTAAGAAATTATTAGTCTTATTTACTCAAATACGTAACTGATGAAATCGGCTGGATAGCCTAGTGGTCTGGACAGCCCTCAGGTACGACCTTTTATTGGCAACGGGTTCGAATCCCATTAGTAATACTATTTCATTTTTAAGACACGCCTGTTTAATGTTAATGGGGATAAAAACTCCTTGTAAAACTTTACTTAAATTATTCCATTTCCCGATTTTTACACAAAGTATTTTATGCTATAATTCTACAATCTTAATATATTTTTTAAACACGGGGCTATGATAAAAACTCGATGTAAAACTTACCTAAAATTATTCTATTTTTCCGATTATTCGACATTTCTCTCTTCGATTTTACTATTTGTCAAGAGGATTTTTCTTTATCGATTGTACTATTTGTCTAAGTGAACTTTCTCTGCCTTTGATTGTACTATTTCGCTGTTTTCTTCAGCAAGGAAAGGGTGAGGGGCTAATACGTAATTTGCAAATTAACGTGTTTCTGCATAATTATGTAACGATGCATATTTAATTCCGTCTTCATCGTTGTGACACGGCAAGTTAAATTTAATTAAATTAAAACGAAGAAAATATGTTTGCAAGTCCATGTTGATTTTTCGTACAGTCTCATGTCGGGCTTTATCTAATCTTTGTGTAACCATAACTGGTTGAAAAACACTTTGTCACAGTAGTGATTTTAAAATGCATTTGTATTTTATGGTATTTAATCTGAGTATCGGCTATATAACTTGCAAAAACATTTTTCTCAATTTCTGATACAGATATCGGTGTATTTAATGTCATGAAAATATTTCGTTCACTGAAATCCAAAATATTGTTACAGGCTCTAAACAATGTGTGAAATATTGACAAGTAATGTCTTTCATTAAGGTTACCAACATGATATCCTACAACGCTCTGCATGCCTGGCGATTAACTCATCTACGGTTGATCGTTGTGCTTACCTCTTTTTTGCACGACGGTGGAAGGGGTTTAAGAGATTATGAAAGTTTATGGGATAATCTTGTAACATAACCTAAAAGCTCGGTCTGTTTCTTTCATCGCTGTCATCGTGTTCTTGTTGATATAACATTTTTGCATTACAAAGCTTTTTAGCTTCTTACGTTTTTTATGTTTCTCTGCTTTAACATGTTCGAGTTGATAGGTGAGTCGGAGGTATCGTCAGTCATAAATAATTATCCAATCTTAACTTTACAGGTGTAGTCGAATTTAAAAGATTATTTTCGTTGGTGACATTTTTTTAAAGTGTGGTCCCGGGTCCCAGTGCTTATATCATCGCCGGATGTTGATAATGAGATTGATTCGGAACATTTCAAATCAGATTTGATAAGAAATGAAGAAAAACGCTGGATAGATTTACGTTTATATTTTTATTCGTTATGGAGAACTCTAAATTCGATATATAACGTTTATGCAAGAAGAAATATAATTAATCAATACAATCAAACAATCATTACATACTTTTATTTGGAATTAAGAATTCGTAGAACAGCAAAGTATAGAGGAATGATAACGCCAATTTCATTTTAAGCCTAACATTGTTTAATCATACTTTAAATTTCTAATTAAACAGAATGACTCCTTATTTAGTTTTAATAAAACTGAACTTGAATATAAACATTTACCAAATTTGTTAATGAATGAAACTTTCAACTACACCCAGCAACATTTAAAATCTTTAAAAAAATCCAATAATAAAAAAAAAGTTTTTACAAATCTACACATTGCTATAAATAGTCACCCATATAAACTATAGAAAACATGACATATCATATTTTAAAAGGCTGGTAATCGAACCATTTGATAAGGGATTAACGAACATGCTTCTAAGGTCATCTATAGTTAACAGAGATCTGACACCTTGAAACCGGTGCACTTCTTTTTTATTTTTGTGTGAATATCAAAATTACTTTGTTTTTGCCATTTTATAATCAGTACTTATTAAATATATATATATTGCATATCTAGACATAAATTGAGTCCGTAGAAACATGTCAATTACTAAACATGTCCCTTTCAGCCCATACTAAGGACCATCTACCAAGTGTCAGCTGAAAATTGGCAAATCTGAAACTCACTGTTACAGAAATGAATTTTCTAACACCATATATTCTATGCGCGTTTAATGTCAAAGCAGGCAAAAATTGAGAATTTTTTTTTAGAAACATAAAATATCTCAAATAATTGGTTGAGAATGATTGCAATAAAATCTCAATTATGTTAAAATGTAAAAAAATCGATTTTTAGCTTAGATTTGCATTATGTTGCCTAACGGGTATTCGATGCGGCTTTTGGAGAAGAGATTTAAAAAGCATTTTCGCTTGTTCTTTCATCAATAGCAAGACATTTTCCCATTGTATTCTGTCACCTCTAGTTGTCATTTCAATGCTCCTTCATTGAATGATATGGGTGTAATGAAGCCTAAAAACATATAAACATACATATATGTTTTTATATTGTGGAGAAGAAAACAAACAACTAAAATTTTTCCAGCAATTCACAGATGGTCAACGTTTGTTCGTTCGTTCGGTATACAAAAGCGTTTGGCTTAATGAATTTGGGTAGAGCGGTTTTAGTTTCCGAGCCAAACTACCAACACACAAACAATCATTGACCACCAATTTATTGCAGGTGCAAACAAGTTCGAATAAACATTACAGCTATATATTTACAGCGGCTTAACATTATTAGTTATTACCAGTGCGGATGTGAACAAGAACTAGATTGACAATTTATAGCCAAAGTTAAGTTTTCGTGAAAAAAATTTAAGTACAAAAGCGAAAAAAGTCCGTCAAATGTGACCTTGACTTTAAGATTTTGGCATCATCACGACCTCATTTTTCATAAGCAATTTGAAAGAAAAATATTAAGAAACGGCCAACTTGCAGCCAACTTAAAATTTTCGTGACGTACGCACAAAGCGGTTCCTTGATATCACCATTTCTGAAAAAGGGCGACATAAAACTGCTTGTGTGGACTGTATAGAAACGCTTTCAATCGGAGCAACTCTTACAACTTTAAAGTAAACTCCCACATCTGGTAACAACCTCTGATCTTTTAATTCAACAATCACAACTTAATACTAAACAGTTTCATGTTTATTATTTTTGGTAGGGGTATAAAGAAAACTCATATACAGTTAGATATGAATACTTGAAAAATCACTCTACATGACAATATTATCATTATGAAATTAACTTTCATAATATAACAGTATAACAACACTCCCTTGTTCGTAAAACAATGCTCCTGCATTATTGATTCAAAGAAAAATAACTTGAATTTTTAATATTATGAAAATTAACAAATATTAATAAATATATATTTTCTATTTTTCTTGCAAACCACAATCAGAAAGTTCAACGTTTGTATGTTTATTCGTTATAAAGAACGGTTTCTGTTTTTGCGACAGTGACACTCTCCACATTTGGCTCGATATATTTGGGGAAAACCTTTATTCTTCGAGCCAAACTATCAAACAAACAATCATTGACCACTGCATTGCAGGTAAACCCCTTTCAAGAGAAGACTAAAACTATTTACAGCCGTCAAAACATCATTAGTTATAAGTGCGGATGTGAAGAAGAAAGCTTTGGAGCAACTCTTAGAAAAAGATGTTATTTACAAAAACAAAACGAAACTAGAATACTGATGAACTTTAAGTAAAATCCCACATCTTGTAACAACCTCTGATCTTCCATATCAACAAACGGAACATAAAACTGAACATCCAGTTTAATTTTTATAAAGCAAACTCATATACAGATACCTGGTTATGAATATAGAATATAATAATACCTGACTATACAATATTAAACAAATTAACTTTGTCATAATTTAACAGTATGACAACACTCCATTGTTTTCATAACAATGTTTCTGCATTAAACAGATAAAAAAAAACATACATGAATATTTTAATATTAGGAGAAGTAACAAATATTTTTCTTGCAAACCTTAATCAGCAAGTTCAATGTTTGTTAGTGTATTCGTTATAGAGAAAGCGCTAGTGACCTTCTCTACATTTGGCTCTACTCGGGGAAAACCTTGTCTCTGAGCCAAACTACAAACAATCATTGACCACCAGATTGCCGGTAAAATCCCTTTCAAGAAAAGACTGTAGATCAGTGTGCACTAAATAAAAGCTGCTTCCCGGTTGGTTAAAAAAAAGTTAGGGGAAACCCGTAAGACTCTATAGAAACATTAGCTGATTGGCCAATATAACTTAACTGGTTTTCTTTTGGGAGTCTGGTCCCAGAAAACCATGGACTCTATGACAGAACTAAATCTGGCATATATGTTTATTAGAAATTGTTTAACATGGGGCCTTAAAGATTGTCTGCTTGACACTTTTGTTTTCAAAACTATAGCACCAGCTTTAGATTTTTTGAAAATAATTATAGCAGAAATATGTTTATTATATTTATACCTACAAAATTGTAAGTTATAGCAAATTAGACTAATTTAGAGAACACGAGTTGTCCCCCTTTCAACAAAGAAAATAATACAGAAAAATCATTTAATGAAATGTGCTTTATTATACAATCAGAGCAATTTAATTACATAATGATTTAATCATTTTATGCATATTGACTATTTTTAAAGCATTTGGATCTGATAATTCTTTATTTCATGGGATTTTGATATAGGATTACTTATGAGGAGTGACATCCTAGAGGCATTTCTGGGCAAAAACAATCCCCTGGGTAAATAGCAGTGTCCATGCATAAAAACTCATTTTATATAACAACTGGAAGAATTTAGTAAAAAACAGTCTCATGAAATGAATGATTTCCACTCCAAATGCATCAAAATGTCATTTTCTTTTGGATTTTCACCATGTCTTGGTTTCTCCAAAAGTCATGGCTGTGTATTTGAAGTGCAGAATGATATTAAATGGACTGTGTTTCTATGAATAAATATGTTTATAGCTGCTTTTAATACAATATTCAGGAATTTGATCTTGCAGGTAGTGAAAATGTATTGAAATAATAGCCAGAAAATGTCTTTTTTGTATTTTTTACATGGGGCGGGGATACAAAAATGACTCTGTATAGGAGCATTTAAGGCCAAGCCAAAAAATTACTTGTTTAAAATGTCATGCCTGAGTGTAAGTCTTCAGTGGTCAAGTTTTATAACATAAACTGGAATATTCTATTTTTCCTGATTTTTTGTTATGAATGCTTATAATCTGTTTTAGTGTTTTTAGTGTGGCTGAACTGTCACTAACTGCTTACACTTAAAGAAGGGCTATGAGTTCAGATTTTGACAAAAACAAACAAAACATGGATTTAAGTTTTTAGAATTATTTATTTCTTCATTTTATACAATGTTTGAATATAACTAAAAATAATATGTGAGGCTTAAGATCAGTGTGCACTAAATAAAAGCTGCTTTCCGGTTGGTTAAAAAAAAAAGTTAGGGGAAACCCGTAAGACTCTATAGAAACATTAGCTGATTGGCCAATATAGCTAAAGAAAAAATAAAACTCCTTCTAAAAAACAGAAATTGTGCATTTCTGCAGCTGTTGGAACCAAAAATCATTATCCAAAACATTTTGGATAAGACAAAAATTACTTTTAAAATAATGCCTATAAACAGGTTAGCCACAAGTAAATTTAGTCAATAGGCAAGGGTGGTAGTCTTCAAAGTGAAATTTGAGGTAGAAACCTACGGTCATGGTGGTATAGAATCTATGTTTTTATGTAGATTTATATTCAAAATTCTTCAGAAGACCATGCCTGATATTGTCTAAGAATAAATAAATCAAGGAGACTCCCAAGACTCTATATAGAAAATATAGGGAAACGCAATAGTGTACGCTGACCTACTTACAGCTACATAACATCATTAGTTATCACTACGGATGTGGAGAAGAAAAACTGCTTGTGTTGATTTGGTAGAAAAGCTTTCAAGGTGAGCATCTCCTACTAAGATGTTATTAACAAAAATTACCGAAACCAGAAGACATTATGAACTTTAAGTAAAACTCTATATGAGCCAGTCTCTGACATCATGTCTCAGATTACATTGTTAAAATTGTTGGTTTCTCCGTCCTCCCTTCCCCAATTTTCATCCAACATTTGAAAGTTTTATTTAAACGATACCTGTTTTTATTATTAAAATAAATGTTTTTCTTAATGAGAAGTTAGCAAATTCAGTTATAAACATACAAAGTATTAATATTTGCCGTTAATTGAAAGCAATACAATTTATTGTGGCCTATGGGTCATTTTGTCAGAGACTGGCTCATATTGTAACTGTTATTTTATTTACTAATTAAGTAAAATTACTCTAATACAACAATAAACAATAAGTTGCACGTATTACTTCCCTTAAACAATAAGTTGAATGTATTTCTTCCCTTTACTGGGCATGTCGTTTTTCTTTCATGATATATACTGCAGTTTTGACACTTCCTTGAAACATTCTGCTTGTCTAAGGACCTTTATGACGTGTTTTACCAAAAAAAGTTGTTTATTGTTTTTGGCAGGTGAATGTTTTGGAGATTTCTTGTGTACTTTTTTTCCAACGTTATTAATCTATCGATGATGTTCGCCTTTTTCATACGTTTCTTTATGATTGGCCCAGTTCATATATGTCATTTAACTGGATTTAATTGGCCCTTAAATTAAACACGGTTCATATAAAAATGTATTTGTAACTCTTGTTGCAAATATGTAATACATTTGTAACAATGATTTCGCAAATGCAGGCATGATTTTTTGTAACAATGAAGTGTAACCTTGGCGTTACATAGATGTTACACGGGTTACAGTGTCAGAAATACGTGTCCGAAGTTGTGAAGTTCGATGTTACAAATGTTACGCATGTTACAGTAACATTTCAGAATATAACTGGGGAAAGCTACTTTCTTATATAGATAGTAACGGGTATGTGTAAGAAAAACACAGAGATGTTTTAAATTCGATGTTACAAGTGTTACGCAGTTTAAAGCAACAAAAGAACGTCGGGTGTAGGGAAAATCTGGGCCAATCTTGTATTGTATATGTTTAACTGGTGAATTAAATTGTATTCCGCGTATCATGTAAACAATAAACATAAGCTTCAAATAAAAACAGCTCTACATTAGCCTACATGTGTTGATAAACTAAGCAGATGAAAACAATATGCCAGACATAATATCCAGATCAACATCCTTTGGAGATTAAACCAATTATATGACATTTATGTACAGGACAACACCTACTATTTATCACTTGTTATCATTTTAAATAATTTTTAGGAATTTTGTAAGGAAAGTGTGCTGTCTGATGAAATGAATTTACTCTAACTATACTGCATACTTATAATTTGCTTTTTTAATTGAAAAAGCTTTTGAAATTTTATTTTTATTGTATTTATAAAAAGAGAGTTTTTATATTATCTACTAATTAGGTAGCACATGTACACCAATGAACAATAAATAGATTGTATTACTTTCCTTTTCTCAATATCTATAATGTATTCATTGTTTCTAGTATTATGATATCTTACTCTTTCATAACAATTGTTAGAAAGAGCTAAACAGTAAACCTGTAACCCACATTTGTTGTTGGAATATAACAGTGACAACCTCCGGTTGTCAAAATCAACTATCAGAATAAATACTGAACAACATATCTAACTTTTTTCTTAAAAACACATCTCTTATGTACCTTTATACATTCCTAATTATGATTAAAAGAAACATCATTATACACTATTATAAATATTATAGACATTTGTCCTAACACTCTGACAATTAAATTATCATGGTGATTTTTCTTGTTTGAAAAGAAAACTCATAGTCATATACATATACCTAATTACGAATACATGAAATATAATTTCACATATTAATTTATCATACAATAATACACGAATTAGCTCTGTCAAAATAGAACAATTTGACAACACCCCCTTGTTTGTATACCAATTCGCCTGCATTGAATGATTTGGGTGTGATGAAGCCCCAAAGGAAATCATACAAACCTACATAGTATTACATGTTTTATATTATGAACTTGAAAACAAACACCAAAAATCTAACTTGAAATACACCAATAGTTCAACGTTTATTTGTCTGTTAGTAATTTAGAAAGGGTTTAGTTTCAGAGCAAAACTATGAACATACAAACAATAATTGGCCACTAATATATTGCAGGTACAAACCGATTCAAGAAAACAATAAAAGAATTTATTTACAGCAGGTTAACATCATTAGTTATTACCAGTGCGGCCATTTTGTCATTAGCATTTTAATTAATTAAAAATTTTGATAGAGAAGTATTAATAAATGGCAAAGTTATAGCCAGCGTGACAAAATTCATGTACGAAAGTCATAACTTCGTCGAATAAGACCTTGACCTAAATTTTATGGAAAAATCCAATTCAAAATTTGCATACCCTATCCATTGTTACTTTGACCTTAAGTTTTTGGCGTCATCGCGACCCATTTTTTTCACATCAATAAAATTTAAAAATTTGATGAAGAAATATATAGAAACGGCAAAGTTATATTCAACGTAAATTTTCGTGACTGACGGACGGACAAAGCGGTCCTTATATATTATCTTTTCTTGAATAATGAGATACAAAAACCCGATTGTGTGATCTTTATAGAAATGCAATCATTTCAAGCAATTCTTACACAGATGTTATTTACATAAATTGATACCGAAAGTCTCATGGACTTTAATGTAAAATCCCACATCTGGTAACAACCTATGATCAACAATCAGAACTTAATGCTAAACATCATATTTCACTCTTTTTTTAGAAACAATACTACTTTATATATACATAGTTATGAATAAAATAAAGTTAGTAAATTTATACAATATTATATACATTTGTCATAATTTGACAGTATGACAATTTTTACGGTAAAATATAAAATAAAGAAAGAAAGACCTGCCAGCCGAATAATTTGTTAAAAGTATGTATCCTTCATAATCAAAATTTAGTTTACAATATGTTTTATCTTTTCTTTAATGTTGACATTATCTGTCATATTCTACGCGCAAAATCATCTCGATACAGCATCAAACAGTGAAAAACATATTATTATATGCTAGCATTTTGTCTTTTCGTAGGCAAATCTCAGTCTTCATTATTGAATGGATATGATATACAGCACTTCATTGGTTAAACATGTTTGAATGCGTATTATATACAACACTTCATTGGTTTAACATTCTTGAATGCGTATTATAATGCAACACTTCATTGGTTTAACATTTTTGAATTTGTATTATATACACCTCTTTACTGGTTAAATATTCTTGAATGCGTATTATACAACTTTTCATTGATTAAACATTTTTGAATGCGTATAATATACAACAATTTATTGGTTAACATTTTTGAATGCGTATAATATACAACATATCAATATTTAAATAACTATGTCAAGGGCAAGCTTAGACAGCTAACGCCGAAGACAAAAACTAATCGGAAACTAAGCACATTCTGTATTAAAGAACGTGTCAACTACACTAACCACTAAGTCATGGGATAAGCATAACGACACTTACAAATACCAATCCTCATAGTGTTATAGGGAGGCGAAAAATAAGTAATTTCGTGAAAAATGATAGTGTTTCAATATTAGCGTTGTCCCACAACTTAGGTAATTACGGTAATAAAATTTCAGGAACGCAACCTGTGGCTGGTTTTCTGTAAAATTAACCACAGGTTAAGGGCTTACCACATTCCTCCCAACCACGTTCATCGATAAAAAGAAAATTATCAAAATCTCAATAATGGCAAAATGCCGTTCGATTAAACTTTGCATAAATGAATGTTACTAATGTATCTTTATTTTGCATTCAGTAAGACACGTTAGAAAAGTAAAAAGCTAGACCTAAAAATTCCTTAAAATTCTATTTACATAAATTCACCAAAACTTAGCGATACAAAACATAATTTTAAATTCCCACATGATTACAAGGATACTGACAAGAGAATGTTGTGTACTTTGTAAAAAAAATTTCAACTACTAAAAGAGAAATCTGTGATTGTCGTCCGTCTAGGCGACCAGGAAGCGACCAGGAAATTGAAGGTCAAACACACTTTTACTAATATCTCAAAAAGTTTACATATGAAAGTCACGAGGACACAATAAATTGTTGTCAGTGTCATATTACTTATGTGGACATTTAAAATGATGTTTTGTGTTGTTTAGTTTTTGTGAATTTACGTAGATTTTGATAATTTTCTTTTTATCGATGAACTTGGTTAAGAGGAGTGTGGTAAGCCCTTAAACAACCGGGCAACAGCATGACATTTTGAAATATTATACATAAATGTTATGAAATTCCTTATATTCTAGTGTACAAAATGACAAAATGGATAAAATAAAATAAAATTGAAGAAATATGACTCTACTAAAAACTTTATAAGAATTATTTTTTCTAAAAGTACAGGTTCACAGAGGCCTAAAATTGGCCGATTTCCAAGAATTTTAATTTTGTTGCACATCTCAACGTTTAATTAAATTGGATGAATGGTTACACTTTATATATTACATGTAAATAGTTTTATATCAAACTCTGTTATTGTCATTGCATCAAAAGAGGAAAATGTGCAAAAATCAACATTTGGACAATTTCCAGACAAGCTTTTAGAGGTTTTCAATGTGGCAACCCATCCCGACAAAAAAACAACAACACATTTTGAACAAATATTAAGCAAATAAAATAACTTAAATATTATTATTGTCGACACCTGTGCCTCATATGAAAAATGCCAACTTGAAAATGCGTTAAAATTTGCTTAAATGCATAATTGCAATTTTTCAAATTTAAAAACAGGTTTGACCTTCTAAATGTTTTTGTTCATTAAGTAAATATTCACTTTTAATCTCAGAAATAAAACAATTATTGATTATAAATAGCCAAGTTTTTATGATGTAAATAACATTAATTTGGAAAATGATTGATAATTATTGGCCACTTTTGAGCCGTTTTGAATCTACGCCTTTAATATTCTTATAGTCTTTCCTTTGATATTTAATGGGACATTAATGAAGAAAACAAACAAACCTTCAAAATAATCACAATGATGATTTTAGAAGCAGCGCAAGTTATGAGATTTGATGGCCAAGAGTTGATGACACAGAAATGACAATCGGCAGAATGTTTGCCGTCATTAAAAATAGATTTCTCTTACACAGTCGTATCTACGAATAAATAGCAATAGGGACATGCGCTGGGTAACAGTCAAAAATATTAAGTCCCTTTACGAAAAGGCGCGAAATTGAATCCCAGCGAAATAACATGTAATAATAAGTCTTAACAGAAAAAAAAAACATTTGCGGCTTTTGCACGAAAATTCATCCCAGCAAAAAATAAATAACACGACAGTATTTGTAATATAAAAATATGTATTTTACAATGCTATTTACACACAACTTTTTCATTCAAAAGTAATTATCATGAAAGTTTGCTATGAATAAGCTTGATATATGTGATTCACATATGAATCATTTAAGGACCAGTAATCAGAGACCACTAAATTTTTTTCCTTAGACATACATTGTTATGGGTGGATTTGTTTCATTTATGATTAAAAAGAAAATTATTTATCTGCAAAGAGCAATCCAAGATGCATTCAATGACGATAGTCAAACAGTTCATCACCTCTTTCCTTTGTTAGAAGCAACTGAATCCAGTCATCAAGGAACTGGTAAACCGATAGTGAAACTATAGAAAAAGACCCACCTTTGATAAGACCCACAATTGCAGACAACACATGCCTTTAAAATTCAAAATATTTTTTTTTAAATTCTAAAACTATTTTGCATACCTTCGCTTAACGCATACCAAAGTGGTAATTGAATGACATGACACGAATTTAAATTTGAATATAGCACAGTCGATTTTAGCAAACTCAGTCGATGACTCGAGACCGGGATAAGATGGTGTACAATTGTAATTTAACAAAGAAAGGATCTCCTCTGTCAACTGATTTATTTGAGAGAAAACAAGCATAAAAATGATAACTTTACAAACGGTGCACGCATAAAATCCAGAACGCGGTTAAAATCAGAAACTAGTGCAAACGTCTTTAAGAACAATTAGCAAACAAAATCGTTATGCGTAAAAACCTGCAAATCTCGTCATTGGTAGAATTATTGTTTAAAAAAGAGCAAAAACGGTATATGTACTATTGAAATATGAAGGAGATATAACGTTATTGTACTATGGCGACGAAATAAGCATATCAGAAAATAGTAGTACGGATACACACATAGAAAATGCAGCCGAGTAGTAGACAGCAATAAAGATAAAGACCTCATCATCAGTTGTTGAATTGTATTGGTGGGTCAATACTTCCCCTTATTCACAAAGCATGTGTGTGCGTGTCGACAATTGTCTTCAATATGAGATGGTAAAAAATTAAGAATTTCTAAAACATTTGCTTTGATTGTATATGTATAGTTTATGGACGGCCTTGAAGAGAAAAAACAGCCGTCAAGTTCTCAAGTATAGGAGAAATGTCAGAACAGTCGGAGAGAAATTTCTCCAACTATTCCTCACCAAATATTTTCAAATAACGTTCGACGTTTTC
Organism: Corbicula japonica; assembly: GCA_038501625.1. Classification (NCBI taxonomy): domain Eukaryota; kingdom Metazoa; phylum Mollusca; class Bivalvia; order Venerida; family Cyrenidae; genus Corbicula; species Corbicula japonica. Next base: position 2,641,467 of record JAZAYU010000072.1, read on the forward strand.
AAGAATATCTGGGCTTTAGACTAGAAAAGCCTTGGCCATTGTCTCAAGTATAGACCAAATGTCATTTTTTTCCTTCTCTTCAGAACAGGAGAGTAATTTTTCCAGCCATTGTTCACCAAACGTTCTCAGAATAGGTGGTATGTCCCTGAGTTCTAGGTATTTTTTAAATGCTTGTATGATTGCTTCCTCAATATTGGTCTTTCCGTTATCGTCTCTTTTCATTTCATGCAAACCTTGATGCCATTCTAAAATGAGGTTTTTAATTGATTCAGTAGCGGCACTTTTCCATTATCATCAGACAATGTGGCCAAACAAGCCATTTCTTCCGATGTCAGTTCGATTTCCATTGGTTGTCCATCATCCACAGTCAGTTAAAAGAAATCTTCCAGACAGCCTACATGGTCTTTTGAAACAGTGTCAATGCATTTTATTGCAATTCTATAATCTTCTTCGTTGAGTTCACAGAGTAGGTTAGCATCTGGTATGAAGTAATGAGAAAGATTTCTTTCTATCATTTTCTCTCGGAAAAAATCGAGAACTTTGCTTAAAATTTTTGGAATGTTCTCTGACAGGTCTTCCATATGAGTTTCAGTCAGCCAAAATAGCAGCGTTTTTATATGAAAAGTTTTAATTTTCATGTCAGGCTTTTCTTCCTCAGGCTTTTCTTCCTCATGCTTTTCTTCCTCACGCTTTTCTTCCTCACGCTTTTCTTCCTCACGCTTTTCTTCCTCACGCTTTTCTTCCTTAAACATATTGGTAAATGTTTTTTTCAAGTATGCTTTCATTATCAAATAGACACACCGTTGATCGCTTGAAAAACTTCGCACGAGTATGTTCTCCGCTTGATTAAAAGATAAACAAAAATCGTTTTGTTTGTTCGGATTCTGTGGTGACTTTCTGGCTACTACAAACACATCTGACGAACGAACTTTTTCTTTTACCTTAACTGGTGGCCATTTGCGACATTCTACTCTCTTTTCCCATGATTTTATATGATCGACTTCTAACAGCAGTGACATAGTCTGCGTGACTTGTGGATAAACATGTCGCACTTGTCGTACGATTGTTCGGCGGCTGGTTACTATCGTCAAAGCTACTGGACATGTTTTGTTTTTCTTTCGATGGCGGACAAGAGGTTAAAAATTCCTCCCAGTCCTTTATTTGTTCTATCGCGTCATCCAATGCTTCTGCATAGAAAGAAAGTCTGCTCTTATCAGTACCCCTTCCACAGGGTTGTATAATAATTCTAAGACCTTTTGCCAATCTTCGAATCATTTGGACGTCATGCTCATATGGTTTCAAGTTCTTCAACTTCTCATTGAATTCGGATTTCTGGAAGTGCGATTCGCTAACACTTGTTTGATTCTCTTGTTCAGGAAGTATTTTAAGACCTGTGTAATAATTTGTAGAAAGACCGACCTTGGATTGTGAAGTAATTGCAGTTTCAACATCATCGAAAACTGCCGCAATTTGAAGAGCGTAAAAGCTCTTTAAAAAGGAGAATAGCTCTGGTTTCACTTTTCGAAGTGTGTTAGCTGATATGAATTCATCATCAACAAGCTCAAAAAGTCCTAACTTTTTGGTGATGTCTGTCGCACGAATCCACACATAGCCTGGGAAGCCTGATTTATGAAACTCCTTTTGGGAAACTTCAAACTTTCCAGAAACAAACAATACGTCAACGTCTCCTCCGTCTTTAGAAGTAGTGAGTTTAGTGTTTTCTGCAGTACTTCCTGCGATGTAAGCTCTTTCCTTGTATCCAAGCGTTTCAAGAAATTTATTACCAACTTGTAGATAAATATCATGTACCGTGTCATTCAAAGTCAATTTTGTTAGTTTTTCAATACGTGATTGAAATTCCTGGTCCATCTTAGAGCTTAGTACTGCCGGCAACCTAGTTAAAAACGATTAGCATGTTATTTAGCATATAACATTTGGAATTTGGTATTTAGTTATTTGAATACCTATATTTTACAACTGTATGTTTCGTTGATATATTGCCATGCGGTTTCTAATTGATATTTTAAGTTCGAATTCTATGGATGATATTGAAAAATGGATGTTTAAAAATATAGTATACTTAATATCCAACCTTTTAAAAGCTTTCACTGTGCTAATGACTAAATCTAGATAAAAATAATATATTGCCTTTTGTGTGTCTATTTTAGTCTTGCAACTTAAAGCGTTTTGTGTTATATCACATGCTGAATTCATCTTTGGTGTCCGGCGGAGCCACAGTTAGGGGAGACCGGGGTTAGTCTGGCCCCTGGGTATGTTCGGCATATTATCATTTTAAGTGCAAAAATCAAGCTTCAGAGCGCGCAACGATAATTTAACGTCACTTGTTACGAAACTAGTTTTGTAAGTACACAATGTCGACAATATTAACACAATTTTCGATTTTGTGAAGGAAACTTGATTTTTTTTTACTTTTCTTTGAGTTTTTATTTTCCCTGAGATGCTTTATAATTAGAATATTAATTTTACTTATGCAATATGTTAAAACAACCCTCAGTTATATCAAAGCTTGTTCTTTTGATCTTCTTAACTATACATGCAGGTAGCACGTGATGTTTATAAAAAGATAGCAAAAAAAGGTGAAATATGCATATCAGGAATCGCCACATTCAGAAAAAACAGCCTCCCCACACAGTCAAGAAGAAGAGAGGGAGAGAACATGGTTAATTAAATGATCAGTTTCAAAAAAGACACCACTAACAATAAACAAAAATGAGAACCCTTGGAACGGTCAGTGACAAAACAAAGTGCCACTGGGGGTTTAAACCAGGTTCTAGGGTGCACCAACCTCACACTTGCCCTAACAGGTTCTCGTATCACAAACAAGTACAAGTTGTCTTGGTGAAAAAACTCCAACCCACTTATCGGCTTAACAATGTTGCATGCAAAAGCACACAAACATATAAAACATAAGAAGCTAAGAGCATTGCAAAGCCGAAAGGGCGGGTACTCAGTGATCTTACAGAGACCAGAGCTCCTAGAGTAAAATCAGCAAGAACACGATGACAGGGATAAAAGAAACAAATCGAGCTTCTGGGTTCTTTTAAGAAAAGATTTCCCCATAATCCTTTATAAACTCTTAAACCACTGCCACCGTCGTGCAACCAAAGAGGTAAGCATAATGATCAACCGTAGAAGGGTTAATCACCAGGCCTTAAGAGCGCTGTAAAATATCATGTTGGTAACCTTTCATTTTAAATTTACAGATGGTTTGAGGCTTGTTCGGCCATAGGGGCAGGAGCATGTTCGGCTAATAGCCGAATAACCACTTTGCTCCAGCTTAGAATTATTTTTATTGATTAGAACTACACGTATTTAATAAACAGAAGTGTATTTACTATCACAGCTTAGATAGAACCGGTTTTGGTTGGAGAAACGTCTTATTTTAGCTATACCATTGTAGGCCTATGCAGAAAATTGCATGTTTTAAATATGTTTTAGCTGATCATATTATGATAGGTAGGATTCATAGTCTGAGATCTACAGACACATCCCATGTATTTTTTTAGAATCACGATTGATTATATATATTTTTGGAACATACATAACCTTGGTGTGGACTTACAAAAAAAGGCTATTCTGAGACAGCAGACGTCTATTGAAAGGAGTTAGAACATTACAACAACAACAAACACGAACATACATACGTTAATGCACCACAGAAACCTAAATTTTCAACACGAAACATCCGGATATCAAATACATGAATGTGACATTTTACCATAAATGACTATCTAAAAATATTGGCATGTGCAGGGTGAAACGTCGTATATGTGGTGTCTGGATGTTTTCTGATGAAAATTTAGGTTCCTGTGCTCGTACACACTATATGCACATGCACCCACATTGATTTATATACGTACCTTTTTGTACATGATGTCTCTGATATTTTTAGTCTACAGGAAAATATTTTTTTAAAATCTGTCCAAATGCCGAACATGCCCCAGGGGGTAGCCAAACTTGCCCCGCATCGGGGCAAGTTTGGCCTGTTAGATCTTATTACTTCGAAAACAAATTACCATTTCTTTGAAAGTAAAACGTCATTTTAAGTTCAGGGGTAATAAAGCCCATATAATTTCTTAACTATTTATAAAAATTTGAAGAGAATTACATTATGAATTCATTAATAAATTGCATGTTTTTAAAAATGGGGCCGTACTAGCCCCGGTCTCCTAGAGCTCTCATTAGTCATGTAGATCAGTAAAAAAATCAAATAGAGCTATCACTAGAGATGAATTCCTGAAAAAGGGTAGCTGAAACTGAAAAGGCGATTAATATTACGATGAGATGTTGGGAGTAGTAATTTGTGTGGCATTGGACATGGGAAGCTTTGCATTGCACACGACACCTAGTCCCATCATGGAGATTGTAAACAAAGTTATCAGAAACTATGATAATTGGTTCAAAAGATAAAGAAATGAAGAGAAAAATCCAACAGACAGAAAACAGACCGATCGACGTAGTGACTACTATGTACTCCGATTACCTTAATAGGATATAAAAACTAAGAAGGTAGAACATTATTGATAATTATATGGAGGATGAAGTACATTGTGAAATTGTTGTATAATTGGAACATAGATAATAAGTTTATGAGTCACTTACTAACTTTGCATATATTTTTAAGGACTTTGAAGGCCACTGAAGACGAGCAAATCAAAATATTGCAGGCTCGGTTTGATTGAGCCTGTCCATGGGCAGTAATGGGAATGTATATTACTGTCCAAGCCGCCTAGCCCCGGGTTAAGCGCTACTCAATATTTGCTCAACGACATTCAATGATGGTAACTGATAACAGTACTGATTGAATGTACGAGGCGGTGTATGGTCTCCAGATAAAAGAATGTTTTTTTTTCCGAAACGAGAAAAAAATGGGTGGAACTAAACGAAATAGAATATTGACATGGGATCTGAGAATATAAATAAATCATGCATATAACAGACAACGCCAGAGACAAAATGTAAAAAGCAGGAAGTATATCATTGAGGTGATTGAACAATATCCGAATCTATATTGGCTGTTTATTGAAACCACCCATCTATAAACTGGCCGAAATATTTAAACACAAGCAAATTTAGAAGTACAATTGACATAGTACATAAGTTTTGAGCTCAACGAACTTCAAAGAACGTAACTGATAACAGCACTAATTGAATGGAAAAAATGAGAAACGTTTAATTCGGATGAAGATTTGCGGTAAAATGTTTCCGAAAAATACGGTCAATTAACCTGAAAAATGCATCATGACATGATTGATCTTGTATGAAATATATTAACATTATTGGTTTTATAGTGAAAATCTCATTTCAGATATAAAGCACGCCATAATGTAATATCACAAAGTTAATATAAGCAAAACATAAATTCTTGGCATCAGTTTGTGTTATCAATTAAATAAATGGTGTATGTTTTAAAAGAACGTCGTTTCTACATGTATCACAGTTGCTTTATAGCTCGACTAACCGAAGAACATGCAGAGAACAAAAGCAATATTTGGTCAGGTTGAATGGTTGGCCTACGTAATACGACACGTGGATATGATAGTTTATAAAGCGTGAATATCAACGAATTAAGTTTAATTATCAGTTTCAATTACCTCCCTTGATGGCAATATGCTAATTTCAAACCATGCAGAATGCCAATTATTGTGTGTGGCTGTATATAGGCATACTTGAATTATCCTTTCAAATGGAGTTACGGATGTTATGAACTGTATATGTCTCTTGCATGGTCTGCTAGGCGAATCCGCCATATTTGTATGACCTTGGGGTTATCTATACATTGAAGTAATGAACTACAAACATGACGATTCAAAAACCTTTTCATATCCTCAAATTTCTCACGCATCGAACGGAATATCTGATAAAAACAATAACAGCAGAACAATTGATTTCCGTGTAGGAAAGTCCTCTCGTTTAATATAGTCAGTTCTGCGATTAGTAAAATAACCCGTTACCGATGTCATGCAGTGATGGCAACGTATGTCAGGGCTATCCGATCAACCTTTTTGGGGGGTTGTCCCGACCGGTTCAATTGGTTGAATTAATTTCGGAATTGCAGGGCTAGGCGCTGTCGTCGTGACGGTTAGGATTCGGTACCAGGTAGAGGCAATATCTTTTACAATGTATTAACTTAATCACAAAACATTGACAATTTAAAAAAAAGTTATAGACCACCTCTATAAAAAGATCACCGTGGTAGAACAGTCTGCATTTTCCCCAATCCACATTCGGCGCGAGTTCTGGTTGGCAACCCAGGAAGCAATCATCAAGCGTGATTAATATAAGTTGGAAAACTTGTTTCACTATCGATGTTAAATAAATAAGTTTAAACTAACTAATAAGAACACTATTTTAAAGTCCCCTTTCACATTTTTTAAAAATATTTTCCAATACAAAATTAATTCCACCCCACAATAAAGACCATTTTCGTCCAGTCTTAGACAACTGCGACAATAGCTTAATATTAGCGACAAATTCCGAAACACCACGTCTTATTTACACTATTAATGAAACCAGTTGTGGAGATATGGACATCAACCTGATAATTGACATGATTTAACGTGAACGGTGACAGCAGCAACAATCATTTTTAGGAAAAAAGACTAAGGTGTCGGATTGTAGCGTAAAATTGTGAATATGTAACTTACCTCGCAATGCCCATAGTTGCCATATTATAATTATAATATTATGTGACGAACAATATAAAGCACCCTTCCTCTAAAATTCCTTCTCATCTATTTCCAAATAATATTTAACTCAATCTGAAATTATTATCTGTTGAAGTTACAAAACTAGTACACTAATGCATTAGAAATTGTGCACTGCAAACCTTGTTCCCACGACTTGTTATCTGTTACCGTGACAAAAATATATCTTATGAAACACGAAGACATATTTAAGCAGATAATAAAACGTAGGGAACTGATTATGAAGCGACCCTGTGCATAAGACAAACATTCCGTATTAAATTAGGGCGCGTCGCCGGAAAAGATACCTTCGGACAGTTGACGTCAATCCTTAAAATGACGTCATAAAGTTGAACAGATGGCATTAATTATTATGCATTCGCCGTAAAAATACCATTTTATTGTCAAAATGTGTAACAGAATAACCTTTTATTTATGAAAAAATAATAGATAGCCTAATTGTATGTTCATTCTAAATATAGTAACGACAAAAATGTTACAAAATATGACCGAAGGTACCTTTTCCCGCGGCGTGCCCCATTTATTTATTCCTTGTTTAATTTCATCGTGCAGCATTCTTTGTACCATTCTCTCATTTATTGATAACACATTTAAAATTGAATGCTGCTTTATGGCATGCCATGGTATTTTATTCTTTGTCTGATTTTAAATTGTAACATTTCATGTACATTTCGTCATTCATAACATTAAAATTTCAAACTTTAAATATGTGTTTCATCTAGGGATGTCAACGGATACCGAATTTAAGATCCGGATCACGATTACAGTGGCATATTATCTAACAATATTGACCTGGCTCTTCATTAATTTTCATTAAGGTTATTTGATACCTTATTGATAAGCTTATTGATGTCTTTGAAGGTTCATATCTAACCATATCTTTCATATTTGCTACATAACTTCCAAACTGCTGGAGATATATTTGTTAATTTGAGATTAAGCATCCATAACCTTTCCAACATTCCTGCATGCGGCGGGGGATATTGCTGTCGTTCCGACTGCCTTGTTCTGCTTAATGTAGACCTATTTCTCCAGTTCAGGTCCAAAATAGAACTGAACGGTAGGAATAGGTCTAACAATGATTTTCAAGCAGAAAAAGTAAAGTAAAAAGTCAAGAACAACAATATTCGTGAATTTTACCAACACATAAGTTTACAGAATGCATATTGCCACTAGATATAACACTTACTAAAAGGTCTAATTTAAAATAATTAAAGCACTTCTATGAAAGTTATCAAAACACTGCTCCAGTAAAAAGTCCGCAAGAACTTCAATGGTAGTGTCATGGTAAAATAATGACAAATCCTTACTCGCGCAATTCTTTTATGGACACTTATTATTCACATGCAACATTTCAGTATTTTATGTCATAATGCTACCATATAAATATTTCTTAACATCGGGCTATGATTAAAACTCGTTGTAAAACTTACCTTAAGTTATTCCATTTCCCGATTTTTCCACATTATTTAGTATTTTAAGCTATTATTCTACCATCTAAATATTTCTAAATATGGTTATGATTAAAACTTGCTGTAAAACTAACCTTTAGTCGTTCCATTAACTGATTATTTAACATTTCACCCTTCGATTGTACTATTTACCATAGTAGACTTTTCTTCCACCGATTGTTATATGTGTCTGAGTGAACTTTCTCTTCCTTCAGTCGTACAATTAGTCAAATGGGGAATTTCTAGATTATATTGTTTTCTTGAGCTAGCAAATGGTACTGGGCTAATAATAGTACCTAATTTGCAAACTCAGATGGGTTTGCATAATTATGTAACGATTGCATAATTAATTCCGTCTTAATCGTTGTGACACGGCATGTTAAATTTTAATAAATTAAGCAAAGGATGTGCGTTTGAAAGTCCGACGTGATTTTTAACACTCTCGTGCCAGTCTGGATCTAATCTTTGTGAAACACTGGTTAAAATAATGTAGCAGTAGTGACTTTAAAATGCAATTGTATTTTATGGTATTAAATCCGAGTACCGACAATAAAACTTGTAAAAACATTTTTCTTTTTTGTGATCCCGATATCATTGTGTCGAAAGTTTACTTGTTATGCAAAGATAACGTTCACTGAAATCCCAAACATTGTTACATGCTCTAAACAAGATGTGAAATATGGACCAGTAATGTCTTTCTAAGGTTACCAAAATGATATTCTACAACGCTCGATATGCCTGGTGATTTAACTGTCTACAGTTGATCGTTGTGCTTACATTGTTTTGCTCGACGGTGGCAGGGGTTTAGGAGTTTATGAAGGTTTATATGATAATCTTGTAAAAGAATCAAAAAGCTGTTTCTTTTATCCTTGTCATCGTGTTCTTATTGATTTAACTCTTGGGGCTGTGATCTCGGTAAGGTCATTGAGTACATGCCCTTTTGCATTACAATGCTTAAAACTTCTTACGTTTTATATGTTTGTGTGCTTTTGCATGCAACATTGTTGTGAGTTAATATGAGGGTTGAAGTTATTTTACCAAGACAACTTGTACTCGTTTGTTCGTATGAAACCTGTTGGGACGAGCCATACGCTCGTTGGTGCACCATAGAACCTGGTTTAAATCCCCAGGGGAAAATTGTTTGGCCATTGACAGTTGCAAGGCGACATTCTCCAAGGTTCTCTTTGTCGTTAATTGAATGTGGTGTCTTATTTGAAATGGTATTCTTATTAACGCATGCTCTCTTTTCCTCACTACATGTACTTTTTAACTTCGTGGGGAGGGTGTGTTTTCTGCGTGTGGCAATTCCTCATATGCATATTTCACTTTTGTTGTAAACAAATTGATCTTCTTATGCTCTCTTTTCCTCTCTACGTTTTGGCTGCGTGTGGAGGCTTGTTTTCTGAATGTGGTAATTCGAGATATGCATATTTCACTTTTTGTAACACCAAAATGGAAGTTTAAGCTTACAAAATCAAAATCATCTCTGTGATCGGCTTTGTAGGCTAACCTTGATCTATAATGATTGCGCAGGGGATATAACCTGTATCCATGGATTAAAGAATTTACTCTCAATAAGCAAAATAAGGTCATCTAGTACTAGCCCAACAGTTCAGTTAGCTACTTTGTTTTATGTTTCTTGCAAAATAGGCAATTTACATCTAGTACTTGATCGAGTAGTCATTTTCTCAACATTGAATGTTAGCTATCTTGTTTTATGTGTCTTGCAACATAGTCAATGTTGACGAAATTTGATTTTCTAAAATGTTCATTATAAAAATCTGTTCATTTGAGCACCTAACGAGACGAAAACACAGTTGTTGCACTTAACCCAAGTAGCAATAGATAAAAAGGGAACTTTGAAAGCCACCTAACACGACAAATATGAAAATATTCCAGGTTCGGTTAGATTGAGCTTGTTCATTGGCCGCCTAGCCCAGGGTTAAGCGCAACTCCAATTTACACCAATAAGCAGTACAATTTTGATCCATCCCAAACGATTGTATGCATATGGCGGTGAACACGGAACCTTTAATGCGGTATTTTCAGATTAATACCATTCCATGTTCAGCGGCGTTTGGTTCTAAGATAAAAAAAATGGGATTGTCCTAAACGAGAAAACAATAGGTAGAACTAAACAGAATAGAATTTTAACAGGGGATCTGAGAATATAAATTCTGAATATCACAAACAACGACAAAGGCAAAATTTAAAAAGCCGGAAGTATATCCTTGGGATGATTGAACATAATCCGAATCTATAGCAGCTGGGATAATGAAACCAACCCTCTTTTTTATCTTTGCAGTGTCTAAATTTTCAATTGACAGTTTATGATAATTAACCTTTGCTACCAGTCTCTTCTAACTGACTAATTTGGGAAACCTTATTTTCCGGGTGTGACTTTTCCAGAAATGCGTACATGTATGCAGAACTTTGTTTTAAAATAATTGTAACATAGTACAATAGGCTATTTATACGAACTATAAAAAGACGAAAAACACAATAGTGCGTTTCACAATACGGTATATTAATAAATACTGCAAATTAATAGAAACATATCTTACGTTGAGGATCCCAAAACTAAAGAGTTGAAGATCTTACTTCCATAACAGCTTATGTAAGAGAAGTGATGCATTACGAGAATAGTTTGACATGTTCCGACAATGTTTTAATAGATCTATAAACGAACCTGCATGGTCATTAGGGAAACGCCAGCCTCAGGTTCCTTACAGGTATTTGTATCATTTCCATCCTGATTCAGAGATATTAAAATTGGCATTTGAAATGATTCAGGGGAAGTTATTGTAAGATTTACAGTTACAAGCAAATGACTGCTGATTTTCCTCCCTTATCCATCTTTTTGTTTTGATATCGCTCCTTTTTTACATCTTAAACAAGACAGCGTGTGATATCTTTACCTATATTTTTGTCTTGTTTGAAAAAACAGTTCACTAAGGTAATTCAATTAATAACCTCTTTAGTGTTAAGTTAAATAGTTTCTCAAGTCATTAACCCATCTACAGTTAATCGCTTCAATGCTGACCTTTGACGGTAGCAGGAAATTAAGAGTTTTCAAAAGTTTCTAAGGAAATCTTGTAACATATGAAAAGGGAACTTTGAAAGCCACCCAAAACGACAAATATGAAAATATTGCAGGCTCGGTTTTATTGAGCCTGTTCACGGGCAATAATTGAAATGCATATAACTACCCACGCCGTCTAGCCCGGGTTGAGCGCAACTCAACATATACACCAATAAACAGTACACTTTCGATCCATCCCAAATGGTAAGCATAAGGGGGTGAACATGGAACATTCAATCCGGTATTTTCAGATTATTACTATTCCATGTTCAGCGGCGTTTGGTCCCCAGATAAGAGCATGGGTTTGCCCTAAACGACAAAACAATGGGCGGAACTGAACAGACTAGAATTTTGACAGGGGATCAGAGAATATAAATCCTGCATATCACAGACAACTTCGAAGGCAAAATTTAAAAAGCAAAAAATATATTCTAGGGATAATTGAACAATATCCAAATCCCTATTGGTTTGGATATTGAAACCATCCAACTATAAACTGGCCGAAATATTACATCAAAAGTAATTTTAGAAGTAAAATAACGTAGAAGCTCGATCTGTTTCTTTTATTTCTGCCATCGTGTTCTTGCTGATCTGACTCCAGTTGCTTTAGTCTCAGTATGGTTACTGAGCACACATCTTCATTGCTTGACAATGCCACGAGCTCCTTACGTTTATATGTCAGAGTGCTTTTGCATGCTACATTGTCTAGTTGATAGTTGGGTTGGAGCTTATTTAGCAAGAAAACTTTTTCTTATTTGTTAATATGAGAACCTATTGGGGCAAGAGCGGGGTTAAGGCACCCTAGTACCTGGTTTAAACTCTGTTTGAAATGTATTGCCGGTGACCGTTCCGAGGCGGTAACCCCTCAGGTTCTCATTTTCATTAATCGTTTGTGGTGTCTATTTCGATATCGATCATTCTATAAAGATATGCTCTCTATTCCTGTCTGCTTATCGGCTATGTCTTCTGTGAGTGGCCATTTCTTAATATGCATATTTTATTCCCTTTTTTGCTTAAATTGTAATGCATTGATCTTTTTGCATAAATATCGTAATGGAACAATAACTCGAAGGAGGGTTCAGTACCGTTGTTTGAACTCCCTTTTAGAGGCAGCAACGTTGAATTTTCATGGGATTTTGGATCGAAAGTTGGAAATTGTCATGTAACTGCCCAAAACAATCCCCCTTCTGGAGATCTAGCATCCGACCCTGATTTTGTGTTATTTAATTAAAACTTAATTGAAATGTCCACTGCAGCTTTACACTGGTATTGCAAACCTAGGATCAATTGCCAGTTTAATCGTTCTGCGATTGCGAAATACATATACTCTGCCTGAACTATTTGCTCTTTTACCATCCGTAAGACAACAGAGTCTGCCTCCGTTTACAGGAACAGGGAAGGTTCCAGCGGTAGATCAGCAATATTAAAGGCTCATGCTGATTTTGGTCAGAAAGTTGGAAATTATCATGTTACATATAAGGCTGCTTCAAAAGAATCCCCTTGCTAGATATCCTGCATCTGGCATATCATTTTCCTTGTGGAAATGAACTTTACTATTTAGCTTCATCAAACGGTTGCACTCACGTTTAGATGAAAATAATTCCTTCAAGGTGGAGGAATCCGATGGCTCTGCACTTTTGCTGCAGTCGTTGTTCTTCTAACTTCTGTATTACTTTGGATCTTTGCTGGGATAAAGCTTATGTTTAACATTGCGAAGAACAGTCTCTTTAAGGGCAGATAACTTGTTGAGGGAACTCGCTATGTTATTTACACCTTTTTGGATCTAGCATGCTTAATATTCCTTCAGCTTATTTTTATTTCCTTACACTAAAGCTGCCTATTTATAGTTCACGGTTACTTTAATGTCTCTGTTGTGTTTATATTAATTGTACCTTAAAAGACTGGAATTGTCTTAACGAAGGGACAAAGCGGTCCCTATGTATCACCTTTTCTGCGAAATGGCGACACAAAATACTTGTGTGGACTTGGTAGAAACGAAACGCTTTTAATTTATGCAACTCTTACACATTGTTATTATCATAAGCTGGAGCAGTAAGTTTTAATGAACTTAAACGTAAAAATCCCACATCTGGTTAGAAACTCCCATATATATAATTAACAATCCGAACTTAATACTAAACATCATATATATTGTTTTTGTTTAACAATGCATCTCCCTTACAGATAAACTTAACAGAGAGTCGAATGCGCTGTCGCCGTGACGGTGCGGCTTCGCTCCCAGCTAGAGGCACTCTCATTTGAAATTCACAGTAGCGCTATTTGTGCAGTGTGGCGGCCGTAAAAAGTCTCCCCGTACATATAGTCAGTACCGTTATCAGTAAAATAACCCGTTACCGATGTCATGCAAGGATTGTTACGTATATCAGGGCTAACCGATCAACCCTTTTGGGGTTGTCCCGGCTAGCTCAGTTGGTTGCGTCGCAGGAATTGCAGGGCTATGCGCTGTGGCCGTGACGGTGCGGGTTCGCTCCCAGCTAGAGGCACTCTCATTTGAAATTCACAGTAGCGCTATTTGTGGAGTGTGGCGGCCGTAAAAAGTCTCCCCGTACATATAGTCAGTACTGTTATCAGTAAAATAACCCGTTACCGATGTCATGCAAGGATTGTTACGTATATCAGGGCTAACCGATCAACATTTTTGGGGGTTGTCCCGGCTAGCTCAGTTGGTTGCGTCGCAGGAATTGCAGGGCTAGGCGCTGTCGCCGTGACGGTGCGGGTTCGCTCCCAGCTAGAGGCACTCTCATTTTAAAGTAAATCCCACATCTGGTCACAACCTCTGATATTCAAAATCAGAAATCAGAACTTAAATCTTAACATCATGATTATTTTTAAGACTTAAACGAAAACTCATTTACAGATACCTGATTATGAATAATAGAAATATTACAGACATGACCATACAATATTACACATATTAACTTTATGACAACACTCCCTTGTTTGTATATCAACGCATCTGCATTATTGATTTGGGTGTGACGAAGCTTCAGAGAAAAAATACAAACATACATGCAAATTTTAATATTATGAAAAGGAAGAAATATTTTTCTTGCAAACCACAATCAGAAAGTTAAATGCGTGTATGTTTATTCGTTATGGAGAAAGTGACCGTAGCCCTGTAAACGTTTGGCTCGATATATTTGGAGAAAACCCTTTGTCTCCGAGCCAAACTTCGAACAAAAAAAAACATCATTGACCACTAATGGATTGCAGGGTCAAACCCATCCAAGAGAACATTAAAGCTTATTATTTCCGGTGGCTTATCATTATTAGTTATCACTAGTGGGGATGTGATAAAGAACTAGATGGATGTTCAGTTTAGCACTTGTTTCACCCTCTCATACTTTGTCAGGTTAATAAAAAATCAAAGTACGAGAAGGGGCATAACTCTGTCAAATGTGACCTTGACTAAAGATTTGGCATTCTTGTGACATTGAAGAAGTATTAATATATGGAAATGTTATAGCCAAACTTAAATTATCGTAAAAAAATCCAAAATACAAAAGGGGCATCCGTCAAATGTGACCTAGACTTTAATATTTTTGCATCATCATTTTTTATTTGGTATTCGCCTTTATGCACGCGGAAAACACTGTGCCAGCGGAAACTACAGCAAACGTCTTTAAGAACTATCAGCAAACATGCATAATACTTAATAACCTGCAAAACTCGTCCGCAGCAGAGCAACAGCAGAGATTTCATGTATAAAAAAGTTAAATTTTCAATTTCATTTAAGTTCACAAACAATATATGTACCATTAAAATATGAAGGACGTAATAAGCATATCAGAAAATATACACATAGAAAACGCAGCAAAATATTAGCCAGCAATAAAAATAAAGGTCTCATCGCATCAGTTGTTGAATTGTATTGTTGTCAATACATCCCATTGTTCACAAAGCACGTGTGTGCCTGTCGACAATTATCTTTAGTTTGAGATGGTAAGATATTTAGAATTTCTAAAACATATCATTTGACTGTATATATATGCATGATTTATGGACGGTAGACGAGATATTCATCAGCCATTTTCTCAATTTTAGAACAAATGTCATTGTTTTTCTCTTCGGAACAGAAGAGAAACTTCTCCAGTCGTTCCTCACCAACTTTCCTCTAACAAAATTCAATTTTTTCGAGAATACCTGGACAGTAGAAGAGCATCAGCCATTTTCTGAAGATTAGAACAAATGTCATTTTCTTCCTCGTCAGAACAGGACAGGAATTTTTCCAACTGTTTCTCACCAAACTGTCCTAAAATAGGTGGTATTTCTCTGAGATCAAGGTATTTTTTAAATGCTTGTATGATTGCTTCCTTCATCTTTCCGTTATCGCCTGTTGTCATTTCATGCAAATCTCGATGCCATTGTACAAGCATGTTTTTAAACGAGTTAATAGCGACACTTTTTCCATTATCATTGGACAATGTGACCAAACAAGCAATTTCTTCCGGTGTCAGCTCGATTTCTATTGGTTGTCCATCATCCAGTTTTAAGAAATCTTCCAGGCAGTTTAGAGGGTCTTTTGAAACAGTGTCAATGCATTTTATTGCAATTCTATAATCTTCTTCTTCGAATTCACAGAGTAGGTTGGCATCTGGTATGAAGTAATGAGAAAGATTTTTTTCTATCATTTTCTCTCGGAAAAATTGGAGAACTTTTCCTAAAATGTAAGGAATGTTTTCTGACAGGTCTTCCATCTGAGTTTCAAACAGCCAAAATAAAAGCGTTTTAACATGAAAAGTTTTAACTTTTAGGTCACGTTTTTCTTTCTTAAACATATTGTTAAATGTTCCCTTCAAGTATGCTTTCATTAACAAATAGACATGCCGTTGATCGTTTGAAAAGTTTCGCACGAGTATGCCCTCTGCTTGATTAAAAGATAAACAAAAATCTTTTTGTATGTTCGGATTCTGTGGTGACTCTCTGGCTACTAAAAACACTTCTGACGAACAAACTTCTTTTTTTACTTCTGCTGGTGGCCAATGTCGACCTACTACTCTCTTTTCCCATGATTTCATATGATCGACTTCCCCCTTAATTCTAACAGCAGCGACAAAATCTACGTGTTTTGTTCCTGCACACATCGCACGAACGTTCGACGGCTTGTTACTATCGTGAACGTTACTGGATAATTTTTGTTTTTCTTTCGGCGGCGGATAAGAGATTAAAATGTCCCCCCAATTTGTTTGAGTAATTGCTTCATCTAGTGCTTCTGCATAGAAAGAAAGTCTGCTCTTATCTGACCCCCTCCCACCGGGCTGTAGAAGTATTCTAAGAGCTTTTGCAAATCTTCGAATCATTTGCACGCCATTATCAAATGAACGTTCTTTATCTTATTATTGTCTTCGGATTTCTGTAAGTGAGATTCGCTAGCACTTTTTATATGTCCGTCTTGTTTAGGGAATGATAAATCTTTGTAATAATTTGTCGAAATACCGACCTTGGATTGTATAATAACTGAAGTTTCAATATGATCTGGTGTCTTGTATTCCGCTGCAGTTTGAAGAGCATAAAAGCTATTTAAAAAGGAGAATAACTCTGGTTTTACTTCTCGAAGTGTTTTAGCTGAAATGAATTCATCATCAAAAAGCTCAAAAAGTCCTAAGTTTTTGGTGATGTCCGTCGCATGAATCCACACATAGCCTGGGAAGCCTGCTTCATGTAACTCTTCTTGGGAAACTTCAAACTTTCCAGTAACAAACAATACGTCAACGTCTCGTTCGTCCGTAGAGGTAGTAAGTTTTGTGTTTTCAACAGTACTTCCTGCGAGGTACGCTTTTTCCTTGTATCCAAGCGTCTCAAGAAATTTATTACCAACTTGTAGATAAACAATTTGGACATTGTCATTCAAAGTTAGTTTAGTTAGACTATCCAGTCTTTCAATACGTGATTGAAATTCCTGGTCCATCTTGATAGAGCTTTTTACTGCAATCAACCTAGTTAAAAGCGATAAGTTATATTGTATACCTATATTGTTTGTTTCATTAATATATTATCATGCGTTTTTCAATTGATATTTTAAGTTCAAATTCTATGGATGATATTGAAAAAAATGGATGGTATTAGTAGCTTTAAATATACTGTATACTTAATATCCTGTATTAAACCTGTTAATTGTTTTCACTGTGCTATCGACTTAGATACGAATAAGTTAATGCTTTCTACATACACGTTTATTTTATTCTTGCAACTTAAAGCGTTGTGAGTTTATTTCACATGCTGAATTCCTCTCCGGTCTCCGGAACCACCTTTAGAGAATAGCCACCATAGCTCTGGAATAAAATCAAATAGAACTATCACTAAAGGTGATAAATACCTTAACAAGGGTACCTGAAACGAACGATTTCTACTGAGTTTGTTATTTTCGATGAATGTTTTCTATTTAGTATTGCGATTTTGTATGCGAAAATCTAATTTGTTCAAAGGGTAAGTAATAAAAGCACGTTTTAGTTACTCGTCGTCATATCCTGATAGCGTAGCGGTTTTCAGGAGATGATTTTAATCAGATTGGTACTGTATATATCTCTTCATACACCATCGTTTTGGATGGATCAAAATTGTACTGTTTATTAGTGTAAATATTGTGTTGTGCTCAACCCGGGACTAGGAGGCGTTGGCAGTAATATGCATTTCCATTACTGTCAATGAACAGGCTCAATCAAACCGATCCTGCAATATTTTCATATTTGTCGTGTTCAATGTCTTTCAAAGTTCCTCTTTAATCCATTTCAATATCACAGTACCGTTGTTTGTGCCTTGTGGCGGCTGTAAAAAGTCTCCCCGTACATTCAATCAGTGCTGTTATAAATGACGTCCTTGAAGGTCGTTGAGCACGATACTTATGTACTATGTTAATAGTACTTCTAAAATTACATTTGTTTTAATATTACGGCCAATTTTGAGATGGGTGGTTTCTTGAAAAATCTTTATTGTTTGTAATGAACAAAGAGCATTTTTTACATATGGTTCTTGTGATAATTAAAACTGGATCGACCTTCTCGATGCGCTCACATTTTTATTGGATAATATTTATGTTAGTTTTGGTAAGTCTATTTATAAACAAGTAATAGGCATTCCAATGGGTACTAATTGTGCAACCCTTGTTGCTGATCTGTTTTTTTTTACTGTTATGAAAGAGATTTTATGTTATCTCTTTCTACCGAACATCAGGATGACATTATTAAAGCCTTTTTTGAACATTGAAGGTTCCATGTTCACCGCCATATACATACCTCGTTGGGGATGGATCCAAATTGTACTATTTATTAGTGTAAATATTGAGATGTGCTCAACCCGGGGCTAGGCGGCGTGGGCAGTAATATGCATTTCCATGACTGTCAATGAACAGGCTCAATCAAACCGAGCCTGCAATATTTTCATATTTGTCGTGTTCGATGGCTTTCAAAGTTCGCTTTTAGTCTATTGCATGGCTTGCTAGGAGCTGCCGCCGCATTTGTATAGCCTTGGGGTTATCAATGGGATTATCAATACATTTAAGTAGGAAATAAAAAAACAAAACGGTTCAAAAACCTTTTCTGTTCTCCAATTTCTCACGCATCGAACGGAAGTTCTCTGATTAAAACAATAACAACAGAACAATTGACTTTCGTGCAGGAAGATTTTTACAATTTCTGAACTTATTAACAAGCTATTGACAAATTAAAAAGGTTATTAGCCAAGGATCGGTTATTTGAAACTTTATCCGATGGTTTAACTAACCGGGCATTAAATTTAGAAAAACAATAGAGACAGTTTTATGAAATATTCTGATTACCTTTTAATGTCATTATAAACCCGTTATTCTAGTGCATAAATGTGTAAATAAAACAAACGAAGAAAACTGTTTTATTTGTAAAAATTAAGTATTCTAAATTGGATTTAAACAACTACGGAACCCTTCATTAAGACCAGCCGGAAATTAAGACCACCTCTATAATAAGACCACTATGTCCCTTTCCACAATTTTGCAATATTAGCTTCTTTGCAACTTTCAAATAAAACAGCAGAGAAAATTTCATGACAAAATGCAGTTTATTGCACTTTGTAAGAGAAAAAAATGTAAAATAAAAACAAATTGAAGATTTGAAAATCCCAGGGAGGAGTTTATGGGGTCATGAACTGCAGATTGTAAGCAAATACACGTGGCAGTGACGCTTGAAATACTACTCCAGGTGCCAAGCAACTGGCTTCCTGTTTTCATGTTTACAACTGTATTGATTTGTACACTTTTGGTGTTATTATTAAATGCGGGCCTCGGTTTAAGCTTATGAATTGTTGTTAATAATATTTATTCAATTAGTTAGTGCACAAAACATCATCCTAAAATTTTAACAGTTGTCGGTTGATGATTGAGTTAATCCTTACATCAACACCCCTCTGGCAGTTACAGTGTACAATCAGTCATTGCTGAGATTCAGAGGCAATACATTTCTCAGATTGGGATCAATGCTCGGATTTGTATCAAACCACAAATAAAATTTGAAGTAGCAGACCATTGATTTTCAGGAATTTATAGTCAGAATATAAAATATAATTAAACTGTAATCGAAATGTAATTGTTAAATACACGCTTTTTCATTATGTAATTAATTATTTTTAATTACATGAAATATAAAATAATCAAATTACACATTATATTTAATTAATTTGACGTTTGTAGATAAATTGCAATTTAATTACAATTACAAATTCAATTACCCCAAGTCTGATTTTTACATAAACTATAAAAAGAGACATTTATATATAAACAATAATTCTAAGATCTTAATCTAAGTTGTGAAACAATTTTATGACAAGAAAGCATCATACAATTTACAAGTCATAATATAAAGAGCTTGAAAGAAAATGAAAAAAGAAACGAACAAATTTATAGCGTGGAATGCCAGAATGCAATTTTAATTTGTGGTTGCAGCATAAAATTAATAATGTGTAACTTATAAATGAGAATGGTACGTGGAAAACTACACGATGAAATTTAACAATGATTTTAAAAAACCTGGAATTTATATTCAAATCCACCTCCATACTTTTGTTAACAGTAGTGACAATGCTCTTACAAACGTTTTGAAACATTTAAACAGTTTAGGTGATATCAAACAAAAAAAAACAGGTTTCATATACAAACATATTAAACTAGGATCGATATTGTTGCATTTTTATTCATTTATTCATTTCGCACTTCGCAGAATTCAAATCGATCATAATTCTCAGTAGTTCACGAGCTACCGCCACACGAACCCGTCATCTTTTGTGTTTTCCGAAAGGAAATCGTACAATAATTCATTATCTAGGTGATTATACGAGCTTACATTCGTCGTCTTGAAGTCTTAAAACTGCTTTAAAATATGCGTTAAATGTTTTGTACAATAACAGAAAATGATATCTATTAAAAGAAAGGACAGCATCATGCATTTTGCAGCCGGTAGCAATATATTCTCAAGTAATGGCTACTTCAATTAGGTATAAACCTTGAAAAACAAAAGAAATATGTTTTTCCGATAATATAAACACGGCGAAACTTTCAAGCGAATTGTACGACGACAATATCGTTGTTTTATCGTTTTAACGTTTTAAAAGCGGCGATTTTTCCCCATGGCGAAATATCGCCATCTTCAACATGGCCGAAAAAGTAAACATTCTAACAAGTACGAGTATTTTCCACCCAAAACTTATTATATTGTTTCTTCCAGCAGAAAAGTTTTCGCAAATTTTAATTTATTTTAATCAATCAGTTCGTTATGGCATTGCCATCCATATTCCATGTTGTTTGTATTTGCCTTCTTCCAATAGGGGCAATATGTATTCTGTCAACTTTTACTTTTATTCTGCTTGGAAATCATTAAGTTAGACCTTTTCCTCCAGTTCAATTAGATTGTGGACCTTAACTGGAAGAACAGCTCTAACTTAATGATTTTCAATCAGAATTAAAGTACATAAAGTAAAAAGTCAAGAAAAAAATTATTCATGAATTTTACCAACACATAAGTTTATAGAATGCATATTGCCACTAAACATTTTACTTACTAAAAAGTCTAATGATGATTAAAGCACTTCTGGGAAAGTTGTTAAAAACACTGCTGCCCCAGTAAACAGCCCACAAGAATTTCTACGGTCATGTCATTGTAAAATCAGGATAAAGCCCTGCCCGCGCAATTCTTTTTATAGATACTTATAATCCACATATAACATTGAGTATTTTGTGCTATAATTCTGCAGTCTAAATACTTAAAAACATGGGGCTATCGTCAGAACTCGATATAAAACTTACCTTCAATTATTCAATTTCCAGATTTTTTGACATTCTTTAGTATTTTATGCTATAATGCTACCATCTAAATATTTCTTTACATGGGATATGATTAAAACTCGTTTTAAAACCTACCTAAAATAATTCAATTTCCCGATTATTCGAAATTTCTTCCTTGTACTATTTGTCAGAGTGGATTTTTCTTTCTCGATTGTATTATTTGTCAAAGTGAACTTTCTCTTCCTGTGATTGTACTATTTTACTGTTTTCTTCAGCTGGGAAAGGGTGAATTTGCAAATTCACGTGGGTCTGCATAATTATGTAACGATGCCTATTTTATTCCTTCTACATCGTTGTGACACTGCATGCTAAACTTTACTAAATTAAAACGAAGAAAATAGGTTTGGAAGTCGGAGATGATTTTTTTCTTACAGCCTCATGTCGGGCTGAATTTAATCTTCTTGAAACACTGGTTGAAAAATGCTTTGTCGCAGTAGTGACTTTAAAATGCAATTGTATTTCTGGTATTAAAACTGGGTACTGGCAATAAATCTGGTAAAACATTTTTCTTATTTTGTGATCCCGATATCATTGTGTCGAAAGTTTACTTGTAATGCAAAGATAACGTTCACTGAAATCCCAAACATTGTTACATGCTGTAAACAAGACGTGAAATATAGACCCGTAATGCCTCCATTTTGGTTACCAACATGATATTCTATAATGATCTGCATGCCGGGTGAATAACACATCTATAGATGATTGAAATGCTGACCTCTTTGATTGCACGACGGCGGCATGGGTTAAAGAATTTATGAATGTTTATAAATAGGGAAATCTTTTAATTGAACCTCAAAGCTCGATGTGTTTCTTTTATCTTTGATCTTGGTAAGGTCATTGAGTACCTGCCTTTTTGCATTACAATGCTGTTAGCTTCTTACGTTTTGTATGTTTGTGTGATTTTGCATATAACATTGTCGAATTAATGGGTTGGTTGGAGTTATTTCAACAAGAAAACTTGTGTTTGTTTGTTCATATGAGAACCTGTTGGGGCGAGTGCGATGTTGGTGAATCCTAGAACCCGTTTGCCACTGATCGTTTCAAGGCGGTAACCCATAAGGTTCTCTTTGTCGTGAAATGTTTTTGGTTGATCTTATAAACCGTATATCTTATAGGCTCTCTATTCCTCTCTTCTTTTTGGCTGCGTGTTAAGGCTGTGTTTTTTGGGTGTGGCGATTCATGACATGCATATTTTACTTTTTTGTATCACCAAAACGAAGATAAAGCTAACAAAATCAAAATCAAATTCATCTCTTTGGTCGGCTTTGTAGACTGATCTTGATATATAATGGTGCGCAGGGGACATAAACTGTATCCATGTAGTCAAGGATTAACTCTAAATGAGTTTTGCCACTTACCGTTCCAAGGCGGTAACCCAAAGGGTTCTCATTTTCGTTAATTGTTTGTGGTGTCTTATTTGAATTGACATACTGAATATAACAAACATGCTCTTTTTTCACTCTTCTTTTTCGCTGCGTGGGTAGCCTGTGTTTGGCAGTGAAGCGATTCCTGATATGCATATTTCACTTAGTTTGATAAGATCATCGAGTACTAAATCGACTAGTCATCTCAACAGTGCTGTTAGCTAGTTTTATGTCTTGCAATTTTGTCAATTTAGACGTAATTTAATTGTCTAAAATGTAAATTCTACAAATTTGTTCATTTGAGAACCTGTCGGGACGAGAACAAAGCGGATGCATCCTAAACCCCAGTAGCAACTTTGCTTTGCCTCTGACCATTTCAAGGTGCTAAGCTTTTTGGATCTTTGCGGTGACTAATTTTTTCAATTGAAAGTTTATGATAATTAACCTAAGCTCTCAGTCTCTTCTTATTGACTGTTTTGGGAGACTGTGTTTTCTGAGTTTGAGTTGTCAAAAAGTGCATATCTTGGACCTTTATTCAAGTATTGTAACATAGTACAGACGAAAACTTTGGTGTTAATATCTACCATAAACAAACGCAAAAATTAAACGGCACGTTTGAAAATATGGTATTATTAATAAATATTGCAGTTAATACATATACAACTTACGTTGAAAATCCCAAAACTGAAGTGTTGTAGATCTTACTACCATAAAAGACCATACTGTTCCAAGGCGGTTACCCCTCTGGTTCTCATTTTTGTTAATTGTTAGTGGTGTCTGTTATGAATTTGATCATTTTGTTAACCGTGCTCTCGTTTTATCTTCTTCTTGGCTATGTAAGGGGCTGTGTCTTATGATGTGGCATTTCCTGATGTACGTGTGTCACTTTTTACGATTGATGATCCAAAATAACGTAGACTTTTGTTATAGTTTTTATATTATTCGAAATACCTAAAATAAAATTACACAAGCTTTAATCGGAATATTTCTAGCATATTCTTGCAAAATATCAGCAAAATACAACATCACGTAACTAAACTATGAACAATTAAAAACATACACTAAGCGCTATCAGGCAATAACAAAAGTGTCGGTTATTTTGGATCATCCCTCGTATGTAACAGAAGTGATGCATGAGAACACTTTGACATGTTGTGACAATGTTAGAGTTGTTCTTGCGCGAACTTCGATGGCCATTTAGGGAAGTGCCAGCCGCAGGTTTTTTGCAGGTATGGGTTCGATTTCACACTAATTCAGATATATTAAATCATCATAAGAAATGCTACAAGGGAAGTTATTGCAAGGAGTACAGTAACAACAAAATGACTGATATTTTCTCCCTTGTCCAACTATTTGAATTGATGTCGCCGCTTATGTACACATCGAACAAGTGTGTTATATCTTCACTAATATTGCAGTCTTGTTTAAAAAACGTCGTCGCAGCTCACTTAGGTAATTCAGTTATTAGCTTTTAATTGTTTAGTGACGACATCTCAAACTGAAATTTATTTTTCTAAAAGAGATCTACTGTACTTAATTGAGCTTATGACTATAAAGCTTTTGTTTGCGACTTGTTTAATACGGATATATCAAATTCGATAGTATTGTCTCTTCTGTTCCAATATCAACACATTTACAGCATCAGTGGGCCCTGGATTGTTGAAACCAAAATAATACTGAAGGACAATGAAATATTTTTTCACAGTTTAATAAAAACCGAATGCATTACGGTCATTTAGATACCAAAATTATGAAAATTTGTGGCATAAGAAAAAAGTAATTGCGTAATAAAGACAGTACCCAAAAAATCAAAAGTAAAACTTTTGGCTTATTGTTGAACCAAATCATTGATGTCTTCCCTTTTCTTTAGAAAGTAATGTTCGGCACGAAAGATTTTACGGAGTCAGTATTTCGTTCGTTTCGCCGTTCTTTGTCGTGTAACAATGTCAAAGATTGCAATGAGTGCAATATTTGTACTAGGCCTACTTCTAAAGGTTATCTATACCTCAAATAAAAAATACGTTTTTAGTTTATATACGTTCTTTCGCCGACACCTATATTTGATAAAAAAAAACAGCCAGTGCAAAAATGTTTTGTTTTGTATTTTAAGATATTTAATTGTAATATTATAGAACATCAAAAGCAATGTGATTACATGTAAAATATTCTGCAGCGCTTTGTCTCCATGTCCTCTATAGTAGATCACTGTATTTTCCTCTTTAGTTGCACGAAGGTGGCATGGGTTAACGAAGGTTTACGGAACATAATATCGGCGCTCGATTCTTTCATTATCTTGCTGTTTTAACTCTACGCGCTTTGATAGCGTAAAGGTCACCAAAGTACGTTGAAAGTTTCTATTGCTACTTATATGTCTTAGAGCGATGTCCCAACGTCGTGTATTCGACGTCGCGACCAAAATCCAACGTCGTTCTGACGTCGGAAGTTTACTGGGTGTGTGGTTTTTCGTGTGTTTTTCTCCTGATATGCATATTTTACTTTTTGAATAAATTAGTGTGGTCAAATTTGATAAATACTTTGGTTAAAAAAATGCGTTTGAAAAAAAATGTGTTTACAGACGTACGAAAAAAAAATCTTGGAAATTAAAGGGAGATGTGCAGGACTGATGAATGGAACAGATTTGCGAAAAGGGTTATTAATTAGAATATCATTATTTGAAGCTCAAATATTGATTTACACCCGAAATATTTCAAACCAATCTTTTATAAAAAATGAATAATTATATAAATGGTGTTTCCTATCCTATGCGACGCTCATAGTTTAGCTATTTTTGTTTTTCCCGCGTAAAGCAGCGGTGGTTATGGGGATTGTCACGTGATCACTTCAACCAAAATACGCATAAGGTGTACCTTGCCGAATAATCGATCGCTAAATATAGAATGTATTTTTGTATAGGGATTTCTTCAGCGGATTGTTTTCTGGTCCGGTAAAATGGTACAATTAACCGAAAACTTCCTCCTGGAGGGTTTGAAATGTAGAGTTTAGTGAAAAGTACACGTAAGTGTTACATAGATCGATCTGTTTACGAATTTCCTGAGTACACTTGCTCGACCCTGCACATCTCCCTTTAAGATGTGATTCAAAGCTTTAGAATTGGTGCTTTGTTTAATAGATTTTTTAGCTATTCATTTTAAACAGTGTTCAGTCAATGCAATATTCATATTCTTATATTGTATAAAACAATATTTTCAGGCCATTGATGAAAATAAATACCGCCGAACCCGTTGTTTTGTAAAATTCTACTGCAAGTTAATGTGTCATATATAATTTGAAGGAGTTTAGGCGGTTTTAAAATTCCGGTCGGAATATAGGCCTACTACAATGGATTTTACCCCGAACCTCATTATAAATCTTATTTGTTTTATATTATTTTATGTGTGTGTATTTATTATATATAGTTAACCGCTGCCGGGCCTCTTGAAAATAATGTTTGAATAATTGTTGTTTTAGGCCTACTTTGTACAAAACTTTTGAGTTTAAAATACCATCTAAAAATAAATCTCATGATTTATGTAAAAAGAAGCGTTACCGAAAATTACCTATGATTGAAAACAATCTGTCATTTTAAAAATAATCAGAGACAAAATGTATTTTTATTAAAAAGGAAAGTTGGTCTAATTAGATAAGACTTTCCGTTTTCAATATTTTGGGTAGAATGGCACCTGTCATTATGTTCTATTATATCTTTTTTATATTGAGCAATATTTGACAACAGTTTATTCCGGTTTTTATACAGTTATTTTGGCTTTGCGCTTCTCTCTCATGAACACATCGTTTCGCTGAATGATTGCACTTTTCGTACCAACCTTTCAGTCAACCTTTAACCTTGACCGG
This sequence comes from Corbicula japonica, assembly GCA_038501625.1. Lineage (NCBI taxonomy): Eukaryota > Metazoa > Mollusca > Bivalvia > Venerida > Cyrenidae > Corbicula > Corbicula japonica. The sequence goes on from JAZAYU010000072.1 coordinate 2,668,271, forward strand.
GATTTTTCCATGTTAACGCGCATGCGTATTTCATACCAACTGAAAATCACGTAAACACACTGAAATCGAAAATTCGTAGTCTAATGAAAGTGGATTTTAATCCAAATTTCATTATTATTCGTCTTTGGAAGATACAGGTAACTATTTACGACTATATTACATTTTCAATGATACAACTGTCATGTAGGTAAATATTGTGAGTTTCGTAAAATATCTTTACAAATTATTCTGTAATAATAGTCGCCATTTCAGCAAATCAGATCCTTGAGATTTGAGACTGATCTCAAAACGTAGTTTTATGATCTTGGGCCCAGATCCTCACTGCTAGTCGCAGCTGATAAAATTTGTATTTCCTATAAAAGTGATTGATTAATTGGTTGAATAACACTACCATATAAGAACTAACTTTCAAACTTCCTGATGATAAAATGCATGTGCGAAGTTCTATAGTATTTAAATTTTCTTTCTTTCAGGTTTGGAAGCATTGAGGCAACTGCAACGGCGCAAGCTTTGAATAATATTTCATAGGTATAGAAACTGTTCAACTGATGTTCTTTAGCTCTATGGACAGGGGAGAGTAGATGTGTATTGAACTGATGTGTTTTTGTACCGTCTTTGAAGATCTAATGTATGCATGCCGGATGAAGCATCATAATAATGCAACAGAAAATGATCTAGAGATTATATGCAACTCCACTGCTGTATCCATTTTTATATTAACCCAGAAACATTCCATTTGGATATCTGAATGAGCGTATCTGTACACACAACAGTTACCACGTGGACAGAGATATTGTTGCAGAAGCCAGCACCATGTCGTCGGTGGGAAGTGACATTGAGGGGAATTTAGAACTGTTTGACATCACCGATTTGGAAAGTCCTGATGATTCAGAACTTGATTCGCGCAGTGAGACGGAGTCAGCTCAAGATGCTTCAGACGAGCGAGACTCAGACGATGATGAAATGGGAGAAGACAAACCTAAGCGTCAAGCGTTCCTCACATTGCGACAAAGACGTCTCTCTCGAGCACTTGCCTCATTTGAGGGACTGAAAGTTAACATAAACAGAGCACAGAGGAATTGGATAAATGCGATACGGAAGGCACGACACATGGATGATCCATGGGAGAAATTTCACCTTGATGAATATCCAGTGGAGGTGTGTATAAGACATCGGTACCATGCTCTAAGGAAAGCTTGGATCACAGACGAGGTCAGGGTCAAGATGGAAAAGAAGGTACACAATTTAGTATTTAGAGCATAGCGTCTTGCTCATCATTTTAACTGAGATTTCAGATTAATTAATGTGATTTGTACTCAAGACTGATACATGTTCTTTCCTCAGTCAGCAATTCTTTTGCTAATCTTTTGTATGACTGGTTTTTTTGTGTATCCAAAGAAATTGTTAAAAAAAGATGATAAAATTGAAAACCATGAATATATTAAAACAATACATGATGTTTAAAACATACCTTGAAATCTGTATTAATCCTTTACTTCATGGTATGGCTTTTCACATGTGTGAGACCAGTAAAGATCCAGATCAGAGATCATCCTGCTCATCCATGCAGTCTCTTCAGGATCTATACTGTTCACTAACAGGAATGAAAACTGACATGCGGATATCCTGACCAGACTTCACCGATGTGCAGGCTGACTTGAATCTACACTTGCCATGTATAGGATTTAAGCGGTATCCATTGAATATAGGGTTAAGTGAATATTAGAGTATGTACGCCATGACATATTTCTCATTTCAGCCATTCAACAAAGGAGCAATGAGAGAATGTTACAGACTGTAAGTGTCATTTTTTCTAGTTTAAGATTTATTTTTGTGTGTGGGTTTTGTACAAATAACCGGTTGTGTGTAAATGTTGAAGCTGGCTTTCTGCTGACAAATGAACCTGATCAAATCAATACAACACTGTTTTTAAACAGTGATTTCATTAACCTAAAAATTTAAACAGTTGTGGGTAAATACCGTATAAATGCGAAAACGGAGGTGTTCCCAAAGCAAACGGCCCCGTTCCCAATTATATCCAGTTGTCATTTTTCCCAGTTGAATACATATTTTCTTTCCATGATCGGCAAACATGGCGAAATACACAGTTAAGAGAAGAGTGACTTCCCTTTATCTAAAAATTGCAAGCGTTCAGTGACCCTGATGTAAGCACGGATTTTTTCCTGACCTTCTTTCAACATTATAGCTATAAATTATATCAATTAATTATGAACTCCTTTACATAACTTTGCATAAAGTACACAGAACTGCAGAAGATGCATTATAATCCGACACTTAATTCCTTTTGTAATGTATTTGCGACTATGATTGCTTTGCACAACAAAAGTACTACAGTATAAACTTACGTTTTTCTGGTCTGTTTAGATAATACACGAAATTAACCATTAAATTTACTACAGTTTCACTATTTTATAAAGAATTTAATTTCAAAATTTACATATAAATAATAATTAAAATGAGAAAATTATTTTCTAATAACAGTTGGCTAAATATGTTTAGTTAACAGTTTTGTATTGTTTGTTTGAATAAAGACCGAAAGCAAGTAAAAGTATATTGGTATTGTACAAATAGACTGATTTAAGCTTAATAATTGCATACTAAAATTTCCCAAAATGGACCATTTTATCGATGTGAAAATTCCCAAAATAAGCATTTTTGTTGATAAAAAATTCCTAAAATGCCCAGCCTCCTTTTCCCAAAATAGGCAGAAAAAACCCTGGATTGGTTGGGGTTTAAAACAAACTTTTTCATTGACAATACTAATATCTGTTTAGTGTATGTAACAAGGGTTCTGAAAATCCACGCCTGAAACAAGGATTGAACCCGGAACCCCTTGCATGCCTGTTGGAAGCACTACCACGTGGCTATAAAAGCTAGCTCTGTGGTGAGATAGTACATTAACCCTTACTTTGATATATACACATTTTTACGTATGTGTGACCAGTGTAGATCCAGATCAGCTGGCACATCCGTGCCGTCTGATGAGGATCTGCACTGATTGCATTTTGGTCAGAAATAACCTAATGAATAAAAAAACGAACAGTTTAGATCCTGATCAGATGGCACGGATGTGCTTGCTGATCTGGATCTAAACTGTTTTCCCTTGCAATAAACATGTATCTATACAGGAAAGGGTTAAATGGGGAATACTACAGTTAATCACCTATGGTTTTCTTGCTTGTAGAAACTGAGTAAATAAAGGGTTAAGTTCAGTTTTTCTGTTGTTGATATTGTTTTGCTTTATTTTGTTTAACCCACTTAAGGATCTGTTTTAGGTTAAATTAACAGTACCGTAAAAACCCTATGTTTTCGGTCACCCTATGTTTTCGGCCACAGTCTTTTTTTTAAATATTAATTTTTTTATTGACCCTAAAAATTTGGCCACTAAAAATCGGCGATTTTTTCACTAACCCTATGTTTTCGGCCAGCATTTTCAATTCTAAATTCGTCATTTTTATTAGATTAGTAACAAAAAAATATGTTTGTTAACCTTGGTTTCGATTTTGATATTAAAGATAGAACTTGGCAGTAACCGTATACATCATTGTCCGCCGATTAAGGATATGTTTGTTTCTGAACAATTATTTTTCATCATCTTATTTGCGGTAATTAATATTGTAACAACAAAGCGGTAAGTAATGAGATCGAAACCTTGTAAAAATAATGTTTTTTTATTTAAAGCAATTATAATTATGATAATCTTTAGTTTGCAATCTGTCATCTCAAATCTGGAGACGTTGCTATGCAACTAGGCTATAAAGTGCGAAATATTGCGACTTTATGATTGCTGCGGGCAAACATCTATTGTACCTTTTACCTGATCACATGATCGGAACTTAATAATATCCAAACTGTTTTCAGTCAAATGATTTTTCCCAAGAAAATATCGTAACTCAATTCAAGCCTATAAATTTTTATGAACAGCACCGATGTTTTTAAAACCGTTATTCAAATGCGAGTTTAATTTTATTACGAGTAAGAAATAAAATAATCGATGTGCGTTTTTAAATTTGCGAATACTTGCCCCTAAAATATCCAAGAATTATTACATGTACATTTACTAAAATCATCAAATTTACAACTGCTACGAACACCTGTTCATTGCCCGCTTTGATCTAAAATGTCAGCGATGCTTGTGTATTTCATCAAAGACACCGACGTCAACTTGAAACAGTACGCACCGCTCAAAAAATCGATCGACATGTATTACAAAAAATTGCAACCCGTCAACAAACTAGGTTGATTTCATTTCTAAATCAGCCGATTGTTTGATTGATAATATTTGGTATAATTATTGCTAATTTCTGATCAGGTTGTGTTTGTATCTGCAGAACTGGCACTTTGCCGAATTAGCAGTTTGCAACTAATCTAATGCACTCTTATCTGCGACAGCCATCAAATTCTTTTGGCAATCAAATTCTTTTGGCAATGTTGATAATACAACAATAGGATGTTTATTTAGCAACTATGGAGTTAATTGCTTGACAAAGGTAAGCAGAAATTTCAAAGGTACAAACGTCTGGCATGTGTTGACATATTCAAGGCTTACATTTATCTATGGACGTGTCAAGTTATGCACATGTGTCTAAATGTTTGGACGATCTGTTTTTAAATGAAAATTCTTGTCTCTAAATATTATTCAGCCAGAAAAATAATATTTTTTCCGTCCAAAGACTTAGACAAAATACGTTAAAAATTATGCATTTCATAAATACAGATGTATACTGTACCAGTATTCGGATAGTCGGCGACACGGACAAAATCCTATGTTTTCGGCCGCGATTTTTATAATTATTTTATCATGACCCTAAGATTTCGTCCAGGAAAAAAAATTATTATTTTAAGCTGCCCGAAAACATAGGGTTTTTACAGTAATTTTAATTTAAACATAACAAATTTTTGGAATATACGACCTGATTCAATGAACTTAAAATAGTCTGTAAACATGTTTTTGCATTAATTGGTTCAATATTTTCCACCATTTGAAAGTTGCTGATGTGAAACATTAACCGATTAATTTAATTGATTAAAATTGAATGTATCCAGACTGTGTTCAATGTAAACACATTTGCTATGACCTACTTGTGTCTTGCTGAAAGGTGAAAATGACATTGCAGCATTATATTTGACATGTTCATGATGCACGTTATTATACTGACCCTTTAGTCACACTGTATTAGAGTGGGGGTCAGATGACAGTCATGTCCATTATCTGTGATAATCCTATTTTCAAACTGAACCCTAAACCAGCTGTGTTTGTGTGATGGAATAACCTTCCGGTACAATAGATCTTGAACCAGTTGTTTGTGAAGGGTTCAACCCGTTGTTTTGCAGAAAGTTTATTATTCCTCTGTTGATAAGGTGTGGATCAACTATAAGGCTTGGGCGCACAGTGTAGACCCAGATTAGCCTGCACATTTATGTGCTGATTGCATTTTGGTTAGAACCTGAATAATAATAAACAAACACTGAATCAGTGCAGATCCTGATCAGACAGCACAGTCTAAAAATTGTAACTGAATTACTTTCAGAATATTTGTACTTTAAAAATAAATGTCAGTCAGCATTAACTTAACAAAACTGCTTCTGCCAACAAGAATGATAAGTTTCCTTATTGACAAATTACATAAAACATAAACTTTGAATCTGTGCACATAATTGTCATAGGAACACCAAGCATTAGTAACAGGAAAGAAATTGATTGATGTGACGATACATTACATGCAAACTGGGAATGGCTGTGATTGATAACATGCACTACTGGCAATATACTTCGAGCCTCAGGCCCTGCAAGAATTGTGATCATGAGTTACGGAGTTATCCCTTTTTAAAGAAGAAATCAATGTAGCTAATAATTTTTGAAACATAATTATGTAATATTTCAGTAAAACTGGACATTACTTGAGAAAATTTAAAAATACTAATAACTTGCAAAATATTAATAGAGTTACAAGGTTTTGGTATTTTTTAAGCACTATTCCTTTATCAATAAATCAGGAGCCTTATCTACTGATCATTAAAATTTATTTTGCTCCATTGAAGTCCAAATCTTAATTACTATGGTTGCTTTCAATTTTTGAAGTCTTTACAGCAATTAATGTTTTCTGGTACTTTTTATTTTAACTTACAAACAGTTGAACTTTCAATTTGTATTTGTGCCATAAAAGTAACATGTCTCAGAAATCAGGCCAGTTGTGTTCTTTTTAACACCAAATTTATGTTGCCAAGGATGCCTCACAACAGGGAAAAGATTTTTCGATTTTAGGGACAAATCAACAAAAATTTGGGCTTCCTGAATAAAACTTACATGGAAAAACTTTACTTGACTGAACAGAGGGAGAAGTTCTGGACATTTGGGAAACATATTTCTCCAATTTTAGTTTTCCTCTGTGCCATTCCCAAATTGCATGTATTGTCACATTTGCATCATAGTATGGTGATTGAAATGTTTACTTCCTTTGATGAGTTGATGTCATCCATAATATTATTATCTAATTAATCAACTTTGATGATTGTGGTTATCATATCAAGTACTTCTGTTTATGTCTGTGGTTTTACCTAAGTAAATATTTATTTTTAATGTGTACTTACTAACTTAGTACTTACATGTACATACTGTAAAGCCTTTTAGCATGCTATAGGGTTCATAGTACAGTGCCAGAGTCTAATAAGAACATAAACATAAGACAGGAAACCAGTCTCCATTAATCAGCAGCTGATTGGTTGAAATTGAACAGAGTCTTTAAACTGACCAGTCGCAAACCAGAATTTTGAGAGTGGTTTCCAATCTTCATAATAAGCAGTTTTATTATATTGAGCCTGACTAGTTTTTTCATGGTTTGTGAACACTCAACCATAAAATGAATGAGGAGTGGTTTAAATTACTATATTTCTAAGTAGAAGAGGGTTAAATGATAATGGAAAATTTTTGCTCTTATTATTTTAAAGTAGAACAAGGGGTAATTAAAAAAGTTTGAGAGTTCTTGGCTAAAATCAATCTAAATGGAAATTGTTTCTCAAAAAAAGCCAGGTCATTTGGTCTATATCCGAGGAAGAAATCACCGTCCTCTGCCAATAATTGAGAAGGATGTCACTTACAGATTATTGTCTGACTTTACAAACTTGACCAGTCAAGTGCCTATGTGGTGGTTTCATTTTTTTCAAAGTTACGAAAGGGGGTTAAATGAAAAAAGAAGGGGGATTCTGGGCTGGAGACAAATAAGATAGTTGGTTTCACTAAAATAACCAGGTTATAAGGTAATTATTGCCAGAGGAAATCACTAATCGAGGCTGAATCTTTATTAGCAGTTTCATTTTCTTGGCCCTCTTGTTAGACCACTGCCACTTCTGCATTCAAGCATTTTCCCAAGGTTATAAAACAGAGCATGGAAACCAGTCTCAAATGTTTCCAATCTCAGTTTTATAACCTTCAGCTCTAGTCTGATCAAGATCCACAAGGTTTGCCTCTTGATAAGAAATACTGAAATCACAAGGCTGAGTTCTAAAGGCAAAACAGTGACTGCCTAGATGTGTGCAGGTTGATCTGGATCTAAAGTACACTGGTTTCTAATTTGATTGGATAAAAAGGAAAGGGTGAACAGATTTGCATTGATGAATTTCTGTGCTGATGATTAGTCCTAGTCACATAAGCATCTCCGACTCAATTCTCAGGAATGGATGTTAACTTGCCAAAAGCTTTGTTTTTATCCAGGTGTTATGCATGCAGTTGTTATGCAACGTCAGCGGTTCTGTTTGTAAATACACCTACATTAACCTACTCCAATAACAGAGACTCCGAAGTAAAGTGTTCTAAGGTTATAACAGAATGCATCTTGTAAACACATGATAAAAGATCATCCAGATGTGACCGTTGTCAAATTTTATGACTAAGTCAGGTCATTCATATTTTAATTTACAGTAAACATGTTTGTGTTTTAAGGATATATTTTGAGAAAGTTTTGAAACAACTAGTATTTTTTCTGCACTATACCTCTTGATTAGTTAACCCTTTCCTCCATATATAAGACTTAGTGTTTATACGCATGTGCGACCAGTGTAGATCCAGATCAGCCTGCACATCCGTGCTGTCTGATCAGGATCTGCACTGGTTACATTTTGGTAAGAAATAACCTAATAAATCAAAAAGCGAACAGTTTAGATCCTGATCAAACGGCAGGGATGTACTGGCTGACCTGGATTTAAACTGTTTGCCCAGGCATTAAAGGTGTATCTATGGAAGAAAGGGTTAAAACAAAAGTACTCATTTTCCCCTCAGCCTTTGCTTATGCAATGTTGCACCAACTTGCAGCAGTTTGTGGTTTTCACAGACTGATGCAGATGTTAAAGCATTATTTATATTCTAGTAGAATGCACTTGTGCTTGATCGTTGTCACGTATCTGTATTTTATTGCCAGCAAAGTATGAATTATTTGTTAACCTTTTATAGTCCAGGCATACAGGTTTTATCATGTGAGTGACCAGTGTAGATCCAGATCAGCCAAAAATATGTGACATTTGATTTGGATATACATGTACAATCTGTGACATCTGATCTGGATCTACACAGATTTATGGTTGCTTTATCAGAAATAACCTAACAGATCTCATACTGAACAGTGTAGATCTGGATTAGATCACCCTGCTTGCCTTGTGATAAAAAGTGTATTCAAGAAGTTAAGGGTTAATGAAATTTCCTTGCATTTAAACTCAACCCCAATCATACTTTTGTATTTCAATGAACTTTACTTTCTATGATTTTTGGGTCATTCCACTTTTTAAAAATAGGGATGTTTCAGAAATTTATTAAATGAAACATCAGACTTATTAGATCTGGACCTTAACAGACCTTACTTTGTCTTATACTGGGTCAACAGCATTTGGTATTCCAGTACAGAGATAGTAGTCGGCTGGGGCAAAGGTTACTGCACTCTTCAGATAGGTATAATTAGGTTATGATTGTTAGTAAACACTTTGTTGTTGGATAAGCAACCATCTGTGGCCAGTGTGGAGAATCAATGCTTTTAATGATACACATTACCTTAACAACATCCATGGCATATTTCAAATTCAAAGTTAGATATATCATGCAAAAATTAGTATTAACCCTTTCCTCCATTATAGAAGCCTTGAAGGCATGGGCAGACAGTGTAGATCCAGATCAGCTGGCACATTTCTGCCATCTAATCAGGATCTGCACTGTTAACTCTCTGATTTACTAGGTTATTTCTGATAAAAAAAAGGGGAACAGTGCAGATCCTGATCAGACAGATTGATCTGGATCTACACTGTTTGCAAAGGCGTAAAAACACGTTTATATGGAGTAAAGGGTTAATTGTTGTACTTGCAGAAGGATCAAAACATTTTCCTCAAGTTACATGCTGATATCACACCTAGTAGAGCATTAAGGAAACCATAATATTGTTTGTACTAAATATTGTAAGTCCATAAAGTTTATGTTTAATCAGACCACAAGGTCATTTACCTATCTATTATTATTACGATTAAAAATAGCATATGTATTTCAAAATACTTATATTTACATTGAAGGTTAATTGTTATTTTAAAAAAATTGTCCATTTAGAAAATGATTTTATTTAGCATAATTTTCATAGCCGATTATAATTCTTGCATGATGGTATAAATTGATACAGGGAAGTGTTTGAATAAATGACAATTTACCTGGATGACGTTAGACCTTGTTTACTTCTAGGCCAATATCTGTAGGCCAATGTCACTATGAACTGTATCTGTTATAGCAGGAAAACTAGGTCAGAAATTTGTCTATCTGACTGATGGTGTTATTAGGTAATTCCCAAAGAATCCCATGTCACACTAGTAGACAAAGTTGGAGCTGAAATCCACAAAGCCCCATGATTCCAAATGCCAAAAGAAACTACACTTTCTTCCCCAGTACCTGTATTAAAGTGAATTCCCAGCTTTTCTGTTCGGAAAATCTAAAAAGTACAAGAAATCTAACCCATTTAAACTAGTCCAATTATTTTTGTGTAAGGATTAACCAATGTTTTTACTAATAAACAAAAATAAAATCCTCCCCCAAATATTTGGAGTAAAGGGTTAAATATTGTAGAATATGGTGTGAAGAAAAGCTAATTGTGATTAATAATTTTTTCAGGAAAAAACTGTCGACGTATGCAGGGGCAGAGAACTGGAACCATACTCACAACTTTGTAGCCAAACGTTACATGGAGGAAGTGGATCGTAAGGTGTACTTTGAAGATGTGAAACTTCAGATGGATGCCAAACTCTGGGGAGAAGAGTACAGCCGCCACAACCCTCCCAAGAAGGTAAACTCAATAAACATTGTTGTTGTTTTTCAAGAAAAATCTGGTTGGGAACTGGCATAGTGATACAACCATTTACTCCATATGTTGTTTTTTTTAATTTACTTGGGCAAACAGTGTAGATTCAAATCATCAGACACATTCATGCCGTCTGATCAGGATCTAGTCTGTTTACTTTCTGATCAGAAAAAACCTTACAAATCAAAACCTGAACTGAGTAGATCCTGATGAGACAGGTTGGATGTGCGGCTGATCTGGAGCTACACTGTTTGGGCATGCAAAATAGCCATTTTGGATATTTCATTATTTCTGACCAAGAAGTGAACAGTAAAGATACTGATAAGACAACTTTGTTAGCATAAAACCTATATTATATGGAGTAAATGAGTTAAAATCATTTTCATGTTCGCTTCTATATTTTGTGGGATTTTTAATTTGTGGACCGATCAGCCCATGATATCAATGACTCATTGTTTATCATGGCTTCATAGAGTGGCAGTCCCTAGTTGCACGGAAAATAAAACACAAAATCTGATGTGTACATAATGAAAAAACAAATATCAAACTGCTGCTAGAGAAATTTATTTGAAAATCCTAGATAAAACTTCTAGATATTTTCAAGTACTTGTTATTCCTGGTTGTGCAAATCACCCAGGTGCAAACACAATGTGTCTCCTTCATATTTTAATGATACTTATAGTTTTTGCATTAAAGCTGCCCATTTAAAGTTCAGGGTGAAATTCTTGCGTCTCCAATGTGGTCAATAATAACTGTTTTACAAATTATAATTCTAAACCTATAAATGATAAAACAGCAGCGAAATTCACTGAAATTTTGGACATACTAAAAAATTTAAGGACCTGTTGCGAGTGAATTGTACTGTGTTAGTAACACTTTAACAACTTTGGCAAAATATATTCACTTGTATGATGACTCTTTAACACTACCATATCACATTTGCTTTGTTTATTGGATCTTTTGCAGTTTAAATAATGAATTAATTTAAAAACACTCAATATTTCATCTTGGACACTTTGTGGAATACCTGTCCTTTAATTTTTGCTGTAATGTGCTGTGAAATTAAATAAGTTTGCACAGTTCAAACTGTAACTTAGAAAATCACAAAATATACACCTTTCCAGTAATTCGAGGAATTTATTTGGTTACCTCCCCTGTCCAGTCACGTGACTGCTCTACGGGAAAAATGATTGCTAGCTGTAATAACGTAATAGGGAATATGCACCTACAACTTTCTTTTTTATCATAAAATTCTTTTTTGAAAAATATATTTTCTCTTTGAATTAGTAATAATACATCAGGGTCATGATATTTTTTAAAGTAATTTATAAAACAATCAAGTTTCTATGACTAAAAGTGTCAAGTCATTATTCCTCGTGTTAAACACTAAATGACTTGGACTAACAGCCAGTCGCAGTGTTCTCTCCACGGTTTAATTGAGTCTTGTTTCCAGATTAGGGTGTCTAATCAACTACTGACATCATGTTATGATTATGTCGGCGGCGATTGATTTTGAAGGCGGCATGTCATAAACATGTCAAATTGTCTCGCACACAGGGTCATCTGTCAATTACTTAAAGGGGCAGATATCATTGACCAATAGAGATCGTGTAATTACTATTTGCAAGGTATCTACACCTCCCAATTCTTAAGTATTTCGGAGTCCTTTAACTACTGGATGTGCCAGAAAATGTATTTGATTTAGCACTTATATGGAATCTCAATCAACATTACGACACGTTATAGAAACAAAAGCCGTCAATAAGAAACAAATCTTGTCAAAACATTTTATATATGTTTAATTAAGTGTTTGGGCTTTTATGCCAAAATTACAAACTGTCAAACCTAAGATATCTAAATTGGATATGCAACCATATTGTAATATAAATATTCCCATCTTTTTGGAAGCCGGCATCTTAATCCTTGGATTTTATTCTACGAATGATACTTCTACAACAAACAATCAGATTACAGATCCTGTTTTATTTCAAGACAGAATCAATCATATTTGGTTGTGAAGTATACGTAACATTTTAAAAATTCAAATTATTTATTTGTTGACCATAAGTGCCATAAATTTTTAGGACAATTCTATTGTTCAAATGTGTAAGTATCAACAAATTTAGATTGTATTTTTTTTGTCTACAGATCATGTAACCAGATGTTGACATATCACGATTTCCGGATAATAGCGCATTACCAGTCTTAGCAATTTGAAACATTCACATCAGTAAAATATATTTTCAGCAGAAAAGATATTAAGAAGAAATTGTTGTACAGAATTGGTAAAATCAATGCTTATGTTTGTCCAAATTGCGTTTCATACTGCCTTCTATCAACAAGAATGGTACATGTTCTTAAATCATTAAAAATCTAAATATCTAACAAATAGTGAAAATAAAAAAGTCTGGCTAGAATAACAGACCAGCAACTTATTTTTTCACTGCCGGCGACGAACGCAGACCTGCAATATAGTGGATAATGTTAGCTATTATGTGCTTAAGCCATTAGTCCGATCGTTCAGCTATCACGCAGAGCCTCGTTTTGGATTGATTTCCGGTCGCGGGAAGTAACTCGTACAGGACTGCGAAACTGTTTATTGGAAAGACTTTTATTTACTGCATAATGTACTCGGTAATCAGCACGTCTTCAATCATTCTAAAAGATCTTGAAGACGTAAATTGCTGACAAAAAAAGGAATGACAAAAAAGGAAATAATTCAAACAGACTTGACAAGTTTCGCAGACAGCCATTTCCGTTCATCCTGTTAGGTTTCCCACTTGGAATTTAATGGCTGCTTTCGTCTGCTGCCGCTAAATAAGTCTAAATCAGTATCATGGTGTTTTTCTAAAATGAACTTGTCTTTGTTATTCGTTCGATTGTTCCATTATTTGGATTGTTCCATTCATTAACAAATAGGGCAATTTGTAAATAGTAATTTATTTACGGTACCCAACATGTAGACCTTGATCAGACTGGATATGCAGAATGGCTTGGGTCTACAATAGATTCAGACGTTGATTTCCACTGAAGTATGGATTAATCATTGTTTGTTGACTAGCGGGGGAAAAAGAATTATCTAGAGCATTCTATATTTAGACCTTGATATTGATTCACTGAATATCTGGAGCGGAATATTAGATGTGGTGGTGTGAGGGGAAATCATTTCCATTGAGAAAATCCTAGATATTGATTAATAGGAACAAAATGAGCTCATCCAGTGTTCGATCAATTCCAGAAACTGTCAACAACATAAAAAAAATCTTACTTTCTTGATGAGAGTATATATGCAGTGCACTGTTGTAAAGTACTTGTTTCTCGTCTAATATTTTAGCCTATTAGCCTCTTTGGATAAACTTTTATTTATATGCAAGGTTAATAACTCCCCAAGGTTTCAAATCATTGACCACCACAAGGTGACAACTTCCACACACATTTCATGTTTACATTCATTAAGGTTATTTGACACCAATAGTGGACAGTGTAAATCCAGATCAGATTGCATGAAGATGCCAGCTGATCTGGATCTACACTGGTTGCCAATGATCCAGATCTTCCCGCACATTCATGAACTCTGTACTGTTTGAAAATATTGATATAAACATTTAAAGTTTTTTCCATCTAATTTGTTTTAGCAGCCTCAAGTATCTTGTTAAATTATTATTATTCAGCATCAAACAAGGGGTAGTGGAATATTTATTTTTAGCTATTTTTATCAGAATTTCAGAAATTAGCTTCTTGTCTCAAACCACAGTTCTGAAACTGATCATTATCTTGTCAGGAAACCAAATAAAGAAAAGCTTTCCAAGTTTCTCTTTTTCTCAGTAATTATGCTGAAGTTTTCTAGACATTTCAATCTTCTTTTAAGGATTGGAGAATCCTTTTAAATGTCTTTTAACAAGATTTGCATTTAATCAGTCTCTCTAAATAGTCAGTTTCAGTATAAAATGTTGTCAGAGACTTACCAGGCAATTAAAAAAAATGGTGGGAAGTTAATCATATGTGACAAAATGCATACACTTCTTAAATTCCCGGAAATACTCTCCCCATATTAAATATTCTTACTTCGATGAAATTCAAATTAACTATAGCATTCTGCTATAATTTTCCTGCTAATCATAATAGTAAAATTAATGTAGACTAGGATCAGACTACACTTTTTGGGGGTTGTAACACATATCCCTGTCAACATTGATTAGAAGAACATATCCCTTTTGATCTGGATCTGCACTAGTGGCACACACATCAAAATGCCTATATATATGTATATGCAGTAAAATGTTAACTGTTTTATTTTGGTTTCAGGTGGACATATTCCAGATGTACATTCTAGAGTTCAAGGACAGGAAAGAGTCGCCTCTGTATCACTGTGAACACTTCATCGAGGGAGAATACATCAAATATAACTCCAACTCCGGTTTTGTAGAAGAAAGCCTTCGTCGTACACCACAGGTTGGTTGAAAAATAAGAATGTGAAATAAGTTGAAACAGCTTTGTTGTTGAACTCAGATAATTGTGATCAGCTTCTCATTTGAAAACTGAATGCATTAAGCAGATGTGGATCCAGAGGGGGTTCAGTGATGTTGCTTGAAAACTAAGCATTGACAATTTTTCTGATTCGATTGTGTTAAGTTTCTGTTCTCAATCAGCTTTAGGTGCGCTGCGTTTCTTGGATTACTGTGGTATTATTATCATTACATTTTGTGCTAGGGAATTGGTGCCAAATCAAATCCTAGAAAATTAAACTATGTTTGAGCTTTTCTTATGATAATTACGGTATGCAATTTCAAGAATTTATAGCGATGTGAAATTATATAAAAATATTGCCAATCATTGCAGTCATTCAGCCATTTCACATTTGAGAGATCTGGTCACCAGCTGATAGTTGTGGACATACAGGGTGTTGGTGACCTCTACACTGACCCCCAGCTTCACACATTGGATGGCAAAGACTACGGGGACGGAAACCTGGGGCCGAAGGGGATGGCACTGTTCTTCTATTCCCACAAGTGTAATGAGATCTGCCACAGTCTGGGGCTCTCGGAGTTTGATTTGTCACCGAATGAAATGAAACTTCATCAGGATCAGGAGAAAATGCAGGTATGAATGATAAAATGATGCAGATGTTATACAATGGGAATATTACTGGTCAGTCCAAAATATGTATGAAATGTTCTTATTTATAGGTTAATAGACTGAATGTTAAAAAAAATGAATTTAGATCTTTCATTACAAGAAATTTGACATAATTGGACAGAGGTTATTTATGGACTTGCTCTGGGCCATTTTAGACCTGTGTTTTATTATATGGCCTTTTGAAATTTAAGATGTATCTTGACTGAATGTGTCCAGAATGTTTTATCTCAGCCAAGTTAAATATCTATACAGATTTCTCCATCACTCTAAAAGTCATTGCTTATATTTGACCTCTCTGCTGTCCCAATTTCAGGTTGGTAAATACTTCTCCAATCTTCACTAAACTTTTCAGAATGCTTACGGCAATAATCTTCTGGCAAAGTTTGATAATCAGCTAGATTGTTCCAATCGACTTGGGGGATATGGCCTTTTGTGTCAGTTTGGCATTTCTTTGTTTTAGATTATAATAACAGACACTGTTTCCAAAACATGAAGTGATTTTGACAATATTTGATTTAATTTGCTTTGTTTTGTTTCATGCAGACTGTGGTAGCTCAGACAATGGCCAGAGGACTGGAGGAGTTGGTTCAGACACCGAGCCCCGGAGAAGCTGTCGATGTCACGGACTTCTTAAAACGTCAGCGATCACTTTCATCTAACTACAGTGATTCTGGATTTGATGGAGTTCTCTCCCCTCTTGATGAGGAACCAATGTCTATCGGGTCACCGGTGGTTGGCAGTCCAAGTCCAAGTCACATTGGGAGGTATAGGGTGCGATACATGAGCGAGTCGGAGAGTTCTGTCACCTCACAACAGGTGAGAAGTTCATTCTTTCTCTATCGGATGTTTCTTTAACCCTTTACTTCTTGGATATGTGATCATGGTAGATCCTCATCCTGATCTGATCAGGATCTACACTAGTCACATTCAGATTCGTTATGTTGTCCACCTGCTTAGCAGGCAGTGTAGATCCTGAGCTAACTGCAGATGTGTATGCTGATCAGGATCTACACTAGTCACGGTCATATTCATTATGTTATCCAATCTACACTAGTCACATTTAGATTCATTATGTTATCCAAGCAGGCAGTGTAGATCCTGAGCTAACTGCAGGTATATGTATGCTGATCAGGATCTATGCTGGTTGGCCATTCGCAATATCCCAAGGAGTAACAGGTTAAATAAAGACCGTATGTAATATAAAGAGATCAGAGCCCAAGATCATAAATCAAAAATTGGATACCATTCTCGCAAACCTGCCTTAGTTGATCATTTTGGAGACAAAGCCATATTATAACCTGTAAGCTGCTTAAGATCTCAGATTGGTCTCCTGTCCCAAATTAATTATCTTTAAGTCTATAATGATAATAAATCTTGAAATTTTTGAAATAGCTTTGTTTAACTTAACCCTTTACTCATAAATAAGGCTTTTATTACATGGGTAAACAGTTTAGATCCAGTGGACACATCCATGCCATCTGATCAGGATCTACATTGTTTGCATTTTGATTCAGCAAGTTATTTCTTACCAAGAAGCAAACAGTGTAGATCCATATCTTACGTCATGGATGTGCTGGCTGATCTGGATCTACACTGGTCGCACACACAAAAACACATATTATATAATTATGGAAAAAGGGTTAAAGACTTGTGGATAAAAAACTACATGCATTCAACTGTAAAATGATAACTGTAATTTGCATATCAAAGGTTAAACTGTTTGGATGAAATTTTGTTGCACATTCTTCTTTCACTTCATAATCATTGTGCTACATCGTGAATAATCAATCTTGTGTCTGTGGTTTATGATTAGTTTTCTTTGACAGTTTTAAAATGTTAAGTAAACTTTTAAACTAAAACTGCTTCAGACCGGAACAAAATTTAAACTTGTTGCATATGGTTAGTCATATGTTAATCGTTGCTGTTGATTTCGTAATTTTTTGGTGCACTTAAGTCAGCAAACAAAACCATCCATTTCAAAGTCGTTTAGTTAAATGTTAGGTAGCTGACGAGGAAGATTTTGCATCAAGATTTCATTAATTTGCAAATAAGTAGTTTGAATGGGTTCACATTGGATATCGTTTATACAGTCACAGAAATTAACAAATATGACAGATTCACTGCATAACAACATAAAACAACAAATTTAACTGTTATTTAATCATTTAAATACCTATTTTTTGTGTTTTTAAAAGAAAATGACTTATATTATGACCCCCTTAATTAAGGGAGATGCATATAGATTTTCTATTGTCCGTCTGTCCATTCATCCAACCATCCTGAAATTGTCTTGGCAAAATTTTAAAACTGGTAACCAAACTAAGTTTAAAGATAGACTGTTTTAGACTTTGCAATGCATGCATTTGTAAGTGTCACGGAGGACATCCTTACTTAAATAAGAAAAGAATTTACTTTTCTTGTCAGGCCTGTTTGAGCTACCCTCACCAAACTTGGTAGCGTGTTTTGGGATCGTACTTAAAATTTGTTGATCATTTGTTGATTACATTTGTAGTTGTTTTGAGAGCAGCCATGTCCATGGACACAAATTTAATTTAATTGTAATTGTTTAACAATAAACTAAAAACTAAAAATGTATTATTGTCCAATTATAGAAAAAATTCAAGAAAGTTTCAATGATAATGACTTAATTTACTATCGGTTTCAGGGAAGAAAAAATTCAGCAATACCACATATGGTAGGGGTAGTTTGCTTTGTCCCTTTTCTGCTGTGAAATGTTTTCTGATGAAATTTAACCTTACCGAGTGAGAATTAAACAAATTTGGGATTGATTGTTTATTAACATACATGTATCGAATAATTCGGCTTAAAGGATTGGTTATGATATTCCTATTAATTGATGGAAATCTATCTTGACTTGTGCCATGAAGTTTTTCTCTCTAACACAGGGTCAGCGGTCTTTATCCCTATACTCCATAGATATGCCTTTATTGCGTGGGCAATCAGTGATGATCCAGACTTGCCAGCACATCCATACCATTTGATCAGGATCTACACTGTTCACTTTTAGATTTATTTGGTTATTTCTGACCAAGATGTGACCAGTGTAGATCCAGATCAGATGGCATGAATGTGTAGAACCCGGTCCCCTCATTCTATTTTTCAAGTTAGAAAAGGATACTATTGATTGTGATATTGTAGTGTTGTTAAATTATTTATTATGGAAGCTATATGAGTATCTAACATACCCTGCCCCTCCCTTGAAATATTTAGCTTGATTTTGTGTTAACAGCTTGTGTGTGATTTAAACATTACAATGTGTTGTAAAAAATTTCTTTTTCGTTTTGTTTATTCCATTTGCTTTTCCAGTCTTAGTTGATAGAAATAATTACTTTTTATTTTTCAAACATAATTATATCATAATAGTAAATACTTCAGAAAAACACAGAAATAGGCAGGGCATACTGACTATTCCTTTTTTCTTGTGCAATTTTAACAGCAGCAATTTTTTTAAGAAATATAGGATATTTGTTTGTACCAGTGTAAGATTGAAATATATTTCACCGAGTGAGCTCCGGAAAGGGTATTTTCACTTGTGGCAAAGCCACGAGTGAAAATACAAAATTCCGGAGTTCACGAATGAAATATATTTCTATCTATCACTGGTAAAAACAAATTTTCTTTTTATTTTATGCTTTTAGTGCACAATTTGTGTAAATTTTACGGAAATATTGAATGAAATGGCGCCAAAAACGTTTGTTGTCATGACGTCATATACCTAAATTTGAGCCCGTTTTCAAATCATTCTCATTCAGAATGATATGTGCATTTGGGTACCAACGTGAAAAATCAGTGAAAATAAAAATGCTATTCTGTTTGAAAACAGTGAAATACCATTGAAATTTTTTATTTCACAGGGAAAATTCTATATTTCACTGAAAAGCATAAAATAAATGGAGATGTGTATGAACAATTAAATCAAACCTGAAGAAATAAAAGTGTGGAAATGACACGAAAATTACTTAAAGACAAAGAGTATATTAAATTCTTACCAGAGGATGCAACAATTCTTGCAAGAAAATAATGTCTTTGTTACAGTTTTGCACTTCCACATAGGTTTATAGATAAAAAGAAATAATACTTTTAAAAAACTTATCTAAAATAATCCTTTTATAATACTGTTACAAAATATAACAACAGTGTGGTATTTCTGTTATTATCTATTGTTCAAGTTAGTTTGTATCAAAGCCATGTCCCCCTATAGATAATGGGTAAAAGTTTGGAACACAAAGGTATATGAATTAGGATATTGACCTTCTTTTCAGCCTTAAGTGTAGAAACATATATATTTGGCACCAAATAATACCAAATTTGCCCATTACTACATGTAACTATGGTTTCTTACCTTAAATTAGGATTTCCTAGTATTGGTCATAGAACTGTCTTTTCATGTAAATGAATGGGACAATGCCTGTGTTTATTTTAAGCTCTATTTTACAGATCAAAAGGCTGTGCCGTTTTGCCCCATTGTCTGAGGTAGAAGATTAAGAGTCTCCTTTAGTTCGATTAACCTTTTTTTTATTTTTTTTTTTGGGACTCCTGATTTACCTTTGGTTATTTTCTATCATAATCGGACTGTCTTATGTTGTAAAACCTTGAGCTTAAGTTTTATCATGCATAACTGTAACAAATACAACTATTACATCAATACAGTTATATGCTAGAAAAGGAATTACTTTGGCAGCAATTTTTTATCATAATTTAAAACAGTTTGAGCCAGTTGGTGCAATTTTCAACCATGAGGCTATTAGTTTTTTAATTTTAAATGTTACATATTCTTAAACTTAGTAACATAGTCTGCTGTTCAAAATGAGACGCACAAATGTAGAATTCTGTATCTCATGAATCAATTGCATATATTTTATTTTGAAATATATTGTTATTATTATTTGAAAAAGGACAACTTTTCTCAATATTTTATTATAAATTCAATAATTTAAGTCACCTTTATAATTGTCTGTTGTTCAATTGCACTGAATTTGATGCTATTAACCACCATTCTTGGAGTTATGTGCTTAGGTAAAAAATTACATGTTCAGGCTCATTTCAAAGTTCACATGTAATATAAAAAAACTACAGAAAATGTTTGGCACTTTACTATTTAACATTATTAAAAAGGAACAATCTGAAATCTAAAAATGGTTTTAATAACGAAAGACAGTTCCGAAAATTGCATTTTCCTCCCCATCATGCCACATTTGTGTTTGCAGCTGCTTGCATTCTTTCCTACCAAAACAAGGTATGGTTCCTCCATTTAAATAACTTCCATAAAAATATTCAGTGCCTAAATCATTAAACAAAATCTGGAGACCAGTCTCAGATCTCAAGCATCTGATTGGTTGAAATGCCGACTGGTCGCCATTTCAGCCTAGCAGATGCTTGAGATTGGAGACTGGTCTCCAATTTTGGTTATATGATCTTGGGCCCAGGTTTGAATACAGTATCTGAAATTTTGCATCTTGATATAACAAACACATACCAGGTAAAAGGTGGTCTTTTCCAGGACTTTTTCTTTTAAGAGTTATGTTATTTCTGTAATAACTGGCCTGTGGAGCATGAATAGCCTTTTTGGAACATTTCTGTTCTTTTGGAGAAAGTTGTGCAGAACTTGCAATTGAAGGTTTGACCAAATACAAATGTTCACAAGTCTCGAGCCAAGCTTGTCAAAACTCACGGGTTTTTTTTAAATGAAGGATATTTTATACTTGAAGCTAATTTAAAAAGAAAATGAACTCAAAAAGTGGCAGAAAACATTGCTACATAAAACCCACCAAATGATCCCATACAGAATCAGTTACATGACTTGCTGCCACCATATACACCATATAAATAAACTTAAAATTAATTTTTATTTTGAGTTTTTAGCTCACCTGAGCCATAGGCTCATGGTGAGCTATTGTGACCCGTCTTTGTCCGTCGTCCGGCTTCCATCGTCCGTCAACAATTTCCTTTAAACAACATCTCCTCTGAAACCACTTGATGGATTTCAAACAAATTTGTCCTGAAGCATCCTGGCACTGATGTCTACAAAAGTTGTTCAAATCATGACCACATGGTCAAGGTCAAGGTCACTGCTGCTAAAAATAGAAATTCAGTCTTTGCTCAATTACTTGAGTTTGCTTAGGGTTATTGACTCCAAACTTGGTGTATGGGTAGCTTATATCAAACGGCAGCTTGGGGTTGCTACCCAGGTCTCTGTGATCAAGGTCACTGTTGCTAAAAATAGAAATTCAGTCTTTGCTCAATTACTTGAGTTTGCTTTGGCCTATTGACTCCGAACTTGGTGTATGGGTAGCTTATATCAAAAGGCAGCTTGGGGTTGCTACCCAGGTGTCTGTGATCAAGGTCAAGGTCACTATTGCTAAAAATAAAAATTCAGTCTTTGCTCAATTACTTGAGTTTGCTTAGGCCTATTGACTCCAAACTTGGTGTATGGGTAGCTTATATCAAAAGGCAGCTTGGGGTTGCTACCCAGGTGTCTGTGATCAAGGTCATGGTCACTGTTGCTAAAAATAGAAATTCGGTCTTTGCTCAATAACTTGAGTTTGCTTAGGCCTAATGACTCCAAACTTGGTGTATGGGTAGCTTATATCAAAAGGCAGCTTGGGGTTGCTACCCAGGTGTCTGTGATCAAGGTCAAGGTCACTGTTGCTAAAAATAGAAATTCAGTTTCTGCTAAATAACTTGAGTTTGCTTTGGCATATTGACTCCAAACTTGGTGTATGGGTAGCTTATATCAAAAGGCAGCTTGGGGTTGCTACCCAGGTGTCTGTGATTAAGGTCAAGGTCACTGTTACTAAAAATAGAAATGCAGTTTCTACTTAATTACCTGAGATTGCTCTGGCCTATTGACTCCAAACTTGGTATATGGATAGCTTATATCTAGAGGCAGCTTGGGGTTGCTACCCAGGTGTCTGTGATTAAGGTCAAGGTCACTCTTACTAAAAATAGAAATGCAGTTTCTACTTAATAACTTGAGATTGCTTTGGCCTATTGACTCCAAACTTGGTACATGGATAGCTTATATCTAGAGGCAGCTTGGGGTTGCTATACAGGTGTCTGTGATTAAGGGCAAGGTCACTGTTACTAAAAATAGAAATTCTGTTTCTACTTAATTACTTGAGATTGCTTTTGCCTACTGACTCCAAACTTGGTATATGGATAGCTTAAATTAAGAGGCAACTTGGGAAAGCTACCTACATGTCTGTGATCAAGGTCAAGGTCACTGTTGCTAAAAATAAAAATTCAGTTTTCACTTAATAACTTGAGTTTGCTTTGGTTTTTTGACTCCACACTTGGTGAATGAGTAGCTTATATCAAACGGCAGCTTGGGATTGCTACCCAGGTGTCTCTGATCAAGGTTAAGGTCACAGTTGCTAAAAATAGAAATTCAGTTTCCACTTAATAACTTGAGTTTGCTTTGGCATATTGACTCCAAACTTGGTATATGGGTAGCTTATAACAAGAGACAAATTGGGATTGCTACCCACGTGTCTGTGATCAAGGTCAAGGTCACTGTTGCTAAAAATAAAAATTCAGTTTCTGGTTAATAACTTGAGTTTCATACTCAGGTGAGCGATTCAGGGCCATCATGGCCCTCTTGTTTCTAGTACTTCACAAACAAATAAGCATCCCTGATAAAAAGCTATCAGGTATCTCCCACGCAGCATTTGGTAGTATTTATCATTGTAAAATTATCATAGCAAACACATCATACCTTTATACATATATATGTCAACTGAAATCTAATTAAAAGTGTACAAACCCCTTGAACATATCATCTATGCAGAGCTTGATTATGCAAAAATAAGGAGGCTAGATAAGCAGAATTGAAGTTTGTTAAATTCTATATTTACTATGTGTAACTATTGTGTTTTTTCAGGAAGATGAGATTCGTAACTTCCAGTTACAGATGCAGCAGAATCACAGACCATCATGTGTTGCCCTAGAAAAAGATCTGAGAAATATTTCATTCAGCAAGTGGAATGACTCGGCTCTTGGAAAGGTAGATGCTACTGTTAGCTACTCTCAGACTTGGGGAATTTAGAGTGTATTACATTAGACCTTTACTCTGTGGCTACAACTTCTATCACATGTGTGACAAGTGTTGATCCAGGGCTGAAGGTTATAAAGCTGAGATTGGAAACCAGTCTCAAATCTCAAGCATCTGATTGGCTGAAATGGCGACTGGTCGCCATTTCAGCCAATCAGATGCTTGAGATTTGAGACTGGTTTCCATGCTCAGTTTTATAACCTTGGGCACAGACCTACCTTTGTGCCATATGATCAGTTGATGATAGTCTTTTGATGGTAAACCAATGTATATCTAGATCAGCCAGCACATTGTTGCTATCTGACCTGGAGCTACACTGTTCACTGTAAGATTCATTAGATTATTTATGAGCAAGAAGCGAACAGAGTAGATCCAGATGAGATGTGCTGGCTGATATGAATGTACACTGGCCAACCAGAAGATAATGACCATCTCTCATTAAGAACACAGTTTTAAGTGGGGAGGAGGGGTAGGTTTGATGTGCTGCAAGACTACCTCCAAATAAACACTTTACTCCACAGATAAACTAGTTAAAGGTTAATTTGGAGGTAGTCTTGATGCCCCTAAAACCTAACCCATCCCCCAACCAGAAATCCAATGAGAGCTTGGCATTATAAACAACTTGAATTTTGTTTTTTTGCGCTATAACTCCATAGATACTATCTATTAGATAGACATTTATTGCATGGGCAAACAGTGTAGATCCGCATCATCTGGAACATTTGTGTGATCTGAACAGGATCTACACTGTTTGTATTTTATTCATTAGAGTTTAGATCCAGATCAGATGGC
This sequence comes from Corbicula japonica, assembly GCA_038501625.1. Lineage (NCBI taxonomy): Eukaryota > Metazoa > Mollusca > Bivalvia > Venerida > Cyrenidae > Corbicula > Corbicula japonica. The sequence continues at coordinate 2,692,610 of JAZAYU010000072.1, forward strand.
ATGGATGTGCCAGGTGATCGGGATCTACACTGTTCACCATGGGAAAACAGCCATATCCCATGGAGTAAACGTTAAAGAATCGTGCTCAGAATATCTTCTTACAGCAAGGCAGTCTTTATTTAAATCTTGGCTCTAAAACAGGATTGACTGTATTTTTTAAAGCCCAAATTCTTTGCACAAAATTGCAGTCTGAAAGGATATAAGAATTCTAAAAACCTTACATGTGAACTATTTTTCCACAGCTTTAGCTTCATGACTCAGCTAGCTTGATTACTCAGCTGTGGAAGATGAACAGATGTTACGACTTTCATGGTAAACAGGACCATGTGATTGTGCATTGTGGTGAATTATTATCCGATATGTTCAATGCTGATCTTAATGTCTTTTGTCATATAACCTATTGTTTACAACCTAGAGTTGTCAGAGGGAAAATATTGATAGAGATTAGGTTGCACACCTTATGGTGCCATTATTTATAAAACAATATTCTACACAGGGCACGACAAATCCTAAAATTACTTGGTAGCCCAATGGGCTACCAAGATTTTTGCTTGGTAGCCCGGACTTTCTAGTTGCGTATTTATTACTATAGATAGGATTATATTCATTTCATCAAAGACAAGACTGGTAATTGTGTTTAGATTACCAGATTAATAGTAAACACCCAAGATTATATTTATTTACTTTATCACAGTAGTATGGAGAACTATAGAAATAATATGATAATTAGAATACATTTTTAATGCATACCTGTGAACCTTTTTACTTTTTAGATACAAATCTTAAGCTGATGCTGTTCAGTTTTTCTATTTTTAATCAGTCCTTGTATTCCTCAATTCTATAACTATATTTGTAGTTTTATTAATCAATTGGCTATCGTGTCTGATGTTGCTGGAGTGTTTGCGTAATTAAGTACATAGTCAATATATTCCGTAACAAAGACCTATGAACTACCATTAAATACATATATAAAATACAGAAAATATTTTTGATGACCAAAATAAAAAAAATAAAAATTGACTACGAGCAAATTGCTTTGTTGATATTTTAAGCAAATTTTCGCTTTAACACTTACATGGGTGAAAGTTTTCCGGAATAGTCCGGAAACTCCGGATTTTTTTTCTTGACCAGGGTCATTTTTCCAAATCGTATAAATCCGGTTTAATTTTTATAGGGGGGGGGGGGGGGGGGGGTTAGCTGATTCTTATCCTGTATTATCGTACACAGTGTACTGAATGTAGCCTACGTACTATTTTTAGAACATAAATTTTCGTATTTTTCCGTCCTCGGCAAAGTATCACCCCCATATATCCCAACCTTAGTCGGTTTACACTGGCCAGAACCAGATTCAGCCGGTCAACAAAAATATCCATATAGAGAAGAAACATGCACGCAGCGAATGATCTTGCGCTTCCCATTGGCCATGTATTAATTTTCGTCCAATGAAAACAGCATTGTGTACACACCGGTCACGTGATGATCACATTGAAGTTAGCTTGATGACGTGACCGCTATTTATAGAATGATGAAAACAGCTGATTCACGCTTAATTATTCATGTCTGCAGTCTCGATCTTCCAGACGCTCGTCTTTGTCCTACCCGACGCTATGCAAACATTTTGATGATCAGGATTGAAAATTCACTTCCTTTGAAAACAACGGTGTTAAAAATAACAATAAACTAATACGCTTTTGACAATTGATGAAAAGGTACGTGAACCATGAAGTTTACTCTTTTTCCCAAATAATGGTACAAAATCCTTGGCAGTTAAACACTTTTCATTATTGATGTTTGGTATTTTTTTGGGATTCCAGATTTAGTTTCTATACAGTAACAATTCATACAAAAACTGTAAAAAGAGCTGCATTTTCGAGACCACTTATAACCTGTGACGTGCAATTTTTAACTACTTCATATAACAAGTTTATAAAATACTCTAAAATTCTTTAATGATGAGAGGCCTTTTCAGCAGTAACCCATAGTTAAAATGGTGTAGAATGTACACCAAAAATTGCTACATCTCTGGAGCTTCCGGGGGGCTTCGCCCCCCTGGTCCCCCTACCAGGGCTTTGCCCTGGACCCACCGGGGGCCATAGCGGCCCCCTGGACCCCCAGCCAATTTTTCAGGATTTTTGAAATTTCCAACTTTCACCCATGTACTTAGGTAACTGTTTCCCTGTATAAAATGGCTAAATTATGTTGCTTTTTATTACCTCCCTTTATTTAATTGCGCTTATTATTTGCCGATTTTTGACAGATGTTCAATTTATTATTGTTGTTACTTTAATTAGTCAGCCGAAAGTGTGAAAAAGAAATCAACAGGTTATTTCATTGACAGCATGATTATCTAATCAAAACATATAAAATTACCGCATAATTTCGTTATATCCTCGCGCTCTATTAAAAACATAGTATGCAACAGAACGTGCGTATTTGCTGGGTTAGAATATTATAATATTCTAACCCAGGTATTTGTCAATATTTGAAAGCAAGAGATCAAAGGTGACGAAATCGATAATTACCCATGCGTGAAATCGATAATTACCCACGCGTGTATGTTTTTATCGCAAAGTGTCATAACTAAACTTCCTGTTTATTGGATATTTCGAAACTGTTGATTAGTCGGGCAACCAATATAGGAATTTTGAGGTGGCCCGGCGGACGCTCGCTCGAATTTTTTGGTAGTCCGTAGGGTAGATTGTGGTAGCCCGCGGGCACCGGGCAATGGATTTGTCGTGCCCTGCTACAAAATACCCATGTCTCGTCAGCTCAGTGCAAAAATGGTATACCTGTAGGTACAATAAAAATTAGTAATAGTTATACTGTAAGCTGACAATCTCTTCCCACCTGAATCATTTTTACCAGTCACAATAACTGTTGTTTATTTTTCAATGCCTCATTTTGTATGGGCATAATGTTCCAGTGTTGATAAACAGGGATTACATTTGACACGTGAAACAGTGATTTGACCTGGTTAAATCAATAAAACATTGTATGTAAGAATCGTTTTGACCTGCAGAAAATGGCAGCTGTGCATCATTTTGACACTTGAATTTCAGTTGATAGTGAAACCCTTGTATAATTGTATTAACCCCTTTTCTTCATGGATGTGCCTGTTTTCACATGGGCAACCAGTGTAAATCAGACTCAGCAAGCACATCTGTGCTGTCTGATCAGGATTAACACTGTTTGCTTGCTTATGGATTCGTTTGGTTATTTGTTTTTCACTGTTTGGATCTTGGTAAGAAATAACCTTATAAATTTAAAACCAGCATATGGCAGATCAGGATCTTCACTGGTTGTCATAAATTTTGCTCGCTTAGTCTGTTAACCCTTTCCTGTACAGATACACCTTTATTGCTAGGGTGAACAGTTTAGATCCAGATCAGCCAGCACATCTGTGCCGTCTGATCAGGATCTAAACTGTTCGCTTTTTGATTCATTTCGTTATTTTTGACCTTTTTGAGATTACACCTAATGCTAGGGCGAACAGTTTAGATCCAGATCAGCCGGCACATCTGTGCCAGCTGATCTAGATCTACACTGGTCGCACATGCGTAAAAATGTTATATATCTAGGAAATGGTTAATTGAAAATTTTTTTATAATTTATAGGTTCACCATGAGTTAGCAAAGTATCACGAGGTGGGGAATTTTATAATTAATAGGTTCACCATGAGTTAGCAAAGTATCATGAGGTGGGGAATTTTATAATTTATAGGTTCACCATGAGTTAGCAAAGTATCATGAGGTGGGGAATTTTATAATTTATAGGTTCACCATGAGTTAGCAAAGTATCATGAGGTGGGGAATTTTATAATTTATAGGTTCACCATGAGTTAGCAAAGTATCACGAGGTGGGGAATTTTATAATTTATAGGTTCACCATGAGTTATCAAAGTATCATGAGGTGGGGAATTTTATAATTTATAGGTTCACCATGAGTTAGCAAAGTATCATGAGGTGGGGAATTTTATAATTTATAGGTTCACCATGAGTTAGCAAAGTATCACGAGGTGGGGAATTTTATAATTTATAGGTTCACCATGAGTTATCAAAGTATCATGAGGTGGGGAATTTTATAATTTATAGGTTCACCATGAGTTAGCAAAGTATCATGAGGTGGGGAATTTTATAATTTATAGGTTCACCATGAGTTAGCAAAGTATCACGAGGTGGAGAATTTTATAATTTATAGGTTCACCATGAGTTAGCAAAGTATCACGAGGTGGAGAATTTTATAATTTATAGGTTCACCATGAGTTAGCAAAGTATCACGAGGTGGGGAATTTTATAATTTATAGGTTCACCATGAGTTAGCAAAGTATCACGAGGTGGGGAGGTTCTGTGATAAGAAGGAAGAAGACATTGACTGGGACTCCGCCCTGTTCCACGAGGTGCACGCAGCTGAACTCGGAGAAATCGAGGCTATACTCACACTAGCTAAGCTCTACCTCGGATTGGAAAGAGATGTTCTCGTTAATTGTAAAGTTGGGGTAGGTACACTTGTTATACTGGTGGCTGTTGACTTTATATTCTATATAGGTGACATTACATGCATGTTTAATGAAGATATCTTTCTGAAAAATATGGGCTTTCGGGTTTAAAAAATGATGTAAAATTGAATGTCTGCCACATGAATTCTGACAGAAGATTTTATTTTTGATTTTTTGAGAACAATAGAGAAGCTGAGTGACATTCTTTCATGATAATTAATATGGCCATTATCCCATGGGCGAACAATGTAGCTGGCACACCAGTGCCATCTGATCAGGCTCTACAATGGTCGCTTTTAGATTATTTCTGACAAAGAGGCAAACAGTGCAGAAGCAAACCCTATACACAATAGATATGACTTTTTGCATGTGTGAACACTGTAGATCCAGATCAGCCATCACATTCTTGCCAACTAAACTGGATCTACACTATTCACCCATGTTAAAACAGCCATATCCCATGGAGTATACGGTTACATGATTTGCAGGACGATGAGGAGAATGTTGATGTTGGCATGGACTACATGGTTCAGGCTGCTGATGCCGGAGACAGAAGTGCCATGATCTATGTGGCTAAAGCATTTGAGACTGGTGTTGGGCTGGGAAAGAAAAGGTAAGGTGTAAATATGAATTGATAATGACTTCAATATCCAGGCATAAGAGATAGGCCTGAGGTCATTGCAAACTGACAGTGGTATTGACTTCTTTGTTTATTTATATTATTATTCATTGTATTGATGTGAAAAACAAAGTACATGTACAGGGCTATCTTAATACTTGAAGTGGTTTTAATTACAAGTTTGAAGTAAAAAAGAAAATACAGGGGTAGCTTTTACATTGAAAGTGGTTTTAACTATAAGATTTAGGAAGAAAAGCAAATGCTGCTGTAACTTAACATTTAAAGTGGATAATTCTGACCTAGAAGCGAATCGTGCAGATCCAGATCTAAGATCTAAGAGCACAGATATGCTTGCTAACCTGGATGTACACTGCACATATGTGCAATAAAACCTGTATATCTGGAGTAAAGGGTTAAAAGTGTGTTCACTATTTCAGGTCGATATCTTGGGAGGATGCAATCTACTGGTTTGATGAGGCCCTGAACTCTGTAGATGACACTGATGAAGGTGGCGAGTATGATGGTACAATGTATGACCCTCCATACACCTTAAAAGCAAGAATGGCAGAAATGTTTATGAAGGGAGGACATGGGCTGAATAAGATGCCTGAGAGAGCAGGTAATACTGATACGGTACTTGTTAGGTTAGGCCTACTAGATCATTGTTAACCAGGTTTTCACCTCTCCAGAAAAAAGTCATTTGAGGCATGTTATTGGAAAACATCTTTGGTGACATGTCCATGTTTTGACAGAATTATGTTTCATTTTGAAGAAGATTTTTCTTAAATCTCTTACATAGAATACAGGGGCAATACCAGTGTTTGGTTTTAATGCTGAGTACTTGTATATTTCAGCTGAACTGTTCAGCAGTGCTGGAGATGCAGCCATGGCTGCAATGAAAGGACGATTGGCCAACAAATATTATGCTATGGCAGAGGAGGCATCAGCAGAGATATCAGAGGAGGAGTAAAGTTGAAAAGGGGAGTTAACTGAGGAGGAGTCTTTGAAGAGGAGGAGGAGTAAAATGCATTCTGGGTACAGTTATTGCCCGTTTGTTGCACAAAATGGATGTACAACTGCTGGCAGTCACTGTATCATGCCAAATTACTATGTGATATAACTGTTACAGTAAAAACCAGACAAAGTGTGATTTCTTAGCACAGACTGTGGATAACACTTTTTGTTAATCTTTTGATTTCTGTAAAATTTGTTCAGTTATTGATAAAGATGTAGCCTACAAGAACTGTAAATTGATAAGTTCAGAATGGCAATTTTTTTTTAGCTTTGTTGGAATCAATTGACATTTCCTATCCGTTTATATTCAGTCGAATGGCAATTGTAAACATTGTTACTCACTGTAGTTCATTATAACATTTCTGTTACGGACACTGGTTGAAAACCTATTTTCCAGTGACAGGATTTAATTTATTGCTTATGTTGCTGAGGACAGTTGAGCTGTGACAAAAACAGCATATAATAAACTATTATTAAAAACCCAGTGGCCAGGGAAGCTTTTTGCTCCTTGAACTGTGTATATATGTGAGGGTAACCATATATTGGTAAATGAGTTTTACTCAACAGTTTTTTTTAAACATTCGTGGAAATGCTGGTGTTTACTGTGTAAATTAAGAGGCTGATGTTTATGCTTCATAATATTCTCATGATATTTTGTTTTATTTTGTCCCTCATTTTTTATCAAATCAAAACCTGTTTGTCATGTATTATATTGAAAAATATCATTACAACAGCTTATATTGAATGTAGTGCTGTTTTAATGATTACATTTTTGTGTATATTCTGACTTATGCAATCTGTTTTACTGTTTATAGACACTTTCTCACCACCTTAGTGCAAAAATATTATAATTAGCTGATAAAAGCAGATTGTATGTATTTTGAAACTCTGCCATTATTAAAATAATATGCATTTAATGCCATTTATAGGAACAATGAAAAGTTGGTTTTATAGGAAAAATGAAAAAGTTGGTTTTATTAAAATGAAATTAATATTCTTTTCTTATGACCTATTGGCTTAAATAGCAATTCAAAAGAATTGAATTGGTTTGAGAAACAAACAAATTTTATTAGACTGATAAACCCAGTTTCTGTATTATATATGACCCATTTGTAAGTCGTGTTATCATTAAGTTATAGTAAATATTGCTCTTATGATTATTTAAGAAATAAAACAATTTTGAAATAATTGTTTGCCCCAGTTTCCCTTTTGACAAGTGCCTAATTTTAGTCACTTCATAAATAACTTAGACTTAGGATATTATTTTTGTAAAAACAACAATAACAATGTGATGAAACTATAGGGCATGTTTTTGTACCTCCTTTGAGAATACTCGCAAGGATCTTTCTGTATGCATCATATTTAATATATGTACTAAAATAATATGCATTTTGAATTACGGGTTTTATTTCATATTTGTAGTTGTGGTCTCATAATGCGTAAGTTACTTCCTTTAAATAAGATATCATATTTGTAGCACTGCAGGTATATTTTCTATTTGATTACTAGTGGGAAAAGCAGGATCAAAATTGAAAATCTTTCTGCAATGCCTACTTCAATTTTTTTTTCAGTATTTTGCATATTTTCTTAAGTGTTACTAGTGATTTCACTAAAACACTAGAAAAAAGCTTAAGTTTCACAAGCAACTTGCTTTATACTTACCCAAATTGGTATAAACTCTAGCGTAAGGGAAGTAATACATTATTTTAATGAGGCATTTATCATGCAGTGTTAAATTGTTGTTTCTGTTCTGCTTGCCTAGACCTTAGCCTACTTGAATGTGTTATATGGATTTGTTTCTCTTTGAATATGGTGTAGCCAAAGGAACAGATTCTGGAGGTGTGGTTCGCACCACACACCATCTAAAAGTTAATGAGAATATATTAATGGTGTAAAAAGAACTAAAAGAAAGAAAGATTTAATGTTTTCTTCCTTCTACAAATCAGAAAGTATGGCTTCAATTACACATCAGATGGCAACATTGTCTTTGAGTACAAAATAATTTTAACTCTACCTGACTTTGAAATCTCCACAGACAACACACATATTTTCTAATTTGGTGAAAGTTTGATGCATCAATATATAATACTACATCACTGATTTTGCAACTAAACTTTGCTGGAAGGAACATCATTTTTATTTTATTACACCAAGTTATTAAGGAATCAAGGAGATAATGTAATAAAAACTGATATTAGCTTCATAACAATAGCATTGATTTTAGTCAATTTGATAAAAGATGAGAATTAAGGAAATAAGATTTGTCAGAGTTGAAATGAATGACTGGAATATTAACTTCTGGCTGTAAAATTTTTCCCATTTAGGTTTTTTTACAGTTCTTCAGAACCGAATAATATTTTGGTATTCACTGAAATCTTCAGAGCATGATAGAATAGGTTTCTAGTCAGGTCCATGTACCAACCAATGCTTATTTTCATAGACAACATAAATGTTCTATTATCAATATTAACCATCTACTCCATATAAACAAGTTTATCACATGTGTGAACACTGTGCAGATCTGTCAACACATTTGTGCCATT